>JAYDZK010000271.1:8920920-9012208 GCA_034509185.1 Euphonia xanthogaster | reverse complement strand
TTTAATTGAAAGTATATCTACCATAACCTTGTGTTTCTAATTACTTGGTTTTTTATATATACACAGATCAGATGTTAATATAAGTCATGTAAAGCATTCTATTTACAGGAACTTCTGTGAATGCTTTTTACAGATGTGCAGATTGCCTAAAGTGTAAGTGGAGAAAATTCCTCAGTAATTAATTAACAAAGAATACCCATGTGACTTTTATGTTGTTATTTTGGATATATTTACACATTCTGTATTTGTTAATGGGAAAAAAGTCAGATGAGCAGTATAAAAAATATTTGGCAGGTGCCTCCTTCAGGAATTGTCTTTATCAGCCAATTCAAACAGACTACAGAATTTAGGGGCAAGTACACAGGAGGCCCCCAGAATCTCATTTGCTTCCTTTAGCTGGTCTGAGTGGGGAGCATCACGGGAGCATTTCAGATTAATTTCTTGCCAGCCAGTGTTAAATTACAGCCTGTGCCAGGGCTGGAGCTGCTTTGTCAGAAAGGACCTGTAAATCACAAAGCTGCTGTCAGTAACAGTGGGAACACTTCTAGGATGGCCAACTCAGTGTAAAGCCCCATTTCTCTCTGTGTGCTTACAACTTCAGAAATGCAGTTTTTTGTTTTTTTTGGGGAAACTAGAAAAGCTTTATTTTGAGTAAGTTTATTATAGCATCACAAAGGATGTGCCTGGAGTTTCTTTGATGGCTGAACTTGAGTTTAGAGGGTGAATGCCTCAAGGTGGCTGAGTTGATGCTCTTGCTGATGTGGCTTGTGGCAGAGCTTGTGAATGAGCCACACGCTCACAGCTGACCAGCTGGAGTGAGAGTCAAACTGTAGCAGGAACCATCAAGAGCTTTGGGGTTGAAGAGAAAGCAACTCTCATGGTGAACATGAAATGATGGAGGTACCAAGGCCACATCTGCCCTGCAGGAAGGGAGAACAAGCTGCAGTTTACTGTTCCCCCCAGTTCTGTGATCTAATTTTCTTCCCAAGGTTACTTGCTAGCTTGTGGCAGCTTGCAAGGGAGCTAGCACATTGGCAGGAATCTGGAAAGTTATAGGAACTACAAAACTGTCAATAGAGATTAATATGCAAAACAGCAGAGGGACCCAGGAGAATCAAGCAGCACAGAAGATTCACCATCTTCCTGAGTTCAGCTCTTTGCTCTTTGAGTTCAGTTCTGTAGCTCTTGCTACAGCCAAGTTTCTAGAGCTTGCTGGCAGCTCAGTGTGCATCAGGCAGGCATTGGCTTCTGCCAGCACTTGCTTGTTCCAGGGGATTAATCCCACATCTTGCAAGGAGAAAGAAGACAAAGAAGCATCTTGTTCTATAGACATTGTGGGGTGTTCTTCACCCACGATGAAGAGCTAAAACTTTAGCCTCTATTTGCTTACATATCAGCTTGGCAATGCATGCACAGGTATAATCAGAGGAGGAAAGAATCCATTTCTTGGAATACAAGATTGCAACAGGAGAGCCTGTCTGGGCAGACACTCAGGAAACCACTGGAAACTTGTAGTCCCATGAAAAAAGCTCCATTCCTCAAACATTCCTCCTTGCAAACTTACCTTTGTAAAAGGAAGCCACACCTCCTCTCCAGCTGACCTACAAATCTGCTGCTTCTTTTCTTTCTCTTCTCTTTTCATTAGGCTTTTTTTGTTGTTTCAGTGTTGCTTTGTTGCACATAGAAAAAGAAATTTGAATAATATTTTACAGTGCATCCATCCGTCAGCTTCCTTTTTGCTCATAAAGGGAAGTAAACATGACACAAAAGGGATTCTGGTTGCATTTTAAAGAGCTAAAGCTTTGTGGGATTCTGCTACTCAGATGCTGCCTACATAATGTGTTGGGGAGGTTGCAGAAATAAATTTTCTCTCTCATTAAACATGCAATTTCTTGAGGAGATTCTTTCTTTTCCTAAGCAAAAGCCTCATATCCAAGAAATATAGAGAGAGATAACTTTTCTTAAATCTTTTAACTTGACAAATAAGATGAATCAGCTGTCATAATATAGCAGCAAAAGAAGTTTCCCTGTGATAAAGACCATTTGTATGACACCAAATATTTAAAAGGTGCTTCAGTAAAGTAGGTGAGGGTATCATTCCCGACCTGCTTTGAAAGACAGAAGAAACAATCTGGTGGAAAGGCCAGGGGCAGCAGCAGCAGCTAGCAGGGCAGGAGTGTGTGCTCTCAGCCTGTTCTGGGAGCAGTGGCTCCTGGGCAGGCAGGTGCACACTTGCTCAGGGCTGCTGGCACTCAGCATCTGCTGCTGCTGCTCCTGACACTCTGCCCTTCCCAGATTCCACTGCAGAGATTTCAAACAAGGGTTTGGGGGAGAGCATGGTTAGAACAAGGCACTGCCTGGGATACAGAGGGCACCCTTGCATGAGCAGTCCATTTCAGGGAGGAGGAGGAGGAGGAGAGTTGATGAAGCTGTTTAAGAAAAACAGGACTCTTATTTTAAGCTATAAATGTCTAAAGTGATAGATTTAGGAGGAAAGGGTTTGTTTAGAGAAATAAATAATAAGATTTGGACAGCCTGAAGCAGAGGCAAAGGTGAGTTTAGAGAAATCAATCTGTTGAAAAATAATTACATGCAAACTCCCCAGGAATTTTTTTTTTCTTTATCACTTTTATATTTCCCTATCTCGACTATACCTGTTAGGTATGTGCCATTGAAGGCTCCAAAAGTGCATGTGTTCTCCCACAACTGCAGCAGGAAGCTATCTCTGGACTGGAAGACTGTGACTGATTCCCTGAAACAATGCTTCCTTCTCCACTGTTAGTCAAATTAGTTCTGGCACAGTCCCAGCCTGTAGCCTGTTCTGGAGAGGGGGGGCATGGTAAGCTCATGTGCTGTTGAATAAATGAGAATACATCAAATGATTGATGTATTCAATGATGAAACAACACAAAGCAATAATTCTAATTAGTGCTATTTTACAGAGTATTCTGTTTAATTACAGCTGGAGGGAAAGACTGTTTTGTAGCCATAAATTTAGGGGTCCCTGGGTTGCCCTGGTACTCCAAGATATTAAAAAATTGTTCTTTTGGCTGTGAAAATATTGCCAGAGTATTTATGTGTTATGCTGTTAATAGAAGTATTTAAAATCAAAACAGAGCAAAAAAAAATCATTTAAAAAGTCTCAAGTGGGGCTACAGTTAGTTTTGCCATTTTTCTTCCTAGTTAATTACAATATATATATATTTCTGCAAGTCACTGTGCAGAAACTTGCTCTTGAAATGTTTCACTTTTTCAGGAAACTTAGCAACTCCGACCTTGAGTCTGTAAGTTTCCACCAATCTTGCATGTCATGGCCCAGTAAAAGTAAAAAGTGTCAATTAATAAAGAATCCCTATTTAAATTATTTACTTTTTATACAATGCACTTATACTTCCATGTAAATAATTTTAGAGGAGTTTTACCTACCTAATTCTTTAATCTGTTAAATTAATTATTCAGTGGTCATCTAATTAAAAACTACCACAACAAACCAAACCACAAACACAAGCTCAGTCATGTACAAAGAGTGGCAGCAATATCTGCAAAGGCCTGGCATCACTCTGCAGGGTGTAATTTTTAGAAATGCCCTGAAATGATTTCAGGAGCACAAGTTTCCATGGAAGACTTAAGCATATGCAGGAGTAATAGCTTCAAAATATATTAATATTTCAATCTTACTGAAATATAACAGAAATAGCACTTTTGATGCAAGACCTGTTGCATTCATGAGGCTTTACATAATCTTTTGGAAACTCGAATTTCACTGTTTCTCTGTGATTTTTGTGTAGGACTGGAGTCAAGAAGTTGTGAGAGGAAAATTAGATTCAGGGCACTGCATCCTTCTTTCCTGTGCATCTCCTACAACCCCTTGCATAAGTGCAAGTATGCATAAAGTACAAGTAAATCAGGATGGGAATGAGATAAATTTCTGCAGAGTCATTTACAATATTTCTGAGAAAGACACCAACATCTAATGTATAAAATAATATTTAATATTGACCCAAGCGATAGATTCTAAGAAAGAAATTTACTCCAAGTCCAGACTATGGGATTCAAATTATCTGAAAAATCAAATCTTGCAGGTCTGAAGGGGGGGAATCACCAGTAAGTCCAATAAATTAGGGTTTTTTTTTCCCTATGATTTCCAATGCATTACTACAGTAATGCTTTAGTATTTTTTATTACTTTTTTAATTTTCAGACTAGGTTTCCAACAACCTGCACTGGATTTTCCTTTGGAGCATTATAATGTAGCACTTCTGAAATATGTAGAGATAAACTAAGCTTGGGATATTTAAGAAGGAAATTCTGTAACATTAGAAAAAATTGCACAACTGCCTTTTCTCTGGCATTTTGTTTTCCCGGTGTGTGGCACCTACTTGGCCTAGGAAGCAGGAGGAACTGTATGATTTAGGATATTCATTCCAGTATATCAGTCACAAACATATCAGAATCTTGAGTGAGGAGCACCAAAAGCAGTTTTCAAATGACAGCAGGATAAAATGCTGATACAGAGCAGCTACACCAGACATCCTGTTCCCTCTAGTGGAGATTTCTTTCCCATTGTTTTTTGTTCCTGCAAGATCTGTAAAAATGGTCCTGGCAAATCTGCAAACAAAGAATTACTATAATCCAATCTGAACACAACAAAAAAAAAAACAAAAAACCCAATTTGACTGGAAGAAAGCATTTCCTAAATCTTCTGGGGTTGAGCAAGGTGTAATCCTTGTTATTTTTGTCAGATGACAACAAGCTGTTTTAGAATGCAATTGCAATGAGACGGTGGCTGGCAAACTTGGAATGGGTGCACTTGTTTTTGAATCCTTGCACAACAGAGCGAGGCACAGCTTTTAGGCAATGATAGCTACAGGCACTGAGGATCTCCAGGTTTTTCTGGATTAATGTTTTCTTCTAATATTTTCCAGCAAAGGGCACATTTATGTCTTGATTTGTGTGAGCTGCTTTATTTCCATGGAACTTCTCTCCTTTTATCAGCCCAATATGTAAAATAGAATTTTCTGATCTAAAAGCAAGCCCACAATGTATTGCTGTCATTGGCATCTGCAAAGTTGGAGAAATTTCTGTATGAGTTATGATGAATGGATTCAAGGTAAGCATGTACGTGTATAGAGAGGAACACGAGCAAAGAGGTTGGAGTCTCAGGGCATATTCTTGGTTTGCAAAAATGCTTTCAGCAGGTGTCATCAAAATTAAAATGATTCAATTCATACTCATACTAAAGCAGCAAGTTCAGGTCCTTTGATATGCAGTGAGCCACCATTGCAAGGCAGACCACTGTTGTTCCTTGCAGAGCTGGGATGATTAAGACTTTATCTAAAGTGACCAGGAAGGCACTTTCTGCAGCACAGGTCTGATACCTGGTCTTGAATAGAGTACAAAGAGTAGACTGAACCTCATCTATTCCTTTCTACATGAAAAATTCAAAGCCAGAACATTTGTGGAGGAAGTACACATCCTTAGTTTTCACATAGTAATTTTTTTACGAATAAAAGTTTTTGTGTTTGATTTTGAGGTTGACAGTTGGGGTTTGTTTGGTTGGTTTTGATATGGTTTTTTGGGGCCTGGTTATTGTTTGGGATTTTGTTCAGTGGGATTTTTTGGCTGGTTTTATTTTTTTTGTGGGTTTTTTGTTTGTGGTTTTGGGTTTTTTTTTTTTAGTGCAAGCATTTAATTTAGAGAAGCAGTCTTGAAGGGATTTTTGCAAGTCTGTCTTTTCACAATCAGATTGCTAACAAGGCCTTTTTGTCCTTCCACTCCAACCCTCTCATCTTCTGCCCTTCTCTTAAAATCTAAAAAGAACCCTCTCCTATTTCAGGTTTATAGGTTTGTAATTCTCTACCCCTGACCCATCCTTTTGAAACTTTTTTCCTTTTCTGTTAGGGATAACAAAATCAGGAGGTAGTGTTTGGAATGGCCACTGAGTGCAGCAGTTCTGAAGTTGTGACTGAAATACAGACAAGAAGTTATGTAGTGTGTTATCTGCAGCTTTGTCATCACTGCCTAATGGGTATTACAGCAAACTAAGAAAGACATTTATGGCTTCGTGGAAGGAGACTGCAACACATTTGGTGTAAATGTGTATGGGTTAATGAAAGCTTAATTAGAGTAAATGGAGAGAACATTTGCAGCCTTTGCTGGAGGAAATGAATTAGAAATGACCAGCTCAAGGAGGCCATAAAGAAAACAATCAATAGTATTAAAACGGAGAAAATGGCTTATTCTGATTTGTAAAAGAGCAAAAAAGGAAAAAGAGTTATGTTACTGTTGGAAATTGCATACTGGTTAGATGATAAATTCTGTTTTCAAATTTTATAATGGACAGCAAGATCGAAAAGTCCTCATTTAGTTTCAAATCTTTGACCCAGAGATTTCAGTTTAGCAGGGGTACCAGTGACCCATAGTGATCTAATTTGTTATTAGAATTATAGTACAGTAACGTGGGCGTATAAATAATGCAAGAAAAAGAACAATTACAGCAATTAACCAGGCATGCACCACCAAAGAAAAAAAATCACCCTGCAGCAACTTAGAATTCATTAAAGTAGCAGAGAAATCATTGAGTTCTCAAAACCTGGTACTATACTCCTGCAGAGGAGAAGAAACCCTGATAGATTTAAATGAAAGAGATCAAAAAGAATCTTTTGTGACCAAAGAGAAAGAGGCATGAAAGAATTTAAAGGAAGGCCTTGGGCAAGAAGAAAGTTAAAATCTGTGGGAAATGTAATAGTATTGTTTTAGACTCAAGTAATCACATGCAGATTCTGAATTGGAGGCCTCTTAATGCAGAGGTAAGACTACACAAGCCAAATGTAATGCAAGACTGTGAATGAGTCTGACATTTCTGGTGATTAGGGTGCAGTGAAAGTAAATACTGTCTGAAAAGAACTGAACCCTAGGAGAATAATAATTATACATAAATGGAGAGAGGCTCCAGCCAAAGTTAGAAACCTCGCAGACAACCTGCAGATTTGGTTTGGTTTTGTTTCTTGCAAATTCTGTCTCAAGATTTGGTGTCTAGGAAACTCTAGAAAGTTTGCTACTTTCTAGTAAAGCAGATCTTAAGAACAGTCAGACTGGTACCTGCTAATGATGACAAGAGATAAACAGAAAGTAAAATTGCCCACATCACTTTGTCTGGAGACAAATCAGAATTAATTCAAGGAGTACAACCTCCTTATTTTCTATGGAATCAGGAAACTCCCATGTGGATGCCAGATATGATGACCATAGTAGTGTTTCAAAAGGTCCCTCAGTGGATGGTTCTGGTACTTGCTTTAATCAGGTGTCAATCAGAGAAAGATTACAAAATTGCTTGTGTGCTAGTTGAGGCTGTGTTGCACTTATCCTCCTGCCCTCTTGATCCGTGCTAGAATTTCACTAACCAGCAGGGCAGAAGTAAGGTCTGGGGAACAGGTTTGTGATAGGAGACTGTGTGGAAATGAAAAGTGTGCTCCAAAGTCATGTTAGGCATTCCAAACAAAACTGCTGGTTTGGGACTGGGGCAAGGACAAAATAAAAATTAATATGGTAATAAGCTGTTCCAGTGAATTCACTCTGTGTGCTGAATGCAGCTGGTTAATACCCTGTGGAAACAATTGAAGTGGTGCTTTAGACAGCAAGAAAAGCAAGATGCAGAATGTATATTAAATAAAGAGGGAAGAGATGTGTGGAGAGACACTCTCTTGTATTGGGGATAGTGGTGGTAAAGGCAGGGAACCAGACCTGTGTGTGGCAGGAAGGGCAAACATGGAATACTCATCTGCAGGGGCTGGTGTGTTTTCATGGCTCTTATTCCATTCTTGTCATGCCAGTGCCCAAGGCTAACACACAATTTTTATGCTCCCTGGGTACAAAGTGGGATCTTATCCATCCACACAGGTGTCTGTTTGGCCAGGCCCTTCATTTCCTTACCATCCAAAAAATAAAAGGCACACTTGGAGAAGTTTGTAAGTTTTAACAAAAGGAAGTGAGCTAGGCTTTAGTACATAAGAATATCTGAAAAATACAGAGCTGCTACCCAGAGACATTATTTCAGTGGTTACTCAAGTGTGCTAGAAGACCTGTTTTTATTTAAGTGCTGCTATAGGTTGAGGTGTAAAACCAACAAGCTTTAATGTCTCTTCAAACAATGCTAGTAAGGTCAGACTGCTCTAAGTTACATAAGAGTCTTTCCCTGATGATGTTTTTGCCTTTGTTTCCTCTATTACATTTTTGGCATCTCATCTCCCTGTGGGCCTTTTCTTAATTTTTCCCTTACCGAGATCATTTGTGTTGACAATTTTATTAGAAAACTCACATTTATGGGCTGTTTTTCTTAACTCTTCAGGTCTCAGAGAAATGGGATAGGAAAACGTTGCTTTCTCTTAAAAACCACAAATGATTGACATTTTAGCCTTGGTTATTTCAAAATGAACCTTTAAATTGTAAGGTAGAAACTCAATAACTGTAGAAATCAATACACCCATTTTTAAAGGTGCTAAAATTTTTATGCCAGTAGCATGATAATTTTGGGGTTTATGTGTTTCAAGACAAGCAATGGTATTTTCTCTAAATGTTTTACACATGGAAGGCCTTCCTGGAAAAGATCTGTGCATTTCCTTTGCAATAGGTGTTTGAGCAGGTGTGGTCTGCATGGATCCTGTCTGTGTAACATTTTGTGGATGCATCACATATTTGAATCTCTAAGAAATTGTAGATGCAGATTTGATTTTCAGAGCAGGATATCCCAAGAGAAATGGTGCAGTTATTCATATTTGCTTTTTACGAGAAGTTGTGTTCCAAATTTTGAATTTCTTTCAGGGGTTGAAGAGGTAAAGAACATCTCTTGGCATCTGTTCCTTGACAAGGAGAACTATTTCACATTTGCAGTACTAATTTTTGCTACAACCTTGTGTAGTAATATGTTCTTTCAACACTGGCCTCCAGGTCTTGGAAGGAAAGACTCCTTATGTCCATGTTGCTCAGAAAAAATGTCTGTAACATGCTTTTTGAGGCAGTGTATGCTCACACTGGACTTCACTGGATTTACTGATGTTGTAGAGAGGTAAATCCCAGTTTGTTAGCGTCACACAAACTCACCTTGCTGAATAATCAGACCCACTAACTCAGAAATAAAACTTTACAGGGCTAAGGCTCATCTTGGTATAAGCTCCACAGGTGGCTCCCTACTTGTGTAGCTTCTCTTGCTTGAAATGTGTGAGTCAGTAAAATGGCAAAACTTAGAAAGTTTTAAATGATGTAGCAAACACATTTTCCACTGTGTTCTGAATAGCTGGTGCATCAAACTGCAAGAGCATTGAATTTTTAGGTTAACATTCATAGTGCAAATACAATTGTTTATGATGACTCTCTGTAAAGTTCTTTTGCAGGTAAATTTAATTTCCCTGTCCTGGTTTTTGCTTCATTAATAGCAAGTGAATGCTGCTAATAGCTCTGTTTGATCACATTGGTCTTGCAAACTTAAGGATCATTTCTCCTTTGACAATCAGCATCTCTTACAGTGTTTATACAACACTGCTAAAGTTTTATAGAAAGTTTTACTCAGCGCATCAGCCAATCTCTCTGAAACACACCTTTAATGTTTGTTGCAGCTTTCTTAAGAGATTAGGTGCTTCCTGAAGGACCTGGGCCCAAACACTTGCCTGCTTTTAACTGTACTGATACTTCAGCTGTCTGATACTTCAGTCACCTATTGTTGTTCATAGATCCCATGCTATTAATATAAACAAGGAGGCAAATCTCCTGTGTGCTGCTGGGCTGCCTGAGAACACTGAAATAATAATAGGTACAGGATTTCCAGCACAAAGTTCTGTGTAAGCCAGTATAAATTCCTCTGTAGATGAAAAAGTCTTGATAAGTGCAGTGTCAGCTCAAAAATGATACCATTTTTTAATTCCTGAAAGATAAACACTGGCAGCTTGTATGCAGTGAATGCAATGGGAAAATATGCAGTTCTAAAGAAAAGCTTTGGAATTGCAACAAATTCTAAAAATCCTTGCATCTACCTCTTTTAAATAGATGTTGAGTGATAATTTGTATTATGATACTGTTGAGGAGGGTTTATAGCCACCTATTTGATTGTAAATATTTATTCTCAAATATTCTTTAAAAATTTTGAATTGCTAGATGATTTACTGCTCTATGAAGTTTGTTGCAGCAGTTACAATATATTTTTTATCACTCAGGGGATTTCCTTTAGAGAGAGGACCATATTTCTTTGCTTTCCATTGGCACATATAAAAAATACAACAGAAGAAACTGCCTAGTCATAAAACACCAACTGTTCAAGACTGGCTCAGGGAAGAACCACAATAAATGTTAATTGACAAGGAAAAACCAGAGGAATTAACAATCTCCAATATTGTCCTGGAATACAATAAAAACCCAGCCTGTAAAACTCAAATTTTGAATATCAGCTACCTTAATCCATTAGGAAATGATAGACCAGGAATTTATTATCTCTATTATCACAGAAATTGTTCTGCAAATAATAGGTGTTCTCAGAAAGAGAAAATTCTGAACATATAGGAAGAAATGATTCAAGGGTGGAGTGGAAGTAAGATGGTCCATTTAGGCAGCCAGCACCTTGATTTACCTTGGAATCATGTGCTCCCCTTTAGCCTGGTTCTGAGCTCACTTGTGTCTCTTCCAATCCTGGTTTTGTGACTTGCAGTTGGCTCCAAGCAGACCAACCTGTCCTGCACCTGTGTATGGAAATTCACATCAACTCTGCCTGAGCTGGCCCTTCTCTCAAGAAGAGAAAAAAAAGTGTAAATGGTGTTAAAAAATGCAATGTGTGCATGTGTGTAAATATTTAAAAGTAAGCAAAAGGATGTGTGTAAATATTTTATACATGGGTGAATAGAAAATGCAAAATTTGATTCTGCAATGGGAAAATGAATTTTGATAATTTAGAGACTAATGAGAGTCTTGAAAATGGTCGAGATTAAATTATGATAGAACAACAATCTAATAGTTTTAATTTTGTGCCAGGTGTGAAATTTAATTTTGTGCCAGAATGAGAACTCGAAGATATTTTATCTTTTGTGCTTTAGTACTGAAATGAATCACTAACACAAACTGGCATTTCTTAAAGGAGATGCTATTTGTGCTGCAAGAGGCTAAAGAACCAAATAGCCTTGGTTTTGGCAGCAGGGTAAGGTGCCATTTATTGGCGCTTCAAGAATGATAAAGGTAGGAGGGAGCACTCATGAGATGCAGATTCTAACTGTATTATGAGTACTCTCTATCCCTAATATCTTGTAACACTGGAGGACTGAGTTAGTTTTTCTGACACACTGTGGATTTCCAGTACCATATTCATACTTGTTTTAGTATGTTTAATGTTTCAGAGACATTTCCTCATTGTTTCATGGTCATGGTACTGTTGCTTGTGGAGGTGATAATTGGTCACAGAAACAGTGGAGCCTGCTGTATGTTCTTGACAGTAGACAGCACTGGCCCTAAATGCAAAAGTAGGAATTAAATTCCAAGCAATTAGCTGACAACACACAGATAGAAAGCACCTATGAGAATTGGAAGTTGTTAAAGGAGGGTGGTTTTTTCCCCTTCACCTGGAAATGTGTGAAAAATACGTTGTAGGGGGTTTTTCCCCAATCAGGAAAACTGCTGCTGGCTTTTAAAATGTAGAATGAGCAATGCTAAGTTCAATTTAGTTATAACTACATTCAAAGGCAATTTATTACAATTTGTAAAACTTTATCATCTTTACGCTCTCGAGGAGCACTTGATTAGATAACTCAAAGCCACTGAATTACTAAATCAATGAATAATGTGCTATTCCACTTAAAAGGGAAATGAAACACTAATTCAGTTTGCTATAGGTAAAACAGAAACAGTGCTGCAGTAATCTTCATAGCAATAAAGAGCACTTTAGCTGTTAAATTCTGATGGAATAATTATTAGATTTGGATGAATAATGTATTCCTCAGCTTATTGGGTGAATTGGAAAATGAAGGCAAATCTTGAGTGAACTAGAATTCACTTTTTTTTTTTTTTTTTGGTTAAGGTCAGTTTGTAAATGAAGCTTATTGCTTCAAATAGCAAAGTCTAAAGGTTTAATTTAAAAAGTATCAGAATCAAATACGTCAGTCTTGTACCAAAGGAAGTTTAATCAATCCTGGCTCAGCACTTATTTTTAAGTTGACGAAAAATATTATTCCCCCATTTTTTTTTAATGCAAATTTAGATTTTCTTACAAATGATAAAATTATTATCTCTTGGTTGTTCTTAGACTTTCCACTTCAGTTTTCACTACAATCACAAGACACTGTGCAGTGCTGCGTTGTGTGCACTTAAATTTGGACTCTGTGAGAACCTTATATATAGGCCAATCTTTTGCTTCTCTGTTGTTTTATATTTTTTCTGTCACATTGCATAAATAATTAAGAATGCAAATAATTTTCTTCACACTTCTCCTTTCTTTCTCCACACCCTCTGGAGCCCCATTTCTTGAAATACAATTAATAACTAGCTAATTTTGGCAGATAATTTTCATTTTGAATTGTAAATGATGGAAACCCAGGATTCAGGGAGTTGTTTTGCTTGCAAGAACCCCTTAGCACAGGAGAGGTTGTAAAGCAGAATTTTAGTGGTTGTTTTTAAGAATAAGGCCAACTGAATATAAAGTGTGTTGAAAGTAGGACTGCCTGAGAATTTTGAGTGCTAAGGATTTATGAATTTTTAACCAAGAGACTGCATGCAATACAAGATATTCAGCAAATAAAAAGAAAAAATTTGCCCTTTCTCCCGTTCAAAGTTTTCTATTGCAAGAGTACAACACAATATCCTCTGAGGGCATACTCTGAAGATATAACAAAGCAAGTGTCCCTTTAGGCTTCATTATGCTGATACCCTCATTTTAGCAGGCTTCTCTGTTGTCTTCCAAAGTCCTGGTTGCTTCGTGTAACAATCCCACTGCCATACACTAGGCAGGACTGCGTGCCCAGTGCAGAAAGCAGAGGGGATTTGCCTGCCACCTTACACCAGCTCCCCTTGTGCTTTTGCTGTGGCTCTTTTCTGTCTGTCCTGCTGTAGCTGAAGGAGTGCAGAGGTTGCACTCGATGGTTCCCAAACTGCCCAGTGCTGCTTGTTTTCACAGAGCCTGCCACATCCATGCAGGGCTATTCTCTATTCACAGCTCTATTTTGTTATCTTGATGCTTCTTCTTTGTAACACTGCAGTTACCTTTAATGTCTTGTATGTGTTTGGTCTAGTGTTTTCTTCAGACTGAATGGATTTTTGAGGATTTTTCTTCAGTTATGCTCACACTTGGATTGAAATTGGCAAGATTACAGAGGGATCAGAGTTTTAGGAATAGGTACCTACATGGTCTTGATAGTTTTTAAATATTCTTTATGAGGTCTCACACTGTAATCAGCATGTGCACCTTTCTCTAGCTTTCAGGGTATTCATTCAAATCTAATATTAGGATATACTTTGGTTACCATATTCTCAAGGTACAACCCCATCAACACCCCACTCCTTTGACACTATGACTGCTTTGATGGCAGAATTGCACTTGAGTTCACCAGAGGAGAAAGGATTGCTGATATTCCTTTGCAAGGGGATGGTGAGCTGGGAAAAAAACCCTTGAGAGAGGTAGCTGCTGTTTGCCAGGAAACTGAACCAGTGATGGATGTAAATAAGGTGGTAAAATCTGTGTATCATGTCTGCAAAATCTGGTATTATAAGAGCTGCTCATTATGGCAACAAGTAATAATATTCTTCTATGTACAGTAGTGGTGTAAACCTTTCTCTGCTGTTGTTGTGTACTTGGAGTTTCATTACCACAGTACTGTGGGAAGGCACTGTCAAGTGATTACGCAGCAAAATTAACACAGGCTTAATCTCTTTCATAAATTACCATGGAGAAGAGACATCTTTTTATGCACAACTCTGAAAAATGTCCCTCTCCTAGTGTGAAATGACATGTTTCAAGTGAAATATGGCACTCCAAAGTTCTGACATTCAGATGACATTAAAAAAGCAGGATTTTGTGATTTAAAAGTAATCCTAGCCAATTCTAGTCTGTGAATTATAACTTGGAAATTATTTGTGTTAGCCACTGTTAGGAACACTTCTGCATGTCTGGCCCTTCATATTTCTAGATTTGTAATTCTAATTTTGGGTTTAGGTTGCCGTAGATTTTGTGGCAGAAAACACAAGCTATTTCACAGGTGAATAGGAAGAAGTTTAATTGTGTGTAGCATGAGTAAGTGTTTACTTATTTAAACAGCCAGTTGTCCAGGAAAAAATAGATGCAAAGAACATTTTATTCACTTACCTGAATGAAGCACTACAGAAAGGAAAGAGAAAATTTAATTATCAAAATTATTGCCAAATCTCAAGTGTTTACTCTCCCTGACTGTTATGGTGTTCACCTGTGGCTCCTTCCTGTAGGAGATGTCTGTGCTGTACTAAAAATATTGTGTCAAAGGTATTGCCTACAGGGCACAATTAAGATTATGGACAATGGTATTAGTAAAATGGAAGGGAACAGCTCCTGCAGTCACTTCTGGAAATACAGGCTATCCTTTTCCAATTAAATAATTCCCTTTGCTTTTAGTTTTCATTAGGTATAGATTTTGGAAACGTGATCCAGAATCTTGCTGAACAACACCACAAGGGAACTTCTGTCCTTAGTGATGCTCCCTATCTTTCCATGCCCTGTGCCAAATCAGATCTGTCTGGAAGGTGAAGCCCTGGCAGAGCAAAGCTGTGGAGCTGGGACATACCCCATATTTTACACAGAGGGGCTTAGCTGCAGCCCCACTCTGGGACCTCAGCTGTGGCATGACCTGATACCCAGCATGGGACAGGGGTGCCTATAGAGGATCTGTTTGGGCTGCTTTTAGCAGATTTCAACTGAATGCTTTCCTTGACTTTTTATTTCTTTTTGGACCTGTGAATTATTACACCAATCTCCCCTTTTCTAGGACATCACTCAATGTTTCCCTTTCCCTTTTCTGTAGGGGAATAGTAGCAGTGCCCAGCTCTAGAAATTTCTTAGTGTAGACTTCTGTGGAGTTTTCCTGCTTTCCACTTTTTCCAAAGAAAAGAGAATGTGCTCTGAGAAACTGCATGTGCAGGTCTTGTATGTCCCAAAGATTGGATGCACATGATGCAGCCATGAAAGCAGACAGGAAAGATTGGTGGTGTTGAATACACATAAAAATTGACTCCACCCCAGTTTTCTTGGTAACTTGGGAAACCTCAGGGAAATTATTACAGATAAGGGGATCCAAACTATACAATAGCTTCCCAATTCAGACTGAACAGGTTTCATGAGTGAAGCATTTGCTTCATTTTACCCTTCAGTTAGTCCTGAACTGTGCTGACCATCGTACAGATTTTGAACTTGGCTGACAACTGCTGGGTTTAGTGCAATACTGCTGAAGAACAAGTTAGCACAAAGTTTCCTTAACATGCTGAAAATGTTCTCCAATGTGGTGCTGAGCACAGAAAAGGAATCTTTATATAACTACATGTGTACAGCTTGCTGTTGAACTTCGTGCCAATTCTCCAAAAACCCAGCACGCATAGTAACAATAGAGACCAGGCCTTCTGTGAATGAAATACCTTTTACCTTTGGGAGATGTTATAAAATTTGATCATTTGACAATTATGAAGTGCTTTATGTTCTTCAGATGAAATGTGCTATGTAAGTGTGAATTAATATTATTGATGAGCTTAAGCCTCAAGATTGAATGCAAATGAGAACCTCTCAAGATAATAAATACCCATTATTCATCATGAAGGTCGATGGAAAAATTAAATACCTTTCACAGAAGATAGCAAAAGTATGAAATTTAGCTGTGAGCTGAATCAAGCACTGTGGTTGACTCAGCCTAAGACTATTGTTACCATGACATGGATGTGGACCAAAAAGCAGAGAAAAATCTCCTGCACAACAGGATAGAGAGCAGCCCAGAAACCGATGCCAAGAAGCATTCATGCCTGTGTTGCATCTTTTTTTGCTTGTGGTCTCAAAGTCAAGCAGGTGTGTTGAAGGAGAGATGATGAAGTGGCAGCCTGGAGCAGTGGAACACAATGCCATAAGTGAAAGTTGGATTCATCCATGTAAATATGAATGTATATCCCAAGGATGATGTAAGCCACCCAGGCAGCCCATGCCATCAGTGGTGCAGTTCAGATGATTAGAAGTTAATGTCTGTATTAAATGAGTTAGAATTGAACCCTTGATATCTTTGTATTGTTTAGATCACAATCACATGAGGGAGCCTGAGCTGACCAGCTTAGATACAGATACCCACACAGCAGGCTCAAAACCCAAAATCCATGCACGTGATCTGCTAAGAGCCTGTCTTTGGCTGCTCTTTATGAGAAGGTTGGTAGCTGTCCAAGACAACACAAAACAACTATTCCCTTCCTCTACTGCCTCAGCATCTTCTTACCACCAAGATATCTGAATATGCAGCAAATCATGGAGTGCAGTTACAACTTTTTCTGCAGGAGCCTTCTGCCTTTGTGCTGTGAAGTGGTCTGGATTCTGGTCTAAGTCAGTGGGGAAATTAAACAAATGCACCATTTAAAATGTGCTAGCAGTAATGCTACAGTCAGTCTAGTGCTGCTGAATTTGTGCAGTTTTACACTAGAGCTCAGCATCTTTCTGAATACAGGGATAGATGCACTCCAGGCAGCTACTCATACCTGAGCCAAGTGTAGTTCAGGTGTAATGAACCACTTGTTCATTGCTCCTAACATAATAATCTGTTTCTAGACATTTATCAGAAGCACTAAATCCATAATTAATGGAATAAAACTATTGCTAGAAACATCAATATTCCCAAAGCCTTGACAGAATTGTTTCCTTTCATTTTTTTAAAAAACAAAAGATGTCCAATTCAAATACTGTACCTTGTTTTTTACTAGAAAATTTCTGTGGTGTGGGTTTGTTGTGTTGTGTAGTTACAGTGTTCACAGGAATTCATCTTCTGGCATGAGGCCCACGTTTTGACATCCTCGGGAGTATTTCAAGCAAAACTAAAATGAACCAGGGCTCCAAGAGCACCATTTTAAACAGAAAGAAGTCCCTTTAATATTATAAAAGTCTATACAAGTAAGAAACATTTAAAATGGGACTACAATGGTGCTGCTGAGTTGAGCTCCATATCGAGGGTTCCAAATAGCAAAAAACAGTTGGGTGGTATTGCACATGAAAGAACAGAATAATTCTGAACTGAGAAATTTTCTCCCTCAAAGGAAAAAAAAAGGAGAGCAAATAAAAAACCCCTTATGAATGGAAAATTATGCAGCTATTCTTTAATAATTGTGTCTGTTTATGCAGGACTGTTTGAAGTGCATGAATCATACTCAAATCAGCTAAGGCATCCAGGCTGCTTTCCTGTATGAACCATCTTCCTGAAAGTGGGTTATCTTCCAGCATGGAAATATTTCCAAATACTTCCACCCGAAACCAGCAGCTGTTCTAATCTTTCTGAACTCAGATGTGTGTCTGTATATGAGACCCCAATACAAAAGACAGACTTGGCTTTCTATGAGAATGCTTCTAATCACCAGATTTGAGTGAATGTATGAGATAATACTGTGGTTCTCCATTCCCAGGTGTTGAACTTGGGAAAAATTAGCACTTTCCTGATTTCTCACACTAGAATTTAACATCCAGTTGATCCTTAACCAAGATGAAAGAAGGAGGATTCACAACATATTCATATATCTCAGTGAGAGGCTGCAGCCAGAAACTTCTCTTCCCAGGAGGGCTCTGTGCATTTAGGGAGTGTTTAAGCTACTTGCATGGTACAAAAGGAAAAGACCTTTTGAAAAAAATGGCAATCTGTTCTGCTTCCTACAATATAGCAGGATATCTCTTGGCCTTGCTGGAGAAAAATAATCCTTTTTAATGCTTCCAAATCTTAAAGTCTCCACTGAGAGAAAGTAAAAGTTGTTCTATCACTTTGTGTTGAAATTGCTTACTCATGTACACAAATTCAGTTGTGGTGAAAGTGAGGAGGGAGAAAAAAATATATGTTCACACTTAAAATCCTGTAGATTTACATGCTTTTCTGAGATTATTATACCTTCTATTAATGCCCATATAAATCACCTTGTGTGAAATCAAAAAGGACGATAAGAAGGTAAGAAACTAGCATTAAGAAGGCAGCATGTGTGGGTGACTGCTTTTGTGTTTTGAACTGATCCCATGACAGAATTTACATGTCATACTCCACCCTTACACCAGGCATAACTTTTCTTGCACATCTGAATGTTTATATTTGCTTCAGAAAACTGAATTCATCACTTGGAGTAGTTTAGGATTATTTTTCATTATAATGTTCTTGTTGATGACATTCATAGGTCCTATTCCAAAAAGACTGGGATGAAAGAGGTCTGCTCATTCTCCTGCTCATATAAGTTTTGTTTTGAGTTTAGAGGAGGAAATGGTTTCATGTGCAAAGAGATATTGTAAATTCTTTCTTTTCTGTTACAGAACTAGAGTTAATCTCTCATAGTTTCCCCATCTGTTTTACTGTTTCAGGCCACCAAATTTCCAAAACCAGAATTCATCTGGCATGGTGGAGAGGTGCTGATTTTAATCTCTTCTTCCAGTGTTTAAGCAGCAGATTCTCCCCTAGTACATAGATTTTTGAGGTCATGTGCATTTCTCTGTTCCAAGATAAGGAATTCTGTTAGTCTCTTACAGCAATGAGGACAAATGAGTTAGTGCTACAACTTTTACATAGATATATATTATATATACATTTATGTATGGAATCCCAATAATAGGGATAGTTATATCTGAAATTCATTTTAATTGTGTGTGTGCTGCAATGATCTGTTTGCATGTCTGTCTCCTGCATCCCAGATATTTTTTATTTTGTTTCTAATTTCACAGAGTGGTGTTCTAATCTAGTTGATATCAATGGGACTCAAACATACTGAAACTTCAGATGAAAGATAAGACAGTCTCACAAAAACAATTTCACTTCACTGGATTCTGAGTATTTTCCATATGAGGACTCTTAGCTAATGGCATTGCTAAGAATCTTTATTCCAGGATTTTTCTTTATTTTTCACCAGAAAATGCAGCCATCGCCAGGTGCATAGGCTTTATTTGCCCCTTTCTTACTCTTACATAGTATCTACTTTTCCCTTTTAAATAAGTTGGCATTCATCTGAAAATAGTAAAGCATGCTGTTCTCCCATACCTACAATCTTCTCTGCTCTCTCACTGCTAAATTCACATTCAAGGTCAATTACCTTTAACTACTGCAGGCTTCTGGCTTTGTCCTTCACTCCTAACTCTCTTTAGTCTCTGCAAATTGCAAATGCTTTCAGGTGCATTAGTGTTTAGTTGGGAAGAGCAGCCCATTGTTGCTGCTGTTCTCTAGTTCCCCTTCAGCCTCCATGTTACTTTTCATTTCTCCTCGCTGCCGTTTTGCAAGCAGGGTCAATGTTAACAGCAGTGTTGGAGATGACCTGGCTCTGACCCATTCTAAACGAGGGGGAAACTGTATGTGTGGGAAATGGATGTGAAGCAGCTGCCAAACCATAACAGAAGGATGCTGTGAGGGGCTGCTATCAGGTAATAAGCAGCCAAGAGCTTAACATTGCCAGAGCTGACAGATGAAAACCACTTTGGAAAGACTGAAGTGTACTTCTAACCTTTGCCCTTTGCCACAAGGCATCCCAAACCTCTCTTAATTATTAAGCAAATGGCTTTATTTGGAAAAGTGTAAAAGATTCATCTTTTTTGATAGACCCTTTGCGGACTGGAATCACATCCCTTCAGAGGTACTGCATTGAGTCATGCCAAAACCTCAGTGCTGTGTGACATCCTTGCCTCTCATCTCTCTGCTAACTCTTTTTCCCCGTCCTATTTTCTCTGTCCATTTCACAAATAAAAGATGGAAAAGTTGGTAGAATTTGAGATTTGATAAGCTGTTGGAGCCTGATATGTGGCCAGCAGTTTCATTTGAAGGCCACTCCATTAAAAATTCAGCAGGTATTCACCATTGCAGGACAAGTGCTAATGAACTCATTTGGTATTCATGAGAATGTCAATATCTATCTATTGGTACAAGTTTCATTGAAATTCAGATGCATGCCTAGGAACATTGAAGAATTATATTAAATACTGCAAGTAGCCAACTCTTCATAAGTTAATTAGTAGTATACTTTTTGAAGACAGATTCTCATCTGTTGTAAATCATTAAAAGTCAATGAAGTTATACTGAAGATCTGCCCAATTGATTGTATTAAGGTCTTGGCACATGTTAGAAAAAAAGAACTTCCATTATATATAGAATTAATTAGTACTTAAAGGGAAAAAGAACATAAGGTGAGAGGGGAGCTGGTGTGTCTTTAGCTTCTGGAGGTTAAAGTTCATTAAGAAACTGAATAAGTGCTTGAATTACCACTCCATGTCATTTATTTGTGAGGACAAAGTCCATGAAAGCAGCAACAATGAGGAACTTGGTTCTTAGCCTTGCCATTGCAACACATCATTGTGAGTACTCGAGGCACTGAAAGCAGTTCAGTACAGGCTGGAGCTCTGCTTCCACACACAAGACTCCATGGACTTGGTGTGAGCCAACAGGAATTTCTTAACATTACAAATTTTGTACTGCTGCATAGCTTATGGATATTAAATTGACAAAGCAGCTTGGAATATTTTCTCCATTGCTTAAGAAAGTTATTGTTTGTGCTTATTTTCTATTAATAGTACTCTTGCCATCCACCTTTCAATTTCTGCTCAGAAATGAGACATTTGACATCATATTTCCACTCACAGTTGTGCTCTGGCTCTGTCCAGCTGTAGCCACAGTTCATGACCATGTGTTGTCATACCTTCTCTCAACTGGTTTTTCAGAATAATTTTAGTTTAAGAGACAGTCCTGATTGTCTTAAACTACCTTTAAAAACAAGCATAGGCACTGTTCCAGTTCATGGTGGCAGTTTAATGAAAGATCAAAAAGCTGTAATGTTTCCTGTGATGTACTGACCTTGTGGCTGAACCAAGTCTGCTGGCAATTAAGGTAAACCAGGCATTTTAATTATTCTTCACTTTCTTATTTACACTGACTTGGCAAGGGCAGATGTGCATTCTTTTGCAGTTCTGGGAAGGTAAATTCCTCATAAAATCTTACCCTTTACACACGGATATATGCCAGGGAAAAACTTAATGCATTTTCTAAAATCAGAAGCTTGTCAGTGTAGGCAAGTATCTGCATATTGTCTGTCAGAATAATTCAGATTAAGGAGTGATTGTTGTTAAAATAAACTTGGTGTAGTTCTCTCGGGTCCTGTAGCTCTGCTCCATGGATTCCTTCCTTTTAACAGCAGCAGGGTGTGGTTTTTTTCAAGAGAAAGATTTATTTTGTGATCCAATGTGGATTGCAATCTGGATTGTCACTGTGTAACATGGTACTCAGCCCTACTTGAACTATCAGTGTACAAATCTCTCAGCAGATGCATTCAGGAGCTGTTTCTAAAAAGGCACAGAATAATTCCAGTTGGAAGGGTCCTCAGAATATCTCCAGTCTAAAATCTCCCTCCAAGAAAGGCCAACTGTCAAACCAGACCAGATTGCTCTGGTAATTCAGGTTATTCACTCTGGTCTTGAAATACACTAATAAAAATTATCTTTAACTTTATAAAACCTCATGCCACATGTTTCTAGGCCGAGATTTTCAAAACTACACAAGGAATTTGGATGTCTCAATGTCCATCTGTGGCTTCTCTAATTTTTTTTTTAATAGCACAATAGCCAATTATTGAGTCCCAAGGTTTCTATAGCAACCAAATTAAAGGTGAATGAATCCTTAAAGTGAAAATTATTAGAGTACTTTGCAAATAACCACTTTTAAGGTGAACTAAATTAGTAGTTTATAAACAGATAATTTGATTTTTTTGTGTTTAAGAATGCAGTCTGGATTAATAACACAATAAGTACTCTCGAACAGCCCCTTCCTGTGTCTTAAAATGCTGTATTACATTAAAATAAATTAAAAGTTGTAGCAAAAAAAAATAAGGGGGAAAAATGGGAACTGCAGATGCTGCTCTTTTTTTAAAGTTGTTGAATGTAACATTTCTAGAATTCTGTTTCCTGTATCATATTGAATGCTAATGCATTGTTTAGACCATGAACTAGTTTTTGTATATGAGCTTAGAGATTTTGTGCTCTTGAAACCATAACAGGAACACATTCTCTCTGTAAATGGCACACGTGGAGCTGTGGACATCTGCACAATGCTGGTGAGGTGATGTCAGTTGGATGAACCCATTCTAAATTCATTTTATGGTTGGCTTTGCATCTCCACTTTGGTACACATATGTCACATTTCTATGTGAGCTGTAAGAATGAAAGTCACTGGAGTCTTGGATTCAGCTGGTTGTGCTTTCAGCTCTTTAGAATTCTTCAAGCCTGATTTTTCGTGTGATCAAAACAGAGGCTTTGAAAGTGAACATGAATTATTGAAGTGTTGTAGATTTCACTGCAAGTCCTGCAAGTATGAACATGTTTTCTTCTAGAGTGATGTCTCATTAATGGGGAATGCTGGTTCCCTTATGATGTGATATTTTTGTAACTCTTCCACTAGAAAAACAGTTCTAAAACGAATAGCTTCAAATAACAAGAGAGATAATTTAAAAGGAAAAAAAAATAGCTTTTCTTAACTTTCCATATTTTCCTCTAAACAAGGATAACACTGTAACTCAGCCTCTTGTTAACAGAATTAGTGAGGAGGAGATGCCATTTGTTTGAAGGATACTTATACAAGACATTCTTCTAGATTAAATTCTGTCAAAGTTTTGTTTCCTTTTGTTTGCACTATCCTACTTTTTTTTTCTTGTAATACACAATATAATTAATGTTCTCAAAGTTTTCCTGTATGGCTGAAATTGCTCCAGTTTAGATCTGCAGAGCAAGCAGCTTCCTGTTCTGCAAATGCTTCCAGCACACACATTCACTGCATAATCCATTGCAGAGTTCAAACCTGCTGAAAGGAGAATCACTGGTGATGTATGGCTGAGCTTAATTTCATTTTCAGCCTTCTGCCCTCCTGTAGTTTAACAGTTTACAGTAAATGAAAGTTGCTGTGTAATACCTCAGCAGCTGTTATTCCATCAAGTGCACAGGAACTTTTCAGCTTTTTTATCTCTTTGCATCAGTTCATAGTGTTAACCTGTGCCCATAAACCACTCACCTTTCCTTCCTTTGTTTCCTAAATGAGTTGGAAAACCACACTTTGAGGGGGAGCTAAAGAAGCATGAAATTTACCTTTTCTGAACTGACTTGCATAGCACTGATGCAATAAAATAAGCATGTATTTGCTTGGTAATTACTTTTCTGTGTAATCAAAGAGTGGAGAATTATCCTATTATCTGCTCTGTTTGACTAAGTCTATATACAGAGCTGGTGTATCCATTTATATAGATAAATTTTTTAATTAATTGTTCCAGACAGTACCTCTGAGGTACAGACAAAATATAACATGTATATTTTAGTGATCCTCAGTTTGCTTGAGAAAAGTTGGTGCCTCTATAAAGTTATTAAAAAAAAAAATTCAAATTTCTAAGGCATTTGGGAAATAGGTGATTTGTGACTTCTTGGAAATGAAAATGGAGGAATAGTCACTATGACCTTGGGTACATTACCTTTTGCTGCTTTCTGAGAAGCATGAGGCCATGGCTCATGTACATGTTCTGCTAGCAAATGGCATTTTTTGCATGAAAGTTATATTTTACCAAGAGAGCATTTGATTAATTTTGAATCTCACTTCATCCTTACTGTAAAGTAAAACAGCAGCCTAAAATACAATTCCTATTATTCATCTTTGCTGCAAATAGGTAGCATAGGGTTCAGTACTGAAAAATGTGTGTATTCTTTTGACTTGGGAAGGAAGGAGACAAAGAGAGTTTGTCACTCATGAGTAGATTTTTATCCCCACAAACTCTTGTCTCTGAACCATGGCTGTGCCTGCCCCCAATCTGTGTTTATAAGGGAGAGGCTCTTCCCATCAGAGTCCAGGCATTTAAACCTTTGATTTTATGGTGCTAATAGGATAACAGGCTATGCATATGCACACTGTCAGGGAACCTGAAGGGACACAACTGACTATGTTTAAGAGGCAAGGAAGACTTCTCCACAAAAAAATAGTTTGCCAGAGTTTTTATAACCACTGCCAGAGCCATTTGATTACGCCATGTAATGATCAGAATAAATCCTCCCAAGCATTTTGGTTTATCAACAAAATGTAACCTGTCATAGATTTGCAATCCATTAATTCAAAGGAGGAAAAGTAACCACCTCTGCTTGTGGAGGTGAAGGAAAGTTATGCAGCCTGACACTTTATTGCCTATAAGGACAGGTAACTTCAACTCTACTGTTGAATCATTGGGATGTGTCATAAATACACTGGATATGAAGAAGAATTTTGTTTCAGAGGAGAAAGAATTCTATGTTTCAACTTCAACATTTATTATTAGTTTATTAATAATGCTATTACTACATCAGAGTAATGTTCCACAGATCTTACAGTACCCCCACCAGAAACTTCAATGTGTATATTATAAAAGTTATTTAAAATAGGTCTGAAATGTGACCAGTAATTCAAACAGATTTAAGCTTCACAATGGCTTCTAACCTTAGAGCATTCATTTTAGCACAGAGGATATGAAGGTGGAATTAAGTTTAATTTAGAGTGCTATTAAGAAGCCCATGATTCTAAGTCAGAGGTGTTTCACAAGGAATGGAACCCAGCCAATAAGGTAAAATCAGGCAGATCTAAACAACCTGCAGAATATTTTTCTCATATTTTTGGCATTAAAATCTGAGATTGGTTCTCAGGTTTCATTGTCTGAATAGGAGATTAGATTTCACACATTCATTTGCCATGACAAATTCAAACCAGTCCCTCTTACCCTCAGTGGAGTGAGGTACCAGTGCACTGCAGAGCCCTTCAGCATATAAAATAAATAAATAAACACCAGCCTTCAGATACTTGCATAGTTAGAAATTGTCTGTTCATACTAGAATTGTCTGTTCATTTAAATTCAGATTTTTTGACCTTTATGGGGCTTTCCTGTTTCTTTTATTTCTGAAAAAAAAAGACAAAAGAAAAAGCTGGAGACATACAGGCTGTCATTTATGTTTAGGAGAGATGAATGTTTACCAGAATGTTCAATGGGGATATTTCACATGTATCCAGCTGAAATATTAAAAGAATTTATTCCTAATGAGTTGACATCTCTTTGGAGATTCTGCCTGAAAAGCATATACCTAATGACTTAATTGTTAGAAAAACCTGGAAAGCTCATTACATCTTAAAGGAAAATGCCAAATATTTCTGCAAAGAAATGCTAGCTGTAGGATCTTGCCCCAAAAGCAAATCAAGGCATGCCATGTAGCCCAAGAGCTTAATGGGCACAGCCCAAGTTTCAAATAGCAGCTAACTGCCATGAAGGAGAAATATACCATGAACAATGCTGCTGAACAGTTTTGATTAATGTATAGATAATAAAAATTGCTCTATTTAAGAATAGATCCTGAACATTAGGGAGGTAAAATTCTGCAATTTGTGATGTACACAGGTGTTAATGGTACTATAGAACAGTACAATATGCAGCATTAACTAACTTTGTATTTTATTAAAAGAACTGCAAATCAGCTGGAGAACATTAATTTATGATGCAAGGAGGCATCTGAAAAATTGTGATGATTATTTTGACTTGGAATAGCAAACTGTTTTTGTTAACTATTTCACTGTATCTATCTATGATCTCCTTTCCATTTCTTTTCATCTCAGTTGCAAGGGTGTGAAGGAAATTATTGAAGTCCTTGCTAGGGAATGGAACTGCAATGTGAGTGGGATATGAACCTTAACCAAAGAAAAAACAACCCCCAAAAAAACCACCCCCAAACCCCAAACAAATGATGAGCTAACCTCTGTAGAAATTGTGACCATAATAAGGCCTGGCTGAAAAAAAAAAAGATTAATTCTTAAGATGCTAGCCATGAAAACTTTGTTCTCCAAATTAGTGAATATAAACCACAGTTTCTTCTTTGATCTTGTCAGACCAACTTTTCCCTAAATCCATGAAGCATTTTAATTTATTGCAGTTGCCTTAGATACTGCAACTGATGGCAGTTCCTATCAGTTCCTACTGTTGTGCCTACAAGTCTGCTGATTTTTTTTTTAACCCACAGATGTTTTTTTTTTTTATTTTGAACGTTGCATACCTGTTGTGTTCAAGTGAAACTGTACCTTTAGGAGACCAAACTCATCTATGACTCCCAGTTTTATCTAGACCAGGGGTTGATGCTGATGCAGTTTGGGGATCTCTGTCTCAAGTCAGGCTCTACCATTGTGTCTGCCATGCTGTGTGCTACAGAAAAACAGCAGCAATTCCTTATGATATGTAATTATCTTGGTTAAATTTTGTAACAGCTGGAAATTAGCTACAGGGAAATGTCAATATTTTTATTTTCTGCTTTCCTTGGAATTTTTTTTTAATATAACTATTACTCATTTCATGTTTGGGTTTCTTTCCTGATTTTGTTTTTTTTTATAAATTCATATAAATAACAAAATGTAAACCAATTTTTCCTATAGATTCCTGGCATATGAAAACAGGGAAGAATGTGCTTGTGTATAATGACACTTCTCCATTGCCACTGCATGATCAAAAAGATTGTAATTCCACTTTGATTTCAGCTAGTATCATTCAGGCTTGGGATTTTCTGTCATAGTTTTCCTTTTTCTGGTAAAAAGACATATGCCCAAGAGACTGGAACAGAACAGTTTTACTCTGTTAGAGAATATCACAGCAGAGAACTCTCATGGGATATACATCTGGGGCCTTGAAACTTAGTTGTCTTGGGAGAGTGTTTGCATTGAAGCTCAAAATAATTTCCAAGTATCTGTGCAGTGACAAGCTGCAGCAGATATTCTTCTGTGATTCCCTTTTGAGTGTCAGCTGGGTGCAGGAGCACAGAATCTTTCTGAATTAGAAGAGCTGGAAGCCTGTGCTTGCCCCCAGACTGGATGCTGCCTCCCCTCTCTGCTGGAGGCTGCACAGAGCAGCCAAGTGCTGAAAGCAGCCCCACATTGGCTCTCACCAGCTGTGCAAGGGAGCAGGGAGAAAGTTCTGGAGGGATGGCTCAGAGGACACACCACAACAGAGTGACTCAGTGTAAATACTGCTCAGTGTGGAAAGTGGGTTTTGTGCTGGTTTTGTTTGTTTTTTTTTTTCTTTTGATTGGGATGATGCATTTTCCCACTTGATCAGCTAAGAATTCATCACAGAGGTTGCTCTGCACCTGACTAAACAGTATCAGTAAAATGACTGTGTTAGGCACTGGAAAGCCATTCTCAAAAATATGATTCCTAATTGTCTGCTGTGACATAGGGGAAAACAAGTGGGTATATGAGGCTATTGATTGTGTTTAAAAGTGGAAGATTTATCACAATATTTTACCTAATGAGATGACATGTCCTTTGAAAAATATCCATTGAAATGTATATATTGAAACCCAAAGTGAGAGCTAACATAACTGAAAGGAGCACAGCTCAGAAAGAAGTCTGGGTGGCAGTAGGGAAGTTTATTTCTATTCACTGAAAAACCAGAAAAGCAAGCTGTGTGCAATGACCTATGTGGCTAACATTCTCTCCACTTTTTTTTTTTTTTTTTTTGCATTGACTAAAGATCACTGTAATTCTTTTGATTTTAAGAATACTTTTATCCTTACAAAACCATGCTGAAGGATACAAAAGCAGGCTAAAAGGATCTAGGGCTTCATTGTTAACTAAGTGGTTTTGCAAACACCAATGTGTCTAGAAGCTTTTTAGACTTTATATACTATGATAGATGAGTTGTGTGTGTATATGATGCATATTTGGTTTACATTTGTATTTATTTCACATGTCTGTTTAAATAAGCATTGAAATTAATTGCATTTGTAAAGCACAGCATCCCTTTTTTGAGTCTTCTATTTGAGTATCCATCCTGTCTGGCCTTGAGGCAAACCTTACACATATGTGACAGCTTTATCTGCTAACTCTTTAAGTGCAGCATTTTATAGGACAGAAATCTCTTTAAAAGTAATTGAGAAGTGGTAAGTCTGGGACTTTTGTCTCTATTGAGGAAAACCTAAGGAGTCTTAATAGGGGTGATAGAGCAAAGACTGGATGAAATTCTCAATTTAGAAAGATCACATAAATAAGAAAGGACTTATGTAATGAATATAAGCCTAACAGAATATTCAGTGGAACTAATGTGCATAACTCTCCTCAGTCCTGCTGACTACTCAACATGAAGAATTTAAATTATCATTTAATTCTATTAATTCTTGCTCTGTCATGCCAGCCTGGAATTACAGCCACCTGAACAGAAACAAACGTGATAAAGGACTTGGACTCTAAATTTAAAATATTTCCTCTCACTGTTAACAGTATTGCGTGGAAACCACCATACATAGTGAAAGAAGGAAATTGAAACTGATCTGAGAACATTATCTGGAAGGATCTTTTTGTAAATGCTGAGTCTTAGGGGAGTTGTTTTTAATTCCTACATCTATTTTTCTTCTGTCACCTTCATTCTTCCTTTCTGCCACTTGCAACTTACTTTCCTTCCCTCTGGCTCTTCTTTGCACTACTTTGTCCTTTGGTTTGTATCTCTGCTTTTTGTCCCCCTTTTTCATCCTTTCTGTTTCTTTCTTGAGCCTGCTCTTCAATCTCCTCTTTATTTCTTTTACTTTTGTTCAGAAACCCTTCTCTAACCATAACTTCTTAGTCTTACTTTGTTCATAACCAACTGTATTCATTCCCAAATACAGGGGAAAAGAGGGAAGTTTCAAAAATAAAAAAAAAATTAAATCTATAATAGCATAAATAAAGATGGAAGCCGAGCAACTATGGTTTGGAAGGAGAGAAAAGTAACCAGTTTGCTTTTAGTATCTTTACATATTGTTCCTCCAGAGGATTTGGATAGCTGCATATTCATGAGAATTGCAGCTGGCTGGGAAGTAGGTGATCTGTGCAGGACTCCACGTTCAGAGCTGCAAAGCTTTGTGCTGGGAATACACTTAGCCTTGCTTGCTGCTCAGAATTCTGCAGTTAGAGAGAGCAGGAAACGGGCACAGCACCACAGGCATTGGGCCCTGAGAGCCAGTGCTGCTCCTGTGTGCCTTCAGATCTTAAAATAGGGCAGGTATGACCCAGATAACTGCAGGCACAGGATGTGCTTTCTGTGGGAGCACTCCAGGACACTGTCAGAGGGCTCAGGCTGCCTGAGCTGTCACTGAAGGAAGACCAAGTAACCCACAGAGCATCAGAGAGGTGTTGACTAACAGAGCTGGGGCTGACTCACCCACTGAGTGTCACAGTAGACACAAAAATCCCTGCAAGCTCTCAAAAATACTCCCTCAGAAGAATAGGACTCCACAGCAGATGGGCATTTGCTATTCTGCAATGGTACCACTTTCAATCTGCTGCTAGGATTCTACAGTTCTGGGATTCTTGCTCTGCTGTCAAACCATAGCTCAGATAAAGCCCCAGCCAACAGAAAGAGTGATACATCATAAATGAGTCATCAAAGAAATGCTAAAGCTAGAACAGATTATGGGCAAATAAATGATTTCACTGTGTTTACAGGTTAATTGTCATAGTTGTCATTCTTCCCCCCCTTTTTTTTAACATTCTGCCCACTTTGCTTTTATGCCCTGCAATTTTAAAATTTCACTTGGAAAAACAACAACCAAACAAACATCATGACTACCTCAACCCCCAAAACACTTTTCTGAAAAAGTAAGTATAGCTAGGTAGGAGCTGAAATCATCACTAAATGGCAGCTTCTGTTCCCCTGGGAATCTTTGAGTATTGCTTGTGTGAGATCAGAAGAACTGGGATAATGAGATGAGACTTCTATCTCTCCAACACTTAGAGTCAAAAAGTGCTTCCAGAGCTGATCACTTTCAATGTTTGACAATGCAGAAAAAATCCAGTTTACAGGGTCTGCAAGAAATGCCTTTGTCCTGCCATTAAATTGGCACTGAAAAGTCCAGCTAAGACTGTCTTAATTTATCTATGCCTTCATCTCTACAAGTATATGGGCAATAACCATCTGTGTTTTTCATCCAAGCAAAAATACTTATCCAAACAGAGTATATTGACACTTCTAGAATCAGTGATGATCCCTAATGAATGTTGCAGGTTGGTGTTACAAAGGATTCTCCAATGTGCCTTCACTAGAAGAGACTGGTAGGGCTTCCAGCCTGTTGCCAACATGGCTTAGAATATTTTTTGGAGATAGTGGAATAGGTTTAATTATTTACAAACAGTCATAAAATCCAAGATTTTAATGCATCTCTTCACATAGAATGTACTGTATTTTTGTTAGTCTGGAAATGCTGCACATTTACAAGGAGCTTTAATTGATTTTATTTGATCTCTTGTTGAAAAGAGAAAGTAAAGGAAAAATGTTCCTTGAAAATCCTGCTGCTTCTGGGCTTGAAGAGATATTCTGAAATGTTTGGGAAATTAGTAATACTGAAGCAATTGGCTGGGAATTAGTGAATTTTTAAATTAGGAAAATAGTTCAGGCTTTGCTGGCAACCAGGATTGAGGGTCACAGGGAAGTCTTGTGTCAGCCCTGGGTCAATTCCGTGGGTGTCTTCTGCAGAGGTGCTTCCCTCCTGCTTTGAGCATCTCAGAGCAATGGCATGGTCTGTGTTTGCCTAAATGCATCAGCATGATTCCTTAGAAGTGAGATCCTTTCTTGATATTCAAACCACACAAACCAAGACTGAATATGTCTGAAAATGTATTTACATGCCCTTTAATCTGGTAAAAACAAGTAAAGAGCACTTAATTCTACTGAAAGCCAGATTCTGCTGTCAGTCATATAACCAGTGGATCATGGAACTTTCAACCTGTTCTTAACATTGTCTTCTAAAACTGCTAAACTCCTTATTGAATTACTTATTTTTAGTGACTATGTGTCTAAAAAGTCATTAAAATGAGAATTATATTTTTAGTTCAGATCAGGAGAGAATAGTTGTCTTTTTACAGCAAAACAATTGAAAGCATAATTCACATATTTTCAGATCTCCCACTCAAGACAGTGGAGAAATGTAGCATTAAAGAAACTATTAATGCAATACAATGTAAATTAAGATCATGTCCAGAACAAAATGTGCTTAATATGCTAACTCCAAACTCCTTTTCATCCCTTTGGATTTAACAACCAGTTTCAAGTGCTGTAACCCAGAATATGCAATTTAGTTGCTCTTGACCAACAGCGAAACAGAAGAAGAAATTACTTTAGCAGTGCAACCTTCAATTAATGTTCAAGTCCATTGAGACTCATCATGAAAATTCTAGGTATGTGCATGTTGCATTAATCAACCCCCTTGTTGTTATTGGGGCTCTTGTACACAACAGCAAAGCTCTCCAGGTACAAAAATATTTTCATCTAAAACGCAGCAGACTTATTAATGATGAGAAGGGAATGTATTAAAAAAATCTTATAGCTATCTGAAATGTTTTGTCACCATTCAGCACTTGAAAAAGAGCAAGAGACTCATAGTGATCCTTCAAATAGGATCAGTGCAGGAAAAAAGCAGGATAAGTCAGTAAAATGCCATGTGGAAAATAGGTGTTTCTGGAAATTGCTCCCAACATTTCAGAAAGATGCTGGGGAAACTTGGCAAATTATAGGTTTCTCAGAACAATAAATATGGCTTTTTTTAAACACTTCTTAGAAATGTCTAATTGAGGGATTTAAAAAATAATTTTGGCAATCAGCCTGCATGCACTTCAGACCCAAAATGACTTGAGAAGTACTGTCTGCTAAAGTTTTCCTCAACTTTTCTTCAACTTCATAGCAAGTGCTGCTAGGAAACACCTGGTTGTATGGAAGGACAAACATGAAGAAACACTGCCACAGTAGAGCACTTGTGAGTTACTCACAAACTGTGAGAGAATAATAGCCCTCATTTCTTGTGGTTTGTTTCCTTGGTTGAGATCCACAGAAAATATCCATCAGAAGAACTGTAGTGTTCTTGTGTTAGCTTTTAATGCCCTCTGTTCCAGTCGCTTACCTTAGCAGATGGAACATTCAAGAACCATTATGAGATTTACAAAATGCAGCATTTCCCCACATGTTTCTGTCCCTTCAAACAGAGCCCTGTGTCTCAGATTAATGACATTCCTTGAAGGATGCTCTAAACAGATTTCTCATTAACAAACTGGCTTAAGAAGAAAATAGCCCACTGAACCCTGAAGACTTGAAACTACTTTATTCTCAAACAGTAAAGGTTTCATCTGGTTTTAAACCTTTAAGTAGATTTGCCTTTGTGTGCTCTGGTCTCTTGTCAGTAAAAGTCAGTGGACAAAAGACCTTGATTTCTTTCCTCTTTTACAGAAGCACATTTTTAACAGTGAGCAGAACTTCATTAACTTGTGGAAGTCTTACTTTCATCACATCTTGAGACCATCATAGTTTTCAGTAGATTATATAATCCTCTGCCTTTTTTTTTCTGTCAATGAAAATCCAAATCAAACCATCTGTGTTTTTTAAAGAAATTTGGCATAATCCATTTGAAAAGCACTTAAAGGTGTTTTCCATCAATAAAACAGCATAAAACCAGTTTTTTTTAATTGGCATCAATATATATGAATCCTTCTGACATTTATTTAGGCAATCTATGATCATGACACAGAGACCTAAAGTTTTCAGGTTATAAATGACAGCAGAGGTTTGGAATGCAACCTTTCACCTGAGCCCCAAATACAAAGTAGGAGCATTGCTGTATAATAAAACAATACTGACAATTAAGTGAATTTCTACTATACTGAAGTAAGGGTTTATAATTTTGCCAATTTTCTAAATTTGCAGAAATGACTGGCTCAAAATCATCCATCAGGTGACATTTGAAATTAAGCAGCTGCTTCCTTCCCAGCTGTGAATGTCAGACTCAAGTTAGTGATGTACAGTCCAAAACTAAACACTCATCTCTGCTCCAGGGAGTAAAAAAGAAAAAAAAATGAAAGAGAGACCAGAGGGACATATACATGTTCAGGAAACACAGAAAAGCACATGGAGTGATGTTGTCATGAAGGTCTGTGGTCTTATTGTCTCAAGCAGCCCATTTGTTGTCAATACTTGTAGAAGTATTGTAGAAACAGAATTCTGAAGTGTTTGAGTGAAAGCCATGAGCTGTGTGATTGGTAATAAAGAGCTTTTCCTAGCCAGAGGTGCAGCCTGGAAGAAACAGCAATGCATTTATTTGAAAACTGAATGAACAGGTGGTAGATACTGCCCTTACCAGCTTGCTGTGACAAGAGCTGGATCTCCCAACTCGGAACTGAAAAAGGATGGGAATGAAGTTCTGGCCACAAAGATGTGTGACTAATAGTTCTGTATGATGGAAAAAGCAATCTGACTACCAGCTGTAATCAATTTACTAAGCAAAGGATGTTTGCACCAAGATTCAAAATGTCAGCTGATCAAACGACATTGACTGAGATGGAAGGCAGGCACCTTGTGGTTGTGGAGGTCCAGGCTAGGGAAAGAGTGGGTGAGCTGTAACTCTGTGCTTCACCATCATTGTGCACCCCAGGTAACAGAGTGTAGCTCTAAAGGATTCACTGAAATCAACTTGACCTGCCACCTGCAGGAGCACTGAAATGATTTGGCAATATTTCTAGGGATATTTTCCCTTCTTTTTGTCAGAATGTCAGTATCAATTATCCCTAGTGTGTCTATTTATGTAGTAGAAAGGAAACTTGCAACAGCTTTAGCAGGATCCCCAAAAAGTCGTGGGGAAATTCCTCAAAAACTTCTGGAGCATTCTTTAAAGTCATTTACGAGTGCCAGGGTGGTATTCCTAGGATCTAATAGTGGTTTCCTAGAAAATAGTGAAAAAAGGTCTGTAAGTTGAAGATAAATTCCTGGGAAGCAGCATTAATAAATTCCTAGAAGAAATCAGTAACATTTTCAGAAAATCCTAGAGGAAATGCCTAGGGAATAACAGGAGTAGTGGTGGAAAACAGCGGGAAGTATCTGTAAAGAATCTTAGGAAGCAGCTGGGAATTTCCTAGGAAGCCTGCAAAATCCTACCAGCCATTTAGACAAAATTCCCAGAAATCAGTAGGGGGGATTCAAAAAAGCACACAGAAATTAGAGAGCAGTAGGAAAAGACCTGGAAAGCTTTTCAGGGGAGATTCCTGGATGAAAGTACTAAGGAAATAATTTTAGAAAGTAGTGAGCCTAAGAGAGCAATTGAAAAGTTCCTAGAAGGTGCAGGAGATATTTCTGAAAGCCTTTAGTAAAAAATTCCCAGAAAGCAGCAGGAGCACTGCTAGAAATCATTTGAAAATTTCCTAGGAAGGAAGAACAAAATTTCCTGGAAAACAGAGAGAGAATTTTTAGAAAGCACCAGCATAAATGAAACTCCTTGAAAGATGTTACAGAATGCTTTTATTTAATCTTTAAGGATAAGACCAATCTTTGGGGATGCCAGCTAAGAAAACAGGCAGTGGCACTGTGTTTGGTGCTGCTGTAGTTTCTACCATGAGTTGAATGTGCAAATTCCTGCATAGAATGTTTTAAAAGAGGTGTTCAGTGTTGATGTCTGAGTAGCTACTGTTGGCTGTTCCAAAAAGGAAAAAGAGATCGATGTCCATGGGGAGCTCCTTTCAGGATTTGGGTCCAAGCTAATATAATATTTCTCCTCTAGCTGTAGAACATGCTGAGAAGGAAGAATTGCCTTACCTGAGAGTTTGAGGACTCCCTGATGGTATTCCATTAGCTCTCAAATTATTGCTGCTTTTCACGAAGTTCAAAAAACTGCAGCTCCCAGCAGATTGCCTTGACAGAGATCACTTTCTTTTACTATCCCTTGAAGACATGCTCAAACTCCATGTGGGCATTAGTTCTCTGCTAGCAACAATCACTTGCAAAAGCAGTAAACCTCAGTATATGTGAGATTCTGGAAGCTGATACAGTTTATCTGCAATTCTCACACCAGACTCCTCAGAATAAAGTCTAGGATTGGGTCCTGCTTTATGTATGACTTAGCAAGGGTTAAGACAAAAGTGTTTCTCAGCAGCCTGGAGTGGCTTTGCATTGTTAAAATGTGATCTTAAAAGGAAGCCTACAAGCTCAGAAAATGAGCTCATATGTGAGTGGTAAGAAATGGATGCTAAGAAGGTGTAATAAGGACTTTTTGCCCCTCTCACCTTAGATTATTCTTAGTTCATTCTAAACCCTCTTCCTGTGTTTTGTAGTCTGGTATTGTAAGGGTGCTTTTTGCCTCTGTGTGCCTCTCATTGCCACAGGTGGAGTTCCCACACCTGCTAGGAGTGATCCTTTTGTCCCTCGTTCCCTGTGCTATTTTCAGTGCCTCATTCATCATGAATCCAGTTTGCCTCTCTTTGCCTGAGCTGGTTCCAGCGTGGCACATCCCTTAAGGTTTCCCATCTGCTTTTCTCTCTTTGTGGTGATCAGTATCATTCTCTGCCTCTGACTGAACTGAGCTGAAGCTGAGGATGTTGATGATGTCTATGTTTAAACAGGAAAACACAACTCCAATGGAACCATCAATGGTGTAATTTTGTAGATTGCTGCATGTTGCCTGTCTCTTACAAACATCCAGTGAAGGAAGGCTGTAGGAGTGTACCCTGCTGGTCATTTAGAAATGGCCAAACTCCCAGAAGTGCAGAGGTAATTTTGAATTAAACAAAATAAAAAATAATAAAAAAAAAAACCAAGGATGTTGTATTCACACAGAATCTCACCAGGTTTTATCATAGCTGCAAATTGTCCAACCAAATTGGACAAGATAATTACAGGCAGAAAGATTAAAATGGTAGTTCATTTGCTCTAGCATTGCATCTCTGCTGATGAATACCAATAGCTCCTTTAGAGATTGAAGTTATGTGCTCATCTCTGTCCTACAATGAAAATATTTTTTTACATCTACCAGGTAGATAACCTTAATGCTAACCTTAATGTTAAAAGGTTATATTTTTCAAAGTCTTCTAAAAATACTCCTGTATTTTCTGTATTTTATATTTGAAGAAATGAAAAATATATGTCTGTAAATAGTCGTGGTTATTCTGACTATTAATAACTCTTGTTATTTTTAGGGAAAATACAAATATGTTCACTCTTTGACAGCACAGAATTTCTTATTGGCTTTTCCCACCAAAGGCTTGGTTTTTAAATTTAAATACAAATGAAACAGAGTATAAGAAAACATAAACTGAAAAACTTTTCAACTGTATTTCAGACAGAGCTGAGGACTTTCTTTTCTTTAGTACCTATTTAGCTTTTATAAAACCTTGCTTTTGGAGTCTTGCAGTGCCTGCATTTCTCTTCTGGACTCCTACTAGCATTGGTGTAAATAATTAGAAATCATTATACAATTAGAAATTGTATGGTGTATCTAAGTGCTGATGGCTAGGAAAGGAAATGGCTGCAAGAAATTGAAGGATAATTCTGCATTTTTCCTTCTTGTCCTTTATTGTGGGAGTTTCTGTTTGACAGTGAAGGTGTGATGGGATATCTGAGTGGAACCCATAAATGCAATTCAAGTCAAAAGCATAATGGGATAGATCACGCAGGTATTTATTAAAAAAATAATATCACAAACCCCTAAAAAAAGCAGAATTTTGCTTGCACTTACATAGACCAACAAAGGATCTGTAAAAGAAAAAGATGAAACACAGAGCTAATTAAGTATAAATAGCATATTGCATCCAGTTTTCAAAACGCAGTAGCTCCCTATATAACATAACATGTTTAAAAGGATGTTGTTCTGCCTTTGAAGGAGAGAGATTGGAGCTCCAGGGAATGGGCTTTTTTCACCCTTTCTTATTGCAGCCTGCCTTTCACTGTGTGTGTTGTTTGTAACCTTAGTTCTGAGCTGAATCTCATTTAGTAACACTGGAACACAGGACAAATACAAATAATGGAAAGTTAGCTATATGTAAGTGCATTCCTAAAGGCATTAAAGGAAAAAAATTGCATCAGAAGAATCACCTTGAAGCTAGACCAGTAGTTAAAGAACACATTTTTTAAATTAGATGTCAGTACTCTCAGCATGACTTGGTCTCCAAATTGCAGTGCTTAAATCACCAAAACTCCTACTAAAGTCATTTCTAAAATGGTGTGTGCATGAGGAAAAAAAATTGTCAGTATTGCTGTCTGTGGTGCTGTGATTGACAAAAGCACAAAACAATGAATATAGATTATTCACAGAAAAACAGCACATTCCTGATGCAAAGAACACAATGTCAGTCTCATGGAGTTTTATTTCTGATGGAAGCAATGATGAAAATTAAAGAGATCAGCATAACAAACTGTAAGGTGGCACTAATTTTTGGTAGTCAGCACTTGAAATGGAATAGTCCAGCCATATAATGGGTTTTGAACCAACCAACATCAGTTTCCTGCTTAGGCATACAAATAATTTCCCAGTTCCATGACTTGTAACTAATGGTATGGCCATCAATGGTTTTTGTAGTCTTTTTAAGGGTCTTTTGGAAACACTTTCAAACACTGGAGAAGTTTGTTATGCTTCCATGATTAGCTCTCAAATGGGCAGAATAATGGTGTTTTTTTTCTTGTTTGGGTTGTGTTTGTTTGTTTGTTTGTTTTTAATTGTAAGGTGTCTTGAATCACAGGAAAGAATGAGATCTGAAATCTTGATCCCTTTCCTTGGGTGTTCTAGCATCTGTTTCAACTTACCCATTACCTCTTTGAGTTTGGATAAATTACTCTGCCCTTCTGCATTTTGTTTTTTCCTCTCCTTTGTGTTCAGACCAGTGAGTTCTTTGAAGCTGAGGCTGGCTCTGCAGCTTGGCTTGGCTTTCTGGGCCAGGAAAGTGACTCTGCTGAAACAGCAGAAAGCAGGCTGGGGGACAGGTCTGTTTTCCATAAAATTATTGGCAGAACTGATCAGATCTAATTAGGAAAGAAGGTCGTTGATACTTAAAGAAGAATGCACGTCTACAGGGAAGTGGTATTATGTTCCATAATGCTTTTGGACAGGGTTTTCTTGTTTCTTGTCCACAGTAAGGGCTTTTCAGTATTTTTTTTTTAAATCTTAAATATTTTTATGCGTGTGTATCAAATATAACTTAGTTTAGACTACCTTTCTTCTATACACTTCCACTGAAATCACAGACTTCATGAGCTCTGACTGGAGCTCTGGCTCTGTCAGTTCAGCATCTGTACTGCAGCAAGAAGATTTCTAAAATATCATCCTTATCTGGGTTTTTTTTTCCTGTTTTTTAATTTTTTTTTCTGGCACAGATTTATACTAAAAGAAAAAGAGCTCATAATCCCTAGTGCTTCTGTATCTGTTTTCAGAAGTCATCCATTACAGCACTGACTGCTTCTGAATAGAAGCTGAGGGTGTTAATTAATTAGTCTGCACACTGAGAGCTGTCTGTAATTGCAGTTTTCAGGAGCAGTTGTAAACATCAAGGTGGGAATACAGTCAAGCTATGAAAAGAAAGAGTGAAGAGAGGTTGTATCAACGTTGAGTCCCATAAACCTGGCTACTTAGAAACAGGATAGTTTAATGTGATTTTTCAAAATAAAATCAAAAAAAGCCCAAAAAATTCCAACCCCAAACCAAGAAATTGTGGAATTAAATAATGCCTCACTACTATGCTTTTTGAAAGGAATATTTTGCTGTCATTACCAAAGATCTGAATTAGTTCCAGTGTTGTGTTGCCATGCCAACAGAAGACTCATCAGCTTGTTTGCTCCTGCTGTCAGAATAATACATTTCTGAGTTTAGTCCTCCGAGTGAGCCAACTGTAACCTGAGTGAAACACCACAGGCTTCTTTAGGAAGTATCTTCAAATATATGCATATGGAACAATCCAAAGGTAAAGATTAGCTCATAGGTAGCATAGTTAAGGTTTTGGTTTTATTAAAAAAGTGTCTTCTTAATTATTAACAATATGTATGAATAATCAAATAATTTAAAGAAAAATTTATTTTTGCTTAATTTGGTATCACAGTGATAGATGTTAGCTAACAAACAGACTGGGAATTCTCTGAAGGGAATTCTCTTAACAACTGGCACTAGACCAAGATATGATTAATTACTCAGTGCAAGTGTTGATAAGGCCAAAATCTGCAGAGTTTCAGCATGTATGCAACAGTTATCTGAGCAGACTGAATGAAGGATCCTTGGCACAGCCTAGCAGATAATACCCAATGTAAGTCAGTCCATGCAGTGATACTCCCTGCTTCCCTGGTACAAAATCCTACAAGCAGGAGACATTAATATTAATCTGGCTCTCGACACTGGAATAATACCCTGGAATCCAGACATCAGCTCTTTTCCAACATTTATGATGGTAGCCACCAAGGTCCTTTTCTCATTTTCCTCACCATGAAAAACTGATTTTAATGTGTTTTCAGATGGTTTCATTCCACAATTTAGCTTATGCTCTTTACCTGATTAGGTTTTCACTCCTGCTTCCATCATGAACAATTTAGATGCTGGTTTTGATTGAAGACCATCATATTTCCATAACCCGTTTACCTAGAAAAAATGTTGGCACATTTTATGGCTGCATCCTGCATGTAAATGAGGATGGGAGTGAAAGATAGCTGATGGTACCTCTACACAAGGAAGGTGGAGGTATAACAGCCCCTGGATTTTCAAAATGATCTCTGTACTGAACCAGAACAAACACTGCTGTGTTACAGCTACCTAGGGATGTAACTGAAGCTTAACCCAACAAGTGTCTGTGTTGTGAATTAACGATGGTTACAATAGGGTGATTACATCTAAAGTGATGATATTGAAAGCACTGCTAGGCTTGCTTTGCTCTAGGTGTGTATTCTTGCTCTCTCCCAGCTTTTTACATGGCAAGTCCTGAAGGCACACCAGCTCTTTGCCCTGCAAATGCATGATTTTGATTTTGGAGGAGGAAAACCTAGAGCAAAGATCTGAAAAAGAACTGTGGTAGGCCAGCAGAAGACTGGAAGCCTGATGTGCCTTATGGCACAGATTGGCAGTCACTGCAAAAGGAATTTGGAAGACTTCATTGACTTTGGGCCAGGCTAAAGGTTCAAAAAAGATCTGTGTATTTCTGTGACTGTAAGGAACATTTAGAGTTTCCACAGAAGTGACAGTGTATCCTAGAGTTGGGGTAAAGCCAGTGTCTTTAGAGATCAGAATAAATCCTATGTTTATATACTGTGGGGTTTTTTAGGGCCTATTCCCTTGTCATTGGAACCTATAGTTACTGTAGGGTACTACCATTTTCAGAGATGGAATAACATATCCTGATCCAATATGACAATGCCTATATTTAGTATTTGAATTGAGTAGGGATGCCATGATAAGAGCATCCAGAATTAGGCCCCTAATAAATATAAATGATGTATTTTATTTGTTGTATAATTTATTGTTCATTTATGCCTTCTTCTTTGCATGAGTTAGCCTTTCATGCTAATTTCTCTGACAGCCGGATTCATCAAAAGGAAAACCAGGAGATATTTTTCATTTTAACAAATATAAATGGCAACCTGGTGCTTCCTTATCTGTTTTATGAAGCATACAGAATAGCTTTAGGAGTCATTACTAGTTGTTGGTTTAAAAAATAACAGAGGGGGGTTAAAAAAAGAGAAAAGCAGGAATTTCATAAATACTAGGTTAGAGAATTCAAATCTAGAGAAAGCTTATTAGTTAATTGAGTATATCTCCTGCTCAAAATGGATTTTGAATAAACTGGGGTCCTGTTAAGTACAAAGTGATTATGCCTCTGAAAAGAGCTTCCTAGTATTCAGTTTTAATACAGTATATGCTTAATTCTGCTCAGTGAAGACCCCTACAAAATTTTACATGGCTGAATTTGAACCGTTGCAAATCAAAATGTTAATGTGATTTTGGTGTATCATTAGCAATTCTGGGGGGGTTTGGTGTGTGTTAGCTCCTGGATATTGCATGGTAAAGATGAGAACTTACTGGCTTTTAGGCTAAAATTAGTAATGTGAAAACTGATGTGTTCCATGGTTTTTGTAATCAAGCAAGAGCATCAGTTTTAGCTGAGGTGGGAGAGGAAACTTGTGCTAAAACTTCAGGAAACAATGGCCTATCTATCTGAAAGGGAAGCAAGACGTTCTCACATGTCTAAGTCCTTGAGAGAAATGAGAGCAAATTAGATGATAGAAAAATGTGGCAAAGAACCCCCAACTATTTATTGCTGATTTTCCTCAGAATAATACATCAGCATGGTTAAATAATCCTATCAGGACTTTACTTTGCACAGATTTTATTTGTCTCCATAAATTTCATGCAGCTCTTAGAAAAGTTCTGTTCTTTGTGATTCTTTGGCACTTTGTGGCTCATTTAAATTTCTAGGAGGGGCAAACATGGCCCTAAGGGGGCAACCAGAGTCCCTTGGTTAGTCGGTCTGCTGTACCTGGAGATGCAAAAGCAGAGATGCCAAGTCATCAGGGTCTAGTTTTCCCTCCCAGCCATTCACTCAAGTCTTGGGTCCATGAGCTCCCCATTGTGTTTCAGCTGCACAGTAGCTTAAGGCAAACTTTCCTTGCGTGCCAGCTCCAAGCGCAGTTTGAGGCTGGTGGAAGGAAAATCCCGAGTCCCGCCCAGCCAAGTCCTCCCTGGGGGTGATGGGGCTCCTGTGCCAGTGCCAGCATATTCCAGGTACTGGATGTGAGGTAAAACACCAGCCCCAGAGTGCTCACACCACGTGTCTCATGGGTCAGATGTTGTCAGATGGCACTTCCCTAGCCAAGAGCCCTGTGCCCCAGCCATGCAGACACACCTGCTTAGGCTGTGCTTAGCTCAGGTGCCTGCCTGCATTTCTAAATCACAACATCCAAGAGTGCAGGGCTGACAGCCTCAGAAGGAAATTCCACAGCACATCAGGTAAAGCTATCTCCCATGCCCCTCCTGCATCCAAACTGAGTGGATGCCTGATAGGAATAAATGCATCAAAACATTCACACAAAGGAAAACCACGTGTGGGAATTGGCCAGGGAGTTCTGTGTTTAGCCTCAACAATGAAGAAAGCTATTTTTAATATGAAGGATGCATTTTTTTACTAGTAATTCATTTCCTTTCCAGCTTTATGCAAGTCTTCATCTATATATATTGAATACAAATGTAATTTTGTAATATGCATTGAGTAAATTTTTTCTTGGAGTAGGGGAAATTGCATGTATCCTTTAAGCTGTATTTAAATTTATTCTCGGAAGATTTTGTGTGGCATTTATGCTTTGACGTGTCTCTAGAATGTAGAACTTTAATTCATGGAAGGAAAAATCTACAGTTGGATGAAGGAATAAAAAATCAAGGCACGAGCAAAGAGGTTAATTTATAAATAAGTAAATAAATAGACAGGATCACTGTGCTATGTCTCAGTAGCATGAATATGCTAATTTCTTCAAGTTCCGGGGTACCTAGCTGAGCAAAAGTTAAGTACAATTACTTTAAAATTAATGCAATAAATGAATGGGTTGGAACATTAAAGGAGAATGTATTTCCTGCTCTACGTGTTTTAGTTTTAATTTGTTTCCGATTTAAAAATTACAACCAAGGATTTAATGAATAAAATTGGTGTTTGTTAATCAGGCTTAAACTCGGTATCTTAATTATTTCTGCAAGGAATTTAACATATCAGGTTATTAGAAAACTGACAAAGCAGGCAAAAAAATGAATTTTCACTTTTAAAATGCTGTTTTAGTGTTTCACAGTTGGAGCTTGTTAAAAGTGATTATACTGTAAGGAAAAAGAGTGGATCTTAAATGTTAAAAGTAGCACAACTTCGACACCTGTTTCCTGTTTTGAAAGCTTCCCTCCCACATAATTCGTGCATCTCCATTCTACTCAGCCACTGCTCAAGTGCACATTCAGCAGGGAAGATCTGCACCACACAGATTAATGTGTGATTAGTGGTAGGACTAATGTGGGATTAGTGGTAGGACTGTGCCTCTCAGGGTGGTGGCACAGCCAAAGTGATCCATTGCCTCAGAGGGCACGGCACGGGATCGTTGGTGCCCACGGCAGGCTGCCCAAAAGCAGCAGGAGACACACCCTGCTGGAAGGCACCTTCCTCCTCTGGGCTGCAGGGTGCCAAGGGAAGGCACTTCTGGAAACGGCCCAGCGTGGCAGTTTTCACTTCTGTCACTTTTGAAACTCATTTCTATGTTTTAGGAAATTTGACCTTTCTTAGGAGACAGTCTAAGGGAACTCCTCAGAATCCTTCAGTGCATAACAAAGATTCAGCATGTCTGGTCGTGAAAGATAAATTGATGTGAGGTTGAGTGTGAGGGGGAAGCAGTCAAAGACCTTCTGGGTGTTTTTGTAAATACCACATAATTACTTGTATGAGATCTCCTCATCTAGATGTATTTTTGTATAAGCTTTCAGAGCTGTGTGACTTGGAGGTTTCCCATGAATGCCTCACAACTTTGGGAATGAGAGTGTTAAAACCTCTAATCTGTCCTCAAAAGCTCAGCCAAACTGAAACCATGAAGAAGTGCCACGAATGGTCCATGAGTGGTTTTTTAAATGGTATGCCAAGGTGACTGCTTTTCAGACAGTAGGAGGGAGCTATGCATCTCTAAATACAGGTAGCTATTTCATATGTGTTTCAGTGTAACAATCAATCATATGCTTGGAACTTCAGGCTCGTGGAATCCTTTCTTTCAAGAGACTGGCCTAAAGCTTTTAGTGTCAAAAAAGCAGCTGTTGAAGGCAGCTTTTTTCCCTGACAACCTGCTTTGATTTTAGAATGACATATAGGAGAAATGGGAGTGAGATGGTGATCCTGTTTCCCGAGGAACCAGCTGTGTGCAGGCTGCTGTACTGGAGGTGCCACTGTGATCTATTTCCCCTCCATCAGAGGGCTTCACTGGACAAATTGTGAGGGGTGTTGAAAGTGATAAAAGGAATGCATCACTGCATATTTGCTTTACAAGCAAGATACATAAACAGAATGCTCTGTCTCAGCCACTGTGCAGAAGTATCCCCAGTGCCTTTATAAAAATTGATCTGCCCTTTGAAGCCCTCTGCAGTCTGAAATGATGGGATTTCAGTGTCCAAAAAGAGGATTAAGGACCTGGCCTCCGGATAATGCTGACAGCCCTCTAACACCATTTTACTTGACTGTCACAACCAGTACCAAGGTTTTAATGCCTTTACTAAACAGAGATGTAATAGATTAAATCATCAACAAAGACACAGTGATTTAAAATACATATGTTTGTAGGCATTTTAGAGCCACATAATTCATAATTATGTTTAATTTTCTTTGGAGTGATAAAGTTAAAGAGGCTGAGCACCTATTCCACCAGGAGGAAGGAGCAAATCCTTTTAATGAAAAGTGTCTTAGAGACAATGAACTAACACTGAAGAAGTACAAAGCCTGTGAAAAACTGAGTGACTTATCTAAAACAATATTTTAACTCTATACAGAGTACAGGTTTGTTCTCAACACTGCCCTTTCAAAAATGTGAAGTCTGGAGCTGTAAAATGAGGGTGTGTCCAGCAGGACAGATAGCAAACACTGAAAAACCACAATAATAATAAATGCTGAAATCTTTGTTTTCTGGCAGCTTCTTGTAGCTTCCTGCTTTCACTTAGAGGGTTGTCTTTTATCTGCTGGAATGAACAAAGAAAAGGTATATTCATCAAAGATCCTTAGGTAATTTTCATGAAACAGAGTCCAAATATTCTTCCAGTTATTTTGGCAGTTATTATTTTAACTCTTGTTAAAGGGAGAAGTAAATCCTACCAGAAAAAGCACCTGTATAAGGATACCTACAGTAACAAAGAGATCAGCGTGAACATTAAATATAAACTTCATTAAAATATGCATTTAAGAAATATTTTTAAATATTCTTCTGAATATTTTAGCTTTAAAGATTTTATTTGGAAGGAGTATTAGACAGTATTTTGTTAGAGTAAAACTAAAAGTTGTAAACAGCCTTTAGTAAAAATGTGGGGAAAACTATCAATACAACAACATTTTAGTAACAGATGGAAAGAATGTGAAATAATACCTCAAGCAAACTTCCTGTGCTTTTGTTAAACTAGAGTCTTTCAAATATTTAAAGATGTTACATGCTTAAGCCCAAAAATTTTCTTTGAGTAAAATTTATTTTACTATATTTTGAAAAATCAAGTCCCTCTTTTCTTTGCCCACTTCAGTTTTCTGCTGCCTACAAAGGAGGGTGGAAAAATAATTATGGTAGAGATTTGATGTATTTGGGAAACATAATTAAAATTTCAAGTAATTTGCTTGTTCTTTAAAGAACAGAAAAATCAGTAATAGATAGATATGAATTTATAGGTGTGTTTCTCTTCAGAAAGCATATTGAGTTCAGAGGAGAAGACATTTTCAGAGAAGAAGACAGTATTAATAATAAACATTCTGCTGGATAAGCCACAGGAGAAAAGATAGAGATTTTGTAGTTCCCAAATTTAAAAGCTGATCTTAATAAGAAATGTTCCCTGAATGATATTTTATCTCTGAAGCTGCTTTATCACAATGGAGAGCAATGGTTCTCTCAGAATTTCTCAAGCAAGTTTTTTAAGAGATCTGCAATCTCACTATTTTTCAATGACAGAAAAAGGTGTTAGTTGGAAAGATAAAGACAAAAAATTGTCCAATTGGCTTTGCAGATGTCATGTTCAGGATTAAGAAGCACCAGGCAGCCCAGCACACTCTTCTTGAAGAAAGATGGTCCTATTTCCAGGGGTCATCTGCTTTCCATTCTTTGAATAACTAGGTCGTTGTGACTTTCTTTAGGAAGTTATCTCACAGTCATAGCAGATCCCATTATCAGCAAGTTTACTGTTTTATTTAACTTACTTCCTCAGCCTTATTTCATTTTTCCTAGTTTCTGTTATCTGTGACAGGATATGTAGGGCTTGCAGCAGACAACAATGCATCAAGAGATAAAACGATCTAAAGTATTGTGACTTTACCTTGTCAGCAAAACTGCTGCTGTAGTTTCTTTAGAATATTTTTTTTCCTCCCAGTGAATGTAGTTTTATGTTTCTTTGGGATGCTTTAGTTTAAATCCTGATGAGGACACTCAGGATATTCGTAGAGTTGCTTCTAGGGATATTAGTAGAGCCTCTTGCTTCCCCTGCCCTTAAGAGTGAAATCAGAAATATAAAACCCATTCTTTACTGACAGACATCAGCAAGTGATTAAAAGCACTTTTTTCTACACTCTCTTCTTCTGGATCCTCAGAGACAGACACACAGAGAGATGGCCTTCCAGTTTTGCTGTTTGGACTTTCCTCATTTGTTCCCAGCCTTTTTTTTTGGCACAAGATATTTGATTTACTGCAATGGATGCAAGGTCAGGATCTGCAGGTAACCCCCACAGAGCTTTGCAGCTGACTTGTCAAACAAAACCAATTGCAGTAATGCTGCAGTGAGCGTGTAACCCAGAGTATCAAGCCAAATTAGAACCAAATTGATGACCTAATGATGAAAGTACCACTTGCCACTGATTGTTCCCCAAGGCTAGTTGTGGTAGGTGACTGAATTTCCACTGCTGCTTCTGTAAAGGACAAAGAAAAGAGCAGCCATTGCATCATAAGATGAAACAACTGTATAAAAAATTCATACATTTGGATTACTTTAGATTTATAGAGAAAAGGATTCTGCAGTGAATGTGAGATGCATTTAATAAGGTAATTACAGGGGGAAATCTTATTGAGCCCTGTGTATATCACTGGGGAGTAGGGGGCACTGAGAAATGACAGCTCCTAAGCTCAATTCTTTTTTAGTCTCTAGTCAGCCATAATGCTCACAGAAGTCAAGTCAAACCTGTGCAAACCATCTTGCTTTTATGTGACTTTGATAGAGCAAATATATAGAGCACTTTTTCTTGCTGTATTATCATAAAATATATGCAAAAATAGCAAGCTGAATATTAACCTTTTTCTTCTTATCAAACTGTTTCTTATGGAAATTTATGTCACACAAAAAAGAATAAAGCGAAATTTATAAGGAAACTTTACCCACAGGGCCATCAACATTTGCTTCTTGTTTGCCTGTGAAAATGAGCAATTAGGACACACATGCCTGTTCTACCTGTATGGCCTTTGTGTCATTTAGGGTTCTGTATGGAGTCAAAACTTTTCTTGGGGAACTTTTGGAACTCCTTCAGCACCCAGCTAAAGTAAATTCGTGGAATAGGTTAGGAGTACTCACTGCCTGCCCAGGATGCTATCATATCATCTTGAAGCACAGATGTTTATATGAGTTCTGTGAAATACTGTACTCTGGTCATTAATTCCTTTAGTGGCTCTGTTTTACACAACGTGGTTTTCATGATTTTGCCAGTCTTATTATACTTAAAACAATGCTACATGCATAATTACAGTAAATAGTTCATTATTTCAATCAAAAGGCTATTAAATTAGCCCTAAAGATAGATTACACATGTAGATCACTCATAAGGATCTGTGCAGGTCTTTTGAAGAATCTAAATTTATTCCCTTTTGAAAATGTGAGTAGCCTTCAAAGCTGCTAAGGAATTCTGTGGCATAGGGAGTTGCTTTGATTGTTTCCCACAGGAGAAGTGGGTGAGTCATTGAATTCAGTGAGGTTACTTGAGATTATGCTTAATTTGATTAAGCATGACAGAATTTCTAAACTAATTAGTGTTCAGCACAACAAAATTGGTGTTCTAGCTGAGACATGCACTAAGATGTCCAGGTTATTGTCATAAATCACTGAAATAATACTGTGCATATATTACAATTTTGGAAAGGACCCTAGCTGATAGAACTGGAATATTGGAGCAAAATGTTTGACATCATTGCACTTGGTTCATGGTTTGGGGGACTCCCACTTGAATATCCCATATTTCAGTGATGGTGAGTGGCTATTTGCTTTGGGAAAGAGAACACTTAAATGAGAAGCACCAGAATAGTAAAAAAGAGCTCCTGGTAAAGATAAAGGCTATCAGGAGAGTTATGAAATTGATTCAAGATGGAGCATAAGTTTAAAAGATGCTTGAAATAGGGCATCTTGAGCTTTGTATTGAGGTTTTGTTACAGGTATGGGCAAATGTCTCTCTTTAGACTGCAGATGAGATTTCTGAGGAAGCCAAAAAAACTCTGCAATTATTTTGAAAATGCAAGTGGTGTGTTTAACGGTGAAAGAGGATGAAAAAAAAAATCTTCCTGAGAAATCATTTAAAATTGAAAACTATTTTCGTTTAGATTAAATGTATAAAAAGAAAGAACTTTTAAACTACAATTACCTCTGAGATTTTCACCACCAGAAAACAATAATTTTTATGCCTAAAATTTTACCCTTTATGAGATTTGGAGCAGGCATCTAGAAAAAAAAAATTACTTTAGTGCATAGACTATTTATTTAATAATCTTTAATTAACAAACTAATGAGCCTTACGCTGTTTCATTTTCATTTACCTACACAACTATCAAGTGGTTCCACCCCTTGGAAGACCTCCATCCATTTATTTCTCATCTATTATTTGACAGATGACCCCATTTGATCCTAAGCCAACGGCAGGTGGAGCAGCAGGAGAGCTCCCAGCTGTTCCAGGGTTAATAACACGGGGAACCTGGCAAAGAGCAGCATGAGGATTGATTTGCACGTTGAAGTGTGATAGGAAGGGAATAAGTCATCATCTTGGTGTGACAGGGTAATCCCTTTCTTTTATTCTTCATTTCTGCTTGCTTTTGCAAAAGAAGAAAAACACCAGTTTCTCGCTGGAGTTTGAGTTAAATGCATGCTGTGTGAACCTCCAGCTCTCTATCCCCAGAGCTTGGACACTTACTACACTGGAGGGTAAAAAGAAAGTTGACATTCAATGATGCTCTGTGCTGTTTTCATTTTAGGATTACATTTTAATGTAAACTGGAGATTTGACAGCACAGTGCAAATTTTTTTTGCAATTCATTTTTATCTTAATCTCTTATCATCTAACTGGTATTCATATGCTGATTTTTTGGTTAGGACACCGGTGCACTCCTTTAACATATAAGTTGGGGAATTTGTGCCATCTCACAGAGAGGAATTTAAAGATTTGAGTTTGTATCACAAAGAAAACACAAAGCCAAATGCTACTGATACATATTTGTCTTAGTTAGTGTTAGAGGAACTCCTGCTTCTCTGAAATTTTTGCAGCAGGCAGTATGAGGGAGTAGTGAGGAATATTGTCTGCATCCCCACAGCTGGGCAGCCTCACCAAATTCATGCCCCGTGGGACTGAATACAATCTTCATGGATTATACTGGAAGGGACAGGATGGATTAATAACTGAGGCATTCCTCCACTCTAAAAACAAGTAAAGACCAAGAAAGGGAAGAGGAGAAGGAAATGAGTTTAGTGGTATCTCATAGCAGACCAGTACAAAGGACTCAACACTCCTCAGCATCCCAGGCAGGGGATGCAGCTCTGTCTCTTAGAAGCACCCCGAGGTTCCACACTCTTATTTTGTTTTCAGAAAGACCTGAACTGAAAGATTAGCAAACACCTTGATTTTTGGAAGGATAATTTCATTTTGGTAGTAAATACAGGCTAACCTGTGCATAACAAGAGCAATATTATTTTTCCTTTTCCCCCCTTCCATCTCCAGCATTGTAACTGTTTTATTTCAGCTTACATTTTCTTGTAAGATTCCAAAGGTTGTGCTGGAGCAGGCAAATCATTGCAGGTACAGATCTTCCCAGCCTTAGGTTTTTACAGAACCTGAGAGACCTTATTTGGTGTTATGGCTTTTCTGTTAGTTAATCCTCTGTCCTGAAAAATGTTTATGGGCTGGTATGTGCTCTGATGGTTTCACTATTACCATACTTAGACTCTTGCTTTTCCTGAAGGCATTGGAGTGAATGTGTAAGACAGGATGGTGGGAAGTGAGAATTTCACACACATCCCACCCAATACTCAGCCACGCCTGGGAACTCTGCCATGCACAACTTGTGTGTCATTCCTCCTTCGATGTGCGTCGCATGATTCAGAAATATGTATTTATAGTCAGCTGCAGCTACTTCTAATTTTTGTCTGCAAATATTTACTATGTCCAATACCATTACAAACCAGAGCTTTATGGAAGTTGTACATATATGGAAGCATTACTGCCTTGGCACAGTGTGTGAGTGATGTATCTGCTGGGGTGGCCCTGCAGGTCAGGCTTCACACTACAATTGGCTTTAATCAAAAGCTCTCTTATTCTCCACAGGCATCAGAGAAGCAGTCAGAAAAATGAAATTCTGTGCATCCTCTGAAAACATGAAAAAAATGTATGAGAGATTCTGCTGGATTGAACTAGGAAAGGGGAAGCACACTGAACTGCAGGACTAAAAAGAAAGCACTTTTGTGAATTTTAAATGGCACCATAGTTTATACTTCAAGCAGTGGTCAGTAGAATAAAATGCATATTTCTCTGTTGAGGAGTGGAGAAAAGGTATTTTAAGCAGTTTATTCTGTCATCATTTTTGCAATGATTTTTGAAGTCTTTATTTGCATTTGTTCTGTGGGCATGAGAAGACAATTATCATTCTCTAGTCTGGGACTGAGGACTGTTCATAAGGGTACTGGTTGTGAGGAGTGCATTTCTTTCAGATGTGACTCTGCTCCTATCAATTAAGAATGCCAGTGAGCTCACTCATTCAATATTACTAACAAGCTAAACCATTTATTTATTAAATCACTTTTTAAAATTATTTTTTCCAGCTCTTGTTGACAGAGAATTGAATTTTAGTAGGTTTTCAGCTGGTGAATCCTTCCTATCAATTCTCAGCCATGCAGACTGGCCTAACCCATTTCTTGCTTATTAGAAGATTCCCAGATATGCATCTTAACATGCATTAGGAGAAATCACTGAATATACATCCAGCTCAAAGGCACACTTGTATGGTGTCTTGCAGATTAGGGAATTCCTTCAGATGATGTCTCACACACAGAGATACTGGAGTCCAATACGGAATGTGGACACTTGATGGTTTGGAGAGAGTTTTGAAATTATTATCTCAGGCACAGGGAATAGCAACACAGGACTCAAAAACAGGAATATTCCTCCAAAAGCTACTGAGGCTGTATTGCAGACCTAACCTGGAAATCACAGAACTCTTGCTTCATGCAGAGAAACTAAAGTGGTGGAAAAATACTTACAAAGACAGGAATGTGTTTTCATACAGAGAGTAATTGCTGCATGGACATGTACAGCAAGCTAGGAAAATGTGGGAAAAAGTCCTGAAAGCATCCAAACTTCTGGTAGTATTGATCATAGTGTTGGTTTTCAGCCTGCTCATTCATTAGGGAGGAGTAAATATTTTAGACATGTCAGAGTACACCAACGTTATTGCTTTTAATGTACATATTCAAACCTAGGCTAAATTAACAGAAATTTCCATTAGTGATGGCCATTCCCCAGTGTATATAAAATAAGCCATTTGAGGCCAGTTGTCCACAGTATGATGTTGTCATCTTGCCAGAATGGCACCAACTGGCAGCACTGCTGGCAATCACATTAATGCAACCCAGTAATTAGAGGCATAGCAAGTGTGCATCTTCTACTACCAGTGGTGTCTCTGTGATTGTACTGAGTCACATTTCTGTGGGTGGTGTGGGGATCTTGCATTCATCTATGGCAATGCTAAAACCACCCTGTTGTGTAAAATAACGTAGACTTTACATAATAGTGTATTTTTTAAATGTAAAAATGCATTGCAAATAATGTATTTTTAACACAATTTTTAGGAAATGTGGAAATGACATTTAATAAGAATATTTACAAAATGTATTCTTGTTCTTCCTAAATAAACCAAGTTTCTGTAAAACATTCAAGAAGATGGGGAAGGGGGCAATGTGAAGTGTGTGTCAACTAATAAAAATCAGTAGATTTAGTTACTTGAGTATCTGTAAAACAAATCCAAAATTTTTATCAAAAGAAATAATCTAGGAAATTTAGGTAAACCTGCAATACAGTTTCATCTTGTTAGAAGAATTATAGGTTAAGAATAGAGCTAGCCAGAAAAATGGTAAATGTTTCCCAGAGGATTTAAATATCCTAAGATTCTGCTAAGTCTGGTAAGACATAGAATGTATTTATCCTGTCTTTTGGAAGGATGATGGCAAAGTCCCCCTTTTCAAAAATTGTTCATCTGTCCACCTATTTGACTTACAGTACAGTTCATCCATTATCTCTACATTTATATTACCCTGGGTTTGCATCAGCTACTGTGAGATCCTCTGGAATTTTAAAATGGTCTACAAATTTTTCTTCTATTAAGGGATGTAAATTGCAAGGGAGATAGTAAATCCTGCCATGGGAGTTGGATGTATCTTTTATTATATTAATTATTTAGTTTATTTGAATGACATGGATTATATGAAATCCCCCTCTGTATTTTTCCTTATCTCATTTTTAGAGACAGTAGTCCATCACGAGGAATCGTGAGTAACTGTCAAGAATTAATTCTCTTTCCATTGTAATTAAGAAAACGTTAAGGGCCAAAAAATGGGCTGAGTTAAAATTAATTCTTGATAAAATGTTACAGTCAGAAATACTTTATTGGAAATTAGCATGGATTGCTTAGCATGAAGCACTGCTAAGCAATAGACCTGTTATGGTTAGTGAAATGTGTCCTGGCAGACACACCAAGGTGCTCCTTCCTGTATTGTTTTAGAATGTTGGTGATAGTCTTGTGCTTGGGTTTCCTTTCTGCTGTCTTCCAAAGGTGCAGGGTAGCTTGCCTTCCTTGGGGGTCTTGAAGTTGCCATGGTGTGTTGGATTATGAAATGTACTGTGAACCCTGCAGGAGCAGAGTGTAAAAGTTTCATGATTGCTGGGACCTGATCCAGCTGCCAAACAACTGCTCCCAACCAAGCGTGTGTCCCCACAGCCCCTCCAGAGCTGTGCTCCTCTTGTCCAGGAGCATGAGGGGTGACTCAGCCGTGCTCTACATGCACAGAAAGAGCTGCTGGAGTGTCAGGGTCTGCAGGCTTTAGGAAGACTTTCTGCTACAAAAATGTTCCCCTTCTAACCACAGGCCCAGACTTCCTTCTGCCTTCTGCTTGCAAGCTGTTTCCATTTGCATGTTTCTTACTGATTCAATTCTTCCTTGCTTTATTAGGGAGGAGTCTTTTAGTCAGCAGTGTACTGGAATGCTGAATTGTTGGTATCAATTGCTTTTAAGCTCATGAGAGGTTGCAGAGGCAGTAAAGGTATGAGCCTGTTGTGTCAGAGGTTTCTAGCAGATCTACCAAAGAGAGACACAGCTAACCAGCAGTACTGAAAGTCAGTCCTTGTAAGTAAAACTTTGTGTATTCACAAATGCATTATTTTAATCCACACCATAGGATTACTTTAATTTATGTATGTATATACATTAATATATAAAATATATTTACTAAAAAAAATTTGCAAGTAGTTACTGCTTCCTTTTTTGATTTATCCTTTCTATACATCTCTTAGTGTCTGATATAATGAAAGGTTTACATTGCTGTGAGTCCCAGATTGCAGTTAATAGTTCAATCCATCCTTTTCTACTTCATCTTCATCTACTTACAGCCTAATGAGAGCTGGACTTTCAGAGGTGTTTCAGAGGATTGCTGTGATGGGTGGTCAGTACAGTTGATGTTAAGAATGTTCTTAGATAGAAGCAGTCATCAGAAACCTGGGCCTCCTTACAATGAAGGAGTTTATGGCTGCATTGCTGTATGTTTTCTTTTCATTAAATTCCTATTAAGTATAACAGCTACGGAAAGCATGGCAGGAGAAATAATTCCACACAAAGGAACATTGGAGGTTCTTTTTATAATAAAGTAATCCAGCTGAAAAATTGAACAAAAAGACATGCATTAGTAAACCCCATCTGTATGGGTGGAACATGTGGGGATTTAGACCCTCTGTGCACGTAGTCCCCTCCAGCTGTGTTGTGCTGTGCATTTCCACTAGAGTAATTTTCACTGTGACAACTTGGAAGAAGGACACAAGGAAAAAAGGGGCTACAAGTTTGAAGCATGAAATTCCATAACTGCTTGGGAGCAGCATCCCTTTGAATATCCCCTATTCCTTCTTCTTCACCAAGCTTTTACATACTGAGCCATATGATATTGAATATCTCTTGAGTCAACTGTTCCAGCAGTGTCCTCTCCCTCAGCCTTGTGCCCCCTCAGCCTCCTCACTGGGGCGAGAAGCAGAGAAGGCTTTGGCTCTGTGCAAAGCCCTGCTCAGCAATAACAGAAACCTCTCTGTATTATCACCACGGTGCTCAGCACAGATCCAAAGTGCAGCCTATAGCAGTTACTGCCAGGAAAATGAACTCTACCCTTGGCCAAATCAGCCCACTCCAAGTGGTGGGAAATACAGTATAACTGATCCTCAGCTCTGCATTTTGTGGAGTTCAGTATTCTGAGCATGGGTTCTGTGTATACTGGGTATCAGCACTTGAAGCTAAAAATTACCCTGGAGTGCAACGAGAAATCATAGAAATCCCAATCCTCATTGGTTTGGTTTGGGCATTGCCTGCAAATATTTACCAAACCAGACTGCTATGGAAGCCCAGGCTGCAGTAATGCTTGGCTAATGGCTCCTGATGGAGAGCTGTGAGAGAGCCTTTCAGAGCTGAACAGCTGTGAAGATGCATCAAGAAAGATCTTTTGGAAATTTTAGGAAAAAAGAACAGAAGCATTTTCAGAGTTGAAACTAGGTGGGTCTTTTCAAAAGCACATGGGCAAAAATTTAGATGCCTAAGGCTCACTTCAAAAGCCTTATTTATTCACTGGATTTAGGGGAGGAAATCAGACCTCAAGACTGATAGAAATGGATAACCCTTTCAACTTTTCAGACAATGAGAATAAATTTTCAATTGTTTAGCAACTGAAATACCTGAAGTTCTTTCTTCTCCCTCAGCAGAAAATAGAGTAATTTTTCTTTTCCACCAGTGCAGCAGAAGCAGTTCAGTAGCACTATATCCCATTGGGACATTAATGCAGGGAACCCAGCCATTAGGGAAATATAAAAGTGCTTGGCTGTACTGAACTACTGCACCCCACAGGATATAAAAAGAAGAAATGAACTGGGAGAGAAATAAAGTTGTCTAGGCTGTCTAAGGAATCACTGATTCTTTAAGAAGTAGAGGTGTCTTTAGTGGAAATAGGTTCTTTTTATGTTATTTTAGCTTTTGTGGCACAGACGTGTTATATGAAAGATACCTTTCATTCTCATCAAATTGCCTTGATCTCTGAAGGCAGCCTTTATTTCATTTAATTTGAGGCTTTGAGATTGCCCTTTGCTTATTATCTATTAACCCACTCAAAATCTAGTGCTAAATTAAATGCCTATTGCAAAGCAGGCATGTAACTCATATAGCAGTGCTGAATTCTGATAGCACATGTTGAACACAGATTAATTTAAAGTTCAAGGAGCTTGATTATATTTTAAATTAGAAAAAAAATTGTCTCTCTCCTTATACCTGCAAGCATTTAGTGGCATTTTGCTGTGCATTAAATATGGCTTGTTTTCTTTTGTACAAGATACAGAAATCAGGTAAATAATGATTTTTAAATTGTTTTTAATTTCATTCTGGGAATTGAGCAGTGGTTAAAGATTGCACAGTGCTGCAGGAGATTGAATCTATTCATTGAAGTCTCACAGCTCAGACTGTGATGCTTTCCCATGTGTTTTTTCTACTCAAAGAATTATCAGGTGCAGGGAGGCTCTGACCAAGGCCAGCCTTGATGTGCAGGAAGCAGAGTTAAAGTGCAGGGCAGAGGGGAAGACACCCTGTGCTCTTATGGGATCAGGTCTTCCCACCAATGCTAAAAGAGATTCTTGAAGAAGAGGAATTGAACCATGCTCTTATTATTGTTTCTTCATTCACTCTATAAGGAAGAGTCAGCACCCATAATTTTGCCCTCACAGGAGTTATGTTCCTTTCTGAACCAAACCCAGCACACAGCAAAATGTTCCCTCCAGCCCCCTTCCCAGTGGGATGGATCAGAAATGTTGTGCATGTATATAGATATAGATATAGATATAGATATAGATATAGATATAGATGATATAGATATAGATATATCTATACACACAGCTATAGTTTCTATTTATCTACTATACTTAAGAAGGGTCTCCAGCATATGAAAATATTTAAGGCATGGGGATTTTAAAAATGCCCTGCTAGGAAAAATTTATCAGTTAAGTAAAACTGAAGCTTTCAAAGGAGTTCAAGACATTTTGGTGTATTTGATCAAACATTATGAGTTATCCTTAGCTTTGCCACTTACAGGGGATATTACCCAAATATCTAGAAAAATGGAAGGAAGAATGTGTGTGTGTGTTTATTTATTTATTGTAATTGATAAACAGCCTCAATTAAATTAGGTAATTAATTAAATATTAAAAACCATCTAGGATTAGGGATTAGGTTGAGGACCAATGAGAAATGCCCATGATGCCATTAGTGGAGAAGTGAATTTTATAGAGAAGTACTGTAGGTAGTTGGTGGCACTGGGGAAAAGGCATGGTCCCCTAAACATTACAGTTCCAGCTAAATTGTGAAGCTTTCCTTGAAGCCAATGGCCACAAAACTGACTTTAGAATTCAGATGTGCTGCTGATCACTTTTAACTTGCTCAGATAACTTTGTTCTTCTGCAGATGGAAGTAAAATCCCCACAGTAGCTGTACAGACAGGCAGGAAGCTTCTAAGGCTGCCAAGTGAATAACTTAGAGGTGTTTCTTGAATCCCCACGAGTGAAAAGGGTGAAGTTTGAGGTTTGCCCTCACAGTCTGTAAAGCCTTCCTCTTCAGTAGGATAGGTACAAAGGTGCATAAACTGTAGAACAATTCTAAAAGCCAAGGAAAAGCCAACAAAATATTGAAAATTAAAGTTTAATTCCTCATCTAAAAATTGCCATCAGCACATCTGTGGTATTCATGAGTTTTAAATGAAATTGGAAAAAAAAAAGCTGAATCCTTTTTGGGGACTGTGGAGTTAGATAAGCAAACTTCTATATTACATATACTTATGGAGCTTTATTGTGTTTTGTAATCTACCTGCAGGAAATTCACAGTTATTGATTTAAACCCAGTTCTGGGATTGCCAGTTTGAATTGCTCTTAAACTTTATGTATTGTTTCCCTCCTGAAGATAAAATGTTATATTTAAAATAAGTTATCAACCCTTTTGCTGAGATTTACTCTCATATTGATTAGTCACTGGTGTTCTTCAGTTAATTTAGCAAAAATGCCCCTAGCAGTGTATGTTTGATCTCATACTGGTTTTTGAGAAATGTAGCTCAGCTATGTTAGGGTAGAAAAATACAAAAAGTTCTCATAATAAAAATAGAGCTATTTTTTTCAATATTTTGTACATCTCGTGCTGATTTGTAAGCATTTTTATTAGATTAGGGTGCCAGAATTTGAAGTCACAGAATATAAAATCTCAACTTTCAGAGGAAAAAGTATAAATATCTGATTATAACCCATAGGAAACTGTACAGTGTTTTACTGTCACAGTTTTTTCCATGATATTTATTTTTGTTTTAACCATACAGTACTTATAATATTGGTATTATAGTATACCAATACTATAGTAGTAGGTACACAATAGTATATCAATGCTATAATACCAATATTATAGTATTGATAGAATAATCCCTAACACAAACAAAGGGGGTTTAATGCTCAGTACCTGCTGTGAATTGATGAACAGGCTTTCAGCAAAAGCTTTTGAAGCATTTGTGTGCAGGAATTTTTTCAGCTGCTAAATGTAAAGCAGTAACTGAGGTTCATAGCTGTGTGGTAAAAGGTAAGCATTTTGTACTGAAGGTGCAAATTTGTATAGTTTTGTACTTAACGCATATTTTAGTCTCATTCCTACTATGGAAACAAAATATACAGATAATTTAATTAGATTATTCAAAGGAAAGCTATCATTAGCAACAGAGTTTCATACTGGGAGCCTTTAAAAGAGTGGATGATTCCACTCAGGGATGTGCAGGTAAGAAGGGGCTGGGCCCTCTTTGGGCCAACCTGTGTTGTTCCTGACAGACAATTTTCCAGCCTTGTTCTCCCACTGAAGTTTTCAGGAACTGCAAATGAAACTGTTAAAAACTTTCTTGCTTCCCATCTATCTTGGATCTTCCTGTGTTTTAAAGCTAAAGCTTTTTGTCTAATCCCAGATATAGGACAGGTGCTTCCCTTCCTCTCTGCATCTCATTTAGATGTTTTTAGGACTGTTAGACATTTACTCTCCTTTCTTTAGACTAATCATCACTAATGTGTTTGGTCACTCATCATTATCATACCCAAGCTGGAAGCTGAGACCTTACCAAAGCTAAACAAATCATGCTCTCACCAAACTGAAATTCAGAACATATGGGAGGCGTTTCTTTCCTACAAACCATTTGCCCACATTCTCAAGGAAGGCAACAGAAATCAATGTGAGCAGAAATATGAAAGTTGATTTTTTAGTGCAAAAGGAGTCTTAAAGTCAGTACTCCTAAAATCAAGAGCTGAGTTGTGCTTCTGTATCAGAGCATAGTTTGGTGCCATGAAAAGGTTCTGTCCCAGGAAGCCACAGACACTGAGCTCAGAGTTTAGGAAGCCTTGGGACACCAAGCCTTTTATCATGATCTGGCAGGGACTTTTTTAGACTTGAAGCCCTATGGTGCACTCAGAGTAATTTATCCCAGACAAAACTGGGATAAATGAAGCAGCAAAAGGCTTTTTGTAGAAATGTTTATGTTGTAAGAGAAGGAGCCCAAACAGATTCTATTCAGGCAAAAATTTCAAACTTCCTGCAATTGAATTTTTTGCTACCTTTGAAAAATTCTCCTTTTCTTTCAGAAACCTACCATGCACTCTGAACTTACACAATACACCTGTATTTAATATTAAGCCTAAAAGTTTAAAAAAAAAAAAAATCCTGCTGGGATAAAATCTGGAAAGTGGTTGGCTTTTAAGATTGAAATAGAATTGGGGTCTGGTTTTCAGTGCATAGATCCCAAAGAACAGACAGGGAACAGAACTGTGTAACCAGAAGCAGAATCTTAGGACCATTTTTCTATGAAGCAGTCCTTTGGCTGAGGCCCAAACAAGCAAATTTAGTGGTCTAAGTGCCCCATTAGGGATGAAGGAAAAATATTTCAGTACAAATATTTCTTTCACCTCAAGCAGGGTAATTGGTATGTATCATAACATTCATTTCCTCTGAATTGCATTTCAAGAAACAAAGCAAAGCAGGATATCTTCCTGGCAAGGAGGTAATCTGTGCCATAAACAAAATTAAGCTCTGGTGTCCTTATACACAGTCTCAAAATCTGTCCCCTAAACTATTCTTGCCACAGAAGGTCCTTGTTACAGACTGCACACATTTTTCTTTCTACCCCTCAGCTTTGTCTGCTTTTCAGAAACATTGACTCCACTGAATCCTCTCACAGAGCTGTCTGTCTTCTCCTAGGAAAAGCTGACATCTGTCTTACACTCACTTGGGTTTTGGAGATCAGCTCCAGAATAACCTACATTTTACTTTGTGAAAACCCTGAAGTAAACTAAGTTGCCATGTTCTCAGCTCCATCAACAGCATTTCAGCTTTTCATAAAAAATGCTCTCATCTTAGGTGAATTTTGCAATCAGCTTGCCCAGGATGACTTGAAGAAAAGATGTTGGGAAAGAAGAATGTTCTCAGCACCCCCCAGCTGGCCCAGGAACTGTTCTCTTTGTCACTGGACCACAGTTCAATTGGATCTTAACCTTTATTTCTCTCTGGTCTAATAAAAGCTGTTGCCTTTTTTAATTTTTTCACAGCCATTTGCCACTAGCAGAAATGTCTGTGTTGCCTTTCTGGTGTCTGACACAATGGGATCTAACCTCACAAGGTCATTTTCTTTGGAAAACTGTGACCTATTGGTACAATGGATCCTGAATTGGAGAGTGAATTAGACATCATCATCCCTATCTCTGGCCTGCCTAAAGTTCTTGGTGCTACCCCTTTGCTTGACTGTCTCTTGGTTCAAGCCTGCAGAGTACAGCCTGTTTTACAGGTTGCATTTTAGCTGTTTTGTCCAGCAATTCTGTCTTAGATCTCAATTTACTAAAACTTAAAGCCAGCTTTACTGAAGCAGAATGTCCAGGATGCTGTGGGGCTGTCACAGGGACTCTAGATTTGGGGAAATGTGCTTTTAACACTCCAGAGCTTACATGTTTGCATTTTTAAGATATAAAAATTCCCTAAGAATGCCAGTCAAAGCTGTTGTTATTTTTCACTGACTCAGTAGTTTATTTTTTGGGGTTATTTCAGTGTTTTTCTTATTCTGGAGAGGTTGCAACCTTTCATAATTCAGTACTGTAACATCTGATTTGAGGGGTGCTGCTGTGTTTTGGCCTCAGCAATGTGGCCATAAAGTGGAATTAACCACGTACCTGATATGTGATCTCTCTGTCAATATGAAATGCAGTATCTGCTTGGATGCAGATACCAATGTTACTGAAATAGCGTCTTTTAAAAAACGTTGCTTCCACCCCTTGCAGCCACTGACACGTTTAAGGAGAGCATCATTCAGCGTTTCTCCCTGCACAGTTCTGTCCCCTGCCTGTGCTTCCATCCAGGAACTTCCCACCTCCCTTGTGCCATGCAGTCTGTGAGAGGTGTGCCCCCGGTCCCGCTCCTGGCAGCACTTTGGGCACAGCTCCCCAGCAGCTGTGGGGGCTCTTGGGCTCAGCCCTACCCTGGGCCAGCAGTGAAGCTGCTGCTGTGCTGCTGCCAGAAGCAGGGCCCTCTCCTTCCCTGCACTGTCACATCCTGTGCATACAGGGCAGCAGGGAAATCATTGCCAGCTGCTGCTGCCATTAGATCCAACAGCTGGAGCAAGATTGCAGCACTGAATTCCAGGCTGGAAGAGAAAGTGTGTGTAGTGAAGGAGAAAAAAATGATACAGTGTTTATTGTTTTCCCACTCTCTGCTTCTTTTCTGAATTCTCTCCTCCCTTTCTGTCTTTCTCTAAATGATAAATTGCAATAACTTTAAGAACTGGAAGTCAGATCCTACTTTGTTCTAAATCATATGGGACAACTCCTGTTTTGTGTTTCTGTTGGACACAACCTTTGATGGATTGAATGCTGTCACTCATAGTTAAGCTTCTGAGTTTAAAAGCTCTGGATGCACTTAGTTTGACAGAGTTGACCAGGAAAATGGATTTACTACATAATATGCATATGTGTATTCAGACAGCTTTCATAACTTTAAGAAAATTCTGGCTCCCCCTAAATCCCAGATTATTTTGGGAATCTTTAAAAGCCTTTAGAAGGAGAACAGTGGCTGCCCTTGTTACTGTATGAACTGGTCACAGTGACCATTATACCAAACGTGGCAATTTGCAGGAAAAAGATACCCAGAAATGTTAGATGGTGCCTCATATTTCGTGTCATACAAAATGGGCAAGTTACATTTCTGAAAAGCAACCAACAGTCATTGTTTTGATGATGGGAAGTGTCACCTCACAAAATCTGAGGTGGTTGAAGCTGAAAGTTGGCTTCATATACACTTGTAGTATATATGAAGCAAATTCTATACAGTGGGGAGCTTTGAAAAAGTTCTCCTTTTTTTAACAAGTTCTTTAACTACTTTCTTTTTAATGGAAGAGCTTTTGGAAAAGTTTATAAAGAACATAAACAAGATTTGATGATGATAACTTCCTTAATCAGTTGGGTACTAATTTTTTCTGATTATTTTGGGCACCAGAGGAGCTAGGTGTTTAAAAAAAAAAAAAAAAAGAAACAACTAAAAAAACTTTGTTTTTATCTTTCTTCAGAACATGAAGATATTGTTTTTATTTCCAAAAGGGAAGTAGTATCATATTCAGGTCAGATTGTTGCAGTAGCTTTCAGTAAGTGTTTAAACACAGAAACACCCACTCAAATATTTATGGCTCTGATCCATCCATGATTTATTTATGTGCTCATCTTGCTTTTGTATGACTAATGCCATGACTTCGCATGATTTTGTGTTCAGAAAATATTATTATTGATACAGGCAAGGCATGTCCACATGTAGATTTTGCTGGTCATTGCCAAAATTCGTTGCTCTTCTCTGGCTCATGAAATATCATCTTCCTGGCTAGATGTGATAAAGTCTGTCTCAAAGATATTTTCTAAGTACAGGGGTTGGTTTTCTTTTGTTTGGGGTTTTGGTTTTGGGTTTGGGGGGTTTTTTAATGTGGAAAAATTAGAAAATAGTTTTATTTATAAGAGATTACTCCTTGTTAGGTTTGTTTGTTTATTTATTTTCAATGCTGAGTAACAGCCATAGTTTTGACTTCAAAATTGCCAAAGCACGACACTTTACAGGCCTTATCAGAGCTCCAGAAAGTCCATGTCAGCATTTACAGAAAAGAGAGGTTAGGCCTGTTTTCTGACATGGTTTAAAGCAGTTGATGTGCCGAGATTGAGAATGTCACCATCACTTTTTGAGTTTTCCAGTAAAGGTGACAGTCTTTGAAAGCCACAATAAATCATAGAGATATAGGTTATAAACACTCTATTCCAAATACAAGATATTTTCTCTTTTCCACACATTAATCTAAATACTTTGTTCTTAGAGGAATTTCTTGAACTTAAGAAGATCACAGACAGCATGAGCTTCAAAACCCCCCTATATTAGTAGCTAGATGGAGAATTTTGCTTTGTTTTCAACAAGGAAACCAACTGTGTGACTAAACCTCTGTGTCACACAATGAGACATAGAAAACTTTAAACTGATTATCTTCTTATTTGTAAGTAAGTTAATTTGTGAGTAACTCCACTCACCTCATGTTAATGTGGTTGGGTGCCAGAGAGGAGTCAGGGATAGGGAAGAAATATCTGCTGAAATGGTTTGAGAATGCACCTGTTAACAAATGTTCACAGGAGTTTTATCCTGGGACTACCCCAAATTGCCTAGTTTCCCTCACAATGAAGTAAAATTCCTGCTTATCACCTGCTCCCAGAAGTCTTAATGCCTGAACATTTTGTCATAGAGACACAGCTGTCCAAAAAGCTGATTGAAGGTATTCCTGTTGTGGATCCCACATGTACAAGCTCCTCTGTGTAACCACAGGGACACATAGGCTTACGTAAATATTGGTTTCTCCAGACCACACCATGTTTTATCCTCAGCAGTGCAGACACAAAGAGATGTACCCAAGAATCAGAGTCCTCCTGAGAGGGGAATTGGCTGCACTGAAGACATTTGTCACTTCTTTCTCGGTGGTTGGTGTATTCTGTAACATCTGTATGGTCTTTATACTGGCTGTGCAATACATAAAGTAACAAGAAAAGTGTCCTAGGGGCCAGCATACAGAACTGATGAGCTAAAATGTGTAATCCAATCACAGGGAATTGAGCTGCTCATAAATACAGCCTCTAATGTAGCTGCCTAATCCTCCAGAATTCCTTTTAAATGTTTTTTTTAATTATATGGGATAGATACCAATGCTGAACCCCGGGGGGTGTACTGGGTTTCTTTCTACAAAAGTTTTTTATTTTTATTTTAGTCTTCAGGTGAAGTTACAGCTTTTGGAAGCAATGAGCTAAATGGAATGGATTGAACAATTTGGTCTAGTTTTGTGTATTATTTTTTCCTTGCACTTTAGGAAGGTTTATCAAACGGAGATATTCTGGTTAAAAAGAAAAAACAAAATCAATGTGTGGACATCTTGACTGGAAAATTTCCGTCTGGCATGATTTCATAAGGTTATTAGTTTGTTATCGTGGATTGCCAAACTGCTTCTCATATTCATAACTGAGCCATTTAATTCCAGTTGTAAAACAGTAACCAGAAATTAGGAAGACTAAATGTTTTGCATGAAGCCTGAAGTCTGTTTACTGCCTGACCTCATCTCATTTTCTGTAGGCAACATGTTCCTGCTGTCCTGGGAGAGAACATTAAACCTGTGATAACCTTCAGCGTGGCTGGGAAGGAAAGTGAAATGAGGTTATTTGCCAGCTTTGCTGTTGTTCATTTGCCACTGTCTGTGTTCCCCATCAAATCCTCTGTGTCATAAAGATATTTGTCCAGGATGTGATTTTCTAAAAAAGTCACTAAGTCTTTGCTCTCTTCAGTAGCTTGTAATTTATCACTGTCAAAAATATGCGAGCATTTCTTTTTAGATGGATTGAGAGCAGAATACAAATGCAAGTGTGTGAGTGACACTTTGAGCACTGATGACTATGGTGGCAGTCAATCACAAAGGGCTCAGCAAAGCAGGGTGGCTGAAATGGTGTTCTGCAAAACAAGCAATTTTGCAGGAGGTCTGGGTAGCTGGGGTTTTTATTGGTGGTATTACTGGGAAGCTCAGTGTATTGCCTACCTTACATGCTCCATGATTGGAATGATTCTGGGAATGTGCCTTGGTTTTACAGGCACATGTACAACACAGCAGCTGGAAGAGATTTATGCACTGATAGTACAAGTTAAGTTCTGAAATTGATGAAATTTAAGAAAAAGGAATTGGAAAACATTCCTGAAGTGGTAGCAGACTGCTTTCAAGGATGACTTTAAGGGAATTACTTTCCCACCAGCCATAAAGCAGGAAAAGACTAGGGAAGGAACTTCTTTCCCCTGAAGGCTTTTAATTTTTCTTGTTCTGAATGTTTATATGTAAAGTCAAAGACACATAACTCATCCTTTAAACACCACTGGGTCACTGTGGCTTCATGAAGGAATGAAATTGCAAGAGACAAAAGAGGTGTGTTTTTAAGCTGGTCACAGCCTGTCACTTTTCAGCTCAAAATTGTCCCCTGTCCCCCATACCTAGGAGGGAGGTGAGCTGTGTCCTGACTGCAGGGTGGCCAGACCAGCTGATGTGCAGCTGCACTGCTTTAAAGGAATGGAGAAACACCAGCAAGTGCTTGCAGGAGGGTCACTGGAACTAAACCAGTACATTTCTGTGTAAACAGGAGGGATGTATCTTGCACCCTATTTATGGATGGCAGGAGATGTGCTGAGGAGCACAAAGCAGGAGCTGGAGTGCATAAGAGTCATGCTCTAAAAGGAGCAAAGGATTTCCAGACTTGAAGCAGAAAGCTTGTGATGTGCACAGGGGTGAGAGGGCTGCCATACAGACTCTGAGCTTATTACCTACATGTCTCTGGTGCTTAAAGGTGGGTTTACTCAGCTAAAGTGGGAAAAAATCCTTAAACCTTCATACACAAAAAGGTGAGGCTGAATATATCCATGTATACTTGTTTTGTGTTCTGAAAAGGATCTATGATGCGCGTTACACAGCCACTAAAAAACCTTCAGAATTTAAAAAGAATGTATCAGCAAGTAAAATAACCTTCATTCCCATATAATGCTTCTAAACTGGAGCACTACTGCAAGAAATAGCCCTTGTTGACAAGCAAACTGCAGGAAGCAAGAATTATGGTCTGCACAGGAATATGATCTTTTCCAAACAACAGGAGTTCCAAGCACTTTTCACAATATTATGCAAAGGAGACTGAGCTAACAGAGAGCCCAACACAAATGTCCAGACTGTCCACTTCACCTCGTAAGGAGCTTCTTGTGACATGTTATCAAATGCTGTTTCTCATTGCTTTTGAGATTGACAAATCCCATGCATCACTGTGTCACTTGGTGTGAGAGAGTCACCCCTAGTTTCTTCTCAGCATGTTCTGTTTTCCAGTGCATCAATATCTCTGTGAGCTTGTTCCTCGCTGCTTTTCCCCGTGTTCTTCTGTGCTGCACCATGGAACCAGAAGCCATGCAAGGGTGCTTACCGTGACACAGAGGGATGGGAGCTCACACTTGATGCTTTTTCCACACATTCTCATGCTCTCTGGAATTCTTACTTTTTCTTTACCCACTTCATGATTCCAGCATAAATAGTTCCCTTTCAGTAGGTGAAGCTTTTTGTGTTATCTGCGTTTCTCTCCAGTTCAAAGAGGATAATATCAGGAAGAAGGGCTGCCTCTGACCAGTTCAGTCCTTGATTCTGAAAATGGCTTTGGAACCCTTGCAGTGGTAGATATTTGTTGGATATAAGATTATTATTATTGTTGAATATGTTTTCAGCAAAGCTTATTCTCCACTTAGAACAAAAAAAATACCATCTGAATTTCTAATACTGAGAACAGTTCATCAGGCTTCTGGTACTAACCCAGTAGTTTCCTCTGACTTTTTTTTTTCTGCATACCTTTATTTTGAAAGAATTGTCAATTTTTTATCTGCAAAAGAAATCTATCTTGAAACAGGCAGTGTAGAACATAGAAGGGCTCATGGTATAGCGTGAAACCAGAGCAAGAATGGCAGAGAACAGTAGTAAGGTAGATAAATATGTATGTCTTATTGTCATTTGCTATTCACAAAATTTGCAATGCTATTTAATTTACATGAGAGCTATGAATATCTAGAATTAGTGCATTTAAAATATTTCACTTTGTAATGGCTGTCACTGTGATGAGCACTTAGCTTTCAAAGCTACTCTTTGCTTTTGCATAGAGGGCAAAAATATTGCTCATTTCTGTGAAGGACAGAGCAGGTCACTGCAATGAAAGGAGGCTCTGATGAGATCCTGCCTGCCATTCATGCCAAAAATACAGTAGACATAATTGTATTTCTCTGCATAGTAATCTGCCAATGTTATTGGAGGAACAGGACAGCAACATTTTGGTCTAAGAAATAACACAATGGTCACCATACATGCCAATTAAAATTCATGTACATGTGACTTTTCAGTTTTTTAATATATAAATATGAAAACACATCTCTAAATATATATAAATGTAATGTATTGGAGTACAGATAAGTGGCAAGTGTATTGGTTCTGTTTTCAGTTGAATTATATATACCAGAGACAATGGTGACTAAGGAAACACCTGAACTGTATTTATTTTCATCTTTACTAATTACTTGTAAACAAATTTCAAAACAACCAATTCAATCACTGTTTTCAATACATAATACTACAATATTACGTTTTCCCTGTAAAGCAGTTACATGGGATTTACATTCACTATTGGTGCAGCCCCCTATAAAGATTTTATTATGCTTATTCTGTCCACTGATGAAGTAGAAAAATGAAGGCTAATACACACTGCAGCATTAGGGAAATTAGCTGGGAGGTTCCCCAGAACACATGAGTCAGACATGCCGTGTGGCAGCAGGGAAAGTAAAACGACAAGCAATATATTATCTGGGAAAATCCACATTAGCACATACATTTAATCAGCCTTAGGATGGAATTAATGAAGGGGTGAAGTATAATAAAGTACAAGAACTGTCCATGGATCCTGAGCCAGTCTTGCTGTATTTGAGACTCTGGCCCAAATGCTGCCCAATGTAATGGAGAATAAATAATTGGTTTAGAGTGCTTGGCCAAGGAAGATGAAGACTGAGACAGCAGGATGTTTGTTAATAAGTTTCATCCCTGCCACAGGCATCATGGAGTCTTTCTTCATTATGTCACAGATATAGACATAGATCTGTGCTTCTTAAATTGTGTGTCCTGGCCAAGGTCTAACTCCTGACTCCTGCTCCACTCAACAGTGTGTGAGTAAAGATAAAGCAGATAGAGAATCAAATCAGCAGAAAAGTGACAATCAATGACACATTGTGGTACAGGAGTTCTGGGACAATTTATATTAATCTTTTGCTAATGGGCTAGTGGGTAGCTGAATTATTTCATTATGAAAATAATTAAAAAATAATCAGTGAGAGGAAACCCACCAGTAGCTACAGCAGCTTTTGATATAGGTTGGATTATCTGGGATAGCTCACGTCATAGATGAACAGTCTCAGGCTCAGTTCCTGGGGCCAGTTCACAAAATCCCCACACTGATTCTCCCTACCACTGGTATAAAACATTCTCTAGTCAGCCTGGGCTTGAGCCAAACTCCTAATTTCTAGAAAGTACGAGTCCATCTAGCCCTCAATTTTTGTGTAGAACTACTGTCATTACCAAAATTAAAGGATATGTTTTACATTCTGGATACTTTCAGATAGTGTGTATTTTAGATTAGAGTGGATATTTATCACCAAAAAAAAAAAATTAAAATAGCCATAGTATGCCATAGTAAAAACATTTCTTACTTTATCCCTTGTCTGAGTATAGACTGAGTATAAAGCCTATCACTTTATTTCTGCTTTATTTTATTTTCAATATATATATGAACTTCTGAAGTTTTCAGAGAAAACCAAAACCAAAACACACCACCCCCACGCCCCAAAAAGATGGAAATACATAAGTTACTGATTCTCCAAGTAATTAGGATTTTGTGGCCATTTCTTTGAAGGAGCTGAGGACATGGGTGACTGTCAGGGATGGAATGAAACAAACATTGGTCTCAGTTGAGTGCAATGGGTATAATGCTCTTCAGAGTTTCAGCCACAGAACCCTGATAGTAAAAGAGATTAGGCACTGGGCAAAGACTAGAATACAAAAAGAAAAAATATATACAGACAAAAGAGTCTAACAAGGGCTAACACAAACTCTGTATCTGAATTTTGAGTTTGATCTAGAAAAGGGATTTTGTACCACCTGGCAAAAATGGCATCAGGCAAACTAAGGTTGGGTTGTATCCAGAATCCAGCATTGAAATGGGAAATCCAGAGCTAGGTAGGATTGATGGCTGCTCAGTTTGTCAGGCTCAAAGTTGTCTGAAAGTGAGTTAGTTCCTGACCTGAGACTATGTAAGAGAAGAAATTAGCTGTATTAGTCAAAGCTTGCTTTCTAGATAAAGATTCAAATCAAATACAATGACTCAGAAAATGTTTCTGTGGAGTTAGACACTCAATTTACAAAACCTGCATTTTTACCCTAATGTGCAGTATTTTCATCTTTCCCTTTGTGACTCTCCTGCATGGCTTATCTGTCTTCCTGGCTTATCTTTCTATTTGGCTTGTAGGTATTTTGCTGTTAAAAAAACCTAAATAGGTTGATTTTGTTCCTTCTTCTAGAGGACCTGTGAGAATAATGCAGTTGGTGATGTGAGACAGACTTTTTTTTCTTTTTTCACCCCAGAAAGGATTGTCTTCTTTCCAGGCACATTGTGAACACAGAGCTCTGTTCAATCATTCTTAGCAGAGCAGGTTGTTCAGTCTGAGGACGTTACACCCTGCTAGGTAAATCTCATGCAGGGAATTAATGTGCCCCTAGCTTGATATATCACACCTCTTCAATCTGCCAACTTCTGTTGGAGATGGTGAAGAGGAAGAAACTGAAATTCTCAGAATTACTTCAGTTTGCTTTGTTCTTAGAGAGTTATCGTAATTCCCTGTGGGAAAACTAAGTTCTGTCATCTTGCTAAAAACATCAGTAAACTCTTTGTGTCCTTAAAATAAAAAGTGTGAAAGAATGGTTCCAAGTGTAAACCCACTTGGATGATTGCCTAAATACAACAGTGGTGTGCATCATGCTGTGCAAAGAAACTCCAATGGTCCTGGACTTTAGAAGTATGTTCAGCAAATTTTAAGACTCAAAGCTCAGTGAAATATAAAACAATTAATGAATTTTCACTTAATACCTTCTAAATAAAAATTTAAGGAAAAGTTGAGGTCCCTTCTCACCTCAGAAAGCTTGGTGGCTTGTAGAGCAGTGGAAGAATGGCAGCAGTTGTCTCATTTTTATAGGAATAATAAGAAGTCAGGGAGCAGTTGTAACCTGCAATCCAAATGCCCTTGGCATGTGTGCCCCCATCTTACAGAGTGGAGATGTAGGAAAATGTTACTTAAATCAGTGGTGCCATCTAAGTCATGGGACAGTGAGGCTGGATTCTGCTGCTACCATCCTCTGAAAAGAATGAAAGTTAGATCAGAAAGCTGTGTCTTCTTTTATCTTAAGAACTTTGTGTAAGTTTAGCCAAGCCATCTAGGTTTCATAGCACAAGTTTAAATAATTAAAAAAAAAAAAAAAGAAAAGAAAAGAAAGAAAAATCAAGCTTGAAGTTCTTTTGCTGAAGTGAATTTTAGAATTGCTAAAAAGGTATTGCTTAGGATTCTTTTAAAACCTAAGTCACTTAACTGAAATCTCACAAACTACTTTGTCAAGATAGTGTGAATTGGGCAGTTTTGAATAATTGGACAGACCTTCACCTTGAAAAACTATAAACTCTAATTCAAATTAATCACATATTGAAGTATGAGTCAATGTGTATAATTTTATGCTGTATGCCAATGATTCTGTGACTTGATCCTGTGTCTACTCTTATCTCAGTTGAATGAATGATATGCTCCACTTCATGGTGAATTTTGATCCTTTGTGGTATACAGACAACACAAGAAAACAAAAACTGAACACATGGCATAGATATTTTGCTTAAGGAGGGGAAAAGAACAATGATTCCTTAGATATAATAAGATTTCCCAACAAGGGAAGGGAAACAGTAGGGATACAAATTGCAAGATTTTCCCAGTAGTTGAAGCAGTCAATCAAACCATGATTAGAATACAAACAAAGAGTCATCTCCTGACATATCAACCACAAAAACAAGGTGGGCTCTCTTCAGGGGGAAGCCCTTTTTGGGTGGGAGAGATGGAGTGTTCATACTAAAGCATGCCAATATAAACCACAGGTACTGTTTGAAAAAGAGGATAATACATCACTCCCTCCAGTTTCAGCTTCACAAGAAGCCAGTTTTATTTAATTGCTATGGTAATCAGGGGCTAAATTGGCAGGAACTCCAACCCATTCTGCCTCACATGTGGGCACTGCACAGGGGCTGAGCTTAGGCAAACCATCACATCCCTTATGCCTCAGCTTTTTTCTCCACTAAACCAGTAAAATACAGTTTTCCATTTTGAGGGGGGAATAAGGCTATTAATCAGATCACTTACTGAGAGTAGATTGAAAATACCTGTTAGTCTGGGTTAGACTGTGATGGGAATGTTCTTGCCCAGGAGCCAGCCACAGTGGCACTGTGGGTTGTACATCACCCCCCTGCATACCCAGTAATCTCTGTGGAGAGATGCTTGTGAATTCTTACATTATATGAAATGAAATCAACCAACCAGAATTCTACATGAATGTTATCAGTAGACAATGGCTTTCTCTAATAAAAATTATAAGATATCAAATTAATGATATGTATTCTTGTGCTTGAACTTGCACCTGTGTGGACGTGTACACACGTGCCTATGTTTATACATATATGTGTACTCTGCTACAAATAGGTATCAAGGTGCACATTTTTCCTCTGATTTTAAGAAATAATTAGGATCCTGATAAATTTATAGGTGAGGATATCCTAGCTGATGTCAAAACAGCCTGAAACACAAGACAATACAATGAGGTTACATGTGTAATTAAAGTAGCACTTCAAACTGAATCAAAGTGATCGTTTTCATTGGTGTTCTGAAGAGCTAGACAACTTTACATTGTGGGAATATTCCTGTGGATATCCCAGTAACAAAGATTTTGGCATAAATAAGAGAAAGAAATCCCTGTCAACAGTCTCTCCTGTCTCATGTGAAATGCAGGAAGAAAGTTGTTTATATCTGGGGTGGTGATATTAAGAACAGATATTAATCTGTCCCCTGGCATCCTTCCAGGCAATTATCAGCAGAGTCAATGATGGAGAGATACATTAGACTATGACTGGCTGGGCTAAAATATGATAGCAGTTTATAGCACTGTAGCAGGCAAGAAAACCAGTGTGAATGAAGCATGATACTCCCAAGTCTGCAGGGCACTTAATGAAAATGATACACACTTAGTATGTTTGGATAGCTAGAAAATTTGTTTCATTCTTTAAAAAGCAACTTTGCTGAAAGGCTCTAGTCTGGGCTTTTCCATATTTGATTGACAGAACACACAGGAGCACATAAGAAATCTGTTTGATTTTTTACTTTGATTGTCACTCTCTCAATACTGACCATGCAGTTGTGGTGTTTAGGTTCCTGTGCCTGTGAGAGCCACAAGCACCAGATGACAGGTTCTGTAAAGAACTAGAGCCTCATCTGTCATAAATCAGTGTAACCAAAGTGGGTGGGACATTGAGTTCATCTCCACTGGTGACCTGAATTCCTGAATTCCTGCTGCAGGGTCCTTTTATGTGGAGACTCATCCCATGTTTGCTCTTACCTTGTAGGAGGAAAGGCTGGATAGTGATAGGAAAGTAGTTTGTGAGAGGTGTGGGGCAGAGATTTTAGGAAATTACGTTGCCACAGTCTCCACCAGTCCTGTACAGGCAAAGCCATTTCCTCACCTTCATTGCTCACTTGATGTCAATAAACTGATTTTAGGCTGAAGTGTGAATAAGTGAATTTGTAAATCCTGTTTGTTTTAGCCATATGCCAACAGTGACATAAAGCAATATGAAATGCTTCAAGCATGACAGAGCCTAGCAGGCTGCTGCCACCTTCCCTTCAGGTTAAAGCACCAACGCAGTTGCTAACTCACTTACATTGAATAGATTTATTATGGTGGGCACTCAGAAGAGCAATCTTACAGCTTGAACTGCTAAACTGACATCCAGTCTATGCAATGTTGGTGGTCAGCTATGAGGAGCAGTGGCTGTGTGTAGTAACTTGCATGACAGATTTTTTATGCTTTTATGGAGTTAATGTCAGAACTGCAGCCTCTTGCCTTCCAGAGCAGCAGTTTCTATCTCAAATATTTCCTTTAAAAATAGTTCAAACACAATAAGGACATACTTCTGCAGCTCCAGCATGTAAAGCTAAGGCACACAACATAGCACTAAAGAATGTAAAATCATTGTGCAAATACAAGGGAGAAGAAGGAGTCAGGGTTGCACAGAGTATTAGCACTGCCTCATGGCCACTTTGTTGCTGAAAAATCCAGTTTGCTGGTACCTGCACTTCTCTGACTCCTCTATACTAAAAGTGACACACTAAAAATTCATAATGTAATCAGCCACTATATAGCAGTATTCCTGCAAATGTCTTGGAGCACTTTACAGTCATTAAAATCAAATTAAAATACTATCTCAATAAATGAAAGAATGTGGATAATAATTCTCATTTTAATATCAACCCACTCTAAGTACTAGCTTCTTTCTGGAAAACTCTAATGAAGAAAACAACTGCTTACCAAAACACTTTTTCTTCCTTCTCTTTGAGCTATTCTGAAAGAGTGGCATTCTCAGACTAGATTCTGCACCAGCCCTCATAACTGCATAGGATTGTCACAGTCCACAGAAATACTCAGGTACTTAAAGTTCTGTCTAAACTCAACCAGTGTCTCAGGTGGATTTTACTGTTACTAAGATGCTCTTGAAATAATGTGAGCAAAATCAAAATAGTTTATCCACTACTCACAGGACACAGCTTTATTAATTATTGCTTACTGTACACTGCATGTGCTAAGAAACCATCTCCATGTATTTTTTTTCCCTTCTCTTAGTCTTAAGGCATTTGGTGGATTTGTTGCCCGGCAATATCTAACCACATCCCAACCATGAATCCCCTTATTTCCCTTGCTGAGTTTATCCCCTGTCACACAGAATGTGCAGCAGCACTCACCTTGGGGAGCTCAGCTGAATCCAGCTAGTCTGGCTGCTTGTGCTCTGTGTGGTCATCTCCTTTTTTTGAGCAGTATCATTCACTAGCACTTTTACCTAATGTTGGCTGTCAGTCAGCTCCTTATTTGTTGGTGGCTGCATGTGGAAGCTAGAAAGCAGCAGCTAATGGTTTCCAATTTTCATCAGTATAAACAGCAATCATTTTGCTAAATACTTTCTTCCACAGCTGCTCTGCAAGAAAGCAGGTGACATTTGACTGCAAGTACAAAGCCTTCACGTCCTCTGAGCTGTGCTTCTTTATTTACTATTTGCATTATGTATGAAATTATTGGCATGCATTCATCCATGACCTCTGCTAGATTGACTGAGCATTTTTTCCCCTCCATTTCTCTGCAACTCTATATTAAAACAGTTTTTGAGCAGAAATCAATCAAATGAGGAATGTGTTTTTTCAGTGGGTCTCTCTTGATACCTGTGGGTGAAAAGACTTGTGAAGAAGTTATTATGTCTGCTCACTTAATTTTTATTTCTTGAGATTCATCTGCTAAAGAGAAGATTCACACTACCAGTTTTTAAAAATATTTGGGGCTTTTGAGATTTACTATTTTAGTGGGTTTTCCTTCAAACTCTAAAGTCAGTTCATGTTTTAGAATCTGCCCCCTAGTCACAGGTTTTCATTAAACAAAACCAAAACCAGCAGCTAAGACTTAGTTAAAAAAAAATAGAAAAAGCCAAAGTATAATGGTTATTAGCTGAAATTTAAAAAAAGCATTGTGAATCCATTCAGCAAAGGAATGAAATTGCAGATTCAGCATGAATCAATCATTTGAGTAGAAGCTGATAGCATCCTGAGGATAAATAACATGGCTCTATGGTTTATTGCTGCGTGTTTATTTTCTCTGCAAAGCTTCTTCTGGAGGTCTCCTTACACAAACACCATCTGTGGTCTAACTGGGATTCTTTTCTGCCAGGAAGCAGCACTGGATGAGGTGAGATTCTGTAGCTTTACAGTGTTTTGGCTTGGAAACTCCACACAGTGGAGGAGCAAAGAATGAGCCACTCCTTTAGGGCCTATTAGCAGCATACAACAGCATTCTCACACCACAGGAGATTAGGGCTAAAACTTCATAATTAATGGGAGGTAATGTGGTTCTCTGGGGGCCTCCTAGCTGTAATTGATACGTGGTGCCTGGACTGAGTTTTCTCACTGTATTCCATATGCAGGTTCCAGAAGCACATTTGGTACTGAGATATGATCTCCTCTGTAATTCCCTCAGAGTCAACTGTCTGCATGTGCAGAAAAACATGCTGATAACAGACCAATTTTCATGAGTTTTAAATGTTTTTTTTCTTTTGATTGTACCAGGGGATATTCTAAACTTAGAAAGAAGTGATATTTGGCAGCTTTCAGAACAATTTTTAGGATGACTGCAATATTTTCGAGGCTCTAAATCAAAGCAGATCTTGATTGTAAAGAAATTGCCAGTGACAATAGCTAACAATCTGTTCTGATGATGAAGAAAGGGAAAAGAATCATCTTGCATCATTCCAGCTGTCTGCATTTTAGGTCAAGAAGATGTTGACCATCTTCTGAATGTAAATGAAGCCTGGGTTTCCTCTACTGAATTCTGCCTTGAGATTAATGCAAGAGTCCTGCCAGGCAATGCTTTATCCATTTCTGGTAGAGAACCAAGCACTTTTAACATTTCTTGCTGTTGTGAGACTGTGAAAAACTTGTGACAACAATGTTTAAATCCAGAAATAGTTTTACTTTTCTTGCTGTAAACAAGAAACATCACCATATGTACAGGGCATGTTTAGATGACTCTGAACAAATACAAACCAACAAAAATATAAGAATAATTTTGAAAACAATTTGTAGGTGTTTGAGGAGGCAGATTTTAATAATAATTAAAACTGATTGCAAAGGGCCTATACTGTCACTATAGAGAGAATCCTTAAATTTTGGGGGGATTGATGTGAGGGCCCTCATCTAGACTGAACATATGCTTGGCTTCAGGATCAACAATTAATTGATGTGAAGGGAGCTGATTAGATGCTTTCACATACTCATGGATCCAGATTTGCTTTGCATTTCCATATAATATGAAAGAAAGCATGTTCAAAAGAGCACAATGAATTTCTAGTTCAAGTGCTTAGAACCTCAAGATTTCTCTTTCTTTCACTAGGGCCACTGCTCCCAAGTCACTTCCTAAAACTATTAAGTAGAGCAATTATTATCAAATTGTGTGTGTATCAAATTATCTGTATATTAGCAGAGTTGAAAATTTCAGCAGATGGATAATTCACTTGAAAATGTTATAATCAGTCTCTGAGATGTTTTTACAATCTCATCTATGTCCTTTAAAGACAGTGTTTGTTCATTTAGAACCTTGATTTTATTTGGGGGATTGTGTGTACTTGTGATCTGTGACATTTCTCTGATCTTTACTATGTGCTCTGTAAGCTTGCAACAAGACTGTTGAAAATAAAATAAACCTCAGTATTCTTCAGAGATATATAAGAAAGATCTATAGTGGAAATGTTCCAACTGAAGTATCTGTTCTAAACTCCTGGAGAGCCAGAAGGCAAGAGATGTTAAACTGTTTCCTAGAGCTTATCCAGGTGTAGGTAATATTTTCTCCTAAGTTTATGCAGGCTTATGGTACTAATAATCCTGAATTTTAGAGCCCTGATTTGCTGTGTTGGACCACTTAGAAAATAGAAATAAAGGATGCTGAAGGCTCCAGTCCACACGCAAGACATTACATCCCAAGTTACTTCCATTTAAAATTTCCATTATTCCAAAAGCAGGCAGTCCAACATGAACTTTAACAATTAAAAAACTTGCTGGTTTCCTAATGTGTCAAAATGGGGGTTATGATGTATGTTTCAGAACTGAGTTCAAGATCTATATGAAATATTTATAGCAAAATTTTGCCTAGTAGTAGCTTTTTTTACAGATAAATATTCAATCAACTTTAAAAATTAATTCCTTTCTGCAGTGTGACACTAGTGTAGGCTATCTGTAGATCTGTCCTGTGGTTAATCAGATGACTAAAAATGAAATATCTTGTGTTTTCTTATTCTCTTTCTCCTTTCTGACCTAAACCTTATTTCCATAAAGAAGTTATATTGTTAAATGAAAAGTGCATGTTTCCACAGAAACTTATTTCAATATACTCAATAAGAAAACACAATTCATAAATAGGTGTAATAGAGGGTTATTTTGCAGGTGTTATCCAACTGTTATTTGCCATTTCAGTGTGACAGCATGAACAAGGGAGCTGAAAACCTGAACATCTTTAAGCCTCCCTCATGTTCTTTAGCAAGGCTTTATGTGTTATAAATACTCTCCATATTTTAATAGTTAGATATTTGAGGTTTTCTGAGCTTGCATTTGAAGTATTTGCTTTAATTTTGATCTCATATTTACAATATTTCAGAACTGTGATATCTATTTTTTAATGCAAATACAACTGGGACAAACATAAAAACTCTACTAGTAGTTTTCTGTCTACCCACAAAGGGTTTTGTAATGTCAGACTGCCTTCACCTCGCTTAGAACAGAGAAAAACCTTGTCCAAATAAATTTAAAATTCCTGCCTGACATGATGCATGCCAAATATACCTGAGCTAACCAGCTTTTAAGAATGGGATGCAGCCTTGTGCATGAGCTAAGTACAGATATTCAATAGAAACACATGCTGGAAAGTGTTTCAGTTTTCTTTTGCCCCGTTTCACGATATGTCTTTTTTTTGTGTTTTCTCCTTTCTTGTTGCTTTCCTCCTGTCTGCTTTTTTAGATTTTTTTCTTCAGATATTTAAATAATTACCAGCTTCTTTCTATCAAAATCAGCATCTGACTGCTTGTTTCATCAGTTGAACTAAGAATGTCCACAACTCTTTGATTTTCTCTATTCTGCTTGTCTTGAGACCAACCCTTGAGACCAACTCTGGCTACTTTTTCAGTGGAATCCTTCTTTCCCCTCTTATATCACAGCTTTTAAAATTATGTTTCAAAGGAGACAGCAGCCTTAGACTTCATAGTATCCCTTCCTCCTATAAAACAAGCCATTGAGAAAATCAAAGGAGGACATTGATAATCCAGTTAAAAGATCAGAAGGAGAAAAAATGTTTTAACCATCTAATTCATTGCTTTCTACAGAGAGAGAGAGAGATGAAAAATCACTGATGTTTCTGGGCTAAGTTAGTCTCTTTGCTTGATTCTTGCATGCTTTGGGTCACACTATCAATTAACATGCTGTAGAAAGGGAAAGCAAAAAAAAGTTTAAAAAGGAAAATATTCCTACTGCCTTTTGGATCCTTTCTTCCAGGTTGGCCTGCCAGACCTTAGGGCAAGAAATTCAGAGTGCTGTCCAGTTAACAGTGAGCTGAGTGAAACCTGGAACAATCCCCACTGGGAACAGGGCTGAAGTGCATTGTTCTGCCCCATGGGCACCTGAGGTAGTTTGCAGTGCTGACAATAGGCCATGAGAGTTGAACCCCAGATTTAGGATGGAATGGAAATGATTGGAAGTGGCCTAGGATGATTCATTCCTTATCACACATCTGTCAGTATTAATGTTTTGCTGTTTATCTGTAGGCAATGAGAAGGGGAGATAACATCTCTTCTCTCATGATTGCTAAGTTTTCCCTTTTCTTATAAACTTTAAAAGAAGATGAGTCTCTATTAATGTTTAGAAAAGGAATAAACAAAATACCAATTGAATAAAACTGCAACTTTGTCTCTTTTCTCACAACTGAGCCATTGTCAAGGAAATGAAGAAGAAACCAGGAATTGTCAGCTTTAGAGCTGCTTGTGAAGGGATAGGATGAATATATTCAAATTTGCAACTAGACTTGAAACATGGATATAGACCTTCAGGCAATGCATGGTGGACTTCAGGTCTGTGTTGCCAATGGCCACAGAAAGGGACTGGGGGAGCTGGTTTTGCTGGTCCTATTCTTGCCCTGAAGGTCTGATACAAAGTTCCATCTGTCAAGGATTCGATTTTCTCCTTGGAAATTGACTTTCACAATGTTATCATTGTTAAGTTACAAATAAGGTTTCCATAGTTCCCATTATTCAGATAGTGCCACAGGCCCAAAGAGCAGGCCAGTAATACAGTTTAGCAGCTGAGAAACTGGGTTTAAAAGGGGGGAGGTAACAGAGATGAAATGCAAGTGATGCTTTCAAGCTGAGTTTCAGTTCAGAGTAAACTGAGTGGAGGCAGTTTGAAGACCACAGCAAGGAGGATGGAGGTGATCTGAAGGGTCCCTGAGGCAAAAGCAGTAAAACCCATGACTAGTCAAAAGGAATTGGTTCTGCTTAAGACCTGGGAATTTATAGAAAGTATAAAATGAGGTAATCAGCTGCCATGAACAAACCAAAAGAAGTTCCTGACCTCTCATTGCCAAGGACCAGCACTGGGAAACAAACAAGTGCACAGGAACGTGGTGTCCCAAAGACTCGATGGAATCTCGCATAGTTGTGTGGGTGCAATTATCTGTATTGGCTGAGGAGTTTATTTAGTGAGTGTGGTAGCTATTCATGATGTTCACCAGGTGACTGGTGACATAATAGGTCACAGTATTTCTATTTTGAACTGCTGTGGTAAGTCAGATGTTTTCCCACGTTGAAGGGATTTCTCTTTGAGCAGTGATTTGTAGAGCTCCGAAGGATACAGCTGTGAAAAATCAGTGCCATACAATGCAGGCTGCAATAAAGTATACAAATGATCTAGCTACATGGCCTTCAAAATTAACAACTAAATTAACTTCCTTTCCTCTCCTGTAAACTAGAATTCTTGATGGAGGCTGAGAAAATCTCACAGAAATGCACAATACTGCATATAGAATATTCTGTACAATACATGCTGTTTAAGCCTTTTTTTTTTTTCAAGATAACACTCTCAAGGAAAAAAATCTAGGGTGACACAGAAGGTCAAAGGAGAGGTATGTGTGTTTTTCTGTAGTGTCATATCATTACAGTGTCATATCAATTTTTCATTCATGTGTCATTTTCACTAGTAACAACAAATAAAACTATCAATTCAGTATTTAAATAGCATAGTACCACTATCTAAAGGATTCCTTTGACATCACTTGGGAATTTTTAGGAAATGTATACTTTTAGCATGTTAGGAGTTCCTACTATTTCAAACTGAACTCTCCCCAACTGATCTTCAATCATTTCATGTCACACTTGAAGAGAAAACTAAACCCTAATAGGAATAGATGCTTTTAAATTCCAGCTTTATATTTTTAAGTATATTTGAATCTTGTGAGTCAAATGAAACAAAGATAACATTCTTATTATTGGCTTGCCAATGTGAATTCCATTTCTGCATGCTATTTGGTTGCTTCTCTGCTGCTTAAATAGCAAAGGTATGACTCTGCAGAAGCAGTGTCAGTACAAATGTCTTTTCAAACAGTGTTTATGAGAGCATTTCTGTTTCAGCATACCTTAGACATCGTGGCTCCTTGAAGATATGCTGGAATAAAATTGGTATATTTCCATATAATCAAAACCCTTAAGAGATCTGGAGTAACACAGATTTTAACAAGATTAATTATAGGAAAGTAATTTGGAAACTTTGGCTAATTTTACTTGTTCTTTAAATTTGCACCACTTAGGGTAATTATATGGGGAATATTCAAAGTAGAATGTTCTGGTATTTCCAAACACTCTCTATCAATGCTCTCACTACTTTGGGCACAAGGCAGGTCTTGCAGGGAAAAGCAATAAGAACAAAGGTTAATTTTAAAAGGACAGGAACTGGTTGATACAGTTGGTTACTTGTTTAGGAAAGAACTAGGGGTAGCCATTCCCGAAAAACATTGTGCATTTTATAAACTTGTGGCAATTACCTTGTGGCTTCCATTGTTAACTTGTCAGATGTCTCCTTAGATCACATCATTTTATAATCCAGTGAGTTAGGACAGATGGTACCTGCTGTGGCACTTAAAGGCAATGCTAAAAAAAAGCATTTGCCCCAGGGTTGGACTATTATATTTTCTAGAAAAAAAAAAAAAGGCAACTTTGAGGAATTCAAGACTTTGGAAAATTAAATAGAAGCTGAGACTAAAAGAATAAAGAAAAAAGACCCACAAGGTGCTGCTGATTAGAATATAATATACACACTGCAAGGTGAAAATATTGATAAGATTAGCCAGCAAGATGCCAAGCATGGTCAGGAGCTGTGAATGGATGCCTGTAATGCATGATGTGACAGAGGAAATGGCATAACAGCAGATCTCATTACTAGTCATGCTACAGGCACAATTGGATTAGATTGGAGCCATTGTCAATGCAGTCAAGCATCCTGCAGTCCTGCAGTGGGAAATACATCCCTCAGAAGAAAAAAAGAAAAAGGGAAGCCTTTATAAAGGGTTATTATATGAGATGAATAACAGTTCCAGACCTGAGGCAAAATTCATGTCATGGCCTAACTCCAAAAGCAAAGTGTGTAACACTTGTGTATTCTCTAGGAAATGCTTGACTGCAGTCTCATCTTTCCTTTGGCACCTCCTAAACCACTTGTCTCAATGATATCTTGTGACAGCAAGTTTCATGCAAAGCTCCATGGCACTGTTTTATTTTCCCACCTTAAGTTTGTTTCCTGATTTGTCACACTTGTTTGGAGTATTTTTATAATTACATTTTTCATGTCATAATCAAATTTTGCCTTTCACACCTTCTCCTCAAATTTGGCAGTACTGCTCAGTGCAGTCATCACTGACTCTTTTTTATTTATGATGTAGTCTCTTCTTGAGCTGTGCTAAAAACTACTTTTTAAATAATGCTGTGGATTGGCTCTGTCCATTCCAGATTAAAGTTTAGGGCAAAGGCATTAAAGCCATCACAGTAGCTGCAGGATTTCATGAAAAAATTCCTTGCCCTATTTTGGAGACACTTGGTCAAATGTGAGATTTTGAAATTCTCTATAAAATTTTTAAAGGGAGAAGATTAAAATCTAAATTTAAGATTAAAATATTAAATTAAATTTAAGGTTTAATTAATTTAACTAAAATCTTAATCTAAAATTAATTAAATTTAAATAGTTCAAACTAGGCAAAAGAAATTATAGCACACTTTTCTCATAAGCAAACTAAAATGGATTTAAAATTGCTTTCAAATCCTTTGTTTGTCAAATTGTCCATATACACTATTGGCATATATTTTTACACATGGCAATGACAGTTATGTCTCATTAATTTTAAAGTTATGCTGTGATGTTAATTTAGCCATAAAGACAAAGTAGATGAGAATCTTATTGTTGACTTCAATTTTTAGAAGTACATGGCTAGTCCAGCAATCCAGGACTTTTCCTAAAGAGTGGAGTGAGATGGTGCTTTTTGTGGTCTATTAATCCCAACTATTTTTAATGTCTTCCATAACAGGCGTGCAATCACACTCTGTAAGTACTTAATTTCTTTCTACAGAAGAAAAAAAGCATTGATTAGTTTTGCCAGATGCTGAGATTTTACAAGCCAGTGATGAGAGGTGACTTGCTCTCTTCAATAGCAGAGGTTTTGTTACAGACATGATTGTACATCTCTGTCTCACTTTTTAAATAAGATAGACTTTTCTAACAGGTAAAAAAGAGCCAACGTTCTAATGAAATGTTAAATTAATTCTGCTGTGATTTGTTTGTCTTGTGAGAAATTACTTTATTGTCCAGAAAATACCTGTAGCCAGATAAATTTTCCTGATTAGGAGCAAGATAGGCACATCAGGAGTGAAATGGAAAATCATGCAAGCTACATTAGCCTAGCATAACTGTGATAATAAATTTATACTAGCCAATACACTCTGGCCATTGAAAAGCTGTTCTTTAAGGGTAACAAGAACAATAATCTCTAAATAAAGCTTTTGAAAGGTCACACATCATAGAACCTGCAAGAATGCCCGTGCTGTGCAGCAATAAAGGGAAGACCCAGCAGACTCTAAAGTGTAGGTGTAATTACACATTTTTGATGATAACAAAAAAAACCAAACCAACCAAACAAACAAACACAAAAACACCAAAAAACCCACCACAAACCAAAAAAAGGTTTTGCCTTCCATCCATTCTCTCTCCCACACTTCCACAACTCCCACTGATAGCCTTATGGCAGTGCAGCCACTGCAGCTGATCTCCCTACCAGTCCTAAGAAGGATTAGGGAGCTGCAGTCAGTAAAGGTGTAAATAGTAAACTGGAGTTGAGGATTACAACTTTTTTCCCTATCTGATGGGAAAAGGTGTAAATGCTTACCATATGCATATACATACATAAATACATACATATATATATGAGAAATATGTATTTATATGTATATGTCAGGGGAGAGGGAGAGAAAAATGAATAAACAATTCTTATTCTTGTTATCGTTCCAAGACTATATCCTCATGGTCATTTGAGGATTCAGGGCTCACATTTAAGCTGCTGGATACCCCTACCATGTGCTACAAGAAGTGAGTACTGTGCATTTTTAAACTAGTTTTTAGATTTAGTGGCTAAACCCTCTTCCACAAGTGCTTAATGTATTTAACCTCCAATGAATGATAGCTAAATGGAATTTTAGAAAAAGTCTCCACCAATTTAATGAAGTCATGCAAATATTAGGTTCACTAATGAGCACTTGCCATTATTTTTTCTCTGACAAGGATTAGGGAAACACTGTTTATATTTTCTGTATTAAAAAGGGCTTTATTGTCAAGACATTTATGCTCTTCTGGGTTTTTCAGGAAGAATAGGCTGCTTTCTCACCTCATCTCCTGATGCTGCAGTAAGGATTTGAATGTAAAGCTAAAAGAAAGCTGCCTGTCCATAGTGATTAGTGTCAGCCTGCATTTTCCATGTGCCATTTTGAAGTCAGATTCTGTTTCACGTCAAAATTTAAGGAGCTCTAAGTTATTTTGATCTCATCTTGAATTAATAAAGAATTTGAAGTCAATAAACTGAAACTTTTAAAGGAAAAACACAGCAGAGTATTTCAAATATATTTACTTGTGCACATATATATACACAGATATTATATATTTTTTTCAACTTCTTCTCTCCCCTCACACCTCCCAACAGTTATTTAGGACATAAACAGATACTTATTAAATTAGTTAACTCTGTTTCAAAGTGTAAAACTGCAAGTATAGGTAAAAAGCACTATTATATAAAACTGGTATATATGATGGGGCTGAGACATGCATCTATGGTGCTATTACACCTATCTCGATCTTATCCACCTCTTTAACCATCTTTTTGTTTTAAAAAGCAGGCTTCAAGTAGCCCTAGATAAGAAATGTTAAATAGTTGATAATAATTGGATTTTAAGGTTGCAACATGAGATAGCAAGGAATTCTATAATGTACACAGAAAACAATGCTTAACCCTTGAAATCCCATGAGCAGCACTCAAATGAGAGCTCTTAGTAACAATAAAATTGCTGGTACTGCTGTAAAGACTCCCTACTTTGTTGCACCATATATACAACCAGATAACTGAGAAATTTACATTTTGTTATGCAGATAAAATGACACTAGCCTCTCATCTTCCTGAAGAAAGGACATCTCTCTTGGCAGCATAGCCAGACTGCGGTGAATGTGGTTCAAGAAAACCACACTACAAATAAAACCTGAAACTGATACAGGCTAAGTTGCAGTCTCTGGTAATGCCCAGCACCAGCTTATGCAACAAGATTTAAACTAGGAACATATTTTGTCTACACAACCTTCTAAAAAGAGTAGAGGAGTTCAAAGCAGACTTTGGAGATGAGGAGATAGTGGTGCTCTTGCATTTTCCTTCAAAAGTTGTGAGAATCCCTTTGCACAAGCTAATTTAATCCTGAAGCAATTAATTTCCATCAGTTCAGATCTCAGTTAACAGCCAGCAATGACCTGCATGCATTAATCCATTGAACGAGTCTCTTTGAAGCATTTTTAATCAATTTATGAGCAGATGGACAATATGAGATTCTTTAACTGGAGATCCTTTACACTGAAATGCATGAACTGAGTCACCATGTGGGGGAAATTTAACGACATTGAGTCGAGTTAGTGGGCTAGTCAGCTACTGGAGGTGGCACCTGATCTGCTAAATTGGCATTTGTGTCTTCATAGAGGTGAGACACCCTATAATTTAGTGGGAGAAATGTCAAAACTAACTCCTGAATAGCATAGGGTTACACAAACTTCAGAAGAGTAACTGAGTTGGAATGGATGCCATGAATCACGCCTAGAAGTGAAATGAACTTCAGCAGGAAAGGCTTGTCTCTGATAAGGGAGCTACTGCTGATGTGTGTACATCCAGAAATTTAAAAGGCAAAAGAGGATTTTCCCCCCAAAATGATAATACATCGATTAATCTGGTAAAAGCGTCTAACTGAGGAACCAAAAAGCACCTTCAAATCCCTCAGAAGGCTGAAGAATTTGAAGCCAGGTCAGGCTCCATGTTTCTAAAGTAAATCAGCACTTATAAGAGCTAGGATTATTTATACCAAGCAGACCTGTACTGGGTGACAAGCACATTTTCTGCTCACAGATACCACTACAGAGCAGGCTAATTGCTGATATTCTGCACAGCTTTGGCAATATCCCCTGTGGTGACAAGTGCTGTAAATTCTTATCCTCACAATAAATCTCTTTAAGATTTGACAGAGTTTAACTCAGCCATCATGATCTGGGAGAAGGGTTTGTGTGCAAGGCATCACAAGTTCAGAAGTCCTATACTGCTGCCTCTAGATTTGTGAGCAAGGATGTTGGCTACCCATGAGCTTGCCAGTCTTTTTTTCAGTTTCAGTGACATACAAGTTGGCTGGGAATAACTTGCAGCTGGTACAGCTCTATTTTTAAGTAAGAAATTAAAATTAGCCTTTCTGCTTCCCCTCAAAATTCCATCTGCTACAATTAATATTAACATGATTTCTAACTTGTCCTTTTAGCTAATTATATTTTTAGAAAGACTCCATAAAAGGTTAGTGTGGAGAACTCACATTTTGCATTTTTGACAATCTGCCTGCAGAAAATGTGATCCTTGATAATAACATGTAGGTCAAAAGGAATTTTATTTAAAACTTTCCAGCTAATACACACTACTGAGGAAGCATCCTCAAGCATGTAGTTTTTTTGAGATATTGTTCAAGCTTTCATCCTCTTTGCACAGTGCATTCCATGCTGGCCCTCTTAAGGAGGCTGGAATTCAAAGATAGATGAAAAACTGCTCAGGAAAATTGCCCACACTTCATCAATAATACACGTCTTCATCATCTACAAGTGTGACAAATATAAAACAATAATTGGAAGTACAGAGCAGCCTTTCAAAGATATTGCTGCTCTCTGTTCCTGATACTCCAGTGGGTCCTTCCCAAATTAGGTCATGACCTTTGTTACATTTTCTTTTTTAGAAAATATTGGCCTAACTCCATAAGGAATTTAATCTTGAGACTTGTGGTGAATTGTAGTTGTAGATAGTTGTATACTTGTAGATAAAATTGTCAATTTTTTCTCCCAGAAGTGATCCCGGGAAGCAGCTGACCATTAAATTGGCTGTATTAGGCCTGTTTTATGTAACTTTTTATCTAACTTTGTACAAATAGCTTATAAAATGCTCTTTAATACAAAAATTCCCTTGTTTATACAATACTAATTTTAAGGACGTGTAGATGAGTGTAGGATTTCAGTTGCACTGCACTTTTGGATGCTGAATAAGGCAGTTTTTGCTCTATTTGAAAACAGTATTCTTCAGGATAAAATGTGACAATTGAGCTTAACTGTGTTATGTTGTCCCACTTGAGTCTCATAGACACCAATTTTGCTATTCATTTTTAGAGGAGGACTTGTAGGACAAGTGCTATGGTTTTTATTCACCCTGTCACTTAATGCACAGGTCTCAGGGCCAATGCAGCACTAAAAACTCCACTGTGTGTTTGGTACAGGAGACTGCAGGCACACACATAGAGCAGTATCCATTCACACACTGTTGCACAATTCTACTCTTACTTTCAGGGCCAGTTTTATAGAGAGCACTGCTGATGCTCAGTACACTATCAGCAGTAATTCTCCAAATATCCACAAGACTTAAAAAAGAGGTCCTGAGAGTTACCCTTTCCATCTTTTTTACAATCTGAAAAATCTCCCAAAACTTTCACTGTTGATTCAGCAATCTTTTCCTGCTGTCATTGGTTATTATCTGACCTCAAGGATGATAGTAGAGGATGGAGGAATTAGTATGAGGAATTGGTACTCAAGCTGTGTGGATACCTGGGTATTGCCACTGCTGCCTGGGCAGTAGAGAAAAACCCCAAACCAGGGTGAGAAATGCTCACTGTCACAGAACATAGAATGGGGAGGGCAGAGGTGCTGAGCCATGCTGTATTTGCATCTGTAAACCACAATAAGTTTAAGAAACCAGCTGTTTACCTTTGAAGAGTTTGGATGTAGTTAGCAAATTAAATTTGCAAGCTCTTCACTGTCCTCTTTGCTGCCATTCAACTCCATTCTGCTGTGTATTGAAGTAATTCCAGTAAGTACTTTAGCTATTGCTGAGTAAATAAGTGAGTAAACACAATTACTGCTATAATGAACTGAGATCACAGCTTCTAGTATGGCAATATTTTAATAAAGGAGAAATTCATTAGTATTCACTTAATGACTGTTCTCCTTTGCCTATGTTGAAATTACCACTCTTTTTAGTTGATGAGAATTTCCTAAACAAAGGCACCAGTACAGTTCACCTGGATAACATTATTTTGATGACATCTATTTAAAGGTACTTTTAAAATAGCTTTTTTTAAATTAAATCATTAAAATCACCTTCTTTGTTGATTATTTATTGATTTGTAGAGTTTTTATGATTTGTCTGGCACAAATGTTGCCCCGCTTCTGAAATTTATGTATCTACTGCTTAACTTTAACTGAAAATGAAATCAATGTTAATTAACAGTAAATGTGGGAATCTGAATCGTTTTCCAAATAGAAGAATGCGAGGTAGAAAAGTAAAGACTATTTGGAGGGTTAAAAAAAGAGTGCTGTCTACAGTGGAATGAAGTTCAACAGTCTTTTTCAAACAGTGAGTGAATTGAGTTGACCTAGAGTGGTTCTGTCTCTGTTTTATATCAACAAGAGCTGCCAGTTTCAGTTAGAGAAGTAAATATGACCTGTCTTTATGCAGGAGTGCAAGCTTTAATAAAGTTTAAAGTAAAAGCTGTCAAGGGCATAGTCTTGTTGTAGCATCACCAGGTAACAGTGCTCAGAAGCAGTTCTTGGGCTCAGAAAATGAAGGGAATCCACTACCTGTGTGCTGGGAAAATTTACCTGTGTGCTGGGAAAGTTTTGTCAGATGCTGGTTTAATACAGAGTCTTGGGTGCTGCCAAAGGACTGGCCTAGATTGCTGTAAATTCCTGCAGCAACCCAGACTTCTCTCTCTCCAGAAAGCCCTGGGAACAAAGAAATTGGAGATGTCAGAAACTACTGGGCAATGATGATGCCCATGTTTGGTTTTGTCTGAGACAGCTTCCTTTAAAGTGGATTTACCACTCAGTTTCCTTGCTAATTAAAAAGAAATACTCTGCAAACCCCTCCTATCCCTCCCACACTTTGCACTCTGGAGGTTTACATGTCTGATTCTTCCACAGTCCCTATTTATAAATCCACATGTCAAGGAGCTATAGTGACATTCTCTAAGTTCTTCCTGCTGGCCACCACTTTTCTGTAAGTAGTTTTGAAAGAATAATTAAATTTTGATAAAGAATCCAATTATTCTTTATGGATATGGGGAAAGACAGTACTGGTTCCTCCAGAGGTTTGAGTACAAGTGCTCTCTGAAGAGGCCTGACTAAATATGTGTATTACAGTCCACTGTCTCTGCCTCATGACCCAATAGCAAAGGAAGGCTGGCAGCAGCCTTGCCTCTGTCATACCCAAATGTAATTACATGGCATTCTTTAGGAAGCCAGTTCTGATATCATATATACATCCCAGAACACCAAAACTTCCCATAACACAGTACTTATGAAATTCCTAGAATCCCAATGCCTGGCTCTGGTCTCATTATAATCTCAGGAAGAAATAAGCTCCTTTAAGGACATTATTAAATGCCTTTATTTCTGTCAGGAGCTAAGTCCTGAATGTCATTGAGGCAATCTTGCTTCCTGTAGCCAAGTAGTTTTTAAATATATTCTCATTTCAGTGAAATAATTCTTTACTGTCCTTTCAAATTGGGTGAGAATTTGTTTGACCTAGGGTTGGTTTTCAACTTTTTACTATGGCTATTTTCTCCATGAAGAATTCCTAACTTACATATCATTTGTTCATTTTGGCAGTGTAGGATTTTCTGTAAGTCACTTTGCAGCTGGATGTACAAATGGCATCCTGAAGTTCCCATTTAAATTTCATTCTCTCTGAATAACCTCATCCTTCTTGATCGTGGCTTATTTTTAATGTTTTCATTCGTGCAAGTCTTCAAAGGGCCATTGTTGTGCATGAGCATTAGTGTGATCAGTATATTTTCCCTGGAGAAAAGATGGGGATAAATAGAGAAGGATCTCAAGATCTCAGGAGGAAATGCTTTTTGAGGCAGAGGCACAGCTACAGCACAGGCATGCCAGAGCACTCGGGGTTCCACAGAGCTCTCATGCAGGAGCAATGAGATGCTTTGCACTGCCATAAGAAGGGGAACAATTGGTGTTCATAACTCTGCCTCTTCCTGTGTACTGCCAGATGTGCATTTTCCTGGGCACATGGCTGCTTATTGAGAGCTGCACAGCGTTCCTGTGTCTCATACCCACTACTTCAGGCTTCTGATTCTTGGTGACACAAGTTTTTCCTGCGTGTTTGACAAACACAAGTATCGAGTTCACATTCATTTTGAAACTATATTGAGGTTATTTACAAACAAACAAAACCCTTAAGTGTTCTTTCAATGCAGAAGTCGAGCACTCCAGGGATAGATTCATTCCCCATGGATAAGCCTGTACCTGTAGAATGAGCCCTCAGAGGCAGAACCTGTGCCACATCACAAGTGTTCTGTCAGGCAGTGAAGCAGAGACACCTGAAAATACAGGTCATTGTGGACAAAAAAGGTCTTACTTCTCATTAAAAACAGCAAACCTCTCTTTGCTGTGTGAAAACACAAGGCTGCTAGAGTTTGAAGACATGTTTCTAAATTTTGCAGTCTTGTGTTTAACCCCAATTTGTTGCTAAGGTAGCACCTCAGAGCTCAGTGGTAGCAAATGCTGCTCACTCCTTTTGTTGAGACACTTAACTTTACTGTATTAATTTACATTATATTTTTGCCCGTTTTTTACAATATTTATATTATTTTTACTCAGGTTGTTGCTTGTTACAACAGATTTCTCATGAGCAGCTATGCAGGTGTCTCAGGAAATTACATAAGACTGTGATAGCTGGAAACTTAACTCACCCCAGCAATTTCTAAAGCATTTCTGGAGTTGATGGGAATTAGAAGTGACTTACAGAACACACTGTGCCATGTCATCTCTCTGTGTGGAAGTCTGTAGTTGCTTTGGTAGCACATCAGAAGACAGAACAATCTCTTCAGTAAATATAATTTATATTCACAAGCGTGTTTGTTCACATATCTCTCTTCAGCACACAAAAAAATACCTTTGTAAGAAACAGGAAGTGACATGCAAAATACACTGAGTTTTCTACAGTTTCACTAATCCTGAGAGAGTGAACTATACAAGGCAGCAATTGGATTTTGGATGGCTAAATAATTTACACGTATCTTCTTGATAGACTAATGAATCACTGGGCTTTGGTCTCCATACAACCCATAATGAATAAATAATATTGATGAAGTTAGCTAAAGGAGTCAAACAGTCTGAAGAACTGACTTGGAACTGCCTGGGTGTTTTGTGTGTGAGCTGGTGAATTGTATACCAGCTTGAGGAGAAAATCTGATTCTCCCAAAACTGAAAAGAAAAGCTTCCTGTAACTCCATGGGAAACGGGTTCATGTCCAAAATTAAGGCTAAGAGGCCCACGCAAGCACGTTATCAATGACCAGACTGCTTCTGCTTAGGGCAGCCCTGTAAGTGCATCTCCCACACAGGGACCAGCCTGTGCTTTGGGTGAGCACACTTTCCCTGAGTGCTCAGCCCCGAACCTCAAGGTCAGCAAGGGCCCCTGTACTCCTTTGACAGAGTTCAGATTGTGGTTTTATCTGCTTCAGAGCTGGTCATGGGTAATTTCCTAAGATTGTCTTTGCACTATCAAGAAAACCTCTTGCATGCTGGTGTGTTAATTGCTCTTGGGTGCAAATACAACCTTAAAACAAGCTGTAAAGCCTTGAACAAACGCTTGCACATCATCAGTTTTCATTGTTCACTGAAGAAATAGATCATTAAAACATGTTAGTAATGTGTAGCAAATAATAATGTTTACTGAGGCAATCTAAAATAAATAATATTAATGAGCATTCTCATACTGATATTAGTACAAATACGATCATTAACTTACCCTTTCTATACTTTTTATTGTGTTGTTGTTAAGTATTCAATAATGTGCTTTTAATGAACTCTTATTTACTGAGCAATGAAATAGTTTTGTTAATAAATTTAATTAGCCATGCAAAAATGTTAATTAGGAAAAAAAAAAAAAAACAAACCAAAAAAAGCACACATCTGCCTGGAGCACTGCTGCTGCTGCAGCTCCCAGTCAGAGAGGTTGCCAGGACCTCCTTGGCTGCAGGGCCACAGGCATTCAAGCAGGGCTGGAGCCCCTCTGTAGCCAGGGCTGAGAATGGTACAGGTGCCAAGCCCGGGGCTCAGGCTGGCTCTGGAGCTGTGCCCCTGGGGCTGCGGGGG
>JAYDZK010000271.1:8831878-8920820 GCA_034509185.1 Euphonia xanthogaster | reverse complement strand
GGGCTGCAGGGGCTCAGGCTGGCTCTGGAGCTGTGCCCCTGGGGCTGCAGGGGCTCAGGCTGGCTCTGGAGCTGTGCTCCTGGGGCTGCAGGGGCTCAGGCTGGCTCTGGATCTGTGCCCCTGGGGCTGCAGGGGCTCTGTGCTCCCTGCCAAGCCCTGGGACACCTTCAGGAGCTGTGCCAGACCAGCGCCTCAGACATCGCCGCGGGTTTGTCTGGCGTGGAAGGATTCTCAAAGGTTCACCTTGAGATCACCATTTTCCAGACTGACACCATTTCTGAAGATTATATTTTTTAAAAGTCTGTGAGATTTAAATCTGTGAGATTTATTCTGCTGGATTGTCCAAACCTCTTGTGTAAATTATTAGGAAAGCACAATGTAGGCACGGTTTCTACAAGGCATTCACTAGAAAACATAAATTATTCTTCTTTTAAATTAGGATAATTGGATCAGGCAGCTGGATATGCGAGTGCAATACTAACCATATGTTAATGCATTTTTTCTGAGGCTGTTTTCTGACTAAAACACTCTATCATTGGATTTATCAAGGAAAATTCAATGCTACAGATGGTGGGAAATATTTCTTCTTGTTTGACAGATAGCAGTAGGCTCTATGCAACTTTTTTCTGCATTATCTGCATGCAACAAAATGTGATCTTTGGTGTTGTTTTTGTTGTTTTTCTGTCCTCAGAAAATGGAAAATTGGAAAGAATGATTTCTCCATGAGGAAATCTTCACATAGTGAAGTTTCTACCAGATGAATGAAAGTTTATTAATATTAATTGAGAGATTTCAGGAGTATAGGTCAGGATAAAGATAAGTCATTCTGATGAAATACAAAAAAACCCCAAACTCAATCAAACCATTTAAATAAATGCATATCCTGATTATACTAAATTGTGCACTCTGTGCAACAAGTTTTGCAATGTGGAATCCACTGTTTTCACATGGATGGGATCCATGCCTTCATTTTCTCTCACCTCAGGTTATATTTACAACTTTTGCCATGTTTTTTTTAGTCTTTGTGTAAGATATAAACGTCTTAATTCAATTCATTGACTTCCAGATGGCAGCAGTGACTCACTTTGGAGAATGGTCCAGCTCAGGATAGTCATACTAGTGCTCAAAGAAATTTAATGTCACTCATATTTGTCACACAACACCTGAAAAATGGAATGTTGTAGTCTAAAAATACATATGAGAGAGTGAGTTTCTGTAAATTTTCTTTAAGTGGCTTCTTTGAAAAGCCTTTTTTCCATTTACAGTATCAAAAATCAATGTGATGGGTTTTGGCTTTTTAAAAATTGCTTTGTTTTCATATTTAAATTAAGTATGTCAAGTACCATTCTTAATCCTGATTTCGCTTTAAGGTTTTTTGTTTGTTTGTTTGTTTTCCTTTTTTGTACAGTTGATTAGGGGTGAATTTTTAGAGTCCTCTGCACATTTAATGTGCATAACATTTAATTTCTAAAAGATGGTGTGTAGTATACTCCTGCAGTTAACATAATAGCTTGGCTACTAATGTTAATCATCAGTACACTTAAAAATGAGGATAATGCAAATGTTCGTACAAGTAAATTCACATTTTGTGAGACTTGTATAACATTTATAATTAGGATTCATTTAAAAAAATGCATGAAAACGCCAGAAGGAAATTTAAAGTGACATGAATTACTATTATGCAAACCCAGCACTTACTAAACTCTTTATTCTCAGACTAAAATCTGCTATCTAAATAATTGCTTCACAACTGGAAATTATCGCCAGCAGCCAAACTCTGTTCTCCCTTCCAGCCCTTGCCTGGATCGTGTTTATTCGGTACCGCAGCAGCGCTCGGCCGCGTTGATAAACACACTTGGTGCTCCTTTGGTTGAGCTTCAGCACCACCAGCCTCTGGAATCAGCAGTCAGTGCTTACAAGGATCCAACACACACTGTAGCACATTTAGCTGCTCTGCCAGAACCTCAGCTGAAAGAGCAGGGAACATTTCAAAGCTCATTTGACGTTTGTTACCTTTTTTCTTGGTGATGTCTGTAGCTTTTACACGTGCTCATAAATCACTTTTAGCCTAATGTGGCGTTGAGCCTTCTTGTTTTGCAGTAATAGCCAGGGCGCTGCCCAGCAGAGGCAACACAAATTAATAATTAACCCAGAGTTAATTATTTGGACAGGTAATGGGGACTTTGCTTCCTCAGCAAGGGAAACAAAGTCAGTCATCCAGAGATGATAAGGGAAAAAGATTCATTTAAGAGGCAGTTCTAGATGGGGAAAGACAAGTAGAGAATAAACTCCCAAAACAAAGTTCAAAAAGATCAGACAAAAATAAAATAAGTAGGCCAAGCAAACTCTGCTTCACTGTAGCTGAAATCAGAGTGTTCCTGTTTCTACCTCTGAAAAGATTGATCCACCATGTTATGTACCAGGTCCACAAACTATACCTGGAGTAGCTGCTGCAGAGTGAAACTTCCTGTATCAGTCCCTGGAACTGAGCTGCTGTGGCACTCCTGTGCCAGTACTTGTGGGGTCTGTAGCTGTGAGGACAGAAATCCCATTGGAATATGACTATGTTGGAGTGAAAAATTTGCACCATTGCTCCAACTCTTGTGTTGGATGTGAAAAATGAGGGAAAAAATGAAGAGCTGCTCTAATAGAAAACAAAATTTACTCAGAAAATTAATATTTAAGTCTTTAAAATATGTGATTTTGATTTTTTTTAAAGTCCTTACACATGGGTCTATTAGAGGTTTCTATAGTGACAGCTTGAAGTTTACCATTTAGTATTTTCTTCAAAAGCAATCAAGAGGTGAATTCATTTGATATGGAGTTTGGATTCAATTTGCTTCACTCTCTTGCTGGCATTTGCACAGTTTTCATCTGAATGCATGCAAGATTGAGCAGTAACGACATATTTTTATGAACTACCAGTGGGCATTTCATTGGAACAAGTATTTGTGGCAAAGTAATTAAAGAGCAGATTTTACCACATGAACCCTCCAAACAGCCACAGGTAAATATTCCCAAAAATGAACTCCCTGCCTTATCTTACTCAGATGAAGTGTCAACAGCAAGACTGATTTTGAGACATATTTACAAAACAAAGGATCATAATTCCAGATGGCTGGGCTGGTACTGATCCCACTGGTACCAAAGTTGCTCTTGCATCACTGCTGCTCTGCCTCACACATCTGCTGTTTTAAGTTCACCACTTCCACTTTTGTAACTCACTTCCTCATCAACCTACGGCAACCACCAAAACCAAGAGCTTGGAAATGGAACTATGGCTGCATGTGTGAAAAGGTGCAACTAACTGGAGGAAGTGTGCCATCAAGCACAGGAGATTGGGATACAACCTCCATCTACTGGTTTGGGAAATTTCTGCTATCTCTAATAAAAGACAGAATTTTTTCTATCACTTAAACATTAAAAGAAAAAGAAGGAAAATATGAAATATATTAAATAATTTATCAGAGTTATTTAGTTTAATTCTATCACAGAGACAAACCCTTTGTATTTAGATACAGTCTACACTCATCATTTCTGGATATAGCTTTGATGGTGCAGTTGCTGTATCTGTAGAAGCTTAGCACATCTGCTATATGAATCTGGGATGAAAAAATGTAGCCTTGCAATTCCCAGAAAATACTAGCACTTCTACCACCTCATCGTGGAAAAATGCCATAGACCTGGATCAAACTCACTTAAATCTAGCTAAATGTAAGGAGACTGTGAAACCAGTCTGGATCAGACATTTATGTTTTGTCTATAGCCATGGAGATAGGGAAGGAGAGAGAACTCATCCTATTACATCGTGGTGCTCAAGATTTTTTGGCTGCATTACCTGTCTAGGCACTCTTTTCCTTTTAATTGATGTGGAACTCCAGCTCTCAGATGAAGCACTTGAAATGCTGATGGCTACAGCTGGAGGGCCTGACCAAAGAGTGCCATGGGCTTCACTTAGGATTGGAAAGAGGAAGATGTCAACTACTCTCTGTAAAATATTGCCCAACTTCTATTTTAAACAGTAGACTTTTAGAGGGAAGACTCCTTTCTTCAGTTTTGTCAAGCTTATTTTTAAAGGAATACTCTACAGTATACTTTCATCATTAAATTCTTCTCCCTGGAAGCAGAAGACAATTTCATAATTGCTTAAAAAAAATAAAAACCATTTCTGCTGTTTGCTTATTATCTTGCTGCATGTTAGAACTCTGCTGGGAGAAGGGACCTAAAGGAAGAGACACAGCTTTTGTCACCCTTCCTGCTAAGGGTAGCAATAAATGCGAAGTGAAAAACATGACAAAAAGCATGGTCAAAGCTTCTGAAGAAAAGCACATGCCAGTCAAAAGGAAAAAAATGAACAAGCTGCAGCTCGGCATTTCTTCTGTTGCAACAAAACTTATCCTCCTTCCCAAACAGTACAAATAGTAAGAATTCACTGACAGAAGGGAATTTCAGAAGCTAACAGCTTCAACACAGTTGATGCCTTAATGGCACCAAATGGAGCTTCAGTACAAGTTGGTCTGCCAGTTCGGAAATGTCACATGATGCAGACCTCTAATTTTCTCACCAGAAATAAAGGATGAATCACTGACTTTTGTTAGGAATCAGATTTTAAAATATCAACACTACATGTAACCTCCATGGCAATTCAAATGTTTTCCTACATTTTGGTGTTTAATCTCACTCTGCATGGTTTACAATCAAGTGTTTGCTGCTGACGTAATTTAACTTTTAACCTGACTTCTGGGTGTGTGTATGTGCGTGTATATCTCCCTGTCATTCTTTTTTTTCTATCATTTTTAAAGCTGCTATCCAATTTTAGCTCAACTGGACAGAAAGATACAAGTCTGAGATAAATTCAGCACCCACAAGATTTAGGGGAACATCTAGCCTGAAGAAAGTGGAGGGGAAAGGAGAGGGACAGATCTTTGTGGACATTCACCCCTGAGAGCACAAAGCATATGGGGTATCCACAGAACTGTGTAATACTGAGCTGGCCAGAGTGAAAGTAACAATATTTAACCAGAAAGTAAGACATAGTAATAATTAATTATGAACAAGGTCCTTGAAAAGGAGAAGAAGGGCAGGGACAGGTCAGTCTGTATTCAATAGGGTCTCTTCACCTTTCAAGAGCATGAATGCAATTCTGCTTCATATTGACAGGTGTGAGAGTCCCTTTACATTTCCATGGTAAATACACATGGCAGTCTAAGGCATATATAACATTTCTTATTTAACAAGGAAATTGCCAGAAAGAAAATCAACTCAGACAATCATAATTGAGACTCTATATTAAAAATTATATGCTGGGTATATTACTATTAATAGAACATTAATGTTGGAAAAGTTGGAAAGTTGTCTGGTTAGTTGAAGGAGAAAAAGAGTCATAAATAAGGTAAAGGTACCTTTTGGAGATGGGAATTAATTTTAAAGAAAGAACTACATTGTTATCATCTTACAGAAGTCTGTCAGCAATTTGGCACTTGCAAATTAGAGGCACCTAAGACCCCCATGACAATTCTTAATGTGCATGTACACATGAGGCAGATGCTTACAGAGATGTGTGCAGGAGGCAGAAGCCTCGCATTTCCAAAGGAGTGGAGATTAAAGGTAGACTATTAGCAAGAAAATGGAACAAATAAAGCTGTGAGGAACTTTTCTTTAGCAGATAAATGAGGGTGTTTAGAAATATGGTAATAAGGTTTGAAAGAGAGTGGCAGTGCTTTGTACCTGATAAAGGCACAGCGTAACAGATCACTATTTCACAACTCAGTGCAATCCTAAGCACGATACTTGTCTAATGAACATTAAATTATTTTTATTTCATTTTATTCCAAATAAAACTTGCCTAAACTATGTTATGTCTGCTAGAGGTTTATGCTACCCCACCCATTATGGTAATCTACTTCTTTTCTGTAATACATAAACAAATTATTCATATTAAAAATTAATTTAAAAAAAAGTACCAAGTTATGTAACTTTTACTTTCTTTCTTCACAGAAAGAAACCATCAGACTATGAAAAATATCCGTTTTATGAACAAATTCATGAGTTCAGGACATAAAAGGAGTCAAATGTTCCTAGGACAATAACATTTCTCAATGGTCAATATATTAATGATGCACATTTTTCACTGCACACTCAGAAAGCTTTTTAAGGTCCACAGCATAGTGGCAGTTTATAAAATAGTGAGAAGGCAAGCAGTAGTTTGAGTGAGAGATGTGATTATTCCCTGTAGCATGTGTGTTCCCTTAGTTTTGGGAAAAGCTAATGAAGCCACAGGACCTCTGTGCTATTTGAATTCAACAATGCTGCTTCAACAATTCAACTTTTCAAGCACCCAGGCAATAAGCTTAGTAGAGTTTCAAATAGGAGTTAACATTTTTAGCAGCTAAACAATTCTTCCTATGAGATGATGCTTCTGTATCAGTTAAAAGTCTTCATGAATCGAAGTCAAAATTGATGAAAGCATTGAGAAATTATTGCAGACTGTGTTACTGCCTAAGATGCAGAGTTTTAAAAGTGCTTAGGAAGACAGTCCATTTCCCAGAATCAAAAAGACATGTTTAATAGAAATATTTTCTTATAATACATTTAAAAGTTTATTAACTTGTTGATCTGGAGAGGAATTGTCAAGGAATTTTCCTTTACTGTCCCTGTAACCATGCAAGAGTATAATGGCATAAGAGCTGGCTGAATTTGAGTTTGGTTGTATAACATCCCAGGGAAAAAAGATCTAATGGGACGATATTAGCGTATCTGTACATATATTGTGACAACTGCAGCCTCAAGGGTGCATTTCTGCCACATTAACTCATTTCAGATTTCATTTACAATGTGGAGAGCCTGCAACTTGTGCTCTGAAAGGAATGTCCTAGAGCTAGGACCTATCAGTCTGGATAGCTCACCTTTTTCTTCTTGAGTTAAACAAGGATAAACAATGAAAATAAAGAATCTGAAATATGGAAGGAACCTGTAAAACAAACCTGGTTTCTCACTCTCTCTCTCTCTCTGATCTCTTTCTCTCTCCTCTGTTGTTTTGCCTTAGAAAATTACAGAAGCATCATTTAATAACTATAAATCTATTTAAATAATTGGATGTCAAGTACTCGCCTGAAAATGTTCCTCTCCTAGGAAACTTTATATTATGTGCCAGGAAAACAAAATCACTGTCCTCTAGCACTGTATGATTACTGTTGTAACAGTTCTGCTGTTAAATTTGTGCTGTGATAGTATCTGGTTCAGAAAAATTAACAGAAAAAAGGAAAACAAGGAGCTGAATCCTGAGCAGTATGATTCAATGGCATCTGATGAGAACAGATTTAACATCACAGATGATCTGACCCACAAAATATCTGGAAATCATGCATCCATCCTTGCTTTGGAAAGAAGCAGTATTGGTGGGAATTGGCAATCAGGCCTTCTGACAAATATTGACATTTTCTAATAGTAATTACTGTAAACTCTGAAAGCATCTGCACGAAGGATCCAAACATGAAATGCTGCCAGGAGCTGATAATAAAGCTTGTCCTTAGGAGCTGTAAGTTACTGTGGCTGGTGTGGATCTGCACTAGTGGCTCTTGAGTTTAAAATGAGAGGCTGTGCAAAGGGCAGAGCAAAATAGCAAACTGAGCACTGTAGGGTACCCACATTGTAGTTTATTCCCACTGAAAAACAATTTCCTGAGGCTAAAACCTGCAAATCCTGGCTTCTGTTTACGCAAATGTTTATGCTGAAATAAAGAATTTATTTCTTTTCCAATGAAGTAGCACCAGGGGAAGTTTAGATTAGGTGTTAGGAAAACTTTTTTCACTGAAAGTGGGATCAGGTGTTGGAACTGGCTACTCAGGGAAGTGGTGAAATCACCATCCCTGGAAGTGCTCAAGGTTGTGTGAATGTGGCTCTTGGGGATGTGGTTCAGTCCTCAGTAGTGTCTGTTAACAGCTGGGCTTGATGATCTTAGATGGCTTTTCCAATGTTAATGACTCTGAGGCACTGCAGAATGGCTTTACAGCTGGAGAAAAATCCCAAAGAAAGATGCAACCAGCAGAGAGTAATTGATACCCCCAATTGCAGGGCAATGGCCTTTTATATGTGTACACAGAAATCACTTAAAAGATTGCTTAAAGCCCAAAATTAACTGAACAGTGGACCTGGACTGCCATGTGTCCTTCATGGAATTGCAGTATCTTATCTCAATAAGCATTTTTCACAAAGCTGCTTCATTTGCAGTTTTTCCTGTCTAGTTTCTGCAGCCTAAATGGATTTGTGACATTTAACAACACATGCAAGTTTGGAACCTGAGAAACTACAAATACATCACAGTAAAAGAATGAGTAACCAGCTGAGTATCTTTTGGGTCTGGAGCAGTTCAAGGGAAGGAGAGATATCCATATGGCAGCTCTAGTAGGTTTTGTGACAATGTGCTTCATAAACTTGATCTTTAGGGACTGACCAATAAGCCCCAAAAACGTCAGAAAGCTCAGAGCAGCTGGGGAGGGGTCTTGTGTGTCTGGTGCTCAGAGCCCAGTGCAGGTGTGTGCCCAGCACAGGGGTGTGACCTGAGGGGCAGGGCTGATTCAGGGTAACCAGGTACCAAGGACACCAATCCCTGCTGCCAGTGCTCCTCCTGGAGCTGGCAAAAGAGTGGATGTGTGCCAGGGGCAGCCAGGCAGGACTGAGCAGGGGGCTCAGCCCAACAGTGGTGTAAGTCCTAAACAACTGCCAAAAGCTTTCTAAAGAGAGCAAGGCCTTGAGCTGGCTGCTACCTCCCCACTCTCTTCCAGCCTAGTGACAGCATAATCCAGGGACTGGCACTGGGTATTGGGATTGAACTATTTATTAGGTTTTTTGCTAAGTGGTGATATACACTGTAGTGTATATAGTGACCTGCTAAGTCAAAAATCCTTTGTAATACATGTTATCTTTAAATAAGTAAGTTTTGTATTAAAAATAAACCCCTCCGTGAATGGAATAGCCAAAATATTCTGGTCAGAGAGTATTGAACTCTGACACCTTCACACCAAAAAAATAAAAAAAAATCAGTTTGGTAATAGCTGGCAGGCTGGGGAACTGTGTAAATTGATTTGTACAGGATGCCAGAGAGGATAGTTCAATAGCATCTTTGTATTTCACAGCATTTTGGAAGTAGCACATTTTTTCACAAAGTTTTGAGATAATATTCTTCTGAGTCACTGACCAAAAGTTCCCTTATCTAAATGAGCTAGTAAAACAAATCTGGCATCAAAGGTTGCAATTATTGTTTTGGCAAATGAAGGGGAAAGTGAAGCAGATTTAACATTTTAAAATGTACTTTATGGTTAAACACTACACTTTCCAAGTGTGAAATGGGGAATTAAATTCAGTATTAGGGCTCAAAAATAGGAAATTTTATCAAATTATTCCTTCCATCTAAAGAGTCAAATAAATCCAGCTTTATTTATTCCAGCTTTATTTTATTTATTTTATTTTATTTCAGCTATTTTAAGCTTTACATACTTTTGGATGCATTGGGGTATTAGTTAGAAGGATGGTGCTATCATCTTGTTTCTTATGAAACAATGAATGATGACATTTTTATGGTGACCACTGTTGCAGCAACATGGTTATTCTGAATTTATATTGAAATTCCTATACATGTATTCTGTACAAAGACTATTAACTTCAAGTAAAGAAAGAGAAAGCTTGTGAGACAAATATGTTAAGCTGGCATATTCAAAACCATTCCTTTGACAAAATTAGCTAGAAAATACCAGATACACTCATACCTAACTATTGAATACATAATGTAAATGTCTGTTTACAACATAGCGTGGCAGTATTTTCTTAAGGGATGTAAATATTATGTGTTGCTGTTATTACTGCTTTTGTTTGTTTGAGTTGGTTTGGTTTATTTTAACTGAAAATAATTACAGTATAACATTAAAGTGTTGCCATGGTTGCTCTTTTCAAAGTCAAAAAATCATGTCATCAGTACCAGGACAAAGTAGCTCAAAGTTTTCTTGTCAGTCCATTGAGTTTTGCAGAACTTGCATCATTCTAAAGTCAGTTTTGGTGACTTTGGACAGTGAGTGTCAGCCTACATCTGTGTGCATATTGCACCTTAGACTCCCCAAGGTTCAGGACTGCATGGTTTTACTTCTAGACTCTGTCAGTTAAATTTGCATTAATACAAAATTGGGAATTATATATATCTGCCAACTTTTATTCATCGTGGTCTGTATGGGAACTTTGCTGGTAAATGCACATGAAGCACAGCTTACAGTTCTACTGCCCCAGAACACCTTGGCAGTTCCTGCCCCTTACAAGCTGCCCACTCGTGCCAGACTGTAAATACAGCAGCAGGGTCATTCTCAAATGTCCTGGCCCGTGTCCTGGGAGACGGGGCACTTCTGGTGTGAAAGCTGAGCTGTTTACACTGCTCATCTGAGCGATCTTTCTCTCCTCTGTACGTGGCTGCATGCCTGTTACAAATGCCTTTCCCTGTGCTTTACTCCTTTGATTCAAGTACTGTGTGCAAGGGAATGAGGTACCTGTGTCCCTTACAGGCACTGCCTGTTTCTGCAGGGACAGGATGAATAATCAAACACACATTTAAGTCTTTTGCTGGATGTTAATGTATTTAGATCCTTTTTCAATTAGGGAGGACTGCACACAATAAAAACACTTTTGGTATGGCTGGTCAAATGTTTTACAATGAACAATGGATTTAGCTTTGCCTTTTTTTTTCCTTTCTTTTTTTTTTGGTTATGCTTATACTGGAGCACTGATTTTTTTGATTGCCCTTCACAAAAGGGCTAAGTTTGCATAAGTGTGCCTAGCTATATCTTTGAAACTGTTTAAGAGTGTTATTTCTTTAGTCTGAACTTGAACTGTGTGATTGGTCTAAATCTATTGATTTTCTCTAACTGGATGACAAAGTTATGCAAGTTACTATTTCCTCTACCAGAATTATATTCAGTTTTGTACTGGGTTTTTTGTTTAATCTATTTACCTGGCTAGAATTCAAGTCTCAGAGGATGGGAGAGCATTGGAAGCACAATTCACAACTGGTTTTGGACAAGCTTTAATGAAGCACAATAAGCATGAGTCAGATCTTATTAGTGTGTTTAATTTCATAACTCAGCTGTGCATAAAAGTATACTTATACACTAAATAATCAGAAGTGATCTATTGTATAACTTAGACTTTGAGTAGCAAAGAGAAGTCACTTTATAGTAGATTGCTTGTCCATCTTCTGGATATCAGGCAGCTTGTGCATTTAAAACCAGAAGCAGTGATTACAGTGAACTCTTCTATCCCTTCCTTTTGTCTTTCTCTAAGTAGAATTGAAGGTCAAAGAGCATCCTGTCAGAACAATGTCTCTATCTCTAAACTACTCTATCTCTAAATAGATATTAAAAAGGACAGGGATAGAAAATCATTTACAACTTAAAACAAGTAGAAAAATAGACATGCTTGGTGTTAAAACTTTAATATTTCTAATAGACTATGAACTTTGTACTTAAATTTAGCATTTTAGCATCTCTGCAACTTATAAATCAGTCTCCAATGCAATATGTTTTCTGCAGCCCACTACAGTTAGTCTTTTCTTGATATTACCTTTTAAATTATTGAGGCAGTTTCATACAATGCATCACCTTTATTCATTATTAAGAAGGCAAGCCACAGAGCTCCCATATTTTCACTTGGGTGCTATTAATAACAAGCAGGGAGCTAACCAAGGCAGGACAAGAATGAGGATTGTACAGAAAGAGAACATTTCACTGAATTTTCTTCTTCACTAGAGAAAAAAGGATAAACATTTAAGTCAACGGAACAAAAATACTGGAATGAATAAGCTGCAACCGTAATTGAACTATTGATTATTTTCTTATTTTTAGCTAACATTTAAAAAATACATAAGTGGTAATGTACTGGCAACAGAACTGATAAGGCTTCTGTTATCCTGAATTACAAAATGTAATGTTGATTTTTTTTTTTCTTAAACAGATGAGAAAATAATTTCAAATATACATAGGGTTTCCATATTCATTGGATTGTACACAATCCTTGTAGAACTTGTATTTATTTATTTACTCATAATTTTTTACTTCTATTCCAAGGTAAATTACAAGAATACACAGATGAAAATGTTTGCTTATAACCTTTCCTTTTTTTATACTTTATCTCTTTTTTTCATGAGGCATTCAGCGTTCTGCACTGACATTAAAAGTTGAAAACCTGTTTGCAAGGGATGTTTTGGGGTTTTTTTTAGAAGTAATTTTTTCCTCTTCACCTTGTCTACACCCTTAATATATTTTTGCTTGCTTCATCCTGAACATTCATGCAGGATTTTATTAATGCAATAGTCATCTTTCATGTGGACAAGAACAATTCCCATGTAGATAGTAGGATTCATTATTCACTTAAAGAGTGCTGCCTTCTTTTGAGTGAGCACCATTTTACTCAACCAAGCAGCAGAAGTGCAATGGAATTCAGATGTTTGAACATGAGAAGCTGCAGCAATAGGTTTCTCAAAATATAATGAAAGCCAATTCTTGAAAAAAAATCTAAGGCTGAATTATAGCTTAGTATTTCATTTGTCATAATGAAGCCATTTACAAAAGCATAAATCTGAATGGGAAACTACTTTAGAGACAAAGGGGGAAATATTAATTAGATCATCTTTTCTATCCCTGTCAGCTGAGAAAAACCAGGTAGTGGTGGATTTATTTTCAAAATCATCTTATTTCCTACCTCAGGTAGGGTGAAAACAGGTAATAATAGATAATATTTTATTAACCAATTCACATTGTGCATTCACTGTAAAAAGTCTTTAGGGGAGCTAGTACAGGACCTGTTACTTGAGTGAAACTAGAGCATGACTTTGGCTGAAAGGTAAATTGAGCTTGCTGCATGATGGGGAGTCAGCATGAGCTGCCTGGTCTCAGATAAGCTTTCTCATGATTGCTTATGCAACATGTTGACCTTGGAATAATTTCCTGCCAGCTACAGTGAGATTGTTGACTTGACAGTTATTACATAGTAAAGTTTTGGATGAAATTATTGAGGCATCTGGATGCTCGGTTGCTTTAATTTCGTATTGCTGATAAAATAAAGAGCATTTTAGACAATTCATGTCTTTAGTAACTACATCCCTTCTTTGGAGCATTTGATATGAAGCATTTGATATGAAGTTTGCAGCTAAACTGAAACTGCCAACTCTATAACTAAAGTGTATTGAAGTTATCAAGGTACAACAGAGACACTTCCTACACATTTCGCTTATGAAGCAAGGATTGGTACAAGAGATAAGAGCAAAATTATGGGATCCTTCTGTCCTGTGTGTCCTTCATGAGTTTTGCAAGTCACTAAGTATTTCTGTGGGCATTTTTTGGGAGAGAAGAGAAAGAAAGGGAAATTTTACTTTGCTCCCTTTTTCACTAACTTTTAGATTTATCCTTTGAGAACAACAATTCAATCACTTTCATATTTTTTCTTGAACTGCCATTAAAAATTTATGGTGTCATTTAGTTCTCTTTTTTTCTGTTTGTTTGTGTGGTTTTTGGTGTTGTTTTTTTTTTTTTTTTTTTGGCATTACCCATTAATACATTTAATTGGGTCAGAATTTACATCATCCTCATTTGATTACATTTTAGGACTTGGTGCTATACTGGAAAATCCCAAGATTAGATTAGAGTTAACCATTTAGGAAAAATGTGTCTGCAAATCCTAGACAAATCTATTTGCAAACCATTAGATGGAATTATTCTGCATTGCTTTATCAGTTTTACTGACACCACTGAAGATTGTTTTCCTGGTAAACCCCTCAATCACATCAGGAGGGGTGAATACAGTGCAGCAGAAGGATATCCCTTTGTCCTTGTCAGGATACTCATGGTCACATGTTCCTGGGAATAAGTACAGACAGACTAGCAAGAGGAAAACTGAGTGTATTGCCAAATAATCCCCTGTCACTGCTGCTGGATCTGCTGGGGACTATCATAGCTGATCAGCACAGCAGGCCTCTAATATCTTATTTTCAAGTAATAACTTGGAAAAAATGTTGCTCCATACTAAAGCTGACTACAAAGAAAATGATAACACAGTAATAGAAAAATGTGAATTATCAAATGAGAACACAACAATAATGATAAAAGATTAAAGTACTCTAAGAAATGTTTGTATTCTTTCATAAATGCAGGAAGTTCTGCTGAATATTTTAAACTCTTGGCTTCCTCCTCTCCATTAAAACATATAAGTAATAATGGTAAACAAATAACCAGCTCTTTATAATACCACAGAAGTAAAGAACAAACAGCTGCTGAGTGAAATAAGAAAAATCTGTGATGAGCATCAAAACTGAAAGAATATGGAATATGCAGGAATTACAGGAACTTAGAATGTTCAATAAGAAATTTCAGGAATTTCTCAGGGTTTCCACCTAGATCATTCCATCCTATTCACCATGTTCAAAGTAAAAATCTTTCATTTTGGATGGTGTTAGAAGATGGATGAATTGGCTGTTGGAGTTTTCACATAGACTTCACAGCACTCTGGGTGCAAAAACTTTTGGATTGCCTGAAAAAAGTTGTGACACAGACCAGTTCTTTTGGGGAGAAACAATAGTGAATCCTTTATTTTTGGGGAACAAAACAAAACCCCAAGCACAATATCTCCTTCCTACAGAATGTGCTCTTATCTCTGGACTGCTGCTTTGGGTTCTAGTGGATCTCTGGCAGGGATGTAACGAAGTGTGGGTAATGCCAATACAATAATGCTAACACTGTGTGCTCTGCTCGGAGTGTGCCTGCTGAGGAACTTGATTTTAACTTTGATGGCCACTTGTGTCTTTCTTCTTGATGTGAGATTCTTGAAAGGACACGGAGCAAAGCAAGTTTTTAGACTTCAGGTACCAACCACTGCTCTTAAACTGCAAGCTGTAGCTGAAGGCCATCTGTGGAGCATGGGTGGTGCTCTTTGGCTGGTTTGTGCTGTGTGCAGAGGCTGGCACGGATGGCAGGAGCAAGAATGAGCCTTCTGCTGCCTGTCTGGGAATTGTTTCCCTCTCTCTGTCAGCAGCAACGCCATGCACCACAGAAGCCCTGAGAACAGGGATGTTCAGAAACTCAGGACTGAATCTGCACATCAGTATTTCTATGGAGTTTCCAAGGGGGCTCCAAAAGGGCAGCAAATTCTGCCTCTCTCCACAAACTGTGTCTGACAGGAGTCCTTAAAAGCAAAATATAGTTTAATCTTAGTAAGGTCATGAGACCAATATCACAAAAAAATGAAAGTCTGTCTTTTGCTTCCCCCTTCCTGGCATGGGGAACCCTAGGTTTTTAAACACAGAATAAGTGCTCCTTTTTTAAAAAAGACAAGAAAAACTTGGGTGAGGGGTGGTTGAGGAGGGTTCGTCTTCGAGTCAGCACATATAACACAGAACAAGAGTTGTTTGCAGATCTTTTGAGGCAGAAAATGTCATTCACATAGCCCTTACCAAAGTAAAACCATGCTGTCAGAAGTAGTAGAATTTAAAACTTCAAGTCCATGATTCATCCAGTCATTCTATTTTTCCAATCTGTTCAATGCCCTGCAACCCTTCATCTCTTATGGAAAGTCCTTCACTTACCCACCCATTTGGAACTGTTTTTCTTTCTTTTCCTTCCAGCTTTGAACCACCTCATCCCCTGAGATCCCACTGCCTCCCTGTGCTGTTAACACACCCCTGTCACCCTTTCACCACCCCACTGGCACAGCACCCTCCACCTGCACTTCCCCTGCTCCTGGATTCCAGCTTCCTTTCATGTTTATTCTTTCTTAGCTATTGCCTGTAACATCCCCAATGTGTCCAGCCTTCTACTCCCTTTTTTTTCCTCCCACCTTTCACAGTACTTCAAAATACTCTGTTACACTGTGTTATACAGCAACACTTGGTCTGTCATGGACCCTTTTCATTTCCCAATCTTCAGCGACAGCCACCTGACACAAATCTGTCCTATCCAAAAGTAAGGGCAAATCTCCACCAGCTCTCTTTTGTTTTGCTGTTAGCATCAGCCAACACAGGCTGCTACAGGCTGGAATAGCTATGGAGGAGCCATGGTTCTGTCTGCTGTGGAGATTCCTTATATTTCCTTTTGATTAGCAAGTTAAATACAGTGCTGTCTTAGATAGCAAGAGTTCCATCATCATTATAGCACAAGGATTTCATATCCCTAGAGCTTCATACCTCCTCCATGTTTCTTGCCAGCAGCTCCTCTAGGCACTGACTGCTCCTGGTCCCTACAGCAGCCAACTGACTCCTCTTGCTCCTCTCACTCCAGATCCCACCAATCCACTCTTTTAGACCATTTGTTCTTATTGGCTACAGGTGTGGCCTGTTAAGATCAGTCCTGCTGCTAATCTTTAGTAATTGGTTCAGCTGCAGCTCATTGGGGGATAAGATTACCTTCTACACCACCTTCACTTACCCAGACTGTATCCCCCCTACAATACAGAATGCCTTTTTTCCAACTATGAGATGGTGCTACAAAAAAAGAAGTGTGTGAAAATGGAGCAAAAAAGGTATTTTTTTTACTGTTTCACTCCATCAAAAATGTGATTGCCTGCTTGTTAAACTAGCACAGGTTTGAACCATTAGGACAGATCATAGTTTCTCCCTTAATTGAAGTAGATTTTGTAATGATGGCTTTGAAAATTTTTAGTGATTTTTGTTATAAGACCCCAGTATATCCAAACCAGGGAGCTCAGTACTGTAAAGAGTCAGGGTTGAAACAAACCATAAATACTATTAATAGAGACCTGCTGCTACTGAGAATACTGACTGAGATGCCTGTTGGAAACCCAGGCCTTAATCTAAGGAACCATTTTCTAAGCAGGCAGCCTGTCAACACAAACTGCACTGCTGGAACACCACCCTGGAAAGATTAATGCCCAACCATTGTGTTTAATTTAAGCTGAGCTTTCTAGACAAGCTCAAAGGACTCTGGCCTGTAGCTCCCAGTGAAAGTGAATCCCTGACTTCCCTAAGCCTTGTTGAAAATCCTAGCATGAGGTCATTTAAAGACTGGCTTCTGAGTGTCCTCAGTGCAGATATGCACACATCCTTCCTCACTGCCTCCACACTGGGATGGGCACGAGAGAGGGAAATGACCCAACTCTGCCCACAGCTACCTTGGGGAAGAACACCCTGAATAAAGGTACAGCTTCATTGGCAAGTGAATGTCTGATTTTAAATTATTCACTTTAGAGAGGGGTTTGTGTACCACTATGCATGCAGTTGCCTCATTTCAGTGGATTATTAGTCATGAAAACTGTCACACTGACAACTTCTGGGTAAGTTTTATGTGTCCATCCCAGGCTGTAGGGATGCCTTTGAAAGGAGAGCAGCTGTCAGAAACCTTGTCAGTAAGTGCCTGTTGACAGAGTAGAGCTTGTTTTTGACACCTGTTAAGGAGAAAGTGCCATCATCTCATCTGCCACCAGGCCACAAGCAGCCATGTGATTTATTTTCATACCTGCTTCCCTGAAGGGAATTCCCTTTAACTACTGCAAGGTTGGACTGGTCTTTCCATGTTCTATAGGAGCCTGATTCAAGTCAGTGGGAACCAGGGGAGGCCAGGATGCCTGCCAGACAATAAGGCTCTGTAACTGAATTTCATTTTGCTCTTTTTTTTGGATTAAGCTATGTTTTTATATTTTGTGCTAACACATACTGGTTCTATTCTTAGGGCAGGATAAACCAGAAATCCTTAAAGGCCTTGTGCATTTACTACCATTTAGGTCTGAGGATAGATGCATTAGTTATATATGTTTCCAAGGGTCACAATGCTTTGATAGATGTCTTTTTAGGGAGGGGTTACATAGCAGATAATATAGGGTCAGCTGCTTCAAAATCCAGGGCTGATTATTCAAAGATTAGGCCTTGTTGATGTAATAACTAGAAAAATAGATGAGACTCCTTCTTTTAATGAGGCAAGGAATAACATATGGGCAACTAAGTCCTTTACATTATGTTGTAGGAACATATCTTTCTTCACACAATCCTAGTAAAAAAATAGGGAATCATTTGAGTGCTTGACAGGCCCCTGATTGGTGCCAGATCAATTTAGTCAAGCACAGCACAGTGCCACTAACACTAACCCCTTTTCTAAACTTCCATCCAGCCCCTCTAAGCCTTTACCTTTCCCAATGTCTGGGTGTGCAAAAGCAGAAGAGATAAGGAAAAGGGGACAGTGAGGCACTCAAAAAGCTGCATGAAGCTAATCAGTGATCAGCTTGCAGTGGCTCCAAGGTGCAGCTTGCTTGGTGCTTTACATGCACTGCATTTACAGCCTCCCAGACTTTGACTTGAGGAGACTGCATGCACCTTTGAAAAGTTTAGAGATGCAAGTGAAGCTTCTTTCATAATTAAGGTAGGATTCATGAGATGAAAAATTTCTTCCTCAGAATTTCCGCATTATCTGGGCTTTTACAGTAATATGACATCTCCATAAATCTCTCATTTCGCACTCATTCTCTTATTGTTTGAAATTGAGAATGCAATGAAGATACTGATATCTTTGAAGCTCTCTGTGTCAAGTGAACTCCAGAGAGCTCTGTATCTTGCAGAATTTAACTCTCTGGTAGCCCAGATCTCCTCTCCTGAGCTGTAGAGAAGTGCCCTGAGCTAATGATATGCTTTTCATTCATGTGTGTGTTCTGTCACGTGTATCTGCATGACTTTTTTTATGACTTGATTTATGACTTGATTTTTCTCTTCATGAGCACTCTCATGTTGATTTTCTGGAGAAAAATATAACAAGATTTTTTTTTTCCCCACGTGTAGTTGAAAAGACTTTTGTTTCAATTCTGTGATACTGAATAGAATCACAGCTTTATTAATTGAATGCTCCTGTACACATTTATGCAAATGAAGGCCTGACAATACGTGTTACATTTGAAGATTAAAGGAACAAGTATATAAGTTATTTAAAGAAGTGTCTAACATGCAGTGCATTTATATTAGTGGGTCTCTTTCTCAGCTAAACTTCTATTGAAAAGAAACTTTATATGAAGATGTATTAAATATTGTACAGTTATTGACATACTAATTAGTAGTAATATTATAGTGTTAATGCCACAGAGATGCGTTCTCTTTTGGAAATGCATGGTGAGAAAAATAAGTTCAAGAGTTCAATGAACTGCATTGTGGGTGTGCTAGTTAGAAACCACTAAATGGTAAAGGCTTTGGTGATATGTGCTGCTTAAAAATTGAAAACAAAAAACCCAGATGTGGTATTTTTGGTGAGGTTAAGTGTGAAGCCTATGACTGTTTTGGATGAGCAGTGAAGAATGTTATAACAGTACCTACCACAGTAAATATATCTAGTAAAATAATAACATTTTAATGAGCTGTGTTGTAAGTGAAATGGAAGTAATTAAAGTAGCTAATAAGAGTTTAACTCTGGAGTGTTAATAAAAACAGTTAAATGATACATTAGAAAATGTATATAAAAAGAAAGTATTTGGATACTCTTTGATCTGTTTAATAATGAATTCATTACTGCTGACCCCTAGTTAGTACCTGGGCTGTATTTAACCATGGAGTCTCCACACAGAGTCACACTCCCTGGGGAGCATCATGATAACTGAGGACTTCTGTGCCAAGTTAAGGGGACAAAATCTCACCATTTTTCCCAGTGCTGTGATTTCTCTGAGGATCTGTGCAGGTGGCAGGGGAGATGCCTGGTGGGTCTGCAGCACAGGAACCTGTCTGCAGCGTGCTCTGGCTTCCCTGCAGCCCACAAGCCCAGGATAAACAAGGGACTAGCTTCAAGGAGTTTCCACTGTGGCTCCTGCAGCTCAGACATAGTGTAAACGTCTTCATTCCTTCCACTTTGGAAATCTTTGCATTAGTGTAATTCTGCTCTCAGCTTTGTTCTCTCCTCTCAGCTCACAAGAGGAGTGTGAGAAGCATTGTGGGGCCCAAGAGCACTGAAGCAAATCTAAGAGTAGCCTGAAGCCATCACAGCAGGAGCACCTTAATGTCATTCATCTACTTATTACACAATTCTTGTTAAAAGCTTCCAACCAGGATCAATTGCATCTCAGCACGTGCTCTTGCTGTCAGCACAGGGAATACAGAGTTTTGTTTTGTTAGACTTGTTCATTATGATTCAGGCACTAAATTTTCTCAGGAAAAATACATAAAATGTGTATTAACAATGTAAGAGTCTCTTTCTAACCTATTGCCACTCATATATTTTCAAGGCTAACATGACATAGGCCAGCAGCAGATCTCAATAGTGTCTCTGTTCTTTAGATATGTAAAAGGTTAAATGAAGGGCAAGGTTTCCAATCTTCACCTCTTGTGTGAGCTGCCTTGTTCATACTGTTACCCACGCTCTGCTTCAATGTTAGACTGAGTTCAGCCAGGTGAAGGATAGGCTTGCATTACTCCTGCTGGAGGAGGTTTATTATTTGTACTGGGAATTATAGCAGCCTTCATAAGAGAACTTGAAATGGTACGTCCATGCTCCAGTAGCTGCTCTTTGCTGCTGCTGTTGTAGGAAGCAAGTCCAAAACATCCCCAGTCATGCAGTAGGGTATGCTGAACAGTATGGGAAATGAAAAGATACTGATCTAGCAAATGTTATGTGGTAGCAATCCATAAGTCGTGGGAAGGAGGTCGATGCTACCTACTTATACATTATATTTGCAGAGCCTGCCTTTTACTTAATTAAATCCATATTACTTAATTAGTATTGAGGTATGAAGGAGGAATAGATACGTATCTCCTCTGAGATCTAATTTTGCTAAAACAAAGGGAGCCAGAGGAAGTTGACAGTAATAGAAATTTATTAACAATTTTCCGGTTTGGCATCTAGTAAGGAGGCAAAAAATTCTATTCACTAAAGTAAAAGCATCAGCCAAGGGCTCAGAACATACTTCATGGTGACAGGTATTTAAAATTTGGCAAGCAAAGCAGGCTTGGACTGAGCAGAGGGACTAGAGATATAAGGAGAAAGAGTTTCAATTTATTTACGCTACATAAAAAGCTTTGATTTAGAACTTCCCCTTACAAAAAGAGTGTTAGAAGCATAAAATCATGTGTTTGGTCCCTGTCCACACAATATCACTCTTCCCTTCCAGAACCACTCAAGATGGATCTCTTATTTGAGGAAAGCAGAATGTGATCTCTTATTTGTTGAAAGCATCCCGTTATCTTTTTTTTACCACACAGATCGGGGCCTGTAGAAAAAATACCATATTAAACCAACTTATTTCTATTGTTCCTTTATAGTTCCATGAATATTAAGAAAGACCTGAGGCATTAGGTGCTTGAAAGTCACTTTTGCTAGCTGGGGCACAAGATCTCGCAGACGTGCTGCAAAGAAAATCTTTCAAAAGAGAAACAAACCATTTCATTGTTGCAAAAAATGCAAGGGGTTTTAAAATAAAAATTGCAGTTACCAGAATAGCTGCATCTCTTCAGACAGTTCTCCTGACCTTGCTGCTGAATCTCCATACACTGGTCAGTGTTTCCATCACTCTGATTTGCTGTAGGTGAGCAGAAATAATATTTTAGTGCAGTGCTTAAGCTATTTCCAAGTAGTTTTCTGTTTTTGCTCTTCTCAGCATGTAGAATGTTGTCACTGATGTCTCTTGAATTGGCTGTTTCCTGATGATTTTAAATGGTGCACAGGGAAATGGGGCAATGTTGCAATTCCCCTTCCTTTGCTCATGCAGCAGGCACAAACACAGACACCCACGCATTTACACTGAGCTAAATTCCTCAGTTTTGTGCTCAATTCTACTTAAAGTGTTCCCAACGTGCAACAGGAACTTTATCAAGGTTGGGGGGGGGAAAGCATAAACTGAATATGCACTTAATTAAATTTAGAGTAGCAGATTGGAACCCTTCTTTGGACAACTATTTGTAGCTAAATTTCAAGCAATTTTTACACTGATTATTTCTGGAGGTAGACAGCAGAGGCTGCATAATGACACCCTCATGATTAGCAAGTGAAGAGACTGCAAACTATATTTTACTGTTATAGGGTAAATGATTAGAAATTAACCAACATGCTGATGTGGGTTTCATTTCACTAAGTAGTATTTCATCAAGCTGCAGTAAGATTTTAATTAGAACTCATTGAGGGTACTGTTGCATTCAGAATACAAAAATGAAAATGCTAAACCATTCGTCAAATAGTTTAGTTCAGCCCTCTCTCACAAATAATATTTTTGTATTAGGGAAAGCTGTTTGGTTACTATCCTGATAGTGAAATTTAAGTGCTAATTTATTTTGGATTAAAGAAACCCCATCACAAACCCAAACTCTAAACCAAAATTAATCTCCCCCCCAGATAAGATACAATGACTGCATTTTTTTCATATTTAAAGCTATAATGACCCAATGAAGCTATTAGAGTTACCAAAATTTGTCCAAATACAGACAAAGTAACTAATTTCGCAGCATTTTGCATGCTTTCATATCATAACAATCTGTTTGTGACAGGGAAATACATGGTATCATTACAAAAGAAATCTGTGATTTTCAGAAAATCCTAGTAGCAGAATTTCTTCTACTAGTACAGAAGGCAGAATAATATGAATCAAATAAACATAGTTGTTGTTCTTTTTACTGAAAAATACCTATGTAGATAATTTTGTCTTAAAGGAGTAACTTTTAAAACTCAAAGTTAACCCATATTTTTAGCAATAATTGTTGACATGGAATATAAAGCATATTAGCAACCCCTAATCTGTAGCAATGCCTGCTCAAGGAGCTGTGTAGATCTGCATGGGGAACTCATCTGCATCCTGCAGCCATCATTCCAAACACAAATAAAGGAGCTATGAACTGGGAAACTCTGGGGTTTGAGCTGTGGAACATCACACCCCTTCTCCTCTGGCTGATGCCTGTCCCCTCCTGGGGCAGGGACATAAGGTGCTGGGTCACTTTTTACCTAATACCACTTCCAAAATCCTGAATGAAATTACAGAATGAGGGAATGACTGAGTGAGTGGTTTCTAAATGAAATAATGCTTAGGAAGTAGTGGTTTAGGGTCAGAGGCAAGTCAAGGTTGTAGTATTGATATATAATTAATGTCTAATATGTCTTGTAATATTAGACATCTGAAAAACAGAGACAACCTTCTGTTTTCTCTAGTTCCTTCTTGAAATCTAAAATAGTTGATGACTTTACAGCTCAATAAGAATTGAGGATCTACCAATCTGTTTAACCTGAGAATTTTTCAATAAATTATGAAAAAGGCAGAAAAATACCTCATCTCCTTCCTGCAGTTAATTTAATTGTTCAGCTCTGACTAGAACAGAAAGTGTTAGCTTAGTTGAATATAACTGGATGGGAATAAGTCTATAAATATGTAAATCATATTCTGTGCAAGGACATCGGATTTTTAAGCAGCCAGAGTTCAAAGTACTTCAAGTGCCTTTGCTTTGTTAAGGAAACACCTTAGAAATTGATCATGAGGCCAAGGAATGAATTAAGGGAAGCAGGAGTAAAATTATAATATGCATAATAGAGACTAAATTCTTTTTACAACACACAAATGTAATGTCCTCCCATTGTTACTATAGAGAATCTTTCTTGTTCCATGGGTAGGTTTTCAAAAGTATTTTGATTTTCATTCATCCTCTCTAAGAGAAAAACAGGCTTAGCTTTGCCATACCCTGCAGCATCTCCTTTTGGAGGTGAGGGCAGCGTGGAGCTCTTGCAGCCCTGGGAGCCCTGTCCATGTGCAAGTCTGCAGACCTGGGGGTTTGGTGCCTTGCAGGAGCTTTCAGGTGTCACCCACCCACTCCTAAGGGTTCATCACTTGCCTCAGCTGAGCGAGCACTTTCCACAAGTTCTTCTTGTGCTCTCTTTTTCTCCAACCTCTGTTCATATTATTATATTTTGTTTCAGGTTCAGTCCTAGTTTTCCACTTCTGACCTGATCAGGTGCAAATCCTAGCACTCTTCCCCTGCCTCTGTGTTATGATGTATGTTATGAAGTCCTCACTTAGACTTTTTTGGGTGACCTCTGGATCTTGTCATCCACGAGCTCACAGTTTATCAGGTAGTTTAGGATGTATGCACTTTCCTGCTAGTTTTGGGGTTTTTTTCTGTAACACAACTTGGATTATTTTTAGCATGTTCTTTTAGCATAAAACTTCAGTGAAAAAGAATGAGAGTAACCTTTCTGGTTCATATCTTAAGCATTTTGTATTTTAAAAAAATTTAATTGGAGATGTTGTAGGTTAGTTGATTGGAATATTTCAGTCAGAGAGCACAGGCCACATTTTGAAGTGGGTAAGATAAAACACAACTTACCAGCTTGAAGGACAGTGTTTCCTTTGATTCAAGTAGGTAGATAACTGATAAATAATACCTTTGAAGACATGGCTATTACAGGAACATTTTTCATGCTTGCTTCTCCTGTTCTGAAAATAGAAGAGCCAATACCTTGTTTGTATTATTTATTCCTTATAAAACTATGTATGTCTACAGGTTTCTGCTTAGACAGAGAATGCCAACACCTATGTAGTCATTGAAGATTTGCATCCTGGAGAACTGTAAGCTGTATTTTCAGCCTCTCTGAATTTATTAATATGCAAGACTATTTTCTGTTATGCAGTGTCAGTTTGAAAAAAAGGCAGATCACTGGATTGGAAAAAAAAATGGTCCTTATTTGTTAATTAATTTCTGCTTAATATTTTTTTCATAGTGATTAATGTTAAGTTCTCCCTCTGATTTGAGGGTAAACATACTTTCATATAGCACATCTCAAAGGAAGGAATCTAAAGCAATAATGCTGATTGGCAATTACATGTGCAGGTTGATTCAAGAGCAAAGAAACTGAATCATGCATTAGCATGTGATCCTCTGAAATCATAGGTAATGGGGCCTGAGCTGAAGGCAGTGCAGTCAGCTGAAAAAAATTTCAATAAACTTTAATGGCCTACAGATCAAACACAGTAAATTAAATGTTCTATGCTGAATAAAGCATGCAGCTTCTCCTAAATCCCTCTTCGTGTCAGCACTGAAAACCTCTCTCTTTCAGGAACCAAGTATGAGCACACTAAATTTCAAAATAGCTGAGATTAAGATATAAATTTTGAAGGACCTTGTATGGAGGAGATCTGAAGTCCTTTACTAATAAGGGTTGCCATTTGGATATCTGAACTCCCTCTAAAGCAAAGCACATGATATAAAAGCAGTTTAATAATAAAACTAACTAATTTTTAGAGGAACCAATCAGTGCATAGCAAATATTTCTGTTTCTTCAGTGCTTATGAAAACATGCTCTTTTAAACTGTAGAATTTGTTTACCTTTTCTAACTTCAGGAGCACCCACTACTTTGATGTACACCTAGAGATTAGAAAATAACTGATTACAGTCAAAGAAGGCTGGCAGGGATGCTCACTTATTCCAGGAGAAACACACAGAATAGCAGATCAATCCAACACTAACTTGTATTTCTCTTTCCAATTTTCTCGTCAGTGACTTATCGCCTTATGCTGCAATTTTACACTTTTTCTCCTGTCAGTCACATTCACTGGTGTGAAGCCAAACTAAGTCTACAGGCTTCAATGGCATCACTCTCTATTTACCAGAGTATGTCTGAGATCAAAATCCTGCACTGTTTTAACATGCCTTCCTCCCAGTGAAGCCTTTCTTCTCTACCAATGAGGTTCCCAGAGTGCACTTTCTCCAGACTGATGCTTATGGTGTATAAATAATTTGGCAGGTGCATTGTATTAATATAAATGATCTGTCACAGCTCTGATTTCTTTGCAGCCCAAGTGAAGTCTGCAGGAACAGACAAAATGGGAAGTGTGCCTGTTTAACTCTTCCTGCTAGTGCTGTTTTAAGTGGGACTAACCTTATTTGCAGCCTGTGGGTGTTCTGATACTTTTCTCATGATTTTTGGATGCTTTTTTTTTTTTTCTCAGATAAACCAAGTGACCCTTTTGATATATGGAGGCCTCAAGGGTTTCAATCTTGTCTCTCTTTTCTTGAAGAATCTTCATAGCTACAACAAGTTAAAACAAAGGCTGAAATGCAAGATGAAACACAAGGTTGCAACCACGGATCACTGATTCAGCACTATCCTGCTTATCTGGATGTAAATAGCAACTCCATGGGGCAAGCTCCTGTCCCGCCAGTCCTCTCTCCAAAGGGCTCTGTACAGGTCTCTTAGGTGTCCATGTTGCTGGAACATTACTTGTATGCATCAGAAAAAATCTTATCCTCAAAATTCTCTCAGTTCCTTCATTGCTGAATTTGGAAAGCAGGACAAAGTAGAAAAAAATCTGTACAGCTTGCTCAAGGTCACAGAGAAACCAGTGGTAGAAAATAGAATTTTAATACTCTTCCAATTATGGTTGCTTACGTATTAGTAATTCAATTCTAGAGTATGTAAGAGTAAATATTGGAATGGGATAAATTATTCAGAGTAAGTGTGTTATTCTGAATGCTTAGCTCCCATGCAGGTGATTTCCAGATTGTTATAAATATGTTTATTTTTCCAAAATGCTCAAGCAACAGTCTCATACATAATATTTGCTGAGCTTATTTTCTGTATTCACCATTCAGCTGTTATCTGAAACCTGAATTTTTCTGATGGCATCACTGATTTGATCTTTTTGAATCCTCTCAGTATTTCCAAAACTACAGTGGTATCTTTTTTTATTTAAGCACAAACATGACCACACGCACTTATGAGAATTGAGAACTTTTTATCATTCCATTGACCTTATTGAAAAAGAAGGACACTTGAATATGCTGTCATGAAAAAGGAAGATGCTCAATGGCATCATAGCCAAATAATGAATTTTACCCAGTCTCAATTGTTAAAATTTGATGTCTGATATCCAGAATGCATTCATATTCCAATATTTTGCAACTCCCTGTGACAGAAATACAGTTAATTAGGCATGCTGAAAGGAGAACTTTAGCTACTTCAATATGCATTGCTCCTGTCACAGGATGTTCAAACAGTGGTGGTGAATCAATTTGAAACCTCCAAGTAGGCTGGTTGATATAAATTAAATTAAAAGCTCAAGGCTGCTTTATATGCACTTTTTCAGACATTGGCTGAAATCCTGCTTAAAAATACCCTGCCAGAGTCAGTGACAATTTAAGAAAGGATCATATTTCAACTCCCATTTAAGAGTCCTGAAGGTTTCTGTATTTGCCTTCCCATCACTGCTGATCACTGAGATGTGTGTGTACCAACAGAAGCTCCCCCTTCTATTAGCATGCCCCTGATTCATTCACTGACAAAACATTCCTGTGATATAAGATCAAATTAATTTTTGCAAGAATGGTAGAAACACAGTGAAACACAATTCTCCACTCTTGCTTCTGTTGGCTGGAATCCATCCTCTCATGCAGCTCTACAGGTGGCAGGAGCTTTGGCCCTGGGCTTGGCTTCCTGGTGAGGGGAAGTACAATGACAGATTCTCTGCTAGCTTTGAATCCTACTTGTGGAGGATCCCCTGGACAGACAACAGAGTTTCAAAATGAGAGGAGAGCATGATCATGCTTTTAAGCTTTTCTGTAGAAGAGTTGTTTTTAAAAATCCATTTTTCCTGATTCTGGTGTGTTTTCACGTGTAGGTTTAAACCCACTTCTGAAAGTCACCATTCAACTGCACCCCATTTCATGTTTCATCACAACATGTGTCTAATTTTCAGAACATCACTAAGCCTATTACAAAAAAACCAAAAAATAGAATGAGAGAACCTTAAGAGGTCCCTTTTACTCAGAATGGGATCAGAAGAACCTCTGGCATCCTTGACAGGAATGCATCAAATTTTTTTTGTGTGTGGAGACTACAAACTTCACAAGAGGCAGAATCAGATCTCTGTTCTTACTAAGAATGATTTTGGTTATCTCACATGAACTTTTCCTGTTGCAGTTGTTCCATCCACATGGATGTAGAAGACACTGCATCCACTCTATTTCTTTTCAAAGTCTCTTGCACACTTTGTGCATCCCACTGCTGTAATCTAGTCCAAGTTTACCCATCTCTTTCATGAGAATGACCTCTGGGACACACCAGATAAAAGTGACCAGGTCTGAGTCTTCTACTTCTTCCCCATTCACAAAGTCTCTAGGCCAGTAAAGAGTATTAAAGGAAATCAGGCTGGTCTGACACAACTTTTTCTGACAGTTCCATTTTTGTTACTACTCACTGCCTGGCTATCCCCAGCTGTGAAAGCATCTGAGTGATAAATAATACAGTGTTCTCTGTTGCTTGACATTTTTGTTGTGCACCATTATTTAAGAAAACCAGTATAACTTGAACTGGTCAAGCTTTTTATGTTTTTCAGATAATAAATATTTATGGATTTTTTTAAATTGCAAAAATGTTTCACTTTATTTTGAAAATTTGTTGCAAAATACAGTTTTTACTTAAATTATTTATGTTTCTTGGATCATTCTCCATTTCTCCCCTTCTCTATCAGATAAAGAGATAAGAAAAAAGAGAAGCAAAATTATAAATATTAGCAAAAAAAAAACAAAAACAAAAACTAATCAAGTTCATTGTGTAATTTTTGGGAAGTATGAGTATGTTGGGGGAGGTAGGGTTGCTTTTTGCAGTATATAATATTGGAATGAGCTATCATCTGCCTAGCCCCAGCTCATGCTCTAACATCTTCTGTGACTCATTTGTCAGAATAGTTAGAACCTCTGCTAAAGCTCTCGCTCATCTATGTATTTCAGAAAACAATTATATTATAGAAATAGTCCTCTTTTGGAATGCTAAACCTTGCAGAACGATTCACAGCCATATATACACATCACAACAAAAGTGCAACAATTATTCTCTGCAATCCTCTTTATTTCACTTGCCCATTATAAAAATAGTATGATGTTTCTGTGAATAATCACTGAAACATCAGACTGTATCAGTGTGATCTTAATTTGACCCTTGTGAACATGATTTCCATGCTGTCTTAATCATATGATTGCATTTTTTCCCTCATGAAAATCCTGTCCCATTCTGTGCAGAATGAATGGTGTTCTCACAGTTTCACAACCTGCTATTACTTAAATTGTTTCCCATCCAGTTCTTGAGTTGTCTCAATCCTCTTTTAAAAAACTCATCCTTGATCAAATGCCTTCCTGTAAACACTTGTTTTATCCATGAACCAAAGGACTTTTATGTCTCTTGCCCTTCTCCATCTGCTTGCCAAGCACTGCAGTTTAAAATTATCACCAATGTGGCTGAACACATGTAAGAAATATCCCTAGATAGCCTCAGTGTATCTTACCACAATGCAAATGCTACTAGCAAAGGTTTTTCTGCTTTCTGTTCCCCCACTCCCCTACACAAATTGCTAATGTGGCAAGGCCAGCAGTGAGTGATCTCTGCTCAGCACACTGGACTCACCTACAGCTCTCTCTCTGCAGGTGGTTTCAGGTCTGACTCCCATTTCCCAGCAGGGCACAGCAGGGCTTGCCCAGCAGCTGCAAACTGCACTATTTGCAGGCAGCACCTATTTCCTAGGAGTGCACTCAATTAGGCAACTCTTTGTAGGGATGCAGTTTGGGGTGATCAGGAGTGGGGCTGTGATTAGGGGCTGATCCCTAAGGAGCTGCAGCTGTGCAGCACAGGTGACTCACATTGGAGCTGAGGAGCCATGGGATGCCCAGGGGCACAACCACCCAAGGGAGCAGAGGGCACACAGGTGCCTTGCATCAGCACGAGGGGTATAAAAGGCTGGCCTGAACACCAAGAAAGGGCAGGTGCCTGAAGCATTTTCGAGTGGTGTTGCTCTGTGTGGGCTGGAGCTTGGAGCTTTCTGGGATTGTGTGGTGGTGCTCTGTCTGTCGTGCCCATCTCAACTGTGCCATGTGCTGCCACAGCTCTTCATCTCCAGAGCAGGTTCAGGTAATGTTGTTGCCTCTTAGTCTGTAGTGAAATTTGTAGCAATGAGGAAAAAGTCCTCACGTGTTCCTGCACTTTGGTGGCATTAGCTTCCAAATTTTGCAGTTTTTAATTGGTTTCTTTTACATTGTTGCTTTCTCCTCAAACAAAGGAGGAGCTTGCATGAGGCATTCCTGTATTTCCAGCACACAGCAGCTTAAATTAAGCCAAGATAGACACTGGTTTATACAGCACACTGTCCCTGTGATTTTGCTCATGCTGCACAGGCCACCAAACCCTTGCTGTAGTAATTAGATGAGACAGAAAGGACACTGTGTGCTGCTCTTTGTTGGGGTGGAAGAGAAGACTGAAAAGCTGCACGAGGCTAAGTTTTCATGTTAAACAGGCTGAGGCTGCAGGGAGGCCTGAGCACCTGAGGCTGAGCTGCACCTGGCTGGGGGCTGCAGGGACTTGGCATGGAGTTGGGAGCAGGTGCAGGTGGTGCCTAACACAGTGCCCAGATGAGCTGGTTTCTCCTTCTGGTTTTTGTCGTGGTGTCTGAGGAGTCAAGATCTGGACATTCTGTTGAGATTTTCAAAATTTCCCGTGTGTGTATCTGAGCCAGCTTTGGTTCTGAAATAATTGTATGACTCTGAGAACTAGGTAGCCAGGTATAAGTTTGCACTTGCCCAGAGCCTTTTGTACACTGTCTAAACAGTATTATTTCATTTGTTTCTACGGTGCATTTAGTCCCCCTCTCTCTAGGATTGAGCTTTCCAATGTTATATCGATGCATTTGAATTAACATATTTTCCACTGGTGACTTGAAACTTTTTGGAATACGTGTCTATCAAGTATCTGGAGGTAGATTAAAAAAAAGCTTCTCCTAAATGATTCTTTATCTATATTTGGTATCTGCCCTCTTAACTGTTCAGTTAAATTCTCCTTTATATGGTCTCAAATCACTGCCTTTTTTATTTTCTATGAAGCTGACTGTAAATGCTTTTTGCATTGTATTCCTCTTCATTGTGGTGGTCTTTGGTATATTTAACTGGCACATGTGAGGTTTTTTGAGTCACTCTTGCTGCCTGCAAATTATTTGTGAAGCCTTTTTTAAAAAGCTTGTTTCCCTGTACCTTAGGTAATAAATAGTTTTGTTGAGATTTGTTTAGTGGGTTTCTTTAGAAAAGTGGACAGACTTTGCCTTTTATCACAAAGTATAAAAAGATTTTTTGTTTTTTAATTGATTCAGTTCCCAGAGTGAATTTTCATTTCCCCAGGGAGGAAAATGATACTGATTAGAAGGAAAATTTTGCAAAATGGTGATGAATCTGTGATACCTGCTGAAATAGATCAGAACACTGCAGATGTTCCTGGTGTACTATCTTTTCTGTGGAGTTGTAACAACTTCTCTTTGGCCTCAGAAGTGACTAAGACTGGTTTTCCATGAAAACCCTGAATGGGAGAGACCTCACTACTGCTGCCAAGGAGCTTGGCTTGCTGAGGATAAATCAGCTGCATTCATTTTTATAATACTGAACTCAGCCAGAGAGAAGATCTCAAATGAACAAAAATAAAGGACAGGAAAACCGTCCTTTAGCTGTCCCACCCTCACTTTTCCTTTGCAGAGTGAGGGTATTACATTTCTGCCTTCCAGGGCTTTGAGGGAAGCCTACACATGCACATTTATGCCCCCAGCTGCTTGGGCACATGCATCTGGTCCTGACTGCATGTGTCCAGGTACACACTGGGCTCTGGAGCTTGCTCCCATGAGGCAGCTCAACTTTAGGAAGTCCATAACCAAGATGAGCCTTTCTGTACCATACACTCATGATTTTCTGGGGTTTTTTTCCCACAGGTAAAATTTTGGCAGTACAAATAAAGCCAAACAAAGTGCAGCCATTCAGGGAACCTCCACTGCAGGGAGTAGGTGGCACTTGCCCCAGTCTCTTGGCACTGGGGACCTGGTTTGCATCAGCTGGCAGAAGAGTAGTGTCAGCTTAGTGCAAAACCAGCAGCAAGGCTGTGGTTACTCTAGAGATGTTCTTTTTGTGTCCCACTGGGGCTTATGCAAACCTGATTAGTCCTCAGTGTGGAGTGGGTGTCTGTTCTGTTAAATTTATTGTCATTCTATTGTGAAGGCTTGGTTCAGCTGTGTATGGATGGCACTCATTCAATGGAGTGTAACCTGACTGCAGTCTTGCCTCATCAGGATGGCAGAAATAGCTGTGAGATTGCATTGGCTGGTGAGAGAATGGGTCAGGAGCTCAAATCAACACAGCTGGCTTGGGAGTCAGCAAAGCACCATCAGTTTATGTCAGCTGTCTTGTTTCAGTTGTCTGAGAGCTCTTTTAACATGATGGCTAGAAAACCAGTTTTCCTAACTTTGTTTTTTCACTGCATTTACAGTCATAGTCCTTACATGCCTAGAGCATTTTCTGAAATCATGGAAGTGAAATGATTATGGAAGTTAGTGTGTTAAATCTATGTAGAAATAGAGCTGCATGTAAATTCAGAGCTGTATTTGGCTTAACATCTGGGGTGATGGGGGAAAGCAAAGCAAAAAAAAACAAAAACAATCCTACCTAGTTGAGTTGGAAATGAAAAGGAGTTTATTTGCAGAGACCTCAAAGTCAAATTCATCAGGCAAAAGTCCTGCATTTCATCAGAACAGTGGGGTTTTTTTCCAAGAAAAATTGTCATTTAAACAAAAATGTTTTGATTGTTTCATTTTCAAGAACTTTCCTGTGGAATAATGGTAAATTCCCTTTCAGTCAATGTCATACAGAGTCATGCTGCTAATTGCTCATGAAGGTTCTTACCCATCAACAAAGTTAAACATTTATCTCCAAATTAAATTATTTGTTAAAAAGAAATTTAATTCATTTGATGAGTTTTACCCTTCTGATTGTTTCAGTGATTCATTAGAACAGTTTCTGGGTAGGACTTGCCTTGCTTAACAATGGTTTGTGGCTGTGACTATAGTAAGATGCTGCTACAAGCAGCTGCATTAGGCTGCAGTACTTATTTCTATTCATTCTAATAGAAACCAAAGGAATACAAGAGCCCTGAAATATCTTTCTCTTAATCATCAGCTACTAATCATATTGCATATAATAAGTTCTGCAAATCCCAAGTGATGTAAAGATCTCTGAGCATTTCAAATCTTTCAGTGGACTTTAGGATGAAGCTTTGTTCTTCTGGATGATCTGCTGCTCAATGCTGTGACACTTTTAAAATTCATTTAAAATGTCCATTTTTTTTTCCATTTCATTATATTGCTTGATTTCAATATAGACAGTTAAGGTCTAACCCTAGACATGCAAATACTTTGTTATGAAAGCATCTGCAGAAGAATTATCAGTTAGTTGCCTTTCTTGGAAGTAGTAGAATGACAAATTCAAAGAGCTCTATAATTCAGAAAAACAAATATTGTCAATTTCAGAGCAATACCTAGCAGGTGATCAATTACAGCTCTTGAACAGTGCTTTTGATGGCTGACTGTGGTTATCTGCTAACTCCTGCACATGCAATCTCTGACAGGATAACAAAGGATTCCAAAACCATCTTTCGCTTCAAAAACAATGTTGGATAGGATATACAAACATTTGGCAATGTGTGAATAAATGAAAAATTAAAAAATAACCCACATGCCGCAGTGGGAAAGGGATAGGTCAGAATGAGGGGAAGAAGTTTAACTTTGTGTGGGTGGAAGGTAGGTTTTTTTCCCCAATCATTCCAATGCAATCCTAAGAGTGTTAAACTCAACATATACACCCTAATACTTGTTCACCATCCTTTGTTAGAATAGCTTTTAAAAGAAACAATGTAATGACTTAAACTCTTCTGTCAGAAAATATTAACAGATTCAAATCCCCATTTAGAAGCTTGAAAAAACTCTTACAAGGAGGTGTCCAAACATGCAAATACTCTCTACTGTTCTGGAGGGAGATCTTTAACTCTTTTTGTCAGTACTGACATCTACTTAATATTTTAGGCTCTACAGGAATCTTATTTATGGTGACAAATCAAAGTGCTGCCAGGGTGCTCATCTGCCATGGAACTAATTTCTCATGTCACCTGCTGTGAGAACAGGAAATGGAAAAATCTTTCTTTAGTTATAGATCTGATTTGTGGAAGAAAATGTATGGGCTGAGTTCTGCAGGAGAAATTCACTGGCAGAGAGGTATAGAGTTGTGCATATGCAGATATTTGTGGCTATTGAGTTTTCCATAGTTTATATGAGAGCACTGGAGGCTGGCAAGAGAGGAGTTTCAAAGCTCTTCAAAGTCAGGTTTTGTTATTCAGAAGTACACACATAACTTTCAGGGATGCCCCCCCCAAATAGATTGTTCTGTACTTTACATGTAAAACAAAATGCTATGGTTTCTTTTCCTCTTGGATGGAGTGACCTGTAGATTCTTTTCTATTGCAACAAGGTCTGGATTGACTCTATTGTGGTCTCTTTAGGTATATAAATGTAAAGAGCTCATTATATCTGATACCCTCACTGAGTTCAATTATCTCAGAATATCAGAGTCTTCCTTTAGTTTCTCTACAGCTTCAGAATCTGCAAATTCACTCTGGTCTTTCCCCTGAATGGATGCTGAATTTTTTTTTGAGTGTTCAGGTTTTGAATAAGCCCTTTCATGTAATGTGATTCACTGGGGTGTCCTCTCGAGGCTTCAGTTCTGCATTTATTTGCAGGGCCCCCTGTGGTCCCTGGCAGGCAGAAAGCCAAATCCCTGGAAGTGGACATGGCACACATCCCCTCCCTGTGCAGTACAGAGCCAGCCCTCTGACACACTGAAATAGAGGCTACAACTGTACAAAGACTGCATTTGCATATCAGAAAGATGTGAAATGTAACATGATTTATGGCAGTCGTGGAGGTGAACTTGGGGTAAGGTACACTCTACTAAAACTAATGCTCTTTGTGCTTGGATATTGTACTTTTTCTTTAAAAGAGTAACTTCCGGGGAAAATGAAATGGGGGAGACTGACCTCAAATTCTTCATTTCAGTCTTGCCACCACAGAAATTTGGGAAAAAATCAATATTGTCTTCAAACTGTCGTTTCCTGAAACTTGTACGTATAATTGAGGGATGTTCACCCTCATCAAGACATTTGCTCTAAAATTGCATGCAAAACCTCAAGCTTGGAAAGATTGCATGCAAACCCTCAAGCTTGGGAAAATTTTGGTAGCAAACCTAGAAGTCAAAAGAAGGAATAATGAAAATAATGTGTGTAATTACTCAAGTACATGTAATATGTGGTAAGATGTCTTTGTCATCTCTTCTACACTGGAACTGTTCTGTTTAGTACACTTGAGGCACCAATCAGCTTACAAAATTTGCTTTGTTTCTTTGGTTTTGGGTGGTGGTGGTTGGTGTTTAAAGTATTTAATTTATGCAATGTATTACAGGAAATTTCTATTTGCCCCATGGAATTCTAGCTTCTATACAAGATAAATCATCATTTTGGCATGTTAAGGTTTGGTTCCTTACTTTCCCTTTAGGAGGACAGTGTTATTGTATAGAAGACATTGTTTCTATTGCTGGTTTTTTGGATTTAGGTGGTTTTTGCTTGTTTTTTGTTTTGTTTATTTTTTTTTCCCAAGCAGCAGACCTAAGTGAATATGTGGGGCAATATCTCAGTTGCTCAGTGACAGGAGACAATATCTGCTATTAAATTTGAGCACATATTGGCCAACCTTTATGGGGCCTTAGGGAGGAATTTCAGCACTCAGCTGAAATTTCAGCTGGTTTGTAAATCTTGTAAGGTTACAGAAGAGTCAGAAATGTGTAAAGGTTGAGACTTCCCTGGATGGTTCCTTCCCTGCTCTCTTTTCCCTCTCCTGTCTCAGTTCCTCTTGCAATAACAAATGCAGGTACCCTGGAGGTGATGCATTGCTTTGGGTATTTTTGAAAATCATTTTGTCTAAGCAATATGCTTCTCTGTATAAAGATCCCTCAATAGTTAATGATGATGATCAGCTATGTCCACTCCTAAAGGGAAATGATGAATACTAGGAGAATGCTGTCCAAGAAAAGCATATGATGAATCCGTTGATTCAGTCACAACACGTTTTAGTTCAGATAAAAAGCACATAATAAAAGACAATATTAATAATATAATCTTAAGAAACACTCAAATAACAAAATTGCTGAATGTAGTATTTCCTCATGAGAAATGGTTCTTTTGTGTAAGTCAAAGAAACATGAGACAAATCTGGGTACATATCTTTCAGCTTATACTTTATTAACATAAAGAGTAAACTCAGTTTCCAAATCTAAACCACTATCATATCCATCAAATAAAGTCTATTCTCTGATAATCTCCATGTTATGTGTAAATGTCTATCAACTTTTCCTACTCTTTTTTTCTTCTCTTTGCAATCTCTTTTCATGGCAGGTGTATAAACACTTTGATATCTGTGACTGAAAATTTGAGTGCTGTGGAAGCACCATCCATACCCATTTTACAGCCTGCCAAAGACTGAAATTTACTGTCATCCAGTGTGGGGAAGTGACAGTGAAGTGACAGTGCCTTGCAGAGCTCTGTGGGCCCCATTGTTCTCAAAGGGTTAAGGTCATAATTAGAACCTAGGATTAAATGTTGTCTCAAAGATGCTAAAACTGTGCACTCTAAACTAATGTAACATAACATAAACCTTTGCTCATGTGGATTTTTGAGGTTTAAAGTGAGTGATCCCACTGCTCTGGCAGAGGTGTTTCAGGACTGAAGCCGGGTGTGCTGTGTATAAAAGCATCACTTGCATTCACTGCTGGATTGCAATCAGGCTAACTTGTCTCTTTACAGAAGCAGGACAGCAATTATTAATCAATATAACTTGTCAAATTAGACAATTAAAATGTTAAGAGGAGCTCTGGGGGGTAGAAATGCTAAAATTACAGAAGTACTGTAAAACTCCTATTAAATTCCTTAGCAGTATGAAGAAGTGCATATGTTATGGTGAATATAATAAACCTCTCACTGTTTCTGTAGTTTACCTTATCAATTGGCCTATAAAGGCTTTAGAACATCAATTTCCATAGAACTGGTGTTCCCTCACAGCTGTCTTCCAGATGTATCATCAGTAAACTGTCCACAGGGATTTCAGGAGTGCCAGCAGCACCTCTGAACATTTTGAATTTTCCCTGTTTGACCTTCATGTGGCTATTGGCTGCATTAAGCTGTTGATCACAAGCTCTGTTGCAAGAATGTCACTGCTTTTCCAAGATGAAATTATTCTAGCAGGATCACCTTCAAGCAAAAGTGACAGATAGTTTAAATCTACTGCAATATCAGATTATTGTTGATATGTTGTGTCAAAAAAAGCTTCTTACCACACTGGATACCTCAAACTAACCATCTTATGTTTAAAAGAAGTGTTTACTATGGGAATAAAAATAAAGATCTTATAGTAGGGGGAAAAATAAAGTAGGCATAGTTTAATTTCAGTTTTGACTCAAATATGTATTTTCTTCATAGTTATAGAATCTGTAATATTAGTGTTAAAAGGTGTATGATAGCAAAACAGGGAGATGATACTTCTAATATAGGATCAAGAAAAGAAATGCACTGGGTAATTTTCTTTGGTCTTTGACCTGTATTTTCATCTTGGATTTTTCAGTCTTTCTTTTTTTCTCCTTTCCTTTATCACTTCATTTGTATTAGATATTCCCAAGCTGCATGGATAGCAGAGTCCTGAAGCAATGCAACCTTGGGGTCAAATAAACACAATCTCTTTAAATATGAATTGAAGTTAATGTATAATTGTGTTAAGTCATTCTGTTCCCAAAACTTGTGCAGAGCTGCTGTGTTGTTCCCTGCTGTCATGCACTCCAAAATAAAATAGTCTGCTTGTGTTTTTGTGCTCCTGTGTACAAGAAATCCCCCTTGCTAGCCAGACCTCCTCTGGGCCTGGTGCTGCTCTGACCTTTACAGATAAATTAATGTGTCAGACACACGCAATTCAAGCACTGCTGATGAAAATAATGTCTTAATAAAGGTTGACAAGTATTAAGGGAAGAAAAATATTTCCTTCAATTGTGAAAGATCATTTGAGTTGATTTCACACATGAGGGAGGCCTTGCTTGTCCAGAATCATGACTGCTTTTATCCATGCTGGCAGTTCCTGCAATAAATGCTTTGTGCAGCTCTATCCTGCTGTGTTCTCCAGTCACCAGTGCCCCCAGCCTTGCAACTGTGCAATGCACCAGGGCAAGAGTATTTTAGAGTGGATGTGTCTGGTTTTGAATGAGACTCAAGGCCTGGGTTACACTGATTGTTTTAGTGTTTAATTAATCCATGATAGATTTCAAGCATCAGTGAAACACTTAGGAGTCAAAATTTGAGCTCTATGAGGCTTCCTCACCTCTGTTATCTGTGTGCAATTTGCAACAGAATACATGGAAATGATGTTTGGCTGATTTTTTTCTGTTGCTTTTTGCTTGAAGGCAGCGGTGATTTGTTATTGTTTAATGGTCGGAATTGCTTTTGGTATTCTAAGCATGGCATGCTGATGTTTTAAAGTGTTAAACAGTAAATATTATGACTGTAGGTTGTTGAGTGGTTGTTTATTTTAGGAATACCACAAGTTCAACTCTCTTTGAGGAAAGCGAGGGACAAAACAACATAATGTTGGTGGCAATCATGTTTACTGCTGAAGCCTGGCTGAGGGAACAGAGTAAATGTTTTCTTTTGCACTTTAATTTCAGTGTGTACTTGGATATTATTTGCATGACACGTCAAACTAAATCAAATCTCTGAAGAGATGAGTGGAGAACCCTGCATTTAGTGATTTGGGTAGCCTTTTGTGGAGAACTGCCTGACATTTGAAGGTTGGATTTCACGTTTATAGATGGTGCTACAAATAATGATGAAAAGAGCAGTGTGGGTGAAATGTAGATGCATAGCAGCTCTAGAAATGCAGCTTGGCAGCAAGCAGGTAGAAAATAAACATTGATGCTGACAGCTGGAGGACAGTAAATAGCAGTAAATGAAATGAGGTGGCACATAACAAATCTGGCATCATACTGCAGATAATTGAAAAAAATTGGACACTCCTGTAGATCTTTGTTTCAGCCCAATATGGAGGTGCATTAAAGACAGCTAGAAACATTGGGCAGAATGCTGTGCAAATGGAAACTTAATGATGATGGACTTAGAAATTCCACATTATAAATAAGTAAAATAATTTTTAAGAAGACAGCAACGTGGATATTTTCAGCTGTCGGGCCACTGCTGAAAATAATGCATTTTCCACCATCATTTCTAATTCTCAGTTAAAAGTTAAATATCAACATTTGACCTTGGATACTTCATGTTTCAGCAGCTCTGAAGTGTGTGCCCATCCTATTCCTCACACTCTGTAGTACATTAAATACACTGTGTTTAATTATGGCAAGCCAATCTTATGGGATATACTGCAGCATGAGAAGTTTATATTGCAAAATCATGAAGGGTTGTTGGAAAATGTCAATTTTGAACTATTTAATTTAAAAGTCGGTTTAATTGATTTATGTGAATAGTTTGAGAAAATCCTTCAGAACAGTCCTTTGAGCATACAACTGGATGAAATCCATGTTTATTGGAGACAGTGGGTTTCCTATAAGCTCTGTGCAGGAGCATAGCAGGTTACATCTGTCTTTGGACTTCCTCAGTGAAGTCATTTTCTGCCATTTCTGAGGAGCAATGGAGAGCAGCAACTCTCCTGCATGTGACAGCTGTGCCTGCACATGTCAGTGTCAAGCAGCAGAGGGTCAGCCTTTCGTCACTGCTCTTTTTCACACAGCCTGCTGCTCAGGTAAAGAAAGGTACATTTGTTCTTCACTCTAATCTGACGTCACTTCCCAGTGAACAGGCTCTCCAGGCTCTTCATGGGCCACTTCATGCTCAGCTGAATATCTGAGTTTCAAAGTAAACACTTAGGAAAGCACAGTCCTTTTGCAGGAAGGGAATAATGGATGTGAGATGAATTGTGAACTGCATGTCCTGCTGAGCTGGACATACACCCTCTGCTGAAGAAGCAGCAGCAAATGGAATGTTTTTCCTAATTAACTGTAACTGTGGAATTGTAATACACCATGGTGTCATTTTGATCAGTCCCATGAGTTGTTCAGTATCTTACACCAGGTGTGTGGAGTAGGACATATGTGTATGTCACCTCCCAGCAGGGCATCTGAGCAGCTTTCAGGGAACATTGTGCTATTTTAGGTTGTCATAATACTCCAATCCTTTCCTCTAAGAGGATGCAGCAAATCAAGTGGAAGATCTTTGTTTTGAAGCTATGTCTTCTAGTAATTGATTTTGGTCATAAGGCCTTTACTTTGATGTATTTCCTGGGGAAATTGTGATCACCAAGTGTCCTAGGTTGACTGTATGATGCTTTTATCCCCAATCGTCTTGTTCTGTTTATGCTGAATGCAGGTGATTTTTAATTTCCTAAGCAGGTCATTTCCCATGCTTGGACTGGCCTCATGAGAAACTTTGTCTTCCCTTACAAAGTATTTAATTTTTAGAGGGTGAGAGACAACTCCTACTGGGCATCACAGTACAACTTGGTTCTATTTAAGAGCTCATAAAATTTTGAATACTTCCTTAGCTGAGCGCACATTGTAACAGTATTTGAATTAATTAAATTTCTTTTATTTGTCCATTAAGACTTCATCATTCTCCCATGCCAGTCTCATGTAAAATCCATTATTTTCTGGCTTGACTTTTGGATCTATAAATTGCTATGAAAACTCTTTGGGTTTTTTTTTTTTTGTTTTTTTTTTAAGGGTGACAGTGAAATTTGGTTTTACCATGGATTTTAAGGTTACACCACATAGTGATTTGGCACAGCCCATTCCCATGAAAATCCTGGGTTTGCAGACTGATCAAATTTCCCAGCGAACTTTTTCTGTGGTACCGAATGTGTGCTCCATTTTTGACATATTAGTTTTAGAGTTAGTCCATCAGAGCAGACATTTTATTCTTCATGTTTGTTTCCTGCACTCCAAATTAATACAATTCTTTTTGTACATTTTCTCACATTTATAGATGCCAAATGAGGTAGGTGGTGCTGTACCAGGAATGATGTCAAACATGTGAAATACTCAAAATATCAGGGGACAGTTGGTCTCTCCAGATTTAGTTTTTTCCTGATAAGCCTGTAAACAAATGGCATCCTTATTCCACAGGTCTTTTCTTCAGGGAAATGTATCTCTTAGAGAAGTAAAGTCATACAGCATTTAGGTTGTACCTAGATCTTATTCAGGGTGGAAGATGAAAAATGTCCTCCATCTATCTTCTGAGGAAAGGTGAAGTTCACATTTCACCTCCATGTGTTGAATTTCCAACAATTTCAGTCTCCCAGATGGACTTAAAATTCTGATCACCAATAAGAGGAGCACGTTGGGAGTAAGACAGAAGAAAGAGACCAGAACAGAAGAAACACCTTAAATAAAATATGGCATGACATTTGCCTAAAAAAATAGGAGTTTTTATTCTTTTTTTCAGCATGCTGTGTTAGTTAGAAATTAACATTCATTTATAAGGTAAAATATTTTTTCATTCTTTTAAGTCTGTGCAAATGACATAGCATTTAAACAAACTCTACCTTTTTAGACTACATCTTAAGTGTTTCTCTGTTCCAAAGTGTGAATTGATTCTCTGTGTGCAGAGACTTTGAAAAGAAGATATTTATTAGAGACAGTGAAAGCACAATACTGGGTCTGTTAAAAAAATTTCAAAGGAAATCCATAATTGAAAAGCCATAAGATATCTCAACTTTTCTGTAGCACTTGAGCAAACTTAAAACCGTGGCATTACTTGAAAATAGAGCTGCAGCAAGGAGTTTGGTTTTTTAAACAAAGTTGTGGTGAAAAATGAGTGGCTGAAGTTTTAACAACAGTGAAAGCTCATTTCTGGGACGTGAAACCATTGCTGGGATATTTAACTTATTTTGCTACTGTACAGTGAAGTGCCACTCACCTTCCCACTGTGTTCAATCCCTAATGCAAATAGATTCTGTTCCAGTTCATTTCATCTCCCTGTTTTACTCCTTTGTACCCCACAGAGCTGTTCTTTTGAAGCCAGGGCTCTGCTCATTCTTTTTGTTTTGTTTATTCATTGCCCTGCTGTACAACCTAGCAACACATTTTAGCTGACAATGAGGTGTATTTGAATACATGGCTGTTTCTCTAGAACAACAGTGGTCAGCTGCTAGTAAAACTTGTAGCCTGACTGACTGTGTCACATAATCTGCACGATTTTATTGAAAGACACTCATCACTTCTGACCTTTTAATATAGCTTTGCAGATCAGACACTGTTAAATTTTAAAAATGCCTATTTAAAAGTCCCTTCCAGTTATCTACATTTATGCTGCAGATGGGTGAGTAGCATATATATTTTTTCACTATCTGTCGTATAAAGGAAGCTTTTTTTTAAGAATTTCTTCCAAAGCTATGAATGTAGATGCAGACCAGGATTGCTTTTAAAATTAGCTAAAATGAGTGTCATTGTGCTGAGTTATATTTAGTATTGATGAATTTTTTCACTGGCAAACAAGTAGGATCTGTCACAAATGTCTGCAGAAATGTTCACTACTCTTTGCTGAAGACAATTGAATGTCAAACTCTTTAAACAGTTTTCTACTTTTTTCAGTAACTTTTTCTGTTCTTGGTAGAGTGCTGCAGAGGAAGGACTTGTACAGTTCCTTTCTTTCTGTTCCTCCAGCTGCTGTCAGTACAAACCATTGGTTATTGATGCCCATATTTATACCTTTGCTCAATATCACTGGTGCTACAGAGTTGTCAAATCCTGCACAGAATACTTCCTTTTGCTCTCAGTTCCTTCTCCTGTTTTTAAGGCATGGGCTTTCAGGATATTTAGGTCATGTTTGAGAGATTTCCAGCATTCAGATGCAGTTCTCAGGTTAGGCATTGAATATTTAATTTTAAAGTGTTATATAAACATGTGCATTGAATTTGGAGATTCTGGCAAAAGTCTTAATATCAGCCTAATGTTCGTTTTCTTCCATACCAGGATTTTCCCTCAGACTTTAGCTCTCTATTAATCAATGTCTTTACTGGAGCCTCTTTATCTTACAAAGTACATACAGCATGTAGTTAAGTCCTTGTAGGATAGTATCTTGAATAAGGAATTATAAAGACTGTTTTTTATTATGGGTGTTTAGAATTCTTCCCTGAAGAGAAGATGGAACATTTTATTCCATGATCTCGGCTCTCATGAATTGAGTGATGATTGAATGAGAAGCCCCAAACCTTTTTTTATTCTTCCTTTCAGTGTTTAATTTCAGGAAGAAAAATATTTACATGAATACCAGTTAAAAATCTCAGTTCACAGACTGGGGCTTCTAATCACATAGGAAAGGCTTTCTGAAACCTCTGCCCAGGCCCCCAGTGCCCAGGCAGGTGCATCAGCCAGCTCCCAGCCAGACCAAGCTCCTTGCAACCAGAACCAGACACACAGAAGTAATTATTGAGTCTGATTCTGATAAGAGAAAATTAAATGTAAATGCTGTACCTAGCTAGTGAATGGTGCAGCAGCCTGAATGTCTCATCATGAAGTCTCAGAAGGAGCTGTGGCTGGGGAGAAAAAAAAAATAGAGGAAAGGCAGGAAGTTGAAACTTGTTGTGAGGTTTCCAACCCTTCCTCTCTCACCTGTCACTTGCTTCTTTTTTGCCGTGACCAGCTGAAATATTGGAAACCTCAGTGGTTCCTCTAGATTTTTCTTCTGTTTCTAAGAATAGCATCTGAATATTATCTCCAGGTTAAAGGAGGAACAGAAGTGAAATATCAAAATCAAAATGTGCTGTTCACACTTGTTTCAAGCATTAAGCAATAAGATTTAAAAAAAATGGTTCAACTTAAAAAAAATCCAATTGGTTTATTTAACCAAATAAAATCCAATTGGTTTTTAGGCATGGCTTCTGAGAAATAGGTTTTCCTTTGAAATAGCCTTTGGATATTAATATCTTATGTTTATTAGACATATTTATTAGTACTTATATTTAATGCATATATTTTTTTCATTATATAAGGCTCTGGTAAGAGACATAGCAAATTGATGGGGCCTATTGCTTTTTTTTTTTAAACAGTGAACAAAGTTGAATTTTATCAGTGCCTTGCAAAACCCAACCTTCACCAGGCAGCGATGAAGAATTTATTTCCCTATCAAAGTAATTGGCCTCTAAAATTATTCACTAAAATATTTGAAAAAAGCCAATGATTTTAAAGGAAGTTCTTTGATTATGCACAGATAATATAGTGAGTGTACTGATTTATATGGGAATGGCTGGGGGCACTATTAATGTCAGAACATTTTCTCTTGTATTTGCTTCAAGCCATTTTTCTTTGTGTTTTCATGGAAATCAGTAAATGTGAGACCAGGTCCATTGAAGGGATGTCTGGTAGTAGGAGGGAGCTTGTCCTACCTCTTTGAAATCTGAAATACAGGACACACTGACCATTGGGAAGTGTCACTAAATTAGAACAGAACAGCATAACAGCAATCTGCTATGCCATCCCAATTAATTAATTAATTTGTTAAAATTAACCTTGTCAGTTTATACAGATCCCTGCGTGAGGCCTGAAAGCCTCTGAAATACATAAACCCCTTCCTAGTGAGTCTCTCATTTCTCTGGCAGAATTAAGCCCTGTAGAAGTGCAGCAATTATGCAATTAATATGTTAATCTGAAGGTTTAAGAAATAAACAAGAAGTTTATCTAACTAAGAATAAATTATTCTTGAAGTAGGAAGCAGATTGGCACTTGATTAGCTTTAACAAAATGTCTTATTTTCATGGACTTCAACAAACTGCAGCAAATTAGGCTTTGAGTAAATGAGGTGTCCAAAAGCCAGTCAAGAGAGTGTTATTGTTTGTTCCCATTTTTGCAGGATGACATGGGAAAATGCCAGTAAAACAATCAAAGATGTAATTAAATAACAACTATTTTTCTATCTGTGTGGAAAAAGCAAAGGCAGGCAGATGGAAGAGAGGTACACCAATTAAAAAGCTAAGCTCATATCCATGAGTAATAATGGATTTATATGATGCTTGCATTAGCCACTGTCCATCTGTAAAGCAGTAAATGTTCACTGCTAAAAGATAGCCAGATCTTAAGTGTTTTAGGGGAGGGCTAAAACATTATGGGATCAACTGATGGAAAATTCCAGGGAATAAAGATTTAACGAACTAGCTGTTTCTGTTAAAATGATGCTTGAGATTGTAGAGTCCAATTTGAAATCAACATCCTTTTGTATTCATAAATTTTAATAACTGAATAAAGCTCAAAAAGGTGTGATTTAATCTGAGTATGGGAAAGGGACTAGAAATGAAAAGATTTTCAAGGCAGTGCATGATTCTCAGTGTTCCCAACCATGCTTATGTTTCTTTACATGGGAAATGTGGTATCACTGGGGATATGATTAGCAATAAACCCAGTGTTTTATCAGCTGTTTGAAGCAGGTTAAAATAGCATGGTATTAGAAATTGCCTTCAGTTGCTGGCTGACTGGGGATAGATTTTCACTCCATGTGGCTCAAATGCCATGGAGCACATGGAGACTGACCATAGCTCTCTTCTGAATCCTCCTGACACAACATGCCCTTCAGGGACTGTGGGGACAATACAGCTTTGCTTTCCAGAGCTGCTCATTTATGCACACACTCCTCTCTGACTCTGTAACCAAAGAGCAAAAGACAGCCTGAATATGTAAAATGCCAATAAGAGCTGAATGATAGCTTCACCTTCTGGATTGTGTCTCCAGCCACTGTAGGTGGAAAGCAATCAATTTTATTGAGAAGCTTCTACAGAGTCTAATAAAACCTGCATAAAATTTTAAGCTGTAACAATTCCAATTTCTCTTCTCTGGCAGATTGATGAAGATAATTTTTCATTCTTTTGTAGGTATCTTAGTTAAATTCTTCCTGACTACCTGCATAAAGATGCTCTGGAAAAAAAATCAAATACCATTATTTGCATAGAAAAACTAGTAGAAAATACAGGTAAAACTCATTTCTCAGGCACAGTCTCAGGTATTTATTCATTTAGAGCTCAAGTCTAAGTGCTACCAAGTACTGGAAGTGAGAACAGTGTTTGGTCAAGAATTTCAGTGAAATCTGAAAAACTGTGATTTCAAGGATTAAAATGTAGTGCCTTTAAAATTTATCATGAATTTCTCCAATTCATCTTACTCTTCCTTTATCTTCACCTTTCCCTGTCCCTCAAGAAAGTGCTTAAACTTCCCTACCTACTTTCAGGTATGATTTTTTTTTTTTCTCATCTGGCTGAGTGTGCTCATGAATAAGCACCTTAATTAGAGTGAATTGTATATTTTGTCTGAGTATAATATGCCTGTACAGTACCAGAGCTAAAAAAGGAACTGGGGAGTAGATGCTTTTCATATTGTTTATCTTTAGTGAGAGTTACTATGAGGGTTGGAATGTGACAGTGATTTTTCCCAAAATTTGTGGTAAGAACTCTCACAGAACAAGCTCTTTTAAAAAATAATTATTTCTGGAATTATTTCATTGCTGTTATTGGATTTGTCTTTCATTTTTCAGTGGTTTATTGCTAAAGCTTAGGAAAAAACCACCCCTCTAAACATGGAAAAATTACCAGGCTTCTATTTAAGTGCTTTTAGACCATAGTCCTCATATTCATCTTTATGATCTCAATTCTTCCAGACATATAATGGACATTTGAACTTTCTATTAACATATAATTTGTAGCATTATTAAAAGAGCTCTTAGAAGATCAATAGTAGGAAATTAATCTTACTTGTATGGTGCAGTGAAGTTCAGAAATTTCTTGCCTTTAGAGGATTCTGAAAATTATTCTTTTGATTAAATCCCTATTTCGAGAGTGAACTTGAAGAAACTGAAAAGGGAAAATGTGCTTGCTCTAGGGATTGATTTGTGATAAATATTTGTGGAAAGCAGAGCAGGTTAGGTTGAAAGGGACAATAAAGACCTGGTGTTTGCTAGAACAGTTTCTTCACGCTGGTGGCTGAGATGCTGGGATTTATTCCAGAAGCCTTCATGCAAATGAGGAAATTGTAGTTTATTAGCAGTAATCCCCTTGCCTGGCATTGATTCACCAAGCCATGCCTTGGCCAGGGCAGAGCCCTCAGCAAAGAGCTCTTGCTCCATCTCAGTGGGAGTTGGTGCTGAGCACCCCAGGCTCTGCAGCAAGCAAGGCTTTGGGAGCCAGCACTCTCTGGCCACACTGCAAACTCAGGGTTGGAACCTTTTGCAAAGCAAACATCACAGTCTTTGGAACTTTCTCTGCTACCCTGAGGCCAGTGTTTCACCATTCTGTCACTTTTCAAATCGGTCTTAAGTTTTCACAACTAAGATGGACTCAGTGCCTTCCCTTCATTTTGCTGTCAGTCCTCGTTATTTTTAAAATGTTCATTTAGTTCTCTGAGTTTTTCCCATTCCTCTTTGCCTCCATGTTCTGTGGAATTTCTAATTAGCACATAATTTCTCCTCCAAACACAGTGTAAGATGGATGAATATTTCCATTTCTTTCAATGTTGGGAAATTATTTGTAAGATCCAAATTGTTTTGTGTTCCTTTCTCAGCTTTTTTGAAGTGAATTTATGTTCAGTGTAAGTAGTGAAGTTCCAAGTGAAAGGAATTCTGTGGAAATTTTGCAATGTGGTAACAACTTCATTCCTCATGCAGCCATTCATGAATCTCTACTTGAGAGCAGTGAATGAAACACCTCTGAATCAATTATTAGTGATTCACAGATTTTAAGATGTCATTAAGTTTTTGTACCAAACCCTTTCTGGTGATTAGCAGAAGAAAAACTTGGCAAAACAGAATTAATCCCTGGTCCTCATTTGTATCAGTCCAAAGTGGACTGATGCACTTTCAGTCAGTGCTAAAAGAAATTTTTCCATCTTCCAAAGAAATTACTCAGAGATTGATCAGGCAGCACTGAACACCCTGGACAGCTTCAGCAGAATAATGGCTTTTGTTTTGTTTCCCTATAGAAATAAGAAATGACTGATTTCTACAAGAGGGGTCCTCTGTGTGTCCCATGCTGCTTTTCAGCACTCAGAGGTTTGGGACACGATGCATATTGTAAAAGGTGATGTGTCTGGCACTAACTTAGTTTTCAAAATGAGCTTTAATCTCCCAGGGAAAGGCAATATTTGGGAGTTCCAAAAGCAGTTGTTTCCATTAAAGTGAGATTTGTGAATGGCTCAGGGCTGTGAACTCTGTGGATATTGAGGTCCTGTTTTCACTATAATACTGTGTTGTATTATTTTGATTCTTAAGGGAGCCATAGTCCTGCATTTTAAGACAGGTTTGTCATAAACTAAAATAAACTTTTTGCAATAATCCTAACAATATGTTAGGCTAAACTGAGATGAGGAGGTAGAAGTGAAAAAACCTACTGTTCCCCTTCCTTCTCTCCCTACCCAGAGGGAGGAGGGAGAAGAGGGATCCCAGGGACATCAGAGGTGCCTGGCTCCTCTGCAATGGCTCTTTTCCTGATTTTTGTGGCAGATTTGCATAGTGCAAGGGAGCAGCTGGAAGCCATCAGTAACCTATGGGCAGCATTGACAGGTGATGTGGAGGAAGCTTTCTGGCACTGCTTAGGAGGAAAGTTTTGATTTATGGGACAGGTTATGTTTGTGGCACAGTGCTGGGGCTGGATCTTTCTCTCGGATTCCTGACCTGCAAAATGGGATGCAAACTGAAAGGGGGACAAATGATATTTGCCATTGTGTGGATATTTTATGCTTGGATTAGTGTTAATTTTCCCATTTCTGCTAGGGATGCACAATTTGCTTTTTCTTGCCAGGTTTTTTTCCTTCCTGAATAAAGGCTTCTCTAATGAGCTGGGTTTTGAGGTGTGTGAGGGTAGAGAGATAACATTCTTCACTAAATTAATGGACCTCTGGTTCAGGATTGGTGAAACTGCCAATTGTAGGCAGTTAATTCAAAGTTTCAAGATCTTCCATTAGAACAGAAAATTTTGAGCTTTCAGTTGGAGTCAGATTACTTCAATTAACAAATTGAAGTAATCTCATTCCAAAATACATGTGCTTTGCAAGTGGAATGATAAGCCAGAGCACCTTGCTGCTTATGCCACTTGCTTTATCTAAAGGTCTTGCCCATTTTCAGTGTAAGTAGGGTCCTTCATAATTTGAACAACAGCTTAACTTAGAGTGGATATACAAAAATACATTTTTGAACCATTTAGCAAGCAAGGGAGATTTATAAAAAAGTTAACATTCTGTGAATCACTTCAAAATGCATCAGAGCTGAGAAAAATGAGTGATGCAATATTTTTAAAATTTTATGCTTTGCACCCCGTTCTGGCCTACTGCTTCCTCAGAAAAGGTAGAGGAGCATGTCTTTAAATTCTTATTTTCTGTTTCTAGTGGTTTCTGTATTTTCCTCTTTAATCCTTTAGCAACTAGATTTGTGCTTGGTCTGCTCTGCTGAATAATGTCCACATAGGGAAGTAAGAAGGAAGAGTTTTCAGCTCCATGAAAAAAAGGATCCTCCTGGGTTTCTTTTGACCTTTCTCAAGTCTTACATGCAAGCATTTATTCCAAACTTCCACAGCAGTGCCTTTCAACTGTATCCACCCTCTTGCAAAGATTTGATCCCTGGGTTTAATTCCAACAAGTCTTAGTGTTTCCATGTAGCTTTCCTTTGGAGAAGAAGACATTTTTTTTAAAGCTTATTTTGGGAGGTTATTGCACCCACGTAGAAGCTAAATTGGAGGATGTTTAATTACTGCAGCACTATAACTTTTCTCCACACCATTTTGAACTAAGTCTGGAGCCTTAACCAGAAACTTCTCTTCCTGTGACTCTGTTTGTTCCTTGAACACATATAAAATGCAAGTCTAAAATTTCAGTATCAGCATCTTCCTCTACTTCCTTTAACCTAATTACCCAAATAATGGGATAACTGATATTTCATTATAAATATTTTCAGTCTCTGTAGGCTTTTTCATTTCTTCTCCTACATCATATTTGCTGTCCTCCTTGGGAAAGGAGCAATATGCTTCCAGATGTATATTCTTTTCTCAAACTTGAACTTTAATCCATCACAGTTCCAGGTTATATAAGGCTTTGAGTTAATCTAATCTGAAGCATTCATATAATACTCTTCACCAGCATGTCATTACCCTGTCTGTCCTATGCTGTTATGGTCTCATGGGTTTGTTTTTCCTGAGGTTTGTTATAGCCTCATATCCCACAGTTTATTTCTAAAGGCTCCATCAAAATGAGATGTGCTTAGAAGACCAAACACAAACAAAAATAAAGGGAGAAAAATGGCTTTAATTACTGTTTTGGAAGGCATCTGCAAGGTTTTTTTACTTTGATTCATTGATGCATCAGTGCTATGGATATAACTGAAGTGTTTATTAACCAGTTTGCAAACTATGAATTGTTTTAGTTGCCCTTCTACAGCCTGAGTCTAATCTGAATGCACCCCCTGGTTTGATCTCTGAGAATTAACACACAGGCAACTACAACTCACATGCTTTTCCCTTAAATGTTTATTTACATGACACATGAAATAATCACAATTTCTAAAGAAGAAAATTATGTTTATATGGTTCTTGGGCTAGAAAAACAACAAAATTTAACATTTTGGTTATGGCCAACCTCTGAAATCTGTCACCTGCTGTTGTAATTTATATGCAGCTCTGTTTGCAGTTCCCTCTCTTCTACAGAGAGAGCATTCTCATAATGTTAATATGAATCTAGGAAACTAAGAATTGGTTTAAAATCAAGCTGCAAGAACTTGAAAAACTTACCTGCCAAGGAAAGCATCTTTGCTTTTAGAAACAAACCATACCCCCATGTTCTGAGCTCAAATTGCTGGAAAAAAAAATAATTTTAGCAGAGAAAGCTGACAGAAAAAGAAATGACACTTTAAACTTAAAAGAATTTTTCCTTGACTAGTTCTAGTCTCAGATTAAAAAAATATTGCTTCTACTGGCAAATCCATAGCTGATAGCAGTGCTGAGACTTCCTTTCCAGCAAAAGCAGCCTCTTAGTTTCTGTATACTCTTGGCTGGAGGGATGCTTCCCATTCCAAGTGGGATCTCCAGAGTGCAGCTTGGTACTATCTAGTTTTAAACTTATCAGGTCATTAATGTATTAAAACTGAGCTAAAAAATTGAGCTTAGAACCTCTTTCTGCTCCCTGGGAGTGCATCATGTGGCAGCAGCAGCCCTCACTAGCCATGGGTGAGCTGCTGAGCCCAGCCAGGGCACCAGGGCAGGCCAGGGTGTGGGAACTGCTCCCAGGGAGCTGCCTGAGAGCAGGCAGGGCTCCAGAGCAGCCCTGCAGCAGGGCTTGAGCTGCCCTGACCTCACCTGAGGGCAAGGGATGACAAACCAGTTGGAGGGGTTTGGGCTGAGATTGGCACTGGGGTTCGTGTGATTCAGAGCCTTGAGATCTCCCCAGCTGGAGTGACCTCCAGGGGTTTTTTAGCTCCACCTGTGTCCTTTAATTGCTGCACTGACACAAGTCTTCAAAAATTTGACAGCACTGTGGAAGTCGACAGACAGCTCTAAGTGTTCCCCTATGTTTTGAACAGCCTGAGATTCAGCATAAGAATCATTTAATCCCATATTATTTATGAGAGAAGTGCTCTGAGGTACTGTGAGGTGTCTTGTTAGGTCAGAAATAATTTATAGACTCTGGAAGGGGCCTTTTTCCTAGTAAAAAAGCAAGAGGATTAGGTGGCTGAAGGAATTTTTAGGCAAAAGTCTTTAGGGGACCTAACCCTTTGTGGCTAGCTTAAGAAAGACTCAAAGGGGACAAGGGAACAAAACTAGTCACAGATCATATGAATTTTTCAGAACTAGATTATATTAAAGGTGAGCTTTCATTTGGAATAGAATTGTTTAATTCAGGTTTTACTTATTGGTTTTTCCTGGGATCTTTTTGGGGTGTCTGCATCAACTTCTTCCTGTGCCTGCGCTTGCCAGAGCTAGTTTAGGCAATCAGGGCAAGTAATGCAGCAAAACAGAAATTGAGCTCCCACTGTAAGATGAAGCAGTGATAAAAGCAGTTTTGATATCCTTAATGTATTGGACTGTAAATTGCATCATAACCAGCAAAGCCATCCTTTGAGAAGGGACTCAATAACTCTGTCAAGGTCTCTCATTCCCTTTAATTAGTCAGGCCACCCAGTGTCTCAAAAGATCAAATTGAAAGCAAATAATCATTTTAGGCTTGAAATGCTCAAGATGAGGATTGTATTTTTATAGCCTTCCTCTAGTCTCTCACTGGGCTTCACCTGAAATTTGTGGCATACACAAAAATGAAGTTTTAAGCCACTATAAAAATAGATCCTGATCACCCTGAGGCTTGAACTGAAAGCTGGTGACACGTTTCCTTTTTCTCTGCCATTATTATCAGGATTCTTATTTAAAAAGAACATGAGAGAAATACTTTGCTTTCTAGCTGCCTAAATGTTTACTGTGTTTGCCAGGAAAACAGTCAGCCCTCATTTATGCAACACAAACTTTCTTTCCATAAAATCATTTGTTTCTTTGTGTATCTGAGCACAGCATTTCTTTAAAATGTGTATTGTATATTTATGAAAGCATTTGTTTCAATTCCTTTTTCATTTACAACTGAAAGCAAACTGCAACATCAAATTTACTTTGTTTCAGCAGTGATATTGTTCCTTTATTTGAACTGTCATTACTGTGCAGTCTGGCCATGTTAATGATATTTAATTATATCTTTGAGTATTGGGTGTTTTGAGTAGTATTGTAAATAAAGATACAATTCATAATCTATTTTGCAGGTCTATATTGTGTGTACTTACTGTAAACTATTAAATCATGGTTACACCCCCTTATAAGAAACTGAGCCATACCAGGATATTTTTGATTGACTGAGAGCCATTTCTCTTTGATTTAAGTTGTCTTTGACTTTTTGTTCTCCTGATGGTGGTACTGTCCTGCTGGAGACATTTTGACCATATAATTAATTTTTTTCTGATGATTTTACTGGAATTAATTCTTACAATGAGTTTACAGAGCCTGGCTATACCATGGTACCCACTGGACAAGATAATGACAATGGACTCTATTTATGTTCAACTGGGCAAAATTGTTTCTATGATGACTCAAAAGATCATACACTAACTTTTGCTTTTAGCTGAGGTTAGGTTTTCCAGGTAGAACAATAAAATAGTAAATGAAACGTGGGCTGCAAGTGGCAAGTTAGATGTTATTGTTTCAAGAAACTGCATAACCATGAAACCAAAATCCTAGAAACTGCTGTGTTAAACCTGAAGAGTAGCAAGAGCCAGCACTTTGATGTGAGCTGGTTTGGACAGCTATTCATTATTCATTGGAACCTCCACTCCTATCTACAACTTGTGCCTCTAGCTTCAAGTATGGAGAAACTTCACATAAACAAATAGATATTTTTTTTTCAATTTTGTTCACAGCTCAAGTGAACTTGTGTGGAACACAGCAAGGGATGGAGAGCTCAGTGAGCTGTCAGCCATCCTCATTCTCAATTCTGCAAAAGGAAGCAGCAGGGTGGAGGGGTCCAAGGTTAAGTGTGTGGTGGGCTAAGTGATGAAAGAAAATGATGTTACATTCTTACTCTGGGATTTCTTAATTGCATATCCTGTTCCTGCAATATTCATTTCAGTTCTACGTTCTTGAGTGAGTTCTGAATTCCTTGGGCTTTTTCTAAATCATGAATGATGTTTCCTTCCTGCTGCAAATTCATTCACAGAGACTATTTTGTAATATTTACTCAGTTCATTGAATGGAGAAAATATTCCTCTCTTAGCAGAGAAAAATGCCACACCATTCTCTAACCCAGTCATATCCCTAAATGCCATTTGCAAAGCTGATGGTGTCAAAATGCTCTGGTGTTAATTGGATGTAACAAATGGGAATTGTTTCAGAGTATTTTTCTCAAGCTGGGAAGGAAGGTATGAATTAGATATGTGGCAAAGTGACAAAATTCACACAGTGCATCCTGAGATGCTTTGTGCCACTTGTATCTTTGCAACATGCAAAATGTTCTTTCCCATATGGGTTTCTATGGCATGCTGGCAGCATCTTTGTCTGTGTGATGTCCAGAAAGCTGTAGGGCTTCACATTTCTTTCACCTCCACTTCAGCAGAAAGTGTGGGGACTCTCAAATTTTAAGGCATTAGAGAAGTTTTTCCAGTGATACTGGGCTTTATTACTTGGCTCTTTTTTCACGTGAGAAAAAATAAAAATAGGGACAGTGTATGAGGTAGGAAACTAAAAAGATGCAGTGCTCTGAGGTCCTGGAGAAATCTACTCCGCAGTCCAGGCTCTGTGGTGCTGATGAATCTTTGGCATGTCCTGAGACAAACATGGAGAATCTCAGAAAGAAAGAATGAGTGACTGTAAATCAAGAGCTTGAAAAAGTAGAGAAAAACACTGTCTTAAATCTTACATGTTGCTCAGGAAATTAGCAAAAATAATATATTTTTTCATAACTGGGAACCTCCTTGATGCAAGTGCTTTTTTTATTGATATATTCCGCAAGGTGATGAAGGTTTTGATTTTGGCTTACTGTCACTCAGCCAGCTAAGGAGAAAAAGCATCTTGCTCAGGCCCAGTAGTGAGTGGTTGGTGTCATGAGTGATTCAAGGAAATAATGAACATAGAGGTTATCAGAAAATATTTCAGTGGCACTTTGCAAATGTGGTAATATATTGAAACTAAAAAGTGAAGTTATTTCAGTGGTGAACCAAAGCAATGAATATTTGTAATTGAAAACCCTGGAAGTGTGTAAGAGTCTTGTTTTCATATGAGTTGCCTTTCCCTGTGCCCACATATATATTTACATAACAGTGGTATCATGTCTTTCTGCACACACCAGAACAATTCCTCTACTATTAATTATTTTCTGTCAGTCTCTTTGTGCAGTTTAAAACAATGAACCATTTTATAGCATTCTAAAAAAGTCATATACACCCATACATATGTAATCTTTCAAACTGTTTTTTAGGTGGCTTAACTCATAAAGCCCAGTGCTGTAAATGTGCCAGTGCTTAGCCTCAGTAGCTGTTTGAGTTACTGTGTCATCTCATGTTAATACACTGCTCCAGAGGCTTGGAAGTTAAGGAGCTGTTCAGTGTTATGCTTCATCAATATTTTGTGTGTTATATGAATTATCTCAGTGATTATGCAGCCTCAGAGATTAGGGTCATGCAGTCTTAATGAATTAATTATAAATCTGTGTGAAAATGGCCACAGTTTACTATTGCTCAGTAACAGCAGGATAAGAAAGGAATGTATTTCTCATTTAAAGGCAATAGTCAATAGGTTGTGGGCATCATTAGACCAAGCTCTACACTCTCCCAGACTGAGTTGTGTCTGTTTTGACAGAAAGCAGAAAAGTGTGAGTCTGGCTTGGGTTTTGCACATTTCTGCCCTGTTTAATTAAATGGTATAAAACCCCTTGTGATGACAAGTGCTAACTTCCTTCAGCTGTACACTGTGTTGTGTCATCCAGAGAAAACTGGAAGGAATTTTGTCCAAGGGAAAGCCAGTGAGAAGTGACAACTTGTACTGGCCTGCAGGAACTCATCATGTTAACTCCCTGGTGGAGAAACTAATGTATGCCCTTGTATTGCCTGTAGTGAGTTGAGACTGGAGGGAACAGGGCCTGTTTAATGTGCTTTAATTTGCCAAAACATAATTGCAGCATTCCATTTTGTCTATGGCTGGTAAGGACCTTAAATTTAGAAGTGTCTGGTTTTTGTTTATGTTTTGTTTTTTTTTAGTTCACAGTATTAAACAAATTTAATGAAGAGAGAGATCAAAGGGTAAATCACTCATATTTTCTCAAAACAAAAAACCAAAATAATAAGATAATAGGATCCATGCAATAAGTATTGGAAAAAGGAAAGCAATTAGCTGTTTTCATGTGCAATTTCATATGAATGGTTGTGACCTAACAAGTACTTTATATATAGCAAATAAGGTCTTCATAGTATTTAATGAAGTTATCTCCTTAGTTGGAAATATTGCTTCTAAAAAGATATATATCTATAGATAGGTGTGTAAAACCTTCTCCTTGGCAGAGCAGAGATAATCCTGTGGATGAGACATTTAGCTGAAAAGTTTCCTTTCCTACCTCAATTTCTATGTTGCCCAACAATATCTTAATATCCCAGTTATTGTAATTGCAAAATGGAAGGGTCAGTTCATATTTCCTTTGCCTGGTCAGCTTGGGTTTTAGAGAACTTCAACATAACAAAAGCCATTCCTTACTTTATCAATGATACAAGTAATCATGAGCTCAGCAACTCAAAATGTTTCTGCTGTGCAATGATCATAACCCAAGATAATATCCATATTTAGAACCTCTTCAGTGTTTTTAGCAGAGGACTCATGAGGTAGAAGTGCTGCAGTGCCACACTTGTCTTTGTTCTTGTAGGGAGTTTTCCTTGTCAGGATTTACTAAACATTCAGCACACACTCAAGGCTAATGTCTGCATGGCCTGTGAAAGATGGTACCACTGAAGCTTCCAAGGCACCACTGTGATTCTAACTGGTATGTAAATCATTCCCAAGTGATTTAAAACCAGGAAAGTGGAAAATTATGAAATACAATTCAAGCGCGTAGTTCCTCGATTAGAAAATAATTTATGAAATCCATCTGGGAGAGCAGCTCTGGCCCCATTGGAAGTTACCCTTCAGGTCACAGAGGAACATGTTCTGTTCTGATGCACCACATATAATGTAACTGAATACTCCCCTAGAAAGGCAAAAAGTTTATCCATAAGCATCTTGCAGACATTTGTGGGGACAGGTTGCTAAGCTTCTCCCAGGAAAGGAAATCAGATCTAGAAATATTGAACAATAGAAAAAATTACCCTGCAAATATTCAAGATTTCTATATTTTAAACATTTTGTGCTGGTGGTTTCTAACCACCAAGGGCACTTCTAAGGAATTACTTTAACCTCAAAGACTTCAGTCCAGGAAGTTTTGGTCTCTATTTGCCAGAGTTTTATCCAATTAGACATTATTTTTAATATAGCAAAATGCTAAGAAGCAATGACATCAATGACTGGCATTTTATAGTAGTTCTAGCATTCAAATGGATGGCTTTAATGCTTTATTTCCATACAGATTTCCTGATTTACATGTGGACTAGAAGTACTGTGATAATTTTTATAAGACTTTCTGTGGAGAAATTAGTCTAATTTACAGCGTCAAAGGGAAGTACCAAATCCTTTAACTGTGTTTGATCACAAAGAAATCAGCTGCATCTGCAAAAGAAATGCTTTCAACATTTCTAATTAAGTAGCTTAGGAGAAAATGTGCAGCCATTTTGTTAGCAGCACACTTCTTACATAAATGGCACTTGAGATCAGCTGCAGGCTTAGTCACACGAGTCTGTGAATAATTCATCAGGAGACACATCACCCTGGTCAGAAAGAAAAGCTCTGCAGTGTAAGTAACCTTATCAGGGGTTATCTTCCTTCCTTCCAAAGCCTCAGGGAAGAGGTGAGCCACTGAAAAATACTAGTGTGCCACAAGGAAGGTTCTAGAATTTGCTGGACAAAACATAGATTTGGTTATTATCAATTGAGCATCTGTACCTCTGGAGATGCAAAGTCGCTTATTTGCTTAATCAAGAGCTTTTGAAGATCTGTGTCTATTTTTTTCCAAACATTTGTAACAAGTATTCTTTATCAACCATTTCCTCTGTAAAAGGTTTGTGTAATATCACAGGGAAACGCTGTTCAGTTCACAGTTTGTCAAATTGTCATTGAAGCTGTCTGTTAATTTTGTTTTAATTGATATATTGTTGACAGCTTGTGAACTATACCTTCAAGATATTATTTATAATACAATAGATAAAAAAATATTATCTGGAAAAAAAGTATACTTCTTTTGAAATGTACCAGCAGTAATAAGTGAGAAAAACTGTTATGCTGATTGTGAGAAATTAAAATTACAGTGCTATTAAATAAGCATGAAAACTTGGCACCTATGCCATGTGCTCCAATACTGCTCTAATTTCTTAATGGAACCATGCTTTGAATATCACATTCAAAAAGCCAGACAATTTTTTACAAATATTTAGACACATTCTTGGTTGAAAATGCAGCGTGACAGAAATGGCCTTGTGGTGTGCCTGTCCCTACAGGTACTGTTGCTAAAATACTTGGTGCCATGGAGGACTAACAGGGCTGGTGCAGTCTGTGTTTATGTGACTGCTGCCAAGAAAATATTTTGAAGGAGAGGGAGAAATTTATCAAACTACAGAAATGTAATAATAAGAACAATTTCACCTTTTGAAGACAAGCATAACCTAGCGTGTATAAAATCACCTGGTGTAAGAAAAGCTCCAGGAGCAAACAAATGAAAGCAAGCAGTTTCTGGCAGTGCCTATCCACAGGTGGGCAGCTGGCAGGACAGCAGGCACCAAAGAGCATCTGAGTGTTACACAGGGTGCTGCAGACACAGCACTGAACGGTGAGCACAGGAGGGAACTCCCTGAAGTTCATTTGGGTCACTACTGGGCAGCGTGTGTCTGCAGAGCTTTGCAGATGTGCAGCAGCAGAACCACACATTTCTGGTTGCTGCACAGCTCTGATGGGACAGTTGATCAAAAGTTCTGCAAGTGAAGCAGAATTTTTCATCTGGGGTTTACTGCAAGCAAATGAGCATTTCTGGCACTCCAGGGATGATGATCAAGTGCTGTAGTGTCCAGTGAGTTTGTGTGCAGCACCAGAAAAACCACTTGGTTCTTCATGCCCTCACAAAAAGCACTGCCTACATCCATCTCTATCTGTGAGAAGTGTTACATATTTTTGCAGGAAACTCTTTTTTTCTGCCTATCTGGTGAAGGGCCTTGCTCTCAAAAGAAGAGCTCCTCCACAAAATTTGACCCATTTTTAATTTACAGGCTTTTTTAAATGTCGCTTTATTTTTGGGCCTTTTAGAATTAGGCCATTATGAAGCCCCTTTAATATTATCTACAAGTTATAGAGAGCTGGATGATTTCCCATTGTATTTCTTATTTCTATCCAGATCACTCTAAAAATTATGTTTGTAGAATTTCAACCATTTAAAATCTGTATCAAGTCAGCATTACATTTTTTCTTGTGTGGGTACATTTTTTCTTGTGGGCATCCATCTCACAAAAAATAATGCAAGTCAGGGAAGAATAGATTGGCCTATACAAACCATCATCAGAGTGCTCTAGAATGATCTACAGACCCTAAATTATTTGGCCCTTATGGCAGCTCATGTGGCAAGTTGTACTCTTTGCCTTCAATAAGTAGATTTTCTTCCAACTCATTCCCGTACTGGCTCTAATGAAACTGAAATTTCCAGGGCTTTATGTATGTGGGCAGAGCTGAGCTGCACCTGGGTTGAGAGAAGCATGAAAGAAAATCTAGATGACAAAATGCAAATTGCATTTGTGCTGTTTTCCAGTCTGTTTCCTCAGTCATCTGAGGTCTGCAGATAAAACTGCATTTTAGCACATAACGTTTTTTATGCTTAGCTCACACAGTTTGTAGTCTCTCATTTCAAGAGAAGTAAATGTAACTCTTCAAAGGCTCTTTAGGGACCTCTTTGATGTGTGTAGTTTATATCCATTTTGGGCTGTGTCTGGTATGATGGCTGAGATTTTACAGGAGCCTAACCCAGAGTTTGGAAGCAGCCATTGAGGAAAATGTCACAGGATGATCAAAGTCACAGTGGCCCATTCTAAGTACCTTTCTTAGAGCTTCGAGTAGGTTTCTCTGCTCAGGTGACTTGGAATAAATGGTTGTATAAAATCAGACATGAAAATGTTTAAATTCTGATCTTCGCACTTCAAAATCATCTGGATAGCCAATGGAAAGCAAATAATGAGGGAAATTTCCCCAGATTTCCCTCTAGTACATGAAGAGTGAAAAGAGAAATAAGGGACAGCAGACAGTGAATTATACATAAAACACTTGCACATGGATCAAAGAGAGAAAAGAGGAAATGGTGGAAGCCAGGGAGAATGGTTTTACCCTTTGCTGCTTATCTCTGTAGAGGTGTTCAAGGTTTCCATAGAAACTTGAACATAGCCTGAATTTGGGGGAAAACAGAATTTCTTCCATTTCTCTTTAACTGCTATAAATGCCATGCAAAAGCTGATGTGGGGTTTCTGTTTTGCATAACTGGGCCAGCTACTTCCACAAAAAACAATTACTGAAACAAATTAATCTATAGAGCTTCATGGTAAAATTATGGATCTGGATTAATTTTACATGTCACTGGAACAATTTTGGTCACAAAACAAAGCTCAGCTGCACTAGGAGTTAAAATGGAGTTTCTTTCAGCAGGTGATGCAGTTACATTGAATTGGTTAAAGAGATTTCTTGAAATATATATCTACAATTTCTACTGTGTGAGAAATAACAATCCTTTAAAGGAACACTCCTCTCTTTTTTTGTTCTTCTGCAATGTGTGATATTAGTTGTTGTTAAAAAAAAGAATGAACATATATTATGGTCCTTTGCCATCTGATGGTACTTTTGCCACTAATACCAAGAAATGGATTAAAATTATTAAAAATAGGCTGCCATGTAAAATGATATACACAGCAAATGTGTTGTTTCTAGCTGGTGTATAGGTTTTTTTTGCTTTTTTAAGGGTGGTTCCATGTATCTGTAATTAGTTCAGACACTTAACCTGAAGAAGCTGGCAGTTACTTAGGCAGTATCACCTCTCAGTATTGTCAAGATATGAAAGGCTTTTTAAATTAAATTCATGGGTATGGGCTGACTTTAAAAGCGTGCCTGACTTCCATCAGAATGTTAGTTAGCAGCTAAAGGTGTTCCTGATAGATGGACAGTTTGCTCAACTGTAATCTGCAAAACAGCCCCTGTGGAATGGGCCCAGTTAGAGAGAACCTTCTCAGTCTGATTTTAGAGTGGGTTTGTGTGTGTCTACAGGGAAACATGGAACTGAGTGTGTCTCCAGGGAAGGACAGATATTCCTTCCTGTTAGAGAGCAGGCAAGTACAGCTCTAGAGAGGAATATGGACACTGCAGGGCTGAGAAGGCAGGGATGACATTCCCAATCTTTGTTCAAAGGACTTCATGCCATTTTTGCAGTAATTGGGCATAGAAATTGGCACCAAAAAAAAAAAAAATTGACAAGAAGCAGAATATGGGATTTCCTGCTCAGAAATGAGAGGCATCACTGGGTACAGACCCACGTGTGATGTGTGTGGTCAGGGGGGCAGATGGGGTGAGCAGGGCTCTCAGCCTGTGCCAGAGCCTGGCAGTGCTCTCCTAAACCCCATCCTTGGGCTTTAATTCACGCCCACCCCAAGGTGCTGCTCAGATTCTGTTCACCATCAGCTGCGGGAGGCTGCCCACCACATGGCATCACTGGTAAAGCACGGACACGTGTGAAACACAGCTCTGTTTGTGGTTGAGAAGAATCAGCTGCATGATTTTGGGGCCAGATTTTCAGAACTCCAAATTTTGGTAATTCAATTCTCTTTAATTATGGCAGATTGAAAATTTCAGCAGAGTTTTTGTTGTTGGTTTCCCCCCTTTTTTTAATTTCACTTAAGAAAACCCCCAAAAGCTCCTGTCCATACTAAAAATTAAATAGTTGCTATTACTTCTCTCTATATAATATTGTTCAGAAGGAATAGATTTGTACTTTGAAGTACATGCTTTGAAAAAATTGTGTGTTGAAAGATAACACATTAATGGAAAAATATTGAATGAAGAGTTTTCTTGAGATTATGCCAAAAATTTCTACAGTATTCCCATTACTGACATTTAATATTCTGGAGTTATATCTAATAATTTACTTTTATTGTGATGATTAGCTACAAAAATTTCCTTTACCCTTTTAGGATGTCTCATAATATTCTTCTATTGTAAGCATTTCTCATGCTTCTTTTATTCTTCTTCTTTATGAATGTTTTCCAAATGAAAATAAGTAGTTCACAGTATGCATATTTTCGCAATATTAATATTGAAGCTGCAAGTATTCTGATTTTAATTTTTTACTGTGTCAGTGGAATTATTGCAGTGATGGTTTAATCTGTGCTATTGGTTGGGCATCTCCAAAGTCTGTAGAAAGGATCTCTGACTTCCATGCAATGGGAACCAAGGTTAGAACATCAGTCACAACGAAAGAATTCATGTACTGTATTTCACACTGTGCTGTTTCCTGAGTAACATTGGCAGAAAACCTCTGGCCTCAGCAGCCTGGAAACTTAAATGCTAAATTGAGGACATTTTTCTCATTAAAATTATTTTAATTATACCTTTCATTAGCAATACAATGAATAAATATAAATTAAAATCGTGAAGGAGTGTTTAGTGTTGCACTGAGCGAGAGGGGAGCTGCCAGATACGAGTGAATACAGCTTGTTGAATTACTGGAAAACATAAAACCCTGTGGGGATGAGGGCTGCCCTTTGCCTGCCCTCAAACAGGGTATCCCAGAACATCCACAAAATTACCTCAGTGCAAAAGGTCTGCCTGACTCAGCACTCCTGACACTCTCCAACGTAATAGTATTTGCCTAAGTTGTTCATAGGAGAAACATTTTGAATATAAGTGGATAAAAAATAACAAAAAACCCCACAAATGACAAATAAGTGAGTTTTTGCAAATGTCCACAAATAAAAAAAAAATAAAAATCAGGAACAGTTAATTAAACAGTTAATAACTTAAACAGTTAATAACCTTAAATTTAAAAATGGCTGATATTGAAACTCTCCTTTAAATGTCTGTACCTGTGGTGGATATTCCACACTTGCACTGTCAATATCATGAAGATCTGAAATACGCAGTTAAAACATTCTCTTAATATGCACTGATTTTAAATAGAAAAGCATAGATGCATACAAGAAGAATTGCTAGGAGATCTGTTTCATGTTTTATTAAAGCACACTTCAGTATGCTTCCCATTACCCAAGAACTTGACTCCTGTTCACTCTGCATATTTCTAGAAGAAATTTATTTTGTCTTAAAGTTCACTTCTCCACATCCCTGTACATATCCCCCTGTAGATAGTAAAAGAGCTGTAATCTGAGATTATATCACATGTTAAATCCATAGACAGGAAATCTTTCCTTGGTAATGAATAGGATTAACAAATACAATAACCTGGATATGATGTGGGATTAGCAGGGCAATCTATTTTTAAGCATTAGAGCTCTGCTATCATTCCATTCCTTGAAAACACAGTAGAAATTGCTTCTTATTTTGGAGGAGACTAAGCCTTGAGAAATTAAAATTTAAAAAAAAAAGGCAGAAGAGGGGAGAAAAAAATCCTTTTTCTTTAGGCTACAGGTAATTTGGACCCTTGAAGTTTCCATAAATACTGTTTCCTTAATAAAGAACTGATTGATTGGTTCTAACATCCTTCAGAGACTTAGGACCTTGTTTTATAGACTTTTGCTAGTGAATTTATTCCCTGGTTTAAATCTAAGAAGTCCAGCTGTTTCCAGTGTGGAATTCTTAACAACTGAAATATTGGATTTATTTAGTAAAGATAAATAGGACAGCATTTGTAGCATTAGGGGAAAATTAATTTACCAATCTAGAGCACAAGGCCTCAATCCCACAATTCAAATTCATGGAGACCATTTATGTGAAAGCCAATGCCAGCGTTTTACATCATTAAAATGAACAATATGATCCATGGGATGCCAATATAACAGCTCTCCAGGAACTAAAAAATTTACTAAGAGAGTCACCATTTACTCTGGTGTTGAAAATCCTTGGAAAACACTTTCATAAAGCCCCTAGATACTTTTGGTTTACAGTGGGGGCACAGGTGTGTGGTTACACAGGCTAGTGTTTCTGTTAAGTTGCTGAGAAGTAAATAAACTCAATTTTATACTAATAACTTAACCTGGGCCAGGATTTTTAATTCATTATGACATCAGTAACAGATGTAACTTGATATCCTGTTTATTATCCAAAATGTGTTAGGAAATAAATAATACACTGTGAATTTTTCATTGTAATAAGACTGCTGTGTAGATCTAAAAAGTTTATTTTTGCATGAATTCATTATGGCTGCAGGATGCTCTGCAGGATGATATTAGACAAACTGTTTTTCCAAACAGAAATTGCTTAAGTGAAGTCCTTGAAAGCAGTGACACAATTTCATTAATTTTATAAGCATTGGTTTCGGCCAGCATTCATTTTTTACCAATTTCTAGATCTTTTGAGAGAGATTTTTTCCTTGGGAATATGTGATCAGGGGAATGTGATGTTTATTTGTGCCTTAATTTAGGGGTTTTTTTGTTGTCATTATAAGATGGATACCTGTAATTGTTTTATCTCTGCACTGGTATATCAGGAGCTAGTGTAAAACTTTTATAGTGACCACGTTTTACATTCTTGCCCTATGAATTGTAGAGCTGGACAGACTGTGGGTGATCTTGAGAGAAGAATATTTGTGACATTACAGCTGTGAAATTCTTAAAAGCCCATCTAAACTTTTCTCAGTTTTATCTTTAACATAGAACCTAATGGGAAAGCTATGCAGGAATAGCAATAAAGAATCCATTGCAGTGCATGACATTCCATTTCCTTGGAGCTGGGGAGATTAATGAACTTGCCTGTAGGTTGGTGCTACCTCTGGTGTTACAGAAATAAAGTGCCCATGACTGTAATGCAGCCTCTCCTGCTTGGTCAAAGGCAGCCTTCCTTTCAAACAGGTTCCTTTGGATCATTTTTCTTTCAAGTTTTTACTGCATTAGCATACCAGCATTTTAAGGATGTTAAAGAGTAATTGATTCCAGCCACAAAATGTGAATTTAATTTCATTCATGTGACGATTAATCCCTGAATATTCAAAATTGGGTATCTAAGGTTAGGTACTTAAAATTTAGATACATAAATGTGCGATCTGATTTTGAAAGTAACTCTTGAAAAGAAATTAACATATAAAATTAGCCACCTCTGAAAATGGCATATTATAGTTATGGTATGAAACTCTAAGGACTACAGGAAGAGAAGATGTTGCTTCAAACATTTAGAAATTAATCAAAACAAGACCCAGCAAGTTCAGAGTGTCCCAGATGGTAAGTAAAGTGTGTTGTCAGGTGTTCTCTGAGTGTTAAAACAGAAGGAATTCTTTATTTTTATATTTTTATCAACTGTTAGGTATTTTCCCAAGAGATGAGAATTTGCTTTTCACCAAACAAACCTTTATTTGACTAAAACTCAACACATGCACAGCAGCTAGGAACATGATTTCCCCATTTAGGTATTTTTAAAATAAACCATTTAGACCTCTTCAGGTTTTTTTTTTTTGTTTGTTTGTTTTGGTGGTTTTTTTAAATTTTATTTTCACCATAGCTCTGCACATATCAGGTTCCTCCAAACACAGAAATGTTCATGTTTCCATATTTGAAATTAAGAAGGAAGAAGTTAAGAAAAAGAAAAAGTTATGGTGGATTGTGTGAGAAGTCAGTGAGTTTCTTTGAAATATTAATAGTACAATTGAGAAATTTTGAGCAGATTAGATGGAATGTGTTGAATATCTCTGTTTATATCTTGCACTCAGTGCTTCAAATGTAAAAAGAGTAAATATCTTGCTTTTCATTTCAAGAATACAATTTTAGAAAAGAAAACTACATACAGCTAAAACGACTGGATGGTAATTTATCTCCTACTTGATAGCAAAACCTTATCCCAAGGTATCTCACCAGTAAGAAAGGGGATATATAAAGAAAAAAAGTGCACAAAAGCAGATGTGGGGCTCAGATTATCCAAGGATGCCTGGGAAAGAGTTAAATATTGCTGTACTATACTCTTGGAAGATAATAAATACATAGATGAAAAGACAGGCTCATATTGCAAGCAAGCTAATTTTCCCTCTTTTTTAGTTAATATTGGTGGGCATCCCTGCATTAGAGCAATCAATGAGGAGAACAAACATTGGAAGGCTTTTCACAGCTTTGTCTGGATGGTCCCTCTCCCTTTCTGATGGAGCTCTCCTGAAGCACCATGAGCTGCAATGGGCAGCAGGCTACAGCTCATGCAAATGATCAATGCTGAGTTAGTCACAAATATAAAATAACCCTTAAAACGTTTCTAGCTATTTTCTTCAGCTACAACCAAGACTGTGATGAATTTATTCTTAGCATACAAATGGTTTTTGCCTTGAAGTGTTCTTATCAGAAAGCTTCAGATTTATCATTTTTCCACCCTATTGCATATTCTAGGAACCAGGTGTGGCTAAAAAAAAGTTCAGCTTTCATTCTTGAATGAATTAATTAAGCTAAAGCAAAAGAGAAGCATTATTGAGGTATGGAAATGAATTTGTTGTCTTTATTCCATGAAATCAGGCACATCATTGCAGAGCTGAATGCCAGGATGTTAATTTCCTTGCTCCACAAGGGTTTACAGGCACTGCCAAACTGTCTGTTCTTATCAAACTTTACTTGATTGCAAATGAACAAAAGATTTTAGATCAAATTTCACTGTTTAAAGTAATTTGATTAATTAGGAGGCATGGATTAGATAATGGAATAAAACTCACACTCTAAAGCATGGGAAAATAGCTTGTAAAATTACTGAGGAGCATGAGAAAAAAACTCTTCTAATTTTGTACCACTCAGAATTCCTATTGCTTACCAATACTGCAAGGTACAAAACGGAAACAGAAAATTAACTTTTCTCAGGTTTCTAAGAGATATCATTATTTCTGGCCATGTTAAAAAAATGCACGGCCCTCTGGCTGTGTATTTCTTGGCACAGCATTCTGCTAGGGGATGTGCCAAGCAGCCCTGGACAAGGCTGGATTTTCACAGTGAGCAATCCAGTCAGTCCCAGCACTGAACAGCAGGAGATGCTCAAGGGACGGAGCTCAGCCTGAGTCAGACCGAGCTGTGCCTGGCACCAGCTTCTGTGCTCCTGCTGGGACACCTGTGATGGGCAGGGTCCCCCTGTGGGGTGAGGGCACAGCCCTCTCTGTCCCCCCTCTCTGTCCCCCAACACTGGATTGGAAAAAAACCCTTCTCTCCCCAGAGAGGCCTGGGATGTGCCCACTGGCTTCACAGGTTTCTCACACAAATTTCACACACAAATTTCTGCTTGAAACAAAGTTTTGCCTTTGAGTCTCCCAAGGGAAAGGCTTTGGAGACTGGGATATTTGCAGATTGGTACAGAAAGGCACAGCCTGGTAGTTTGATGCTGAAATGTACTCATAGCAACTCTGTAGAGTAGGGTAGTGTGGGGTCTGGGCTGTGGGATGGAAATATTAAACCAGCTGCACACAGCTTGCTAAATCAGAAGATTTGGGAAAATCCCAAAGTCGAAATACTTTACATTTCATTAGGACAGTGAGATCAGGCACTACCTATTAATTACATGGAGTACCTGAAATCCTCTGAAGGGATGGCAATGCCAGTTTGTCTTTTTTCCCCTCTAGAGTTACCTCTGAAGGAGGATCTCAGCCAACACAGCTGCAAACCCTCCAGCAGCTCAACTGAAGCGCTGGGACTTCAAGTGTCCTCCCAAAGGGAGAGGATCATCCAAGGTGGTGTCTCAGTGCTCTTGAGAGAGTGTCTGTCCCAACACAGGAGGCCTACAAAAAGGTAGTTTGTCATGCCTGAGTGCTTTTTATTTTCCTTTTGTTGTCCTTGAGAAGGCAGTTTATATTTTTATATAACTTTGGCAGGTATTGCTCTTCTAGAGCTGTGGCTCTACAGATAGCAGGTGGGTAAATCTTGTAGTTAGGCCAAGAAATTTGGTTTTAAAACTCTAAGCAAAGCATATCCCGGGGAAAAAAAAAGCTTTTTCTGCATGATTGTTTGTAAACAGCTTGATAAAAATTGGTCTGGATTTCCTGTGTGGTGACTGAAACCATTGTATGCTGTCTGAAGGGATAAACCCCATGGAGAAGGAGTTTTCTGTATGACACCAGGCAAGGTCTTGGATTTAAAGAAGCAGTGTCTTTGGGTTGGCAGAAAGAGGCCCTTCACCATTGCTGGTATGCATGGTGTTAATGGCAAACAGGTGGCAAACAGTCTAACATCAGTAATTGGTTGCCACAGGTAGGACTTTTCTCCAGCATCTCCGTGCTGAGGCTTCCTCCTGCTTCTAATTCCTCCATTCTCTTTTGTGTCTTTTGTTGAAAAACCCCTCATACACTTTTCTCAACATTTTGATGCAGTCCTGTGCTCCACAACTAAATTATAAGACCAATTTATTTTCTAGGGCAGGAAAATAACTGACTGAAAATACTTCCTAGATCATCCCACAGTTTTGATAAAGGGGGTGGGAAGTCTTTGAGTAATTTTTGTAGCAGTTTCTCCTGCAAGGAAATAATGTGGAAATGTATTTCTACAGGGATGTAAAAAGGAGAAGGAAGTACCAAGATTTGCTCTTGTGATGTTGATGATTTATACAACTTATTCCCTGAGCTGATATAGAATGAGGAGGTTTGGCCTCTTTTCTCTCTATATCTGCACTGACTGAATATGCTCTGTCTAAAAATTATAAAATCAGAACTTTAGTAGTTTGGTTTTTTTCATTTGACTTGCTAATTAGGGGGTTTGAAAACACTTTTAATTATCCCTTTTTGTTTGGGATAGAGTCCACCACTTCCTGTTATTTGAAGCCAGTGGAATTCAGCAGCAGAGGGTTTATCTGTTTATGGTTTGGGAGCAAGAACAGACCTAGTGTGAAAGCTCTTCCCTCTTATTTGGAGTGAAAGACATCCAGTGATTTTTGTGCTAGTCTGAGAAATTCTGTGAAGTCATGCTGCTCCTGCTTAAAAGAGTATGGAGTATTCTTTCTTTTTTATATTTGAGAACTGTGATTCTGTAGTAAATGTTTTTTGCCAGATAGTGAATTAAGAGTAACCTTCCTTTGAAATTCAATGGTTTATAAATAAGCAGTTAGAATGTAATGATAAAAAGACCAAAGTATTTGACCTTTTCTGAATAGATACTAATATTTATTCAGGGTCACTTCCTAGCCAAGAGTTTTCTACCTATTGAGTTAGGTTAAAAAATTAGTGCCTTACCAGTCAAGTAGCAATTTCAGGGCACTGGTAAGCAGCCAGTTAGGGTTGTAATGCTTCTGTTGTACATTAGGTCAAACCAGTTTGTAATTATAACTTCTCTTTTAGTTTATGGATATGAATATCTATGATATATACAACAATTCTGCATGGGTTTATCAAAAATAAAAACATGTCTGGAAATGCAGCGAGAATATTGTAGAACTTTGTTTTCCTGGATTTATTTATGCTATTTAGTAACAACATAAGATTATTATGTGCACAGTGGTGCACAAAGAATTTATAGACCTGGACTCAAGCTCTTACAATCAGGAACTACTCTACAAAAAGTTCATTGTTAAGAGTTGCACTGGAATATAACAGGATTAAAGTTAGGTGATTTCAATGGGAAAAGAGCTTAGAAGAAAAGCCATGATTGTGTTGCTAGAAGAATTAACTTGATATGTGGACAATAGAGATACTTTTTGTAGGATTTTCATTTGGTGTGAATTTGTAGAGATCTTTGCAAAGTACTATTGTGTAGAACATTTATGTTCCCTGTACTTCTGTAAATTTTCATTCTGCATCTGCACCTTGAGGTCAGAGCAGCCCAACTGACAATTTGAGGTAATTCCTGATGGACTGCTTGTGTTCCTGAAAGTTTGCTGATGGAGCTGGCTGTGACAGAGAATTGCTGTTACCTCATTTCTTGGCCTCTTTCCTGATGTTTTTGCCTGTCATTTCCATAACTTTCAGATCTGGTTTAAATGCAGGAGAGGTGATGCTTCACCAAAGCAGTGACTTTCCCTTTTTAATCTTTTTTCCATGTTGAGTAACTGTGTGACAGCCTTACATTGTGCATTAGCCAGGCCCTGACTTTTCTTTGTCAGTAATTAGGCTTTTAAGAGGGGGTAGATCATCATGTTTGCAGGAGTAGTAGTTTGCAGTAGCTTGAAGAGCTACTTACTCAGTTTTGTTTAGTTATCACAAAGGACGTGGAGAGCTCATAAAAGTGAGTGGTTGTATCTGACCTCTCTAAAAATTTAGTCTGAGGTTGTGAAATTCAAGGAATTGTCTTCAGGCAGGGAAATGAATGACCTACACAGCAACTCCATACGAATGAATCCTACAGTCAAAATCAAATCCTTTGTTTCAGTTTACCAAATTTATTTCTCAGGCTACCTTGTCTAAATTACATCTGCTTCTAACAAAAGGGGCATTTCTTGTTGTATGGTACATCTCCTAGGGCAAAAATAAGGAAAATGTTATTTCCCCATAGCTAATGTAGAAAAATGAGTCAAGGTTCCTTTCAGAGAGCTGCCTGATTCCAGGGAAGATGGGGCCTTCCAGTTAAAGAACTGCCACAATTAAAGCATGGGATATTTTCACTCACATTTATGGGTTAAATGCTCCTATATCTTACTTGGTATTTCTATGTAATGTTTAGCAATACAGTGAAGGAGTCAAAGCACTCTTCAAAACTGGATCATGAAATATTTCAAACCAGAGACTTCAGTGACATTCAGAAGAGCAAGGCATGGATTTATGGGCCTATTTTGTTTATTGCTGCTTAGGAAAAAAACTTTTGTCTTAATATTTCTTTGATGCATTACTTCATGTGTTCTGATTAATTAAATAGATGAGGCAAAAAATTTTACTCTGAAAACAACTTGCATATGAAATTGATTGTACTTATGTAATTAATATCTTTTTACCAAGATAGGAAAAAAAATTAAAAAGCCAGCACTGATAATCCTTTAATGAGAATTTAGAGTGTATTTCATATTCTAAAGATGCTAAGCCATAGACATTGTTCATAGACATTCCAGTGCTTACAAATAGAGCATGGAAATGAAACAAGTAGCAGAGTCACCAGGTTGGCAGAGAAAGGCCAGCACAGGCTCATCACCATGCTGGGCATGCTTGCCAGTGTCTGCTCAGCTGAGTCATTTGGACTTGCAGCCCTGGCAGTGCAGCACTGCCAGGCCCAGTGGGAATGCTGACAAAATCCCACAACCACGTGTAGCACCTGAGAATTTCAGGTTTGGGTCATGTCATATCTGTCCATATCTGTGTGTCTGTCCCCTTCCCTCCTCACTAAAAACAATGTTCAGGAAAATTATTAACTTCCACACCACCTACACCTATTTACTCTCATGCAGGTAGATCATGAAAATTTCAGTTGTTTTAGTTGATTAGCTTATCTTTCTTTTTTTCCCTAAAGAATCTATTGGCTGTCTGTTTTTGAAGGTGAGTTTTGTGAGTAGAAAATTAGTAGAAGTCTAGCACGACACCAAGCATTGTTTAAATAACTTGGGAAAGTCTCTTGGGCAAAGGGATCTCTCAAATTTTATTATTTGCTTAAAAAATTATCACTAGTTTTTAGACTACTTTTTATGAATCCTTTAAACCCAATCCTAAAAAATATATTTAATTACTGCAACAAAGAGCTACCTGCAGTTCAGATGTGTCAGGTGAACTTAATTTAGTTTTGTAAACTAATGTTTCCTGAATCTTGTTGCTCTCTAAACTCACCATGGTGTAAATGGAACCCACATGGAACAAAAATGCCCAGCCAAGTACTACTTCTGAATAATATAATCCTAGGAATGTGGGATTCTTATTAACTACTCCAAGCTTCAGGTCTTTTCACCTAGGAATACTAGGAACCATTTTAACCATTTTTTGTGACCATGTGATATTTTTCTTCACAGTTTCAGTAATATTGACTTGAATATAAAATAGAGATGATATCTATTCATGTAAAGCCATCTTCTAGTTTGAACAAAATAATCTTGATTGGTATCATCTGGTGTGGTTCAAGCAAAACTTACACTCAGATCAATAATATGATGCTCATAATGACAGATAAAGCTTACAGACTAGATAGAAAAGAGCCATAAAAGGAGAGACTGGAAAGAGAGGTGGAGATGTTGGGTTGTAGCAGAACCAGAAATAGGTTTTGATTTTTACACTCCTCTGACAAAATTCTACTGTATCACCTTTATAGTCATGTGAGTGCTCTGAGGTTTCTGCTGGATTTCTGGGATGCTTATTTTAATACATGGGATAATAAAGTGGGAGATTTCGTTTGTGTGGAAAATTACCCAAACAGATAAAACCTCAGCCACGTAATGCCACAGAATCCATTTAAAATAAATAGTAATCTTACTAATTTTACATTATTACTAAAAATGCATTAAAAGGTACTGAACATAATTTTTCCCCCTGCAATATAATGAATGCAGAGAAGAAACAGGGTGGTTTCAAATCAGGACATCAGTAAAGCAAATTTTTTTTTTCCTAATGTGAACAAGTTTCATTCATCTAGTTCTTTTTAATTTGTGTCCAAATGAATTTGTTGAAGGCCTCTAAATGTTGCAGACAGTTTACTAAAGAAAGCCCTTTCCCTGCTTAGATTTTCTTTTTTCTTTCCATATTAGAAACAGGTAGACTTTACCCTGTCAGACTCATTACTACATCTTGGAGCTGAAAGCTGAGGCAAGATGTTTTTCATAAATTTTGACAAATAGATATTAGCAGAAGAGATAGACTTGTAAATATTCTGCAAAATCCAACTTTTTAAATGAGCTGTGCGTTGGCCGAATGTTGAATTTGTAGGCATTTGGTCTTAGGTTGACTGAAAGCTGCTTTAAAAACCCACAAAAATGGGTAAAACGTGAAAATGTCCCAGTAGTATTTATTTTTGCTTTATATTCTAGCAATTCACCTTACTCTGCCAGTCAAGTACACTGCACTTGCAGTGCAACTGATAAGTTTGACTTTCTGAATGAGCTGATGTGTCAAATATGTGATGGGTTGATATTTTCTTCATCATTTTACTGTAAACTGGGCAGACATTTTGCGGAGCACATGAGTATGCAAATATATTTGTGTGGTGGACTGTGGGGGGTTTGTTTAATTTTATATCTGCCATCACCAAATAAGAGCTCTGTTGTCAAAAGCCACAGATTGCTCCATTGAGTCCTTGCCATTCTGTCTTCAGCTGGCTACTTTAAAAGGGTTAATTCAGTTTTGGTTCCTCAGTCTGTCATTGCTGCTTCTTTCCTTTTCTCTGTGATTTAAACAGAGTACTTCAGCCTCCCAGCTGTCAATCTGTCAGTTTTCATGAGTGCTAAATACACTAGGGGAAAAAAAGCAATTTATTGCATTTTCACAACTGAGGAAGAATGGATGGCTCAGGAGATTGGTAATGAGCCTGGATACTGAAGCTACAGATGCAGCATAGAGCCACACATGCTACTATCAAATTCAGAGCTAGATCTGCAGAGACACTGCACAGATTGCACCAAAGAAGCTAAAGTTGGAATGCTCTTGATGAGACATGATCTTCTTGTGCGTGGTTGCAGTAAATTTAAACTGAAACCCCTTGAAGTCCAAGGTTAATAAATGAAATTCTTGTCATAGGTGCCTCTCCAGGCTGTTCTTCCAGCATTCTACTGCAGATGGATCTAGTGCAGAGTCACTTTTCTCTTCTTGGCTTCAGCTTTTCTTCATTGTCAGCTCTCATACAGTGGAAATGTGATATACAGTTGATTATTTAGAACATTTTTATATATTGTATGATGGCATAGTGCAAGTCCAAAGTGAAGGTGTGAGGCCAGACTTCCATTCATAAATAATAATAATACTTCACAGGAAACTTTTAATTTATTTTTTTCCTGTGGAAAGTTGAGTTTACAATATTTCCAAGATTTATTTGGTCATGTTATTAGGGAGTTTTATGCCTCAATACTGTCTTACAGGGAAAAAAGAAATCCTTCAAAACCAGAGTTTGCAGAGGAAAGCTGTTCAAAACAAAATAACAACAGAGGTCTCTTGCATGTGTTGAATTGCACTACTTGTTTCTCCAAGATTTAATGATGTCCGGGCTCCAGTTATTTCAGTCCAGTGATATGAGGCTGAATCAAATTTTGCTTCAAAATCAGGAGTGTTGTGCCCCTCTGAATGCAGGGAATAAATCTTGTCTCTTGTAAGGAAACTTTTGCAGTATGTATGCAGCATTCACTGGCCATTCTGAAGTACTTGTTTATATTTCCCTGATTTATGTAGGGTCTTGTGAAAATAAAAAAAGGTTAAAAATTAGTAGATGTGAGGGTAACTTTTTTGATTAGAAGTATATGACACTCTCCTAATATGAGCTTTCAAGTGTTTTAGCAACTTTTTAACTTACTGCTTATTTAATGAAGCAATATGGATATTTCCTAGATAAAAATACCAAAAAAATCATCACTGCAAAAAAAGAAAAGACTGACCCCAAAACCCTCCAGCAAAACCATCTTTACTCCTGTAGGATGCACGGCCATCTATTGCCTTGTGAACTATCTGACAGGACAAGATGTTCAATTTACAGCATTTAAACCTGGATCCTGATAAATAATAAATAAAGCAGCTGCTTTCAATAGCACTGATTCCCCAGTTTGAGGCTGAATTTGGAACTAAGGCTGTCCCAGCAATTTACTTTCATACCGGGCACGTGCAGTTGTGCTTGAGCAGGGTAATCTTTAATGATTGCAGTTTGGAGGGGACATGGCTCAGGAATACACTCAATCCCTTGGAAAGGTAAATCCCTGAGGGATGGTGTCCACTCACAGCTAATGTGAGTATTTCAGTGCCTTTTATATATTTGTCTATTTTTCAGAATTTATATGTGTGTATTTTATTTCTACAAGCAGAAGATGAGGTTTTGCACTTACTAGTTATCAGTAGACAGAGTTTGCTCATAGTTTTTATTTGTACACAGGCACAAGGGCTACAGTGCTCCTTATACTACAAGGAGTAGTACAGAGGAAGGGAAGTAGTCTGTAAAAAATATGTCCAGGTCAAATAATTGGTTTCAAATGCTCTTATTTGCAACTTGAACCATCCTCTAAAAGGAAGGATTGTAAGAAAAAAAAAAAAAAAGACCTTAACTTTTTAGAATCTAAAATGTGCTGAGATTTTACACTTCCAGTTCAGCCTACTGGAACACCTGGTTCAGTTCTGTTCACATACAAATGTAATGAAGGTGATTATTTAAGGAGGAGATCTTATTTTATAACTAAGTTCTCTGTCTCTCAAATTCCTAGGCATTATTTCCCTGTACTGTGCATACTATTTGTATCTCCATAAGTTATCCACAATTGGTGATGAAAAACTTTCAAGAACAGCATTTTTTCCTCTTTTGATTAATGTGACATTTTTATTTTCAAGCCTATGTCAATCCCTAATATTGAAAAGTTAATGTGAGAACATATTATTTTCTGTATTTATTTTTTTTAATTAATAATAAATTTAAAGTTATCAATGAAGGGACATACCAAAGCACATCAGATATTGGAATTATGTGATGATGTCTTTGCATATATATTTTTGAATGAGTCACTTGTTTACATTTCTTCAGCTAAGCAAATGCATCTCTATTTGTATTTCACTATATCTAGATACACACATGCACATACATTAAAGTGCAGATTTGTTCCTCAACATGTTCTATGATGATAACTTGTTTGTCACATAGAGGGAGAGCTAGTGCTGGTATTTGAACCCTGCTTTTCCTCCATATAGAGCTTTTTTAAAAAGAAAGAGTCTTTAAAAATTTTTGCTCATGACCATCACTTACAGTCCTAAGGTTGCCTGGGATAAATTACATTATAATTTAAAAAGCTATTGCTTGTAACTGGCACAATGCTGTAGTTGTAGAAACGGGCATGAATAAATTTCAAAACTGTCACTGACTTCATGATTACAGACTGAAGCTGCCTTTATTTCACCATCTTTGCCAGATCCACTCTTTTTATCCAAGGGATTGATAAGAATGATGTTGCCATAATTACACACCACCTGACAGATGGTACAATGGCAGTGACGTGTCATGTTTTACTAATGTGTTTCTTTATCAGATGTTCACACCAGAAGTATTTACCTTTATATAACACTGACATCAATTGTGCAGGCTGAAAAACAGATTTATTCCTCTGAAAAAATGTTTCTAATAAAATGAATACAGTGACATTTGGAACTGCAAGCCTTGAGGCATGTATTCTGTACCAAAAACCTTAATTAATTTATAGCTTAGCTTGACTTGGTGTGATTTTTTTCAGCACAATTGCTAACGAAAATAAGCATGTTACCAATTGCAGTAAAATAAGGTACTATTAAATTCAGCTCATGTGTTTTGGTGAGGTAAAATCAAAACCTTTGCTGTTACTGAGAAACCTCATAGGATGGGAACTTGAGGATTTCCTCTGATCAGTCCGATAATCAATATCAGATTAATCAATCTTTGGTTAGATAAACATCAGAATAAAAATAATTCTGAACATCTTCCCTCACCTGCTGGTGGGGATAGCTTTGAAAGCTTTGTAGATATTCAATGGATGAACAGATAAATTTCATCAGAATAATCTTGGCTATGAGTCCCTCAGAGTTGGTACCATTTTTCTCCTTACTTGGACTTTTTTTACTTGCATCTCACAGACCTTTAAAGTGCTGCTCTACAGAAGCAAATTAATGTTAATTTAAAAATAAAAACAACTTTTGTGGAGATAATGTTTATCACCTTCATAATTTTCTGAGATGAGAAGAACAATATTTTGGAGGTTTCTCCCTGCCTGTGACCACTCCTCATTAGTTTTAAAAAGACACACTATTCATGTCATGGAATGGATTTTACTTGTCATTGCATTCCTTTTCTATACTCTTGGCATGGAAGCAATGCTGTTCCCACCAGAAGCTCTTTGAAGTAGAGGCATGTGTTTTTACTGTTGTCAGAAAGAAAACCTAATGCATCCATCTATAAGTACAAGCATGTATAGAATGGATTACAAAACTTGGCTGTTATTCCTTTATTCTTGACCTGTGAGACTTTTTGCATATTACTGCATGACTTCTGTTTGGTTTGGTGTTGAATAACTATTTGTTTTGCCTTTAGGTGTTTGAGCTAAGCTGTTGGTTTACAGGGCTCCATGCTTTGGAATATCCATAATTATGTTTCTAAGTTATCCTCTCTTAAGTTACATGTTCAATATCCAATTGTAATATAACTTAGTGAACATGAGAAATAAATGTACCTTTTCAGATAAGACTTTTGTTAATACACAGCTGCCTTATTAAAATCTTGGCATGTTTAGGCTTTATCTGTGTAGTTTGGAAAAATCTAACTCATGCATGCTCAGGGATGAGAGTGTGAAAGCATTAACAGCTCACGTTCTGTACACAGGGAAGGCAATGGTTTTTTATTACTGCATTTATTTCTTGAGTTTCATTTTCCTTATGGAAGTGATAGTTATGTTCATTTTCCTTATGGAAGTGATAGTTATGTCTGTGAGTGTTCACACTCACAGTGTGAACACTCACAGACATAATTAGGAGTGCATTAAAATTCAATAATTAATTAAAATCTGCTTGTAAGAAAATGTGCAGGCACACAGTTTGTGGTGGCTGGGGTGGGGCTGGGGGAGCCTCCTCCCCAGTGGGCACAGCTGTGAGCAGCAGGTGAGCAGCACTGGCAGCAATGAGCCCTGGAGTGCCCAGGGGCACTGACTGACCCCAGAGGGAGCAGAGGGCACCCAGGGGCAGGGCAGGAGCATGAGGGCTGTGAAAGGCTGGGCTGAAGAACCACAAGGGCAGATGCTGGCAGCCTTCTGGAGTGGGATGGTGCTGCTGTGTGTGGGTTGAAGCTTTCTGACAATGTGTGGTGACACCCTGTGTATTGTGGCTGTCTCAACTGTGACACAGGCTGTGACAAAAACGTTGACCAGGTGAGAATTGTTAGATGGAGCTCCTAATGGAGTAGCTTTTTGTTAGATGTCTGAAGGACTGGAGCCTGAAACTCGTTTCTGTTTTGGCTCCAAGCCAAAAGGCAAGTTCATACCCCTCAGATGTCCACTTGTAGATTCCTTATTAGTGCAATTTTTACGTGTGAAGGATAAATAACTGACCTGCAAGTGGGGACCACATCCAAGATGCTTCTTTGGTTCTTGTACCAATCTGAAGAGTGTAGTGTAGTCAAAGCAGAACACAGTGAGCTTGAAAAATTTCTCTTGTCCTCCAAACAGTGCAAAAATGATTTCTAACACAGCATGAATGCTGGCTAAGACACAAGGTGACTCCCAAAAGACTACTTCAAGTTCTTATATAAAAGTTGTCATTCTTAAAAATGGAACTGGGAAGAGAATTATGCGTATCAAAACTAAAACAAACAAAAATTCACTTGTGGTTTCTATGTCTGCATAGCATCTTTCCCAAGGTGCCTGCTGAAATTTGGTCCTATAAATACAGTGGGGTTTGTTTCAAAACATTTTATTTATCAATTAAAAGTATTTTACTCCAGGCAATTTTATTCTATTTGAATAATTTTAGCCTTTTAAACCCCTTTAAACCTCTTTACTTTTAACAAAGTAAACCAACAGTAATTGGTAGACTGTTATTTTTTATAAATTCTGTAATTATAACTCCTTGATTTAAATACAGTCACAAGGGAGGTAGAACAAGGTATTTGTTAAATAAATGTTATGTAATTGAAGTGTTTCCCTGCAGGCTGTTCAGCTGCTATATTTACAAGAAGCAAATATGATAGATTTGGGTTGTTTTAATTTGTTGTTGGTATTTATATTCTTTGTAAGTTTGTAATTTAGCTTGCCATCCAAGGTAAATAAAGCCTAGTTGGTTTGTTGGCTCTTTAACTTTTCTTGGAACTCTTTGCTTTCATCTGTTTGCAGTTTTTTTAATGGATGCTGAGTTACATACTTTGTATCTCTTTCACACAGTGTAAGACCTAATTAGCTCATCATTAATAGCAAATAATTAGTGATAATTTGAATAGATACATAAATATATGGGAGGGAAATATTACAAGGATAGGAGCTTTTCATATGATGTTTTGACATGAAAGCAAACCCGATTCCTCTTAGTAATGAGTGGGTATGAGTAATTTCATAAACTCCTGTAACAAAATTTAACCTGTGGTTATCTCTGTAATGGAGCTGGTTTAATTTCTTTCTTCTCCTCAGTCTATAGAATTGGGTTTCCTCTTTTTCCTTTGTGTAATGTGATAGTTGTGCTCTAAGTGATAAGTGCATCTTTGGGCTTTTAACAAAAGTAAGATTCTGCAGTGACTTGTACTTGAAAAGTGTTGTCATACCATTTGTGCTAAACATTTGGCAGGGGGAAAAAAGCTGTCTGTCTGTAGGAATACCATGAGGGGTCCTGTGATAAGAACATTAGGAGCCCATGCTGAGATCTAGCACAGAGTTCTTCCCCTCAGCTTTATCCACAGAGCATGATGTCTCATGGTCTGGATTATCCCTCTGGTCCCTTTGGGTCACCTGGCCTGGCTGTGTCTCCTCCCAGCCTCCCAAGCACTCCCAGCTTCCTCACAGTGTGTCAGCATGAGAAGCAGAAAAGGCTTCAACACTGTGCAAGCCCTGCTCAGCAGCAACAAAACCACTCTGTGTTATCAGCTCTGTGTTCAGCACAAACCTAAAACTCAGCTCTGCATCTGCCCCTGTGGGTTAAATTAACCCTGCCCCAGCCAAAACCAGCTCAGGGCCTTTTCTGTTTCAGTCTGTGCCCTAGAGTGGCTGGACCTAAGGCACCTTGGCTCCTGAGGCCCCCAGGCTTTGTGCCCAAATTTCTGAGTACCAGTTTTCCTGGGGTCTGAGGGTGAAGTCTGCCCTGTGAGTAGGAGGTGCCTCCGTCAGGACAGCTGCTGGTGCTCCAGCTTTCCTGCTAATGCATGAGTCCCTCAAATCAAGCAAAGCTGGCTGGTGGGTCCATCCTCCTGGATGGGCATGGTGGGTCCATCCTCCTGGGTGGGGACCTTGCACTGATGTGCCTCTGAATGCCCACAGATCTCTGAGGAGGACAGCAGATAGCTCTGCAGGGCTCTCTCCTCCGGGTGGGGAGGCACAGGGGCTCCCCAGGCAGTCACAGTCCTCCCCTGGCTGCCAGTGTGCTGTGCTGGCTGAGGCAAGGTGACACCAGGGCAGGTGACACCAGGACACCAGCCATGAGCAGTGGATTTTTTTATATATATATTTTTTTTTCTTTCCCTGAAGGATGGTCACACCTGGTGAATATTATTGTTATTATTATTATCATTATTATTATTATCATTATTATCATTATTATTATTATCATTATTATTATTATCATTATTATTATTATCATTATTATTATTATCATTATTAGTATTATCATTATTAGTATTACTGTTATTATCATTATCATTATTATCATTATCATTATTAGTATTTATCATTATTATCATTATCATTATTATCATTATTATTATTATTTTAATACATAGCCACAAGGTATGGCTAGCTGTCCAGTTGCAGTGCAGTACATCTCGTGTGTTTCACACTAGGCAGGCAGGTGTGATGGGATACAATGCCATTGTGAACAATTTGTCTATAACCAAATAATGTTGAAAGGTTTTTCCTCTTACTAATTTAATGTTATGATTCAGAATACAGAATGGAATGTTTAACCATGTTTTTTTTTATTCTTATAGCTGCCAGAAATTCTCCCAGCTTTCTCTTTATGGCTGCACATTTGCCTTTTGAATGACTGTACCTTTCCCTCTTGGGGAAAGGAAATGTGCTTATTTGTGGCAGGAATCTGTTATGGATCCTTTTGTTCTCCATGTGCATTTCTGACTGAATTTTGAAGTAACTTTAAAAACAAAATCATGCTGTGCTTAAATCTTAGGTTCAGTTTTAGAGGTCCTATCCTGTCAGAAAATATATATTATTCATTTATTTATTCTTTTATTTGTTATTATTTAAATAATGTGTTTTATGTTCTTATAATATTTTACTATCTTCTGTTCCTTGTTCTGTTCTGTGTATCAGGCTAGGGTTATTTTTGTAAATGATAGGGGGGAAAAAAAGAGACAATAAAACCCTTAAAATTATATGCAAAGGTCAGATTATAAACGTTCATTAAGTCATTAATTTCATTTTTTTGTAACAAGAAAGTACAATAAATCACTCTGCAATGTGGAGCACAGTCCTTGCATCATCAGCTTAGCATTCCTCAGTGAAATGTCCCATTTTCTCTCTTTCTTTTGTAGGTCACCAGTGGGACCTCTAGCTTAAAATTAGTTATTATAGAGGCAGAGCTATTGGGAAATCACAGATCTGATGCAATTATAAATTTCATAATGCTGTACTGCCACATGCTGTTCTGATATGTGGAAGTGTATTGATTTAGGTATGCTTTATGGCTGGTGTTATGTGTCCCTAACCACCAAAGGCAATCCTATATATTTTTAAATGTTTTATGAATTCAGATCTAACAGTTTTGGTAAAGAGAAGGAAATGTGTATGTTTTGTTAGAGTAGATGATAAGGTAAATGTGAGAGAAAGAGTGAAAAACATAGGAAGGACTGGAGAAAAACTGACAGCTGTTGAAAAGGAATGGAAAAAAAGAAAAGTGGAATGTAAATAAGAAAAAGACCAAAAATACCCTGTAAAAATTAATTTACAAAATTTCTTTCAAGTGTTGTTATTGCAAGTCAGTAAATATTCCTTTCTTAGGGGGAGGATGTAGCTAAGTGACTGTCCAAGCACACTTCCAGGCCTTCAAGAGGTTTTGACATTCCATTCTATTTATCACTCAGATAACATGTTGGTGACATGAAATCAAATGCTCTAATGTTCCAGTATAGAATTTAATCTGTGTCCTTCAGAAGAAATTCATAACAGAATAAAAGTGTTAAAAGCACTGCTCCTTTATTCATTGAATAAAATTGTAAATGGAAAGAGGAGTTTGCAAATATTAGCGTAGAATCTTGGTGCACATGGGGTCCCAGCCTGTGGAATGGAAAATAGGGAAGATCTTGGCCACTGTGCTGTCTTCCAAATGTGTTCTCAACATGCTGCAGTGTTTCAGGGTTGTTGGGTTCTTTTCTGTTCTTGTGTGTTGGTTTTTCCTAGGATTAGATTCTGTGGTATCTAGAAGGGAAGATGATTTCTGCAAAGTCAGAACTATAGATAAAGGAATTAAGAGAAAGCACTCCCTCCCCCCCAGGAAAATGTTTTTATCTGATCTCTGTTTGGAAAGTGCTTAGGACATTATAGGCAAGGTCCTATGTAGTAGTACTGAAAAATTATACCCCTTGAATATTGAAATGCAGCTGGGGACTGACTGAGTGGGACAGAAGAGAGCAGATGATGGAATAATGGAGGCAGTGACCCTCCAAGCAGGTACAGTCGTAGCCAGAACCTGAGAGGAGGTGGGTGATGTTTTTGACCTGTGCCATGGATTTTCCCTACCACTGATGGTGAAACTTCCAGGGTTATTTTCACAGCTTTGGTATAAATTGAAATTCCATCTTCTCTCTTGCTTTGGCAGGAGCTTACTGAGTTTTTAAACACCAAATTTAAGAAGCACCAAGCTGTCTCTCATGGCCAGGACAAATTGTCAGGGTACACTTTCATCTGTCAGCCTGGCAACCTCACTATAGCTCTCCTTACTCGAGTTTACTGCAGACTTTTGAACAGAAATTTGGTCTTCATGAAAAATGGCTTCTTAAGTTTTTTCACTGGCTGGAGCTTTCAAAAGTTCAGGTTTAAAATTTTAATTGAACAGTTGAAAAAATGTCATGTTTTCAGGACTTATGGGAAAGACTTTCCTCCTCCTCCTGATCTTTTGGGGGCAAGAGGGGAAAAGACATGTAAGGGAAGCAGAGTTAAGTCATATAAATTCATATAAACTATGGGACTTGTTCTAGGACTTGTTTGACATTTTTTTCCCCTTTTCTATTGCCTGCCTTGCATATATCTGTGAATATTCACCCTATGTAAAAGAGATGAGCAGGAGAAAATCTATGCATAGGGAAGGTCTGAGCATCAAGTCTGATGCCAGGGCTTAGGCATGATAGTGAAAAATATCCATATCTTGGGCTCTGGCTTCCAGAGAAACTTGCATCCAGGACTTAAAAGATTTTTCTTTATTTTTCCTTATTCACAATATGCTAGGACACTGAAAAAACAGTCATCTGCTGTAAGTTTGCTTTTTTGTTTAACCATCTCTATATTGTTTAAAGTACGTGAATTTGGAAGAGCAATAGAATAATAATTGGCCATAATTTGTAATTTTTTCAGAATTCTTGCCAAAAAAAAAGCCACAGAGAAATCATTCTAATGTGAATGCAACTACTGTGCTGGAAGTTGATGATCTGTAAGATTTCTTCCAACTCCAGGCATTCTGTGCTTTAGATACTTCAGAATTTGACAGGATATTCACCCACTTTATGAATTTTGGCAGATATTGTCTCTGTGTTGTATAACAACTTCTTCTAGGAGCTGACAATGATTAGCATTTTGTATTGCATTCTTGAAAACAATGTAAGATTATTCCTTTAATTCTGATGCCACGCCAGAAAAGTCTTTGCTGGCTGCTAAACTGTACAAGAAAATGTGTCAGTGTTGTGATCCTTCTCTCCTTAGGGAAGATGGTATTCTCTGTTCCCTTCTATTCAGGGTACTAAGGGAAGCCAGTGATTCAGCACCATTTGATTGAAACTGAGAATAATCTCTGTCTAAAATATTTAGTTTTCCTAGTGCAGTGATAACACAGATTTCAGTATTAATTTATTAAAATTCTGAGTAAGGATACAGGGATATGATACAGGGACCGTTTTCTTTGGAGTTTGGTGAGCAGGTGTGTATGTGTGGGGGTGGGGAAGGTGACATGCCATGGCTTTTGAGTGTCACTTGTAAAATAATCTTTGAAAATTCAGTCCTCAGCAAACTTGGTTCTTCTCCAGAGCTGAGCCCTGTGAAAGCCACTGGTAGGCTTATTTTCCTCTCTGTTTATAACAGAAAACAATGTACATTTGGCTTCCATAGCATTTGTCTGTCCTTCAGTCTTTATTTCTGTTTCAGGATACTTGAGATTTGAGTTCTAGTTTCTAGATATTTAATATGGTGTATAAATATCTTGCTAGAGTAACTGGAAAGGGGCACTAATGGCTCTTAAAAATAGAAATAACAACAAAACCAGATAGTCTGTGTACGTATAGCCCTGGAATGAATAGAGCTTTGAGTGCCTGTTTAATATTTAACAAGCCATTTTGATGTATCTTATTAGGCTGACCTAGAACAGCCTCTTCATACAGATTCATCATTAATAATTAATTCATCCTGGGACAAAACAACAAAAAAAAAACCCAACACCTAAATGGATAAAGGGTTTAGAATCCTGGTTCTGCTGATAATCTTGTAGGACAGGGTCCTACTTTTCATGTGACCATTGTGTTTTCCTGTCAGAAATTCCATTAACTCTAATAGATATTTCTTGTGGTGCAAAGTGTTGGTGCTTAAAGTAGACCTGACCTGGGTTTAGAAGTCATTCTGACAGCCTTCATATAAGTGCCTAAGGGCCCTCAGTTTAAAATTAAGTGTGAGTATGCTCACCAAATTTATTATTTGTTATGTTTGTCTTTATTTCTTACATTGCAGAAGTGCATGAAATCTTTATCCAAACCTGAGTATTAGGTACAGGAAGAAACAACATCCACTCAAAGGAATTTGTAACCTGTATAAAGTCAAAGAGGTAAAAAGATGCAGCAAATAATGAATTCACTTCTTGCTGACATGCAGCAGATCAGTGTTAGAGCTGGAAGAGCAGCTTCATTTTTTCACTGCTCCTTTATATTAGGCTAGGCAGCATTGAGAGATATGACCTTGCTGGAAGACTTCTTTGGATCTTTTGGGTTTTTTTTTTTTCCTTATAAAAATAAGATTGTATCTTGTATATTCTGTGAAAAAAAAAAAGTAAGCAGTCTTTATTCTTTCACTCATGAAAAAGCATTCAAACAAACCATGGTTACTTGAAGGAATAGGATATTGGGTGAGATTTTCAAATGGCATTACTTTTATTAAGTGTATCTACATTTTATGCTTGCTCTTCCTGAGGTCAGTTTCTGCTAAGCTAATTAGCACATTCTCAATCCTTCCAGCTGGTGAAAAACTTCCTAAAGCTGACAGAAAGTTCAACACCAGCTAACCAAAAAAAAAAAAAAAACCCAAAAAGGGAAAAAGTACAGATGGACAAACACTAGTTATTCACCCTAGTAAGTCACAAATTGCTTCACTGAATGCATCCTTGAAATACATTCAATAAATAGTGGGAGCATTTAGCCCTTGATGTTTGTGTGGGTTTTGAATATTTGTGAAAATGGCTAGAGATTTCCTGGTAAATCTGAAGAAGGATGGTTTTGCAGCATGTCCCTGAAGACAAAAACAGAGACATCAGGACTTACATTCTGTGGGTTGTTTGCACTACTTTGTTCAGAATTTGTTGTGTACCCATAGACTCATATTTCATGTATATTTTATAATGCATATATTTTATATATTATATAGCTGTCTGAACATCTACAGAAAGATAAACACTCGGCAAGCTTTTTCTTATGCAATTTCAACAAAACTACATCAAGCAGTCTGCTTGTACAAAAAACTGTTCAAGGGCACTTTGTTTCTTCTGTGGTTTCTGGTGATGAACATAAATTGGTTGTGCTCTGTTTTGTGCATGTTCAGATGTCACTAGAAGTATAATAGAGCTTAGCTACAATTTCTTTTTTTCCCCTCTCAGGAAGTTTTTCAGCAATGCCAGCGTGATCTTTTTATAAGATTCTCATGTGCACACTAATCAGGGGTCACACACTTCATCTGTTTTCTGCCCCCTTGGGTTACTGTCACCTGATTTAAGATTGTCAGATTGTCTTCTGGCGTAACGAGGTGTAACAAAAAATGCAGAATTACTGTAAGGCACAGCTGTACTTGAGTCTGATCACTTCTGGAGTATTGTTGATCTGAGTGCTGTTTGTAACACCAGTTGTACAGCTGCCAATCCTGCTGTGGAAATGAGGTACTCCTTCCCCAGGGGTGGCCCAGGAATCATCAAGTAAACACACAGAAGAACTTCAGCAGAGACTGAAATATGAGTGAGGATACATTGTCTTAGGTCATCTCAGTCTACCTAATCCTTTCAGCACATAAAATTCCACATCTCAGGATATTCATAGCATGAAATAGTATTATATAACTACATAAATTCTAGTCCATAAACCGAGGATGGATTAAAAACAAGAAATTCTTACAATCTGCTAAAATGTTAGAGCAGTACAATTGCATTTCCCTGTATCTGGCAAATAAAATAGAAGTTGCATGAATGACTGAATACAACATCTTAAATGTTTAATGCTGGAGAATAGCAAGGACTTGGGTCATAGTCCAGATTTATTTTGGACTATTAATTCCTTAGTCCTTGCCCATCATATCTACCACTGTCATCTTTCTTCAGAAAATGGAAATGTTTGCCTAATTTTCCATCAAAGATTAAAACTGCACTTTTTCTGTAATGAAAAGTCATCATTCTTTGCTTCTGAAATTACTCAGTGTTCTGTTTCTTGAATTCATCACTAGAGCCCCCTCTCAGCTTCAGCAGATAATCTTTTCTCTTTGGTGAGAGGAAGAAAAGGAGGGACCATCACCACAAGAGCCTCCCCAGTTAGTGAGTGTAACTGAACAGGATGTCAGCTCCCACTGCACAGGTACAGGGCTTTCTGAAGGCAGAAAGCTGTGCTCTCCCCTGCTTAGAAGTGAAAACTATAATTGCTGGTGTAACCCAGAAAGGAGGAACTTTGGAGTGTAGAACTTAATTTTATAATTTTCAGATCTATTCTCTTGACTGCTGAAGCACCCTGATCATTACTCCAATAAGTGTGGGAAGGAGTTTCTTACTGCATAAGTGGCATTGAGCCAGTCTGCCCCTGAGCCCACAGTTTCTTCAGTAAATGGGTACTCAGGGCTGTGTCCGGGCTGGGAAAAACTGAGAGGATATGAAAAGGGGAGAAGTTCTTCCATTTTTCTGTTAAGGCATCCTTAATAGCAAAGGTCTTTGTATCATTGACAGCTTGTACTTTCCTATTATTTCTTCACAAATTGGACTAAATTTTTTAATTCAAGGACACTCTAACCTAAATATCAGGTTGATGATGGTGGTGCTCAACTTTCATTCTTTCACCCTTTTTCTGGACTAAGATATGTACCAGATAATCTCTGCAAGACAGAAAAATTAATCAAAGTCCTTCTGTGTGAGAATTTCTCAGCAGGCTGGCAGCAGGGCAGATCTGATAGCTCAATAAATGCAATCCCTGAAGGACTGGGAGCATGGACAGAGTTGTTGGAGAGCTGTGAATGCACAGAGGAATCCAAACAACATCTGAAAGGTTTCCCAGCTTCCTTTCTATTTGTTTGGCTTCCTTTTCAGAAAGGAGTATTTTGCAACTGATGCTTTTATTGGCTTATAAAGTTTACTTTACTAGCCCCCAGATATACCAACTGGCATAACAAATGTCTTTTGTACTTGAATTATGTTGGAGAACACCATTTAAAATGTTTTTGGACCAGGCATTAGTAGAAACAAGATCTTTCTGTGTTTCTGAAGTCTGACTCACATGTGCTAAGTGACAATCACTCAGGAGTAATTACTTCCTTTTAATGACTATATTTGTAGATGGTTAAATGGAAATGTGACTTGTCTGAAGTCCTGGAGTTGCCCCATCTAGTCATTATCAGCTAATTATTTTCAGTACTTTGACAAAAGGCAGAAGAGATTTTCAGAAGCTACCGAGGCACAAGTGTTTATTAACGCGACAATTGGTCTTTCACACAGCTTTCAAAATGTTACTGCATTATTTTCAATGTGAATACTGCAGGAAAATGAAAGTAATGTAAGGATTGGAATATGCATGATTCCAATTTCCTCATTGAATTTTCATCAAAAGTTTGGCTTGTGCTTCTGCATCTGGAATAGAAGAGGATTTGCATCATGAGAGCAGGGTTCACAGCTCTTGCAGAGCAGATCTGAGTGAAAAACTTGCTGTGTCTCAATCCTACCAACCAAAAAGTGAAAATGTGCTACTTACAGAAGTGTCTTTTAGATTACTGTTGTGCTGGCTTTGGTGTTTTGTGCTTACATACTGATTCTTCTGTTGGTTAGGCCTAAGGTAAGGTGGTATGGCATGTAATGGTCCCAGGTACGTGCAATTATTGTCTCTAGTTCACATAAAAATCTGTGTTCTGCCAAGATTTCTGTAAGTATTAAGTTTGTTGTCAGGAAAGACAGTTATTCTGAAATGGCACTAATGGCAATTTAAAAGGAAAGGCCTCATAATAAGTGAAATCAAAGCCTCGTGAAGATTTCTGAATCTGTGAGATTGATCTATGGTGCAGTAAGGAAACCACAAAGAAAGAAATGTGAGTTTTGGCTCAGCTTAGGGATGTTCTGTAAGTACCTGGCAGGTAAAAAGAGCTGGAATTTTGACAATCAACCAGCATGAAAATTTCTGACTGGTGGGCTTGGAGGCTATGCAAGAAAGGAGATAAAAGGTCCATGGCAATTTAAATTTTAGGGGAGGGGAAAATATGCCTTTTTTTCTGCTTTGAAAATCGAGGCAGAAGGGAAACTTTAGTCTCTGAATCTCGGAGTAGTTGTCACACATGCACTCTATTTGCACACTGCAATGAGTGTGTGCTGTCCCTGAGAGCAGAGCAAAGCTGCAGCCATATTTCAGGGGAATTCACGTGGCATGTAAGGAGAGAGCAGAGTTGGGGCTCAGAATTGACATGTGCCTCCTTGAGACAAACTCTCCTAGAGGCATGTTCATCTTGATGGTGCTTCTGACCTTCCTGGCTGTTCTTCAGATGCCTAGTGGGGCTTTGATAAGGAGTGTGACTATCTGTAAGTTTCTGCCAATATGAGGTTAAATGCTTTTGCTGCACTCCATAATATTGTATTTAGAAGAACTTGCATTGTTCTAGTAGTATGAAAACAAAGCATTTGGAAATAATTAGACTGGTATTAAGAAAGTAGGCTTAAAATTGTGATAGTTGTCTTAGGCTGCAGGCAAAAAAATGTATATATATATTTCCTGCAAATATATGTACATATTTTAGGCTCTTATTAGAATATTAGCATTTATCCCAATTTTACTACTGAGACCAAATAATAACATCAATTTGAGAGATTAGGGATGAACAGATTGTTCTGCTTCT
>JAYDZK010000271.1:8795821-8827124 GCA_034509185.1 Euphonia xanthogaster | reverse complement strand
GTCCCTGTGGATGGCATCCCTTCTCTCCATTGTGTCAGCTGCACCACACGGCCTTTGGTCACGGAAGAGCTTGCTGAAATGTGTTACATCAGCTGCAACACCCTGTATGCTTTTGTTCTTTGTATTTAGTTACAGCAAAAAATGTGTTTTGGTAAAGATGTAAATGTTCTATACTTAAACTCCCAGATTCTAGTTGTGAGAAAGACATTAAAAATTACTTGAAAATGATGTAGCGTGAGTTTACATTTCCCCTGAGAAAATTTTATGTAACATTTTCAGTAATTTCCTGCTGAAATAATTGCTGCCAACACTTTGCTTCTGGACTTGTGGATTCTGTTAGCTTTTGACCAAAAAAACTCTGTTTTGCTAACTGAAAGTTGCTCATATGAAAATAGCTATTAAAATCTTCATGAATTGCCTTCTTTTTCTTAATTAAAGGTTTTTTTAAGTAACCTCTTTTTGGGTCTGGAATATAAGATGATAACTGGCTACACTTTGCTGAGATAATTCCCTTCATTACAAATATAGTAACAAGAGAAGGATTTTTCTAAATATCAATAGATTAGAGTCATGCATGCTGTCAGATAAAAGGTAGTCTTCATATATTCAACCTGGTTTAATTAAATACTCTTTAAAAATTAGTCCAATTCCTATATTACTTCTTCATTTGTTTCTACTAGTTTGCTGCAGCCATAGTAGCTCAAACAGCTTTACTGGTTATTAGCTTTTGGAAGTAATTTAGATGTTAATTTTTCTTCCTTGTGAGAGAAAAATAATTGCTGTATACATGAGCATAAAATTTTTCAGAGAAGGTAGAAGTAAAAGAACATGAAAAGAAATGATTAACAGTTGTGAGCCTGTAGTGTTCCTCAGTGCTCAGATGGCCAAGTCACAGCTTAAAAAAAGTGCAGCAGGGATTTTTCATTCAGTCACCCATAGCATCTTTCTCTCCTAGCTGGGATGTTGCAGTCTGGAGGGGTGGATGAGTAAGGAAAGGGTTTGTGTGCTCCAACCCAGGGCTGTACTGGATGAGTAAGGAAAGGGTTTGTGTGCTCAAACCCAGGGCTGTACTGGATGGGTGGGTGGATGAGTAAGGAAAGGGTTTGTGTGCTCAAACCCAGGGCTGTACTGGATGGATGGATGAGGAAGGAAAGGGTTTGTGTGCTCAGACCCAGGGCTGTACTGGATGGGTGGATGGATGAGTAAGGAAAGGGTTTGTGTGCTCAAACCCAGGGCTGTATTGGAGGGGTGGATGAGTAAGGAAAGGGTTTGAGTGCTCCAACCCAGGGCTGTACTCTGCCTGCCTGGGTGCCAGGAAGAGAGGCCACAGCACAGAGCTCTGTCCTGGGCCCGTGCTGGGGCAGCTTTTGACCAGAGGAGTGAGTGGGTGAGGGGGTGGAGAGCTGGCTCAGCAGCTGGCACGCAGCTGGGGGAGCAGCTCATCTGCTCCTCACACCCAGACAGGATGGAGCAATGCTCCAATGGTGGAGCTCAGCAGGCACCTGGGCAAGTCCTGGCCCAGGAAGAGGGACCCCAAGGCAGGCTGTGGAAAAGGCCAGGCAGGGATCCTGCTGGGCAGCAGGTGGGTGTGGGCAAGGAAAGTGCCCTGGCAGGGACCGCCTGGGCTGTGTGAACAGGAGCAGGAGCAGTAGAGCAAGGAGAGGGAATAACCCCCTCACCTAGCCCACTTTAGAGGACGCCTGTGTGGACAGAAGTCTGGCAAGCAGCTCTTCTCATTGTCAAGAGGAGTAGGGCACATCTGCTGATATGGAGGAATAACAAACAATTTTAAGAAATTGAAATGTTAGACTTTGTGCTCTAAGTGGCCAAAGCATACACAGGTGTTTCTATTTCTCTAAAGAGCCATACTTATGTTATTTTCCCACCACAACCAAAAAATGAAAGAAAACCATATCTGAGTTTTTCAAATAATTTCCTTGGATTCTTTCAGAAACTTCTGTAGCCTTTACTGCATCTTAATTGGATACATGAATGCCTTATAAAGTGCAAATAGGAGCCTTCTAGAAAAGCTAGATTTGCAAGTTCAAGAGGCAGTGTAAGTACCCTCTGAAATATCCTATAATTTAAGAAAAACCCTTATGCTTCCTAAATTAATTTTCACCTTAATCTCTCAATATATTAGTGGGAAATATTAACTTGTGGACTTTCTGATTGCTGTACTGATCAAAAAGGGAGGAGTAATTTTTTAAGTCTCTTTGAAGAATAATGAAAGCAAATGAAAGATGAAGGAATTTGATGGCATCAAAAAGAATTATAATTTGATGATGATCTTTCTATTTCTTACTGGTCCATTTTCTGTTCAGGTTTGTGTGTTCTCAGACATACTTTGCATGGATGGATCCAAGCTATACCTATGGATCTAGATGCACAATGAGAGCAAGCAAGTCCAAAACCAAATTTCTTGGCACGTTTAAAAGTTAGTGTTTCCCTGATGGACAAAACAAACTCTGAATTAATGCCTCTAATTAGAGAATTAGAGATTTAGGCAGAATTAGATGCTTCTAATTGTTAGCCTTCCACTGGAATTTATTGGGTAACTGTAATATAAAATACCATCATGAATTTCTGTTTTGGATTACTGTATGAGTATAAGCAGTGTGTAATTTCAGAAATTTTCAAATCTGCTGATTTACAGCAGATAAATATTTAATTGGATATTTTAATGAAAAAAATCACCTTTTTTTGGATTGCTCATCTCTGGTAGACTGTTTTTGAATTGACAAAACAGGGGACTGTAATTAACTTTGCCATGGTGCTGCTGTTGGTTAAAAGATTTTCCTGGTGCAATGGTTGTCAAAGCAAGGCCAGTCCAGTAACCATGGAGCACTCTCAGCTAAGCAAAGTATTGAACAGGCTGCTCCTTTTGTTTTGGGTTTTTTTGATTGCTCTGCTCCTCATACTGACCAGAAATGTAATGGTCTACAAATGTAGAGTTGCTTAGCAACAATAAGTAAAAAAATCATGAGTCCTTTTAATTTTGTTGTATTTGTCTTCATAGAACTTTTGTGATGTTAAATGTGAAAAACAATATTGGGTGGTTTTAATATCTATAAAAGCAAAAGGATCCAGAACAGCTTAGACCAGAGCTATCCATGACACAGGAGTATCAAATGACTGTTGAATGCATTGTTTAAATTCTGTTTCTGAGGGGGTTTTTTTGTTTGTCTGTTTTGCTTTGGTGTTTATTTTGTGGTTTTGCTTTTGGGGTCTTTTTAGCAGAATAGTAGGCTATTTGCTCTCTTGCTTCTCCCAGTTTTCTTGGAAAATAACAGCATGTAAAACTGCTTTCTTCTCCTGCATTCTGAAATGACCTTGTGGTACTGATATGCTAATGTATTCAAATGAGACATTATGTTTCAAAACCCACTAGCAGAGATTAAAAAATGCCAATATACTAAAAATAGAAATACTTTTGAAATGCAGGGATATAAATTTAACCATGTTAGCTAACCTGGCAGTCAGGTTTTGAAAATACAAGTTTTACCAGGACAATCTGGCAAGGCTGGAGCCACAAATATTTCCACAGTAGCTGCACTGGGTTTTTTTTTGGGAGAGGGGAATGGGATTGGTTCTGCTGGAGAGTAAAACCTGAGAGCCTGGGTGACATTCCACCATCAGCCTGAGCATTGCTCAGGAAATGGAAGGAAATGCTGAGGAAATGGAACTCAAAGAGATGGGCAGAGGCACTGAGACACAGCTTTGCCTGCAGAGGCACAGCCTCCCCCTTTTCTCTGTGCACATCACTCTCTCTGTGCCCTGCAGGGTCCTTTCCTCTGCTTCCATGGCACAGGGAGCAGCAAGCTGCCACAACAGAGCTCCTGCCCAGGTTTGGGGTGCCCCAGAGAGGTTTGAGGCAGTTGCTGGTTTTCCTCAGAGGTTTAGCATGCCAGTCAAGGCAAGAAATGGTAGTGAATTGGTCTTAGAATAATTACTTTTTAGTCCCAGAACTGACTATCCTAATAAATATGTGTTTGTTAAACATTATGGTCAGATAATTTCTGTTGGAGCTGAAGGCTGGATAGCACTCATAGGTCAATGTAAGTTTATCACTAATAGGTAGCAGGAAGAATGTTGTGATCCCTTAACATTTCATAGTTGTGAAATATTTCCTGATTTACCTGTTGGCAGGAAACAGCAAAGGAGTTCTGGTTAGGAGAGGGAAGAAAAAAAAAATAAAGGAAACATAACTACCTCTGTCTTCCATCACTGATCCTAAACAGAGTTTTAGGCTTTTTCCAGGTCAGGCAGTTCTTGTGTTGGTTATTATAGGTTAGCAAATGGAACCAAACTTGTAGTTTGCTTATATATTGCTCTGCAACAAAATGCCACCAATGGCTCCAGGCAAGTAGTAGCAGGCCCACACCAGTTCTTGGAGGAAACTGTACTGGCATTTAAATATGGTTTTTCTTTTCAAATTATGTCAGTCTCTAAATCAGCCCTCTCAAGAGAGAATGTAGAGGTCAAAGATTTTTGTTGAAAGGATCTGAATTTTTCTCTGCTTCCCCTGTTGGTTAGTACAGATGTTGAAGGGTTTGACTGTTTTTTATACAAGGTCTTAATGATTTAAATGATATATGTAACAAGAAATATAGCAGTAGGGTGGCTAAATATAGACAGCAAGTGAAATATACAATAATTTGAAGCAGCTTGTTTACATCTTCCCTCAGAATCTGAATTAATACAGTTTAATAGAATTAATTACCTTTGTTCCCTTTTTAGTTATTTTCTTTTATTGAGGATAAACTATGTAGAGCTACCTTTAGCCATCACTGAAATTTTGGGATTAAGTGCATGGCTTACATAAAGGCACTTTTGATCTCTTTATAAACTGGTGCTTATTTAGTGCCCCAGCTACCATCAAAACAGTATCATATAGCAGAATAATCTTTAATCTCCTGAGGAAAAAATTACTGCATCAGATATAAGTGTTTATGCCTTTAAAAAAGCTGCACATGGTGTCAACATGATTTTTGTACTTTGTCATCTGCCAGGAAGTTATTGGATCAGTGTTATCAATATGTGCCTAGAACTAAAACTTTTGGGTATAGTTGAGAAGGGTGATTATTTGGATTTGGGTTTTATCCGATTTTTTTGTTCTAGTTCTCGTTGCATAAATGCCAGATGAATCAGTTCAGAGGCAGCTAGAGTATTTGAAACATTATGAACATGCTTTTTAATTGTCTCCTTGTTTCAACAAGAAAATAAGAGAAGAAAGTTTTTATTAAGTTTTCTTGCCTGTTGAAATCTCTGTTGCCTGAGCACTTTGTGATCAAGAGCAGTAAAACTTTGTGGTGTATGTCATAGGAAACTGTGATTTATGCTTAGATGGCATGGTTGTGGCTTTCCTGGGCTCCACTTTCAATAACCTGAAGATAAAATTATCTAGAATAAACCCTCTTCTCTTACCCCCCTCAAAGTTAGAAATGTTCCATATAGATTTTCTATATGAGAGTTTTAGGCTGGGAAGTCTTGTGGGAGGATTAATATTTACTAGATATATTTGAAGAGTGGTAGGGAAGTTGTACATGCAGGATTCCCTAATTAGTAGCACTTTATTAAATTTTAGGTTTTTCACCTGCTTGATGCATCTGGAGGCACTGGAGTGTCTTTGGTGGCTGTTTAATGATACCCCTTTCTTAAACACCAAACTGAACGTGGTGATGTTTTTACCTCATCATTTGTTTCTGCTCTAGCTTGGCAATAACCATAAAATAGTTCTCTCCCCTGTTCTGCCTCTCCCAGAGTTTACCCACTTAATTTATTTACAGGCAGGAATTCCATCTCCTCTGGTATTTTCTGTTTACAGTGCCAAATAGGTTAAGCTCTTCTGCTCTCTGATATAAGTTCTTGTCTCTTGAATGTACACTTCATGCAGTATCACAGGTGCACTTTGGCTGAGGCTATAGACTTTCTCAGCTTCTTTCTGCCTTGTTTCAAACTTGTATTTGACTCTTTATCAATTAGCACGTGAGCTGTTCCTCCCCCATCACCCCAAATGATGAGCTTCCCATTTAATAACAGAAATTAGTCCCTTCATATTAATCCCATTTCTGTTTTGGTTTTTTTTTCCAAAAGCCAATCAGACTACCTTTGTAAAATCATAATCCACATTTGTTTTTAAAATGCCACATTTTATGTCAATAATGGCTGTCATTTATGCATTCCTACCTCATGTTGGTTAATGTAACACATCAAGCTTCCTATCAGTCCTTCAAGAACTGATAACCTCCTTGCAGTCTTTTTTTATCCCTACCCATTATAATATTTTCATTAAATAACACTATCCATAGCTCTTCAAAACTGCTCCTCCCTCCACCATAACTAATATTTGTGTGCAATCATATAAAAATCATTACTAAAATTCTGATTCATAATTTCTGCCTTCCAATCACCTGTCTTTTCAGAGAGAGAATGTTAAGCTAATATTATGTCTATTTGTTATACCTTGTACAGCATTTGTTGCATTTTCCCCCACATTGTTCATGGGAATAATGATTTTCATCTGTAATGCCTGTATCTGTTTCTTACTGTTCTTAAAGACAGCTATTCCAAGAGATTATTTAATAAATGTGCCTTGTTTTTTATGAGATAAAAATCTTTGTCTTTCTCGGTGGGCGAGAATCCTGGTGGATTTATGTACCCATCTCCTTTGGGGTGGGGGTGATGGGGTGGGGGGTGGTGGTTGTTGCCATCTGCCTGCAAGGAGTTGAACTCAACCCTACTGAAGTAGGCAGCATTAAACAAGCTTTAAACTAAGCTCTGTACAGATAACTGTGGCATCAGAAATGACCTTACTATTTTTTTTATTTTTTTTTTTGCGTTCGGGCTGTGAAGAGTTTCACAGCTTTGGTTTCAAACACCTGCATTGTTTAATTCAGGAGCTATGGCAAGTCAGAGATCATTCAGCTCTGTCTACACAATACTTACCCACTTAGTCTCTGATTTGCAGTGTTACATCTGCCTTAAAGATGATTTATTGGCAGGCTGAGAAACCCTAAAATAATCCTGGCGTTATGATCAAAGTGTGTGTACTTGCCACTTTCAAATAAACTTTAAATTCCTTTAAGTCGCTTTAGCAGAAGTAGCACACAAAATGTGGTGTCTGTCTGTCTGTCCTGTCTCCCCCTGGCTCTGCCCTGCATTGGCAGCAATGTTTGCTGTCACCCAGAACCCCGCTGGAGCAGGAGCTGCTCTGACTTTTAACCATATGCACTGGCAACTGTTGTCTTCTCCACTCTGGAAACTCAGATCCTTGTCTTCCATCCAAAACAAAGTCTGGATCTTTTTTTTTTTTCAGTGTCAGATTTAAACAGCAAAGGAGGAACTTTTTAGGGCTCATAGCTAGATTTTGTAGAGCATGCTAAAGCTGCATATGGCACAAATACTGGAATTATCATGTGTGTGGGCATGTAACAGGCAAAGGAGCACCAGCAAGGCAGTTCTGCAAGGGGGAAAAAAAAGAGAGACAGACAAAGCTGGGAAGAAATGTGGCCAAACTATATTAGTTCAGTTGTTCCCTTATAAACACGTCATTGCTTGAGCCAATTCTGGCCATAGAATCAGTTTGTTCCCTCTCCTCAGCAGCCTAGGGAAGCACATGTAAACCACCTGCATTTCAAGCTCTGTCCTGAATCAGCTCTCAGCTCTGGAAGAGTTTGGTAAAGTTTTCAAGTAAAATTCCTTAACTGAAAGTGTGTCAGTTCTAGGTAGTATAACTGGTATTAAACACAGCATTCCCAAGAAAGAGGAATCCTCTTTTGATGGAAAGAGTAACAGTTACACTTGGTGAGGCTGCAACTATAAAGTTGATTTTTTTCTGTCGTATTTTAAAGAGAAATTTTACTGTCTTAAAATCCTTTGATTTTAAGAAATTTTAAGAAATTTTACTGTCTTAAAATCCTTTGATTTTAATCCTTTTTTCAGCAGATGTCCTTTGACATCTGCTGAAAAAGACCTTTTATAAATTAGGCTAAAGAGCAGAGACCCTGCTGATTGAGGAATAATAATTTTGCTCTAGCCCACCTGGAAATACAGGGTGACATACCTTTTAAGGTATTATGCTCTTATGATTTATTAATAGAAAAAATATATAAAAACTTTACTACAAAATCCTGTAATACTTTTGTCTTTTTCAGCTATTTTCTTCCACAGTGACATGAGGAATGAGGCACAGTAGTGTGTTAGTCTTTCCAGGTACCAAGTGGGTGATGATGGTATTTGGCATTTTAGGATATTGTGCATAACATGTAACTGCTGTAATTTAATAAAAGTCACATTCCTTATGTTAGTACCTTGTTTTGGCAGGGTTAGAATTAGATTGAAACCTGCCTTTTCTCCTTCTCCTGTTCTCACTCAAGGAACATTGTAATAACAGTGCAGATCTTACTGAAAAGAATAATCCTGCTTCTCTTCAGCTGTCCCAGCAACCCTTCTACAAGCATGTCCAACAAGTAATGATGAGGGAGAACATAAAGTGACAATTGTAAACCCTACCTGAGCACTGGTGGCCCTGCATGTCTTCTCTTTAGTCTTCTGTGCTTCTCTAATATCACTGTTCTACCTTAAGAATTGAAGAAAATAGTTATTTTTCTGCAAATACCCACAGAAGTTAAATCTCTGGAAGAGATGTGTTGCCACCAATAGGTTATAGTCCTTTGAAAGTGAAATAGGTTTATATGTGTGGTAAAAACTGGATTATGGATTCCACTGTGCATGTTGTGGGGAAAGGCTGTGGCTTTTCTGTCAGGACCTCTGCGTTGTGCAGTAAATATGCAGCGATGTGATAGATTGGTGATCTACAGTATTTATTTTGAGATGAGTGTCTCCTTGAAAACAGAGCTACTTAGTGGTAGGAATTGCACTGGAAAACACTGTACTGACCAGAGAGGATGAATATACTGGCATTTTTCACTTTTTGACTTAAGTGAAAAAGAGCGAACAAGCTGAACTTTTGAGAGACATAAATTTGTAGTTAATGTTTTCTGCATTTAGATGGAGTAATTTTCCACATTGGTAGCAAATAATTATCATAGTATTATTACAGAGCACTCGTGCATCTGTGATGACAGGAGCTGGATGTGGATGCAGGTGGCATTGCTCTCTGCTCAAGGGAGTTTGCTCGTGGAGTTTGCGTGGCCAGCTCGTGTGAGCCAAGGAGCAGTTGCATGCATGCAGCTCACAAAATGAGCTCCAACCCCCCGTGAGCTTCCCTGAGAGAGCAGGCCTGTTAATGCAGGCAGTCTGATGACCTGCCTGGAACTTTGGAATAAAATCCTGTCTGTGAAAATCCAGTGGGAATCTTGCTACTGACTTCAACAGCTGCAGGATCAGGCAATATATTCTTAAGTAACTTCAGTGCTGCATTTGGCTCCTGTTGGCAGTAGTATTGTCAAGCTAGGGATAATTATTTTATCCATTTATTTAAAAATATACCATTAAAATATCCATTTATTAAAAAATATAGAATTAGGGTTAAATTAATGCTATAAGTAAGAATGACCATTGATTAACCAAGGAGAATATTAAAAATAAGTAAGAAATACAGTTGAATCTGGTCTAATGCTGGGAGAACATGAGCAAAATAATAACTTTTTCTTCTTTTTGCTGCTAAATTTTATGCATATATGGTAAAAGGTTTTGTTTTACCATCCGTATTGAAAAGGTCTTGGTAGTGTTTAGTTTTCTACTTTTCATAATAAATAGAAAATGATACTCTGTATCTGTTAGAGTTCCTCTGGAGAGTAAAGAAAGACTAAGAAGTTCCATGTTTTAATGTTTGCTCTGCAAAGCTTTATTTGAAGGCAGCTAATTAAATAATGTCTGCAACATTTTCTCTGCAACCTCTGACATACTGACAGCTGTATGCTGTGCCAAAGAAATTCATTTTTATACAATATAATTATATACAAATATCATTGACACTGACAAACCTACAAAATATTTATTCAGCACGTAAAATATTGAGTGTTAAAAATCTATGTGTTTTTTTTTTTTTTAAGAGAATAATCTTTAATCTGAAAAGTAGTTTTCAAAAGAATTTAAAACGTGATTGGGAAGACAACAGTGGGAATTAATTTCTTTGAAACATTGCATTCTGTGTAGCATTTTGGATTACTTTTTATTAAGATTTAGCTTACTTTACTTAAAAAAAGCATTTTTGAGCAACATGAATAGAATGTACATTTCAAAGAATTCACAGGTGATTTTTGCTTAGCCAGGCAGAATTAATGTGGGAATTTTTCAGACACTGGGCAGCTCATCTCTTCTCCCTCAAGTCCATACTTATAAACAGATACATAAAATTTCATAGGTGCACTGCTTACTGGATCAAAGTTGCAATCATGATGTAATAGTCCAGGGATTTCCTCCACTAAGTGCTTTCCAAACTGTGGCTTTGCCATTTGCTGAACTTATTTTGCAGGCTCAGAAGAGTATCCAAAATTTGTAAAGGAATTTTACCAGTTCCTGTGCAACGTCCTCTAAACCTTCACTCTTTCCAGGCTTGTTTATTATTTCCTTATCTATAACAAGAGAGAGAACAAAAAGAGAACTCTGGATCAGATGCACAAAAGGTGCAATTTCCAATTTTTATAGTGAAGTGCTTTCAGAGGTCCAAATAAAGGCTGGCAGCCTTCATATTTCACTTTTGCTCACTTTGGGTTGGGATTTTTTGTTGTTTTTTGGGGTTTTTTTAAAATTCTCTTTTACTCATCAATGTAAATTCAAAAGACAGCTGAAATCCATTGATATTTCTGTCCATCTACAAGAAGAAGGGGAGAAGGAAATAACTTTGAATTTGTATTCAGCTCAGCCAGGGGCAAAGTAAGAAAGGAATAGCATCACACTACAAAGTGAGGCAATCCGTGGGCAGGTTTAACCCTGGAAACAGATTAGAATACCTTAGGAGTTTCTGTCATTCTTCAGTGATGGACCTTTGCACCAGCTAAAAATGTGATGAAGTTGCCCATGACCTTTTAAGCCTGATAGCATTTTTTAATGCAAGCATAATTACCATGAGATTTCAGGTTTTTCCAGGGGGGGAATCTGCCCAACTAATCCTGAGAGAATTGGCTGTAGCTCTTACAGTTGAGCATTTACAGTGTGAATGTAGTTGAAGTAATTTAATTAGTGCCTGTTCGTTGGGGAAACAAAGATCCCCTACAGATTGCCATCTTAGTTGACATTGGGTGAATGGTAGCTATTGGCATTAAATTGCAGGAATTTAATTGATTTCAATCAATTGAGCTTTTAGTATTTTGGTGTGAGTTTTGTGTGGCTGAGTCAAATTTATCTGTAAGTTGTAAAAAAACCGCGACTTTGGAAAAAGAAATAAGATATTGAGAGAAATGTTAAATGTTGTTAGCTCACTTCATTGGTCCCTGGATGCCAGAATCCACCATATTAACTCATTTGAGGCATACTGTCTTGTTCACTTATTGTCCATCACTTAGTTGGCAAGCACTGCACCCCATTCTCTTTTGCAAATGACTGCCTGATTCAGGGATTGCCTGCCAAGAGCTTGTACAGAGTATAAAAATATTCTGGGTAGAAAGTTCTCTGTTGTGCTTGTTTGATGTCATCTCCCAGAGTAGGAAAGGGTGTCCCTCCAAAAAGGGGAGCTATAAAGGAATCCCCTGAGAGCCTCCTGTGAGAACAGGGCTGCCTGGCTGAAAGGCTGCTAATTCTTGGGCCAAGGAAAGAACTTTCTGTCATTCCTTGAAGTGGAACTTGGTATCAGTTCTACTTCACTTGTCAGCTTTGTGCCCAAGCAGTTGTAGAGCAAAATAATTTTATGTACATACTGTGCTTCTGCTCAGGTTGCTGAAGTAATCTCCATTGTCTTCCCAAGAGGGATTTTTCCTACTGTATTTAGCAAGAAATGTGAATGGTTTTTATGATGATGAGCATTCAGAGGCCTCATGGCATGGTTCTGTACAGAAGGAATTGTAGATGAGCTTCTACACTTTGTGTGTGTGTGTCCTGCTGCCTTCAGCATGGCTTGCCTGCCTCTGACCTTCTGACTGCATCATCCCTTCAGATTCATCCCTGTCCACTAAACTGGCTCTTTGCTGCTTCCCAGGAGTGCTTTGTCCTTAACTTCCCCACACTGAAGCTCCAGGTGTTGCAGAGCTGGAACCAGCCACATCCCCTGCAGTTTGCCACAAGTGGAGCCAAAATACATCACCACGAACAGGGCTCTGTGTCTTTTCAAAAGAATGAGTAGTTGTGTGTTTCATAACAGCAAGAATGACACATTTCTCCTTTCTTTTGTTACTGAATCATTTGCTTTAATTTATTTCAAGAGAATAGAGAACAGGCAGTTGTGTGCATCATGCAATCATCCAGCCTAGGAATTTTGTAATGAAAAGGCTAGAACTAAAAAAAACCCTATACTGTGATCCCCAAAGACTTCAGACTTCCAAAGCAGTCTGTCAGTATTTCTGAATTTATATGTAAGGCATATGTTAAAATCAAATTGTGCTATGTTTTATTAAAATTCAAGAAATCACCTTTTTAATGAAATGTTAAATTCAAATTACTATGTGTGTAGAAATAATTTCTTCAACGTAGATGTTGAATGAAGGATCATGGTACTGTGCTGTTGTTATTCTTTCCTTGAGTGGCCCATTTTAGATTCAAATCAGAAGGGGATTTGCAGAACAGGACCTAAATCTGATAAGAAAGTTAGATCGACTCTCAGCAGGAGAAAGGAGGGATTTGGAACAGGAGGTTCCACACTTCATTTTAATTTGAAACACAATATTTAGGTCCTGTGGCATGCCAGAATACTCTTTCACCCCATATCTAATTTTGATAGCTCACTACCAAAATTAGAAATGTAATCAAAGCAAGTTGTAGGAATGCAGTCTTTGACAGTATATTTGAGCTGATTATTTTTGCCTCGGTTTTGGGGGCTTAACATATCTTAATGCCTAGTTCCATAAGCTAGTTCTCTTAAGACAAAAGAAAGTTCTGAAAAAGAAAGATAGTTCTTGTAGATTATTTCTTAACTGGAGTTTTTAAACTGTCTTTTGAGTTTTCCTTCAGTTTTTATTTTCAATGTGCAGAGAGCCAAGGCCTCTCCTTATTTTCATGTCCATTTAAATAGTCTCTCAAAAACTTTTTTACTCTCAAATTCTGGCTCCCTTAGTAAGTGTTGATTGCATTGAAAAATTATTTTTAAATGTACAAAAAAAAAAAAAAGAAGAAAGAAAATATATTTATGCTTGAGGGAATAAATAATTTCCTTGACATTACAGAGTAAATAATTTCTTCAGTGGTCACTACTGTGGTTTGAATATCGGATTTAATAACTTGGTTCCTTTATTCATTATACTAAATCCTATAAATCCCCAGAGTGATGAAGAAAAGTCTATCAAATAAAAAGGCTGGCAAGAATTAATGTAAAAATGTCCTTTGTTCTCACAACACTGGACACAATTCCTCATTAAATATATTGGTGGAGAAATAGCAACAGAACTCATCTGCATACCCTGGAAAGTTTAATTTTATTCAGTGGATTTAATTGTTGTACCTGCAGACGGAAGATAATCTGCTGCATGCCATATAAACCTTGCAGAGTGGGAAATTCACTTTAAATTGCTTTGCTATTGAATCCAATTTTCATCCTCACTGAGGGAGAAAATATTTTTTGTTATGAATGGATGGTTATATATTTTAACTACTTCACCTTTACCTCTAAGAATTGCCCTAACAAGGACTTCCTTATTTTCCACATAGTGCTCCCAGCTATCTCTGAGATACCTGTGTCTACCAGGAATTGTTCTGAATAAGTGAGAATTGCTGTCACTTTGGGGAATGGGGCTTAAGCATGGCAGCCCTGTTCATTTTCAGTCATGATCAGCAAGCAATTGGCCACATCTCATCCTAGAACTCAGCAAAGTTCCACGAGGAATGGATTAAGTGCAGCAGCTGGTTTCTTTGAATACCTGTCTACAATAAGTAGCTTTTTCTCTGTTTCACAGATAGGTTCTTGCTAATGCTGGGGAAATGGCATTTGACCAGAAGTGGAGTGGAGGAATGCGTGGCTTCTTTGCATCTTCTGAAAACATACTTTCCTTACCTGGCAAACTGGCATTTAGCTCTTTCATACCGACTGATATACCAGCCCTGAGGAAAAAAACATTGACAGAAATTTCAAGAGCTTGTTAGAATTGCCCATATTTCACAGCGTTGGGTATGGCAGGGGACTGGAGAGCAAGCACCAGGATCTGTCCTCAGCTGGGTCAGAGGTTACTGTGGGTTTTGTTTCCACTGTGAGCAGGATGCAAGCCCTGAAGTACAGGAAAGTCATCTCCAAGCTTGCACACTGTTAACCTATAATGGGATGAACCATCATTAGAAAGGGAAACTTGTAGTGGGGGTGGGCAGGGTGAAGTTGCTTGCCCTTTAAGGTGAGTTTGATTTAGTCAGGGGGTGGGTGTAATCTGAGCAAAACCCCTGGGGATTTTTTTTTGTTTTGTTTTGTTTTTAATTGAGGGAGGAAAAGGATATACTAATTCTTTTTCTTGTTTGGTTTTTGAAGTAATCAAAGAGGATTGCATATGTGGTACCCATATTTGTACAGTGTGAACACTAGGAAGTGATTTGTGGAGGGGTTTTGTAGAGTTTTGGGGGAAATAGGGCTGGAATCTCTTCCGCTGTGTTATGAATCAGTTTTAGAGATGTATAGATCTGCCTCAGCCATGCCCTATTATGCTCAAATCACAATTTTCCTGTGTCTGTAACCTTCTTAGAGATTGTGTTCTTGCTGTAGCTAATTACATTTTGTTGCAGTATGATTTCAGTTATTGTTTTAAATTGCTATTTCATGTATAAGAGAAATGTTGGCAGTGTTGCTGTGTATTATCATTTCTTGCATGCATTTACAGTTTCTCAGACTGAGGAGTGGAAAAGGAAGGGGCAAAGGAGGAAGGTTGCACCAAAGACCAAAGAAGGTTTGGAAGTAGCAGATCTGATTAAACCTGATATTCCCCCATTTGTGCCTTCCTGTAAGTGTAGGCTGTTATGTAAGGAATCAAACAAAAAAAGGGGCTCTGTCAAAGACTCGTGGGGAAAATGAGTAAGCAGGTTCTAAAACTATCCAGTATATTAGCTTGCATGCAGGTAATCTAGAGGATTTGTCAAGCTTTGCACAAAGAAATGTACATCATAGCCAGAACCTCGTAGCACAATACTGATGGACTCAAAAGATCATTTCCACCATGAAAACCATCACTTATATTTTTTTTTAATAGGGATTTTTAGGCCCAAAGTGTGGTTAGAGTTTTCATGTTTAGAATTTCTTCCTGTTGTTTTGATAAGACCTGGATACATAAAATTAAACCTCTCTTTTCTGCATTACAGTTTGAGGCTTTTCCCAGTCTGAAACATAATTTAGTGCATTTTGATTTGAGAGTTGTGGAAACAATTGCTTTACTCCCACACTGGCATTAGTGGTAGTTCCCCCCCTCCACTTCCCATATGATACCCAGAGAATTGAAATTGTGTTGTTCTTTTTAGGTCTCCTGAGCTGAATCCATTTCATGCTGAAATCAGTGGAATTTGGAACAGCTCTTTGTGCTCCTGTTGTATTCAGGGGGGAATTTTTTCACGTGAGAATTTTTCGTGTGCTGGAGAAGAGCTGCTGCTGTGTATCTTGGGCTGTAACTATCCCCTAGATATGACTTCAGCCATCTGGGAAAGAATTATTTAATTAAAGAATTAACTGTACCTTAGCACAGAGAAATGTAAGTGCATACATCTAAGAGAGAAATGTAGGCCACGCTTCCATGAGGAACACGATTTCAGAAAAAGCAGCTGGAAAAAATTCCTTTGGGCAAATGAATGCCAAATATTTCAGGACTGAGAGAAAAGGCAAAAAGGAGACTCAGGTGTGGAAAGAATGGACTATTGAACATAAACAATACTCTGTATAGACCAAAGATGAGTTTGTTACTGGAATAAATTTTATAATTCTCTTAATTGATAACGTGGCAAATTTTAGGAAGATGTTCCTTAATGAAGACATATAAATATCTTTTACAGTGAGACTCAAGGCATTGATAGGACTGGCATGTATTTTGCTTATGGCCTAGAAATGCACATTTATGGATGGAAACAAATTTCATTTTAAAGTACTTATAAACATAGAAGGGGAATCTAAGACAAGATCCCATAGCATCAAATTTAAAATAGAAAAGAGGAAGTCCTCTGCTTCTATCTCATGACAAATCTCTGTCCACTAGGAGATTTTTTTCAAAGTTGTTGGGATTTTTATGTTTATTCGGTTTGGTGTTTGTTTGCTTTGTTTGTTTCTTTAAATTACTGCAATTATACATAAGAGGCAAAGAATATACAGAGAAGTACAGGAATTTCTTGCCAAGTAAGAGCATAAATGAAAAGAATATAGAGTTATGATATTTTTGCATTTCAAGCTGAAATAACCTATAGTTGGCAACCTGCAAAAAAAAATACTGTGACTTTCTTTGATATCTTTCTGGTGTAAAAATCTTCAGTACTAGATTTCAACGTGACCTTTAGATTTATGCAAGTCAAAATCATCACTTGTTACATCTGCACATTATGAAGGTTCTCATGGCTGAATATTATTTTGTTTGTGTCTTTGTATTGTTGAATTCTCTCCAAAATAAAGAGTATTCAAAGCTAATATAGCTTTTCAGTTTAGGAGGATGTTGAATGCTTACAGAGGAGTTGAGTTATGCTTTATTTATCTTGTCATCCATGAAGCTTCATGCTCATGTAAAGGTTTTGGAAGGAGAGATCTGCTGGGGTTCTTTTCCCATTCCTCCCCCCACCCCCCCCCCAATTAATTCAAGTGTTTTTTTTCCACTGTCTGAGGAGGATTTGTTTTAAAATATCTGTTCCTACAGTTTTTAGTATAGCATTAAAAAAGAAGAGCCATAAGAAAAGCATTAAAAAAAAGAGCCTTAAGAAAAAAATATAAAATTATTTATGTTTGGTGGTTTGTTTTTATATTTTTAACAGAGCAAACTATTGTTCTGTTTTATGGCCTTTAAAATTTTATTTGTTGGTGCATAATGAAGCAGTGACATGGTATTAAGTTAATTTATGCTGTTAGATTTTGCCCATGTCCTACTGTGATGTGAGCATGCATTATGGATTTGGATTTTATTCTGCCTATGGTTATTGTTGTGTGCATGTCACAATATGAAAGGATTAGTACATTTTCTTCCTTGAGTCTTCATTTCCCTGTGTTGAAGACATGAAAAAGAGGGTCATGTAAATCCATTTGTTAGAACATTATTTACTGCAGTGCCAGCAATACACATAACACGTGCAAATAAACATTGATTTAGCTTATAACTTCTGGGAGATTTGTAGTTACAAAAACTGCAAACTGATGCACTATTTACAGGCATTTCTCAGATCCTTCATAAAGCTTTTCTCCATATGGAAAAACTTATTTACTCCTGTCTGTTTCTTTTCTAAACTACAATCTTGCTGTTGCACTACGGCTTTGTAGAACTTAGTGAAAAACAAATTCCTTTACTCAGAACCCCAAAACCCTAATGTGCCAGACTGAATGCCAATCACATAGTAATTTTGTTCTTAAATACTTATTTAAGGACTGTGAAATATACATTCACAGTAATTAATTTCAGTGAATAAAGATAAAACTTTATTACTTCATTATTAAATCTATAATCAAATAGAATTTTATTTATTGGAAGAGTGCATTCTTTTAGAAATAGTGTACAAATTTCAATATTGCCATAAGGTTTATTATTATTATTATACAAATCTATAAAAATATATGGCTTTAGCTACAGAAAGAACAGCCTTAGCCTATTTTAAGTGTAACTTCCTGACATCTTTTTCATGCTGCCAGTCTGATGGGCTTCAGTTTCTATGAGATTTTTACCAGGCATTTCCACTGAATCTCCTATGTCACTGCTATTAGAAATAGAACTCAAATTCTGACTCATAACATTCCTAGTAAGGACTGGAACTTATGGTGAGTTGCATCTCAAGAAAAGCAGGAGCAATGCAGACATTTCTGGTGTATTCATGAAGCCCTTCCTAAGACTAGGCTGGCTGTTGTTTGAATAATGGATGGCTCAACCCATTTCTCTCTGGGCTCTATATTTGAAAGATTATTTGTTCTCATTAGCACAACACATAAAATCTTTCTATTTCTTTCCACACTGTGCTGCACTTTTATTATGTTTTTGTTTGCTACTGAGATATAAACCCATCAGTGCATGATCAGATGTCAGTCATGCTCTGTCACATCTGATTTGTTTTGCTCTCTCTTTGGAAGTTTCTCTCTTAATTTCACAGGTGAATTTGACATTCAGGGTCTCTTCCTGTGCTGATTATCCAGAGATAATGAATGCTGCTTGTGTATGCATGTATTTTCACCTTAATATAAAAAAAGTTTTGACATTCAAAAAATAACACATCAGTCATAGACTTCTAAATATAAATAGGTTAATCAAAGAGACCTTGATTTCTCAGTGCTTCATTCAAATTATGTTTATTTGTGAATCTTAGTTTCTAAAGAAAGTATAATTACCTATGTGATGTTCCACCTTTATGGATTTTCACTATAACTTTGGGTTTTATAGGAAGCCAAAAGTATAAAAAAGACAAGGTATTTCAACTGAAAAAAATTTGGTGTGAGAAAAGGTTGCTAATAGCTGTGAATAATTTCTCTTTTTGGCAATCAGTTGGATATTGCCATATGGAGCTTCAGGTGCAGGAAGAATTCCACCATTGATTTCAGTGTGGCCTCTTGCCAGCTCCTAGAGCAGAGCCAGGGCACGGGACCTGCAGCAGCAGGCACTGAAATGCCTGGTGGAATTAGGCCACAAGAGGATGGATGGGGGGAGCTGCATGCCTGAGGTGTCACTTCCCAGTAGGATGGGAGTGGCTAGGAATAAAGCTTCACTGTTGTTTATGTCTTTACAAATATGAAAGCTGGACAAAAAGTAATGGGAAAGGTCCAGGTTCCATGCTGGCATGGCACAAAAGCTAGAGGACAGGACAGAGAGCTTCAGAAAGAGTCACTTCCCACACCATGGAGGTGCCCTTCTTAACCATGCAGTGAGACTTGTGGGTTGAGGTTAAATAGAGTTGATGACTCTGTCTTGTTATGTTGTTGTCTAATTTAAAAACTAATTTTGATACTGATCTTTCTTAATATTCCTAAGTTTTTCATGAATAAATGAAGCAGCAGATCATAGGAAATACTCAAAGGTTTTGAGTGGGGAGCTCTGCAGGGCAATCTTTGAGCTCTCTAAGGCAATTAGAGAATCTCTGTGAATGGCATTTCCCCTGAAATACATCCTGATTTCCAAGTGAGTTAGATCATGTAATATTTACATCCATTCAGACTTTGCACTAATGTGTAAGAATAGATGCTCTCTTGGTTCCAGGTACACAATGTGGTGAGGTGAGGGGACCTAAACCCCTGAAGTTCTATGACCATGGTTCATAAAGGGTCTGTGAATCCCAGCTCAGAATGGAATAGGATAAAATATTCTCAGCCTGGACCATCATGCAGTGTTTTTGTATTGCTCTAAGTAGGTGACTGTGTTATTTTTAACTTATGCACCATTAAAAACTGCAAATTGATGTAGTGCTGTTATCTTCAGTGGCACTAACTCATGCCAGCCAAGAGTTAACTCCAGAGGGGGAAATGATCCATGCATATCAGGCACATGCTATGTATCAGGCCTAATGTAATTTGGTATGACTCCAGTTAAGTGCTGGCTCTAAGGCAAATTCTGGAAACTTGCTAAAATCCTTTCGCATTATGAATTAGAAGATTTTCTTAGAAGCACACTTAGTGAAAAAACAAGAAAAATAAAAGTAGAACAATAAGGAAGGTAATAATGAAAGGCATGTGAGAAAATAACAAATACACTGAATCTTGCAGGCAGCAGCCACCATCAGTACCTGAGCTGGGAAATCCTTTAAACATTCAGACTGGGAAGTAGCTGGGTGCATGAAGCATTTTCCAAGTGTTCTTAGCATAATGTTATTAGACTGCCTGAAATTATGCAGGGTTTTTAGGATTTGGTTCCTTACTGAAAGGAAACCCAGTAATGACTGCTCAGTAAAGGGGGCAGCTGGCAAAATGCAGAATGCTGGGGCTGGAAGCTCAAGTGATAGCTGAGACAAGAGGATTCTTGGTGGCCATTACAAACTGAGATGTGTTTTAAGCCTCCTTTCATGGAATTTGCTCTCTTCTTTCTCCTTGGCTATTAGCTGCCAAGAAGTGAACTGACCCTGCACATTCAGATGTGAGGGAAGGACAGGAGAATTTCTCCTGCCACTAGAAGGCACAAGTTCCAGCTTCCCTGTCTTGTGAGCTGTCCCTGCTATTTGTTCCAATTTCCAGTTGCTTTTCCCTCCTTGCATCATTTCTTTCAAGGTCTAAACCCACGTTGCTTTTTCACTCATCCTTCCTGGGGCTATAAACTCCTCACTTTCTGCCAAAACTCTTCTGCCTCAAGTGCTCAAAAAACATGCAGGTGTTCAAAGCCAGCAGTGCTGGGTTAGCACTTGGACTCAATCTTAAATGTCTTCTCCAGCTTGAGAAGTCTGTGCCTGTGTGTCTGTAACTCACCTGCAGCCCTTCTCCCCACAGGTGAGCCCCTGTCCCTGCCCAGCCCAGGGGCAGCCACCGTGGCCTTGGGCCACAGCTTCCACCAGCCCTCCACACCTGCTCCATCCTCAGGGCTCCTTCTCCAGCTTCCACCAGCCCTCCACACCTGCCCCATCCTCAGGGCTCCTTCTCCAGCTCCATGAGCCCTCCACACCTGCCCCATCCTCAGGGCTCCTTCTCCAAGCTCTGGGGCTTGGCTCCAGTGCTGAAGGCAGAGCCCAGCGTGGTCCTGTGGTTCACTTCAGGGTGTGTCACCCTCTCTTGAGCTCCAGAGATATAATCAGGGATAATAGCCAGTAGATCAAATGTAAGTGCCCAACATGAAGGATAAGGTATAGAACATTCTAAAGCCTTTTGTGTATGTTAGTTCTTCATTATTTTCAATCAAGGCTGCAAATGAGCTGTGTAAGGAGAGTACATCAGTGGAGATTGCTGTGTGCTTGCAGTGCATGTGAGTACAATTACATACATGCCACTTTCTGTCTGCTGAGTTGTATTTTCCACTTAGAGAGAGGGAAGGCTGGTGGAACATACACTGACAATTTGTTCTTGAATTTTCTGGAAGGTAACCATTGTGACTGCTCAGCCAAAATCAGTATGCAAGATTCAAAGCATGTACAATTTCCAGCTCTCTTTCCAAGTGTGATTTGCTGTGGTAGTGAACTGTGCATCAAATTCCTGTCAAAGCATTCTAAATGGCCTTTCTAAAATACTTCTAGAAATGTAATTGGAATGTTAATTGTAATAAGTTGAGCTCTGTGACATTCCCATAAATCTGGATAAAGTGCAACAGCTCTACATTTATACCACTCTAATGAAAAACACCAGCACGGGGTCTAATGAAAAACATCAAGGCAGGATCTTAAAACATAAATGTTGTCCAATTTCTTTGCAAACTAGATTTGTATCTGAAGTTTCATTGATTTGAATTAAAAAGTAAAACTAACTTCATATTGCTCTCTAATCCACGCAGTTAAATTTTTCCCTGGAGGGGTAAGGGTATGGTGGATCACATGGATAGTGATCTCAAACAAAATTTCACAAAAGGCCAAATTCTCTTGTTTCAAGCAGGTTAAATTCCAGATAAAGTCATATATCTCAGAATCACAACTAGTTCAGGTATAAAATGGTTTGCACCATTGTTTGTGTGCTCTAAATTAAAGAGTTGTTGGTAAGAAAATTGTTTTTTTAACTAAACCCTAGAAGCCTATAGGAGCACATAATTCCTTTCTTCAGGAGGGAATTTACATTCTCCCCTGAAGAAAGGCTCAAAGAGCAGTGCCTTCTCAACAGGGAGGAGTGACAGCATTTGTCTGCTGTCAAATGGGTCCCTAGAGCCAATCCTATCAACACCCCCAATTTTTTCCACTGAGCTCTGTTAGCTTGGGGAATGATCCCAAGGTCTCCTGTCTCCTTTTAATGTGGATTTCTGTGTTTGGAAGTGACTTCACATAAGAGTCCCAAACGTAGAATTTCTTTGCAATCTTCCCAGATGCAAAGAAGAAAAATGTTGGCAGTGTTTCCCTGGCACAGCACCCCAGGGGCAGCTCCCCCCTGGCCAGAAGGGTGAGCTGGGCTTGCATCTGCAGGGGCACAGCTGCCCCTGACCCCTCTGCTGTGAGGGACTGGCTCTTCCCATCAGCACACTCCAGAAATTATGGCTGAAGGGGAAATAGGCAGCTTCAAAAAGCTCAGTTTACCTCTGTTATACAACAGCAGTTACTGTGGGAGCTTTAGAGACTTTAGAGACTTGAGAATTTTTTATTATTAAAAAGGAAAATTTGATTTGCCTCCTGAAACTTTTGACAGGTTCATAACGGCAGCAAGATAATGGATATAATTAATTCTCTGAAAGGAAGTAATAGAAACAGTAATTGTAACACTAGTGTAATGTATTGCTCTTATTTTTTAATGTTAATTATGTCAATGAATTATTATGAGGTTAAAATACTTAAATAGAGCAGCTTGCAATTTTTCTAATTGCTGCATTTGTGCACGGTGTAACCTGGTAAATATTTGTACAAACAGACTTTTTCCTTTCCAGGGAATATAAAGATATTGCAAGTAGTGTATGCTGGAAGAGAAACCATCTGACACTCAAACAGTTCAAGTTTTAAGCATTTAATTAAGGATTTTCTCCCCTTTGCATCAGAAAGATGCAAAACCCAATAAAAAACTGTATTCAATTGAACATTTAGCCTGAAATTTGGGAAATATGAATGATTATCTTTCTTCTTCAATGCATTTTACTGGGCTTTAGTCATATTTCTTAGTATTGGTGCCCCAATCTAACATCTGCAAAATGAAAATAATGTATCTGGGAAAGATTATTTTGGAATTCCCATTAATTAATTTATCTGAAATGCTTAGAATTAAAGCAACAAGATGTTATAGAAATACCTGTGAATCTGACTTGGATATAAATTGATTTAAACAGATGTCAAAGAGATGCAATTTGAAGCATTAGTAAAGCTATTTTTTGTTTATTGATGGTGTTTCATTTGTGTTAGGTACTGCAATAACACCTTGGATAATAGAGTCCCCAGAGGTTGTAAGACTTGCACAAATACAGTTTTGAAGAGAATTATTTGTTTATTCAGAAAAAGGTAGTCATTGAAACAGCAGCACATGCTAGAAATCTCATTAAAAGTTAAAAAATTCTCTGAGTATATTCCATGTATCTCGGTGCTTCCAATCAGTGCAACTGTCCAGGGAGCAAGCTGGAGGTTCTGGCAGTGTTCAAACAACGTTCCCTCCCATCACAGTGCCTTCTGTCAAACTGAGGGAAGAACTGTCTTCTGTTTCCCATCCAGAAATTAGCTGCTGCTTTCCCTGGAGCTGGTCACTCGGTGCCAGTGGACATCTGGCCCACTCTCTCCTGTACATAGATGACAGAAGTGCATAGTGCTCTATTTCTAGAATTTTCCTTGGCATTGACATTTACTTTGCAGTAACAGACTATCAGGTAATGTGGAGAAGGAGGCCTCTGTGACTGTGCAACAAAATGCACAGCTTGTTTTCAAACTGCTTTCCTTTTTCTACTCGAAACATGTCAGGATGCAGTGAATCTCTTCTGTGAGCATAGCCATATGCTTCCCCTCTGCACCCATGTCAGGACCCATATGCTTGCCTGAGTTTGTTTTCTCTGCATGCTCTAGGATTTTTCTGTGGCCTTGTCTCTTTATTTGTCTGCAAATAACTTAGGTTCCGTTTTGAGCTGAAATTTGTGTAAGGAAACAACTATTTTCTAATTAAATATGCATTAAACCTGATGGAAAATTATCAAGCTGTTTTAAAGAGCCAGGACAGCATTTGAGTTCAGCAACCAAATGAAAAAGAAACCAAATGAATTCTTCCTTCACTAAGTATTTTTAGGTTTAGGAAGATAGGTGTTGCAGTGATGCTTTAGTGCTTAACAGCTTCTGCACTGAGAAAGAACCTTCAGCAGGCAGCCATTGACAGTTAAAAAGATAAACTGCTGATTAGAAACCTAAATGACATGAAACTGAATTTAGCCAGAAGTTGGAGCAGGTAGCTAGAATGTTGGACATCCAGGTGTTTCAAAAGTGTTCTCAAGCCACCTGGGAATTGGATCTATTAGAGATGGGTTCTGCTACAACTGCTCTTGCACTATATCTTATTTTCAGATTTACGAAGGTGTAAAACTAAAATTACACAAAATATCTACTGCAGGAGTAGTATCACAGCTTTTCTGACTACTGCAAGCAAATTCCTAGAAACCCATATAGGTAAATGGGACTGTAGTGGTAAGACAAGTCTGGAATCCAGCACTGTCTCTCATGGACTGAGCAAAGCAGCCTGCAAACTCTAAGTCACTCAAGTTAGTAAGCACAGCAAAGTGGGCAAGAGTGTAAGTTTATCTACTTTTATGGGGAGCTGTACCAAATTTATCCACTTCTGCATCCGTCTTTGAGACAAAATAAGTCAGTTTATGTGCTTGCAAAATTAAATAACTCGTTACAGAATGAAACCATGCAAGGGAATGTGCATAAGCTGTGTGACCTTAGTTGAGAATTGAACTGTGAGAAGAAAATTCCCAAGCTGCATCTTATTTTTTAATATTTTTGTGTGTTGTCTCTAGGTATCAATACCTTTTATTAATTAATTGCCCTAAAACCATACCCTTCCCAAATAGACTATTTGTTTATCTGTACAAACCAGAGATGCTTAGTGACTTTTTCTCATTAGTTACATCAGTCACTGCTGGTACATCCATCCTGTGAACTCTGCCTCCTTCTTGTAATTCCAAAAGGGTGAAATGGCTTATCCTGAGATACCACTGCAGCAGGGGAATGAGTAAAGCCAACCACACACTAAGCTATTAATGTCCTTTTTTCTTTCTTTATAATATCTCTGGGAACAATAAATTTCCACCTAATGGTCAAAAATGAAGATTGTTTATTGTCATTACTCAGATGGTAATTCTGATTTTCCTAATGTATTAAAATCAGTCTATTAAGAAAAAGAGAAAAGCTTTCTTCTCATTAGTCCTGGGCTTTTTTTCAAGTTTCTGGTATGGAAATGGAATTTATTTACAAAAAAAAAATTAAAAAAAATCAAACTTGTGATCTCAAGGCAAAAGTGATTTAAGGAAGATAGCAGAGAAAAGGAATTTATTGGCCTGAGGACCAATGAAGTGCTGAACAGATTAAAGATATGAAAAAAATCAATCCTATTAATCTTGCTAAAGGAGTTTGTGAAGTCAAGATATTTTTAAATACCAGGTGTCATAGAATGGGTGCAAAATTAGCATTGGTTGTTTATAATCCTCCCAAGGACTCAATGCTATTATTGCTATTGGACTTTTATTCCCCACAAAATATGTTCATTAAGACTTGTGTGATTTCAGTGACTAAACTACAAAATACAGCAACAAGACTATTTTTTCTCAATTGTTCCTCCTTTCATTTTCTTTGACTCTTTAAAATTGCATCTTGGAAAGGTGAGGTGCTGTTGTCTCAAGGCTGAGGCTCACAGTGAACTGCATAAACTGAAAGGTAGAAGAAGGCTTGTGTGTAAAGGCAGGAAAGGCTGAGGAGAGATCTCCCTGGAAAGCAAAAGGCTTAAACGCCTCTGAAGCAGCAGTGAAATTGCCTTTTTGCTGCTATGGGGTATTTTTGCATACTTTGGTGTAACTATTCTGCAGCCATCATGTGTGCTTCAGCAGATGGCCTTCTCTGCAGTCTTAGCATTTACACAGCTTAGTTCTGGGACAACAAATACAAAGTCACTCCAGGCTGGTGGCAAACCTGCAGGTAAGGCTGTGCAAATAATTGGCAATCACTTGGGCAGACTAATAATACCTATAATAATATAAATATCATTTCCAATTAGGGAGAAAAGCTCATGTACTTGATGCCAGAACAGTAATCTGGGAGTTGAGTTGAACATTCTGCTTTAAAAGTAAAACAAAACAAAACCACAAATAAAGGGGAATATTTTGTCCTGTACTCAAAAGAATAGCAAAATAAATGTTACTCAAAAACCTACTGGAAGAGAAAGACTCGGAGTAGTGTTCACATTTTACATACTCAAAATAATATTGTTTGCACATACAAAACACAGCACTCAGGTTCAGTTCTCACTTCTCAAAAGAATATCTTGTTCACTGCTAATGTTTCAGCTGCTCTTGGTCAGTCTTCTGTGGATTCTCTGCCTGCTTTTGGAAGTAGTAACCATTACTTCCACAGTCAGAAGTCTCAGAAGGTCTGGAAGTTTTGTATCCTGTGTTGCAAGTGAATGTCTTAGGGAATAAAGCTCTTTTCTTGCTCTGTTTCTGACTGGAGAGTGTCAGAGAGAGAAAGGCTCAAAGTGCCTCAGGGGAAGGGTGGCCCTGATGTCAAACTTGCTTTGCCCAGGAATTTCTTGTGGACTGTCAGTTAAAGGGAGATTTCATTTCAAAAATGCTCCATCATTCCTCCTTCAAATTTTCCCTTTTGATAAAAAAATAGTCAGGCTTAACTAAAATTCTTAATTTTACCCAGAAGTTCATTAAAGTTTGTCTAGATTTCTCTCTGATTTATCGTATGCTTTAATTTAATTTGAAGTTTTCTGTGCAATGCATATTTTTAAGTAATAGCATTGGTAGAGTTATTTTGTTTTTCTAAATAAACTATTAGCCAAGCAATAAAACAATTTAAGCAGATATTGAGTAGGAAGCCTTTCATCATGAGGCCTTTTTTATCATATCCAGACCAAAGTAATTATGATCTTTGGATATTGTCTCATGACCAGAGAAGTAAATTGCCAAAAACGGCAATAAAAAATAAAATACTCCCCCGCCTTCCCCAAAACTTGTCCTCTGCACTGCTTTCTCTTTGCACTAAATATATACTGCTATTCTGGGAATTTGCAGTTTTCAGCTGAAAAGATTTTATGGGCTTTCAGCATGATATCAGACAATTTTTAATGTTGCTCACCTCTAATATGGATGAGATATTTACCAGGTAGTTTTCATGGATCAAAATAGAGAAGAGATTGGCTATTGTTTCAAGTGAACAGAAATTCATTTAACAACTTATTGTTATTATTCTGATCAATAGTGAGGTAATAATGAAGTCCAGTTAAATATCACAATACTCCAAAGAATGAGGCTTAAGATACAAGGAACCACTTGTCAGGTTTTGTCATTCCTTTTTCACCTAAGTATCTAGAACTGGTAGCTAGTATTCTCCAGTGCAAATGAAGAGCAAAAGACCAAATTTCATCTCATAAAATGTTTCCAAGAGGACTGGCTCCTCATGCTGCTGGTGGCTCCTGAAGTATCGTAGTCAATGTGGGTGCTTTGAACTAATTTCCAGTGTGGCTTGTGAAAATCAATAGGATTTGGCTTGGCCTGGCTGGCTAGGTAGGAATTACTGAAGGATGAGTTTTCTTAGACAGCTCTAAGGAGGTAAAAATGAAGTCAGGACTGTCCCTTTTGTTTGTGGACTTTGATGGATGTGAAGCAGCCCTGAGATCATGTCTTCAAGGCACCACCAGCAGACCTAAAGTAAATCCATCAAGATTAGTGGGATCACCTGAAATGAATTCAAGAACCAAACTCAGGGAATCTGGACCTGCAACAGCTTACAGGAAATGAGCTTCCCAGTCAACCCCTTCTGGGATTGCTGAGGGTAGAGAGAGTTTGGAGAGTGACTTCCAGTTTTTTGCTCTTTCTTAACGATGCTTAACAGCTGGTTTATGTAAGTTATGGTTAGGGCATCCAGGCAGCTCCTGTTCAGCTGTTGATTAGTGGTCATTTCAATGAATGTAAAGTTAACTAAAATGAGTGCAGCAGGCAGGGAGGCAAACTAGAGGAGACACAGATGCCTATCAGCACTGACAGTAAAAAATAAAGGACCTACTGCCAAAAACCCTGAGCTGAACCCTGTAATGGTCTGTTGAGTTCCACACATCAAATATAAAACATGAATAGCACAGGTCTCCAAGAGAAAATCCCCAGCAGTGCGGATGGTGGCTGCTCCAAAGGAAAAGGTTTCCCTTTTAAATTTTGTTTGCATCAGAGAACCTGGCGTTGCAGGAAGAGCTGTCATCAGCTGTGCCCCGAGGGCTGGGGGAGGCCCGGGCACCTTCACACAAACACGATGGTTCAGAGCTGGGCTGCTGCACTGATGGATAAAGTGGATTGCATAAAAGCTGCCGTTGTGGCCTAAGGGTTTTTCAAGCCCTTGTCATTGTTCTCCAGAAGTGCACACAGGCTCTGACTAAGGGCAGATCAGACCTTGTGACTACATCGCAGGTTAATTGCATTTTTTTTTAAATTTCGTTGTCATAATTCTTCTTCAAGGGTATGCTTGCTCCCTATATTTACATATGAAAATTTATGCAGATCACAAACATTTTAATTTAATTTACCTTTGTTCCCTAGGACTTTTAGGATTTCTTGGTCACAGTCTAGTATCGTTTGTCTGGAAAAATTCTAATTGAAAGGAATAACCTTCCAAAAAGGTGTTCAGAATAATTTGGCTTGTTTGCCTCTTCCCTTACTATTTCCATAGCAATTCTGATGCTAAGCTGTCCTCAATCTTGTTGGCCTTTCCTACTTCTTCAGTCTGTATTGAAGCCAAGTGCTGTGATATGTTTAGCATATTAATACACACACAAAATCAATCCTGCAATAAAACTTTATGGGACTTTTGTGGCCTTTGCTTACCTAGATTGGTGTCATATGCTGTTCTGTGTAAAACTCCTCTATATTTATATAAATGTGCTCAAAAAGAGGGTGTTTGGTTTTCTACTTTCCTGAGTAACAAGAAGATCACATGCCATGTCAGGGAGAATGCTGCTATTCATAAGTGAATTCCTCTTGGGATTGATGAAATTTTTAATGACTCTTTGGCTGTGGTATCTTTACAAAAGCAAAGAAATTGTAGATTTAAAAATATGGCTTCAGTGATATTTATTTCATAGAGAAGCTGCAATTCTTTCCCCATTCAGACCTTCCTAGTTCTTCCATGTCACACTTCCAGTTATTTAGGAGGAAATATAATTCATCATAACCACCTATCAGCTGTTATGTCACCCTCCTTAGCATCACGTGCATTTCAGCAGTAGGAAAAATGATGGTAAAAATAAAGGATTGTTAAAAATTAATTTCACTTTTACTGCAATGACCATGACACTAATCTCTGTGGTTACAGAAGACTGTATAATGGAAGCATACAAAAAACAGCTCCTAAACAAATTATAAATGAATAGAATAGCCTCAAAAGTTAAGTTTTAGCTGTGTCTGTTTATTAAATATGTATTATAACATATTTCACATTTTTATACACATATATGATTTATACTGTAGAGGGAGGCAGCTTTGGAAAATTGGAGAGAGGCTTTATTTGAAATTAATCACAAAATAGCAGAAAGCAATATTTGTGGGGTTTTTTTCCTCACACCTTACTCTGGCTGCCTCCCTCTCCAGCTTGAGTTTAAGAAGATAAGCCCACAAGTGCTACTCTGATATGGAAGGATTAGAATGCCCAAATCATATTTGTCTACCTTTAGCCAAAAATGTCTTTAAATGAATGCCCTAAAAATGTTCTTGCTACTGTGGAGGAATGTCTTTGGAGGAGTTTTCCAAGGGTTGGTGTGTGGATTGCAGTTGAATTGTCTTGGGACAATACAGACAATGGTCTGTTCCAAGCAGGGGCCCCTAAGCAGAGCTGGTTACTGCAGGCAGGTGTTATAAAACACTGAACTTTGGAAAGGGACTGAAACTGCTACACCTCTGTTCCTAATGAACTAATTGTAAATTAAAATGTAGAAATGATGGCACTTGGTCCTGGTGGGAGTTTCATATTAGCACTATTTCTCCAGAAAACCATTGTTGCCACATTTCTTTTTGCATTCAGAGGCTGGATTTGAAATCCAGAACTTTTAAACCATTTTCCAGATGTTTTCTAATACATAGCTAAATCCATTCTGCTATCCAGTGTTATGATTTTACACTTTATTCAGCCTAAAATGCAATTTATCCCTGACCTGGCACACTAGCAGACTTTTAAAACCAGGATTACTGTAATAGTCCGGGAATCAATTCAAAATTTACAAATATTTTATTTTTTTCAAGAAACAAAGTTCCTTTTTGCAAGGAACTGAAGTAATTATTTTCTGGCCATACACATTGTTTACTTCCTTATTTTTGAAGAAGCTACTCCATTAAATATCAATGTCATGTTTCTCATAGCTCAGCCTGAGCGTGGTGTAGGAAATAAATACACACAAATTACAGCCTATTTAACTTGTTGTCTTCATTCTCCCACTTATAAATTTAGACTCATTTCATCTTCTAGCTCAACACTGTTTGTAAAGTATTAGTAGCTGTGTGCTGCCATCGTAGGAGTTCTACTCAGCAGCTCTGAGGACTCTGAGCATCTGGTGCCACTCCCTTCATTGGCCTTGTACCATCTAGAGACTGAGCACCTCTAAGTGTGTGATCACTGAAGTGTTGAATCTTGAAAATTGAGATTTTTCAGGGCAAAATAGATTTGACTCAACAGCCCTGTTGAGAATCTTCTGTAAAGAGTGGGAGGACTCTCAAAGGTAATGGTGAGAAAAATATTTTCCACAGTCTTGGTGCTCATGAACCATGTTTGAGCCAGAGGGGTAAGCCACAGTAGTAGGCTGGCTTTTGTTTCTAGAAAAATAACTGTGTTAAAACATGTGGATAAAGGTATTGGCTGCTTGGAAATGAAGTTTACTTCTTTTTTTTAACTTCCATTAAAATTTTGATAACAACTACACTGAATGAAAAAAAAAATTCCATGTTTGTGTTTTCAAAAACAATAAAAAAATCTGTCATGGATGAATCCACAGAAGTGAACACAGGTAGACAGGGAGCTTAAAGTATTTTGATAAATATGTAAATTATACAGCAATAGGAAGATCAAGGCAGTAGTAAACCCTTATTGTCTCATAGATCTGCAATCTAAGAGACAGCTCTTTCCAATAGCTGGAGAGCTGCAGGATATGAAAATGACCAGATCCCTTACTCACCATTAAACAACTCCAAACTTTGGGAAAGCATTAAGTGGTATATTGTCAGTGTCGGAACTCAGGGCATCCCTTGGTAGTCTGGAGTTGCTGGGACCCCTGCCAGGGGGCTCAGGG
>JAYDZK010000271.1:8761399-8795721 GCA_034509185.1 Euphonia xanthogaster | reverse complement strand
AAACAATTCTGAGACTGAAAACTGAAGAGCTTTGACTCATCCTGTGAAGGCACGGGCTGCAGCAGAGACTTTGAACACAGCTCGGGGTCACAAGGGCCAGCGATCACCGAGAGGCTCCTCATAATATTTTTCCAGATGACTGGTGTGGGCTGCAGTCTCTGCACCCAGCTCTCTTTGCCCTCTCAGCTGGATGACACTAACAAAGTGGTGCCCTTGCTGTCTTTTCCCAGCTTCTACTCCAGCACACTTCCCCTGCTTGGCTAAGTGGAAGGTTTCTGTGTGTGCTGGGGTCTTCCCTCTCAACCTTTCCAAAGCCTTTAAGTATAAGAGATGGAAATGAGCAACAGTAACATGACAGCACAGTGACCCACCCCAGGTGCCCAGCCTCAGGTGCAGAGTGATGCTTTGGTGCCCTTTGAGTTGCCAGCTCAGGCCATGGCCTTGCTCTAATGCCAGGGCTAAAGATAGTGCTTAAGTGCCTTTGTGATTAAAGACTTAATACCCTGAGTTCCCTCTCTGTAACAGGGGCCAAATCCCAGGGTGCTGATTTGTGTGAGTCAATGAATCAGCGTGAGGTTAAAGATTTTTAATGTTTATTTTCATTTTATGCCACTTTCCCCTCTGTTTGTCTCTATTACTCATAGCTTCATTTCCCTCAAGAGGGACTGTAACTGGCACTCAGGATGTATATGGAGCATCCCTGGAAAAAACAATGCTTACAGAAATGCACACCTAATTTAGCAAATATCGTATGAATAATGGTAGCAATTTTATCTAAGGGATGAGACCATAGTGCAACACAGAGATAAAAGTCTCTGCAAGAAACTTCCTAGATTTTCTCTTATGATGGTTCAGTGGGTTTTAGTGAGAATCCTAAAATACTTCTGAAGTGTTAGTATGTCTGCTCCTTCCCATCCTCCACACTGATGTAACTCAAACCCGAGGTACATATTTTAGGAAATCGTTTTTATCTTTGAAATCATAGAGAAGCTTAAGTGGAACATCACAAGTAAGGGTCAAATATAATTGTTGTAGCCTTAAATAATTCTAGATCACATTGGGAAATACAATTCTCTGCTAGGCAACATTAAGTAATATAAAATTCGAAAGACAACTACTGTACTTGAATGCAATGTTGTTGGTCCTGTTTCACTGGTACTAGCTCTAGGCTCAGAATTTTTTAGACTCCTAAGATATTAGTGTAAATTTTGCCTCCCCTCAGTTGAGCCTTATTCCAGCTTGGCTGGGCTTTTTTTTTCCTCCCACTGAAATCTATCTGTTTCTTCAAGTCCCACGTAAGTGAATCTTTCTGTTTTGCACAGGCCAAAATTTGCAGTAGGTGATTAGTGATTATCTCATGACTTGTGATTGGTTTGGCCAGCTGCTCTTCAGTGCCTCTGCATATTAAATAGTGTCTACCACAGCTAGTATTATGACCAAGCATTTACATAAGCTGTAAACTTAGAGAGCTTTTTAGGTGGGTAAAACATGTTCTCTGCCTCAAGACAATTAGGATCTGTATTAGGCAAGACAAAGGCTGAGGCCCAGGAGAAGTATTTGGAAAATGCTAAGAGTGTGTTAGGATAATTTAAGAGGAACTGAAGGGAAGAAGAGTCCTGGCTCTGTTGCCTTGGTACAAGGAAAGAATTCTTGGCAGATGAAGACAATGAAGGCATTCCAAGTGTGGGCAGCTCTTCTGACAAAACTTAGGCAAAATATTTGAAGATAATAAAAACTCTCAGGAAAATATAAGAATTAGCATGGGAGAAGAGTTGGGCAGAAAGCTCAGGTGGACTGAAATCAAAATGATTTGTGTGGTGGACAAGGTTCATGTACAAAGCTGTGTAAAACAGGAAATTGGGAGCTTATCTTCTTTCTGGTTTCCAAGCCATGTGAGGAAGGTTTTGGCTGGAGCCTCTGGTGTGTGAGTAGTGAAATCAAGAGTAGGTTCAGTTCTCCCTTCTCCTTCAGCAATATCTGATTAACTTACCTTCATCAGGGATCTTTCATTAAGCAAAATATCTGGAGGTCACTTCCATAGAGGTCTTTTCCAAAGTTAACTTTCCTATGAGTCTGTGATTCTCTGAAGTACAGCTGCTCACATTTCTTCATGTGTCCTTGTTATTCACCAATCCCACAGTATTTACTGAAAATAAAATCAGGATATTTAGAGAGAAGCAATGGAACTTGCTTATAAGTGTCACAAACACCATACAGTGGCTGGTGTTAGGATCACAGTACCATGATGAAATTTACCTTCACATCCTCACTTTCCAAACTAATCATCTATGATGCCACAAACTCCAACTTTTACCACCTTTTTTCTGTGTTATAGATATGTGTAAATCATAACTTCAAACGAGGGCATCTTGCTAACAAATCTAGCCAGAGGGAGCCACCTCCACCCACCTTTGAAGTATTTACATAATTTTCTTTCTATTGCCTTTTTTAAAAGCTACAATTCAAAAGCCTCAGCTGAGCCCAGCTGCAGTCATGTCACTGCCACATGGGTTCTGGATGAGACAGCCTTCCAAAAAGGTATCATTTGTGCCAGATTAAGCAGACTGAATACAAAACATAAGTAACAAGGTTAAAGAAGAAATGTTATCTTGCTTTGTGAGTGGGAAGAGCAACATGAACAGGTCTGAGGTACTGATGTAGACAGGACTTCACCTTAGCTCTGAGAGCACCTTGAATGGCTTTAAACTGCCCCTGGCTGAGTCCTGCAGCACTGGCAGGGCTCACCTGATTCATTCTGCCCAGAGAGATGCTGTAAAACAGATTTGCTGTGTTGGACACAGGAACCAGAATTTCCTGAACACTTGATGTGGACATTCTAGTTTATGACTCTGCACTGCTCTGTGATGAGCTGCTTAGACGTGCTCAGAAATGTATAAATAAGTCTCTGACAAAGCTGTGAGTCCTCAGATTCCTCAATGTCTTCTTCAGGGCCAAACACATCTGTTTGATACTCTCGCTGCTGAGTTCCCAGTTTGCATTTTTCTGCTGATAATACTGTTTGCCATCTATCAAACACATGCAGAAAGGGGTAACAGAATAACAAAAGCCATGGTGTTATTGCACTGGAAATGGAAAAAAAGAAGATATGGCAAAATAAATTCAAAATCAGAAATACATGTTCATCTTATCCATCTGTGCTCTGTCTTTCTCTACAAGCTGAATAATCATTTTCTTTTTATCTGCATATAGCAAAAGCCAGATGATCTGGCTTGCATTTTGCTTACTAGGCTAGTCTTTGAGTACCCATTGATCTTTTCCCTCTGTTTTTACCTGTCTGCTCGCCTGCCTGCTTCTTTTTCTAAACAGTGTTATTTTCATTTGCTACGCCAATTTATCTGTATCACGAAAGACCTGCTCTGCTCTTTTAAATGCATTTTTTATGCATTTCGGGTCGCTCGCTCCTGCTCTGTGCAGGAAGGGGGGTGAGAGCGGCGGAGCCGCCACCACCAGCTCGCTGTAGGTGGCACCAGCAGCCGCAGCAAAGCCTACGAGCATCCCGAGCCGGAGCGGGCACAGCCCCCAGGCAGCCGGGGCGAGCCCCAGCACGGCGCTCAGCACCTGCAGAGCACCGGCCGGAGGTGTGCTGGTGGCTGTGCAAGTGCTCCATGGCAGCTGCACTCTTTTTCTTTTGTCACTGTAAGGCAGCTGTCTAGTTTGTTCTGTTTTGCGTAACGCCCCTGTTTTATTTGGGTTTTTAAATTTGACTCTCATGTTGTACTCACACACAATGCCTTAAGCTTTTAAGTCTTCGTCATCTCTTCTGGACTTCCTTCTTGGGAATATCAGATTCCACGCAGGGCAAGGGAAAAGAAATTAACTTCAAGAAAACCGTGAGAATAAACTGGGAAGGGATATCAGCTCAAAACCCAACCTTGAATATTCTTTCCTTTCCATATTCTGCAATTTTCCTTGACTTAAAATTACAGAGTGGATTGTGCTCCAAGGACAATACTGTCTGTTGCAAGAACCTTGTCCTTTGGAATGGGTTTTGGTGTTTGGGGTTTTTTAATGTATATTTCAAGAGATTTCTGCAATGTTAGCTAATCCACTGAAATATTGCCCTATTTAAAGGATCATATTGTATTTTTCTCCCAATTAATTTTGCTGCTTCTTTAAGGCAAAGCATACCAGGTTTGGCCTCACTTTAGCCTCAGTGAAACCAGATAGCACAGAGGTTTCCAGGGCTGGGCTGATATTGTGTGATCTGTTCCTGTGCCACCAAAAGGGGAAGCATGTCAAGTGTTAAGTGCAGATGTTGGGCAGGATGGTGATGAGTGGGGCAGGCACTGTAAAAACACGACCATGGCTCACTAGCTGACCAGTTGCCCGTGCAGCTACTAAGGGGATGTTAAGAGAATTCCCTTAACAATCTTGTTAAACACATTTTGATTGTGAAGGATGACTACTGTGCTTTACCTCCCTGTGGCTTAATATGCTGAAGCAGGCAAGCTGTGCAGTTTTACAGGATGTCATAGAATCATAAAAATAAATTAATTGTGTATGATTTTTCATGCTGACAGATGCTAAGTTCTGATGAACAGTTTTTTTGCATGATGTTCTGGATTTTCCAACCTAATTTGGCCATATTTTTTTACTTCTCCTCTCAATATGCAAAACAATGTACAGAAATACAATTGTTGTCCTTAAAGGCAGAATAGCTTCTGGTAGTCATACACTCAGGAAGAAGTATTATTCAAAATATGATGTTAGCACTGGAGGAAAGTTTAGTCATGTTATATTTTCACTGTATCCTCTGATAGGATCAGGTTTTAAAAGACTTGAAGATCTCTTGACAGTATTTTCAAAATTACCCTCAACTGCTATGGAAAATCTATTTTTATAAATCTGTATGTTTAGGTTCCTAATTCCATTTGAAAACTTGCATTTATCTTTTCTTTGATGTATTTCTTCTGTACCTTGCCCCTTTTAGAAGTGAAAGATTTACGTTCAGAGAAGTCTAGAAATGGATGAGATCGAGGAGGAGCATGGCCTCTTGTTGTATTTGGACCACAGCTCCTAAAGGCTTTTCAGCCACCTGTATTAGACACTTATCATGCTCTACATTTTTCATGTTGGGCCACTATCACCAGCCCAAGAGCAGTTGTGGATGGCTGACACCATAAAAGTCAACAGAAAATCTCCCAGTTCTGAGATCACTCAGCTGGCATTCACTTTATACAACACACATGGGGGAAATTAATGTGAAATTTGTATATAAAAAGAAAGGTTCTGAGATGGCAATTAAAATTAGAAATGAGAGCCTCAGTTCTTCACAGACAGCTCAGGTCTTAGTAGTGGTGAAGTCTTAGAAATTTCCAATATCTCTCAAGATTTTTTGTGTGGAATAAAATAGGACTAATTGTTGTTTTACTTAGTCATTCGTGGTGTGACCACATCGTGTCAGCTTTATAGAGTTACTGTTCTCAACTCAAAATAAAAATATATAAAAGCTTGGAGAGAGGAGTAAATAAGGCTGACAAGGGCTGTCAAGTCTATGGAATGGCACCTGTATGATGGAAGATGAAGTAACACTTCCCAAGCCAAAAAGCCTCAGGTTTCAATTGAAACACGTAAATATTCTTTACATCCCTTGTGGTTTTCATGTATGGTAGACAGGATTGCAGTGGCAATAATGGCAGCAGCCTGCTGTTGGAAATCAGAATATTCCTTTTCATGTGAGGAACAGGGCACTCTGAGAGGCTGATGCTCAATGCAGTGGAATAGAGACACAATTCCATACCTGGAGTATGGCTGTTAATCTTCAAGTAGGTGGCAGATAGTGTCCTAACTATTTCTAAGCCTATAGACTTCAGTATTTTGGAAGATTGTCCAAGAATTTTTGTCATTTATTTCCCCTTGAAATTGCTAACACTCCATTCAGAATTCTGTACCCACCAGTCCTCAGGAATGAGCTGAGCCAGTTGCAGAATGTTTGTGCTCAGGGCTGGATCATGTTGGGTCCAAACAAAGGGTCACTAACAGGAAAATGGGCTGTAGCCCCATCTCACCTCTCAGGAACATTTCAACTACAGTAAGTGGCTTTGTCTGAGGCAGCATGGGAGCCTCCTACTGGGTGGCTTTGCTAAGAGAGCTTGTTTGTGGAGCAGAATTTGTTATTGAATAGGAAAGTACCTGTGCCTCACCCACCTTATGCAATTTACAACAGACACTTTATTTAGAGGGCTGCTCTCAGGAACTCCTTAAGGACCACAGTGTTACTTCTGCTGTGTCTGTTACTGAAGGGGACATTCATCTTTACAACATGACTATAGTCTTTAAGCTTTTTCCAATGTTTTTGGATTGCACCTATGATTTCCCGATAATTTGTGTGTTTATTCCCCAAAAGGTAATGCTAAAGGAACTATTAGAAAACATACCTTAGGAACTGTGCAAACCTCTAGCAGGCTCAGTCTGAGTAGAGCAAGAGAATCCCTTCCTGCACACCCACTCTGCTGTGATGTGCCCTGTGGTGGGTGTGATGCACAGCACCACACAAGTGTTTCAGAGAGGGATTCTGCAATCCACTGGAAATTCAGATTGCCTAGAAGACAAAACAGAGATGGATGTCTCATTGCACTAAACTTTCTTGGTGTATCATCCCAGAAGTAAATAAAATCCTGAGTCCTGGTTTACTATTGGATGAAATTATTTCCAAGGCATAATTAAAAAAAAAAAGTAATATATAAATTTGATACCAATTGGAGCAACAGGATTGCTGGTTGCTGTGCATTGTTTTTGCAGAAAATCAATCCTGCCTATGGTGGAAAGTTAAGTCACCTCAGGGTAAGGCTGAGAGGACTGGGACTTGTGGCTGTATAATGATTTAGCTGAATTGCACTGAGGACTCACCACATTTACTTAGCACTTGCATGTAGTTTGGAAGTTACGTGGGAAGACAGAACTGCAGGCATCTCATCTGTGACCACAGACATCTCAGTTATCATGAGAGCTGAGGTTGCTAAATAACGAGTTACAATGCTCTTGGAGGAAGCTTTCACACAGTGCTCAGTGAACCAGTTTGGAATATTAATAATCCTGCTTGCAGCTCTTATGAAAAAAAATATGTTGTAAAAGAGGGAGATGAAAGGAGGAAAACAGATTTTTTTCAGTATATGTAGTACTGAACACCGTGGAAAGACACACTATTAACAAATGACCACGGTTGGCCTCTATCTTGGCTTCAGGATGTCAGACTCCTAAATCTATATTTAGGCAGCCTGCAAATTGTTGCTTTTCCTCCTATAGTGCTGAATACCCAGCAATTTCCATTAACTTCCCCTAAAGCTGTGCAAAGTCACCAGGGCCCCATCAGCCTCTCACATAATGCAAAACCAGGTCTCCCATCAGCAATCAAATTTTGTGTGGAACTGGAATTTTTCAGTCAGGGCAGAATCAGGTAACACCAATAACCCTCAGTTTTATTCATCTGTGGTTGCTTGCATGCATTTCATTTCCCTTTTTCTCCCTTAACATGCTGGACTGCTGCAACTGAGCCTTACTCAAAAATATCCCAAAACACACCAGAGAAAAAGAAAGCAAGACATGTAAATATGTTAGAAAAAAATGAGTAAGGAAAACTGAGAGGAAAATAAATCTTATTTCAATGAAATCAGAGTATGAAAGGATTTTTCACTGAGAGTCTAAAGGAGATGAGCTGAGATAGCCAGCCAAGTATGTGGGCAAGATAGTGCTTATTGTGATAAATGTTGTTTATGTGCACTCCAGCAGGAAGTAAACTGAGATTGCTTTTTCTTCACTTAAGTCCTAGAAGCAAAGCTCTTAAACAATTGCTGATCTTGAAGTATTGAGATTAATAGGGTTAATTTTTCCCTCTTATAAAAAGACAAACACCCCTGATATTCATAAAGACAAACACCCCTGATATTCATAAAGACAAACACCCCTGATATTCACCCTGATATTCATGAAGCCACTAAGGAAGGAATAAAGATCCAGAACCCATCTAATAATTGAAATAATGAGCTCTTTGGCAGTAACTTACAGTGAACTACTTTATCTTATATTACACCAATAGCAGATTTTATATGATTCTGAAATAATGCATGTATATCATAGATTGTGTACACAAGCAATCATAAATTTAGCAGTTTAAGCAGATAGCTTAAAATTAACTTCAATTTTTTTTTCTGTATATATTAGAAGATTGAGGAACCTAATTTATTATTTCAAAGTTGTTTTTTTCAGGTGCTTATCTCTAGTTTTCCAATGAAACATATTAAAATTGGCATTAACTTTCAGTTCTTAGTAAGAAGAACTACAAAATGCTTAATCTGGTGTTAACATAATCTTGACCTAGACCTTCTTACAGAATCTCCCTTTTTTCATTATTGATTCCCTTGTTTCTTTCCTGGCTCTCCTGTGGGTTGAGAAAGTAATTCTGACTAAATGGCTGTAATATCTCATATTTGCACTTCTGAGGGGCTGTTTGATCTCAGCTGCATAGTGCAGATGTGTCTCCATTTAAAACAAACTGCAACTGGCTGCATGACTGCTCTACATAAATCTGAGTCCATTTAGATTTCTGTTAAAAATGTCCAATAAACTTCTGGCCCCATCATAAAAGTGAGCTGGGGTGCCATTCTTCCCAGTCATCTTCTTTTGGGGCCAATATTAGGAAAATTAGTTTTTCAGGGCTTATTTTAACAACTGGAATTCATTTCTTTATGTCTCTGTAGATACCTGGGCTTTTCTGTCCCTGATTTGATGTAACATTACTATTAGGTAATAGCAAGATGTTTTATGTAAAGAACATGATTGAACTTTATTTCCAGTGGTTATAGAGAATCATTTAGTACTTGCTGGTGCACAGCATATGCTGGTGTCTCCTGTACAGCTTTTTAAATAGATGTTTGCCTTTATATTTCTCACCTTAAGGCAAAAGAGTAGTTGAGGAAAAAAATATAATCAGAAATCAAATCAAACCAAACATATCTTTCAATATTGAAAAGCAAAAGTGTAGAGCTTCTTTGAAAAGAATGCATTTTAGATGTTTCCTCTGCCAAAATTGAATTTAAGCAAATGTGTAGGGCATTGCCACAGAAATGCTGTTCAGCAGGAGGATTATGACTATCACTTGGTTCCTTGGTTTAGGTTCACGTTGTTTTGCTTTAGCCTCAGATGATACTGAGTTGTAAGGGCTTTTTAACTTCTTGTATTTGCATATGCTGAATTATCTGTACAAATATGACTTTTGCTGCCAGCACTGTGATACTGGGAACTCAGCTCCTAGTAGAGTGTGCAATAAAGTTGCCTTCCAGTGTGCTCTGGAAAACTGTCATAGAAGACCAAAAAATAATTCTGTGCCTTGCAACTCCCAAGCATTCAGTAATCCAGTCTGTCCTGGAAAATGCAGCCAAATGCTTGAAGTACTCTGTGTATTCTCTAGAATGGCTTTTTACAGGTTGCTGGTAGAAATCAGTCTATAAGATAAGAGAATTTTAAAAAATAATAATAATAATTAAAAAAAAAGGCAAGAATGGACTGGAATTGAATCTGAATTTATAATGTAAGTGAAGGTTTCTCCAGCTGGACTTACTGTCCTACTGCTATTTGTTTTCTTTCTTTTTGGTCAGGCTGGTATTATATTTATTACTATATTATCCTGAGGTTTCTGTTTGCTTTTTTTTCCCCCTTCTTTTTTCCAAAACCTTCTACAAGAAACTGGTATACATATTTCTTTATTTACATAGGTTAAGCCTGCTAGGAACTCTTGCATTTCCTCTTGAAAAGCATAATTTACTTACAGCCATTCAAAAAATTATAATTGTTAAAATAGTTTCAAATTTTAATCTCTAAAATGTTTGCGGTTGATGTCCATATGGCATTAAGAAGGCTAATTAATTAGTTATTCTAATAACCTGAAGGTGGTTCAGTAAATTTCCTGCTAATGCATTTTCTAAATGCTACCATGTTTATACTGAGTTGTTATAAAATGACTTGTTCCCCTGCCATACCCTTTTGAGGAGTGGTAGCTCACTGATCTTCTCAGGAGGGAAAGGTTAAATTAATGACTGATTCAGTCAGTCTTTCACCCTTCATTAGCACTGAATTAATTTATTAAAGAAATTAAAGATCATCTTGAGTGGTTTAATGTGTAAATTTCATTTTAAACATGGATAGGTCCTCATCTATTTACAGAATAATGATTAATGGTGAAGTTTGAGAAATATGTACCCTTCACAAATGGCTGATCATGCTAAATTGCAAGACCTTCCCTCTAACCCTGCTCTGTGGTAAAAGCTAAAAACATGCACAGGTTGATAAACTTGGTTTTAACAAGGAGGAACTCTGTTTAGAGCAAACACTTGCTGTGTTAGTAATGTGTAACTAGGCTTTGGTAATTATGAAACCATAGCATTTCAGTGTTTCAGAAGGTGGCAGTGATAAACCTAGAAATTCCTATGGTTTTACTTGCAAAGACTGGAGAATAAAGAGTTCTCAGCTGCTTCCATAATAAATGTGGAAAGAGTTCTTTCCATACAGAATATATTTTTTTTTTATCTACTCTTGTATTTGAATAAATATGTGCAATCTTGGACTGTGGTCTTATAAATGGGATGAGATCAAACTGGGATCTTATAAATGGGATGAGTAGGGCCAGAGGTCCTGAAGGTATTTCTTAGGTTTCCTTAAATGATGCTGGTGACTCACCAGGTCATCCTTCTTTTGAATCAGTTTTGAACCAGTGTTTCATGAAGTACTAGTGGGAAGTTAGTGTGGGAAGTGCTCTTTCAGATGAGACCATATGTGCCCATGAAAGTTTCCCCCGCTCTCTCTTCAGGAGTAAGATTTGGAGGTTTGGATTTTTGTTTTGCCTTGGTTCACTTCACTCCGCCTACTGCAGCTAAAAATGCATCCCGTAATTTTAATTTTGGTAGTTATTCCTTTTTTTTTTTTTTTTTTTTTGGAAAAAGTGAACAAACCCAAAGTCTTGATTAGTGGATTTTTTTCATGTGATGTCCATTTTTCCATGTGATGTCCAATTGTATCCTTAATAGGTTTGCAGTGCTGTAAAACAAAACTGGAATCCATAACTCAAGCTAAAAACTGTTATATTTATTTAAGAACAGCAAATGTTGATGTCTTTTATTATTATTCTTGTTAAATAAATTCCTGGGCTATGTAAAGGTTTTTTTAATAGAGTTTGTTTTTTTTTAGCAGGGTTTTTTTGCTTTTATTGGATGGGGATTTTTTGATAGAAAGATGTTTCTACATGTATAATTTATAATTTAGTGTCTGAGAGACAACACAAAGAACATGCTGATTATACAATATATTTTTTAATGGGATCAAATATGCATATATCATTCCCCTATGCCATCTAAATACACAAAACCACTGTGTGCAACGGGGCACTTACCTGGTAAAAATTCAGCAGCTCTGCATAGCAGTTGGTTCTGTTGGACACCATCTGGCAGCTGCAAGCTGGTTATCTCTCCAGATAACCTCCCTGTTACTTCACTAACACCATCCAGTGTCTCACAGCTGAAATACTTCTTGTGGTCAATTTATTGACAGCACAAAGAATGCGTGCAATTTCATTAAGAATGTTCCTGGTAAAATTATTCTGAGATACTTCATTTAATAGCACAATCATGGAAGTGGCCAAATATGTCAGCCTTCTTACTGAAATAATTCATATTATTGCTGGGATTAAATAAAAGGTGCTAAAAAGATAAGGCCTTTGGTATGATTTCTACAGTCTAAATATACACACTCTCAAAGCTAGCAGGGAGATTTTGGAAGAAGACTTGGAAGGAGCAATGAAACATTCAGAAAACCTGAAAAATTTTAGGTATATTTTAGGATTAGATATTGGATTTTTGCTACTCCATCTGCATTCATATTATAGAGACTGAAATGAGACATGGAGGAAAAAAAATCTTTAAACTTATTGTTATTTTCAATTAGTGTTCTCAAATATATTTGTATATTTTTAATGACCATTTGTCTACAAAAAGCCAAACCAGTAGAGAACATTTCCTATATGATGGGGAGGAATCTTATCAAGATCTTCTCCAGATTCAATGCACAGACCTGTTCACCTAATCCAGCAGGGGAAATGGGACTTGGAGGAAATTGGGAATGTAGTGGCTGGGAGTGAAGGGGACACAGGAAATTTGGTGTACAGTGGAGAGAGAAATGAAACTCTCTCCCAGAAAATCAGGTTATGCATGACCTACAGCAGCCACTGACCCAAAGCCCTTTGCCTGTGGGGGCCAGTCTGGTTTGCAGGCTCAGCTCTCCAGCTCTGAGCAGCTCCTGGCCGGGTTCTCCACCTGGGTGTGGAGGCACAAGCACAAGGAAAGGCTGTCAGTGCTCATATACTGTGATTATTCAGAAATTTGAAGAAGGCTTTTCCTGTGCTAGTGTGTCTGTGTGTCAGCATGGCAGGTGCCTTTCAGCAGGTGCTGAGCTGATAAATATCCCAGTGAGCTTTGGGCTTCCTGCTGAAGTCCAGTGTGAAATCACAATGTAAGGGAACTGATTTAATTCAGAATGCAGTGTTTGGGCACACGGTGCTGTAGGGTACAGCATCCTCTCTGTGCCTGCAAGGGGACCGAGCCAGAGACTCATTTAATGCACTGTGCATCTCTAGATGCATTTGCACTCCTATGGAATCCCACCTGAGAACAGACTCATGGACAAAAACGGGGTTTTGCTGATGGGCACCAACTTCTTGAGAGGAATTTGGATCACTGTCTGAAATCTGACCTCGGGGTTTTCTTTCATTCTTCATTTAACCTATAAAAATGAAAGTAATTATGTGATCATATGGTTCTTTTAGGAGTATCTTCATCACTGTGATTTAAATTGATTTCACTATCAGATCAGTGAAACATTAGCATAGTTTCCTAGCTACTGTTATGTATTAATAGTCCTGTGATGCTGAAAAGAATTTGTGAAGTTTCTCACAAATGTAGTGCATTGGTCAGTAAGGAATAGAGGGAGTAAATAGAAGCAGTAAGCCTGGACATGTTACATCTTTGAATTGTATACCATTCTTTGCCTAATATGCTTTTTTTATGCGACCTTAATTGCAATAAAATGTTTATAACAAATATTTAATCAGGATTCAATGATTAAATAGGCAAATTTAATTTTGCTCTCGTTATTTTTTCCCAGGTAATCAATGCAGATGTGATTTAATGACAAAGTCTAATTGAGTACTTTCATTTTGTGAAAGAAAATTAAAAGGAGAAAATGCACTTTTTAAATTAGAAATAATGATGGAGTCACAGGACAATTCCTGGGGATTAATGACTAGCTGAGAAAGCTGAAGGCTCAAGGTTTAGCTGTGGGCTGTTAACCTTGGGTGGCCATTAATTCTTCAAGTAATGCTCCATGCCCTGATCATTATTACAACTGAGTAGGGATGGAGTAGCAAGTTTCAGCAATTAAACCATCAGTGATATATTTAAATGCATATTTTTCTCTCCCACTTGGACATTCTGACACAAAACACAGAATGAATCAAGCTATTGATGGTATCCAGTCAAACCCTTGGTGTTTTCCTTAATTTGCCTGATCTGTCATTGAGGACGTGCCACACTGTGTGCCTGCACTTGTCAAGCCACACACTGCTGTCCCAGTAGCTGTGCTGAACACACATTAAATATTCAGCTGGATGTACCTGCCCCAGGGAGCCTCAAAGCTCACATGGATTCTTGTTGTCTCTCACTCCCTTCTCAACAATGATGCAGATGGCATCAAAATCATAGTGCAGGTAGCACCCTCTTGTCTTCACCATTCTCCATGCTAATTTCCCCATCTTTCTGCAATAAAGTTGTAGCTAAACCTTATTTTCCTCATTTCTTTGAGGCTGTTGTGTGGCCCCACGAGTCAAAGGATAAGCAAGGCAGAATCCCCTACAAGCCAGAATTTGCTGTTGAAAACAGTGTGAGAGCTTGTACCAATGCATGGGGTGGGGTTTCTTCATGCAGGGGATTCTGATATCTTCAGCCAGAGCTTTTCAGAGTTCCATAAAGAGTCAAAAGATCTCATGCTATTGCTTTCAATATGAGATCGACATAATTACCTGAGAACACCACGTTAGGCTGAATTTGCCTCTGCCTAAGCATTGCATTTATACATATTATGTACGGCTTGGTGCTCATACTGAGAGTCTGCAAATACCCCCAGGTCTTGGCAAAGCATGCAGGTGTTTCTAAGGGCACTCACTGAGTGGTTCAGGAACAACTGTTGGAATGCTTCAGAATTCCACTGCTAAAACATTTCAGTCTGTGAGTCAAGGGCAGATTAACAGACAAAAGCAGCTAATCCAAAAATCAGCAGTTTATGCCTGAGTGGAACAAACAGACTAATGAAGCGTACAGAGCTGGATAGGTCACAAAGAGATTTTAATAACACGTCTGCAAAGAGGTGAGTGAGCCAGTCACAGCAAGCCACCTTCCAGAGTGACTTCAGGTTAGACAAAGACCGAAGATAACTACCAGCACTCCCTAATTAGCAAAGTCATTATCACAGGGGCATTGTGAGCATGGAGAGCCTGAACAGCACAGGTAGTGAGCCCAAGCATTTTGGTGTCATCTGCTGGTTTGAAGTGCAGCCTGTAGGAGAATGCATGGCCTGCAGAGTAGGCATGTCAGTGTTGAAGTGTGCTGTGTTCCTTGTTTCACATAACTTTGAGGTTTAACTTATTAGTTCCATTTACATTGATGCAAATGTAAGTGAAATTATAAATTATTCCCAAATTAATGTAAAACAATAAAAACTCTAGGGCAGCTTTGATTATTTAAGTTGATTATAGCAGTTAAATGTTGACAGGATAATGCATTCACCAATAATTCCACCAAATAATACATCTTTTATTGCAGTTCTCTACTTGTCAAGATAAATCTCTCTATTTTGAAACTGTCTCTACTGAAACATCCATTTGTGGTCGTGTTCCCCCACAGCTGCTGCATGAAGGAATAAATCGTGTGCTTGCACATTATGCCAGTCCATCAGCATGTTGGTAAACCACTTCATACACAACATAAACATTAATGGCAGCAAAGTTAGAGTTATGGCTGCTGCTATCCCCTCTGCCTGCATCACCCAGCTCTGCTCTCTGTCACTCATAACTTAGAATTTCTATTTTTAAGTTTCTCCCTGTAACGGTGTTTCACAGAGTTTTTCTCCTTCTGATCTAGTCCAGCACAGCCATTAGTGGGAAAATAACAGCTGCACTTGAATGATTCCTGTAGAGATCCCAGCTTACTGGGCTCAGGGAGAAGGGCAAGAATTCCCTGTGTCTGGGTCTGTGACAAAAGAAGCGTGGTTAAAAATGAAAAATAATCCTAAACCTACTTCTGATCCATCTTTTTCACAGCTATTTTTACAGATTTTTGTCTCACATCCTCATTTGATCCTGTTCATATGGGTAGCACAGCCCAGTATGAGCAGGAGGTCTAATGACAGGATATCCAGTACCTCATTGCTGCATTGGAGTTCAAGTACTGCTCTTACATATCTGTTGCTAAAAATGCACGCAAAAATTCCAAAAATTAGTTTACTCAAAGCATATAAAGGCAAGCAATAGACCCTACAAAGACTTCCCTACAAATTAGGGAAATAACTTAAATAAGGGATGGTGAGTAGCACTGAGTGGCCCCTGGTGCCTAATACAAGTCACTTGTCTTTTCTAGCTTTGTTTCTGGAATAATTGGTCTTAACTGTCTTCAATTGATTAACTAAGTTGAGCAGACATGACTTTGCAATAAGTGATGCAAATTCTCTACTTTTTCATTTCTTTTATGACCCCCTTACAGAATAAGGATCAGGTATGGAAAGGAGAAGGCAAAGGAATCCACGTGCTCCAAGCTCCTAACAGTGTTTCCAGATGCAGCTGGGAGAGATGTATTCACCTCAACTTGGTTTGACTCAACAAAAAAAGTGAGTTGCATAGCCAATGAAAATACTTGTGTCCTAGAATCATCTGTTAAGGCTTGTGAATGCCAACCTGTAAGATTAGGATCTGACTTTAGGCTATTGTTCATTGTTGAGACTGGAGAGATGCGTTTTCCTGCTCAGATAATGGACCCAAGCAGGAATGATTACCGAGTCTTGGGGGAGATGTTATCTAAGCTCAGTTTACATCCTCGTGCAGATAGGTGGAGTGTAAGGCTTATCTCTTACAGGGCTTCAAGGAACAACACGGGAGCTCAGCTTTCTCTGTTTCACCTGCTGGGAATGGAAGAACGGGCATTATGTTTGGTTTTTCTAAATGCAGAAAGTAATTCCCAACAGTAGTTTTTCCTTCTCAGAGGCAGCTCTGCTTTCTCTGTTCCCTTCCATAACCTGTACTAGGATATTTCTGTGCCCTATGCAAAATTATTCCTTTAGATTTGAGAGTTAAAACTGAATTCTGTAACATGGTATAAGGCTACATTTAATGTTCTTGCTCATATTTTCTTACCTTTGTGTTTCATCATTGTGGAGCTTATAAATGAACAGAAATCTTCACTAGAAAATCAAAGTGACCTATAGGATATTTTTAAATGATTAATTTCTAGCACTTGAAAGATGATGATATAAAGCAGATTACTTTGGGGAATTTGTTATACAGTGAAGTTCTGGAGTGTGACCATCCAGGTTAACTAATGTCCTTCCAGTAAGAGACTCCCTCAAACCACAGGGAAAGATACAGAACACATTCCTCCTTCTCCTCTTCCTTTATCTGTCACCTTTATATTCATTAAAATATAGATTAAAATTCTTATCCTCGTTCTTTATCTCCATTAGACTGCTGTCACTTGAAGAAAATATTTTTCCCCTAGTTGGTTTCCAGGGGTGTTATTGTGCTTTTCTGGTGTAGAGGAGTACCCAAACCCCTCAGCTTTCAGCTTTTCATCCAGACAGTAATTTGAAAAATACTGTGGTACTTTATTCAGAGAAACAAGATTCTTTTCTGTTTTGCTTCTTTTACTTCTACAATACAGCAGTATTTTTTTCTTGGACCACTGCTCTCTTATCAAGAAATTACAGTTATATAAAATATTATGTCATCCACTTAGCTTTTTTTATTATTATTATTTGTGAATTCTTAGCAAACAAGCCTGTTTTTTCTAACTACATGTGGAATGTACTTTATATTGTGTTTCAACCAGCAGTTTAAACATGCCTCTTGACTGCTAAAACATGAATGGCAGTCTCAGTAGCCCATCTGTTTAAAGTATTTTTGAAGTGCTATAGCACAAGCCATAATATTTATGAAATTTCATATTCGTTTGGATAGTGACAACATTTTTAACTTTAACTCTTATTTTGTTTCTGGTATTATTGCCATAAAAAATACTTTAAGGAAGGAAAACATATGGGAGCCTAGTTCTGCAGACAAGGGTGGAGCTTTGCATTGAGTAAGCAAACATTTGTGGTTTTCTTCCTTTTATGTTTCCTTGAAGAAAATAACATATGCCCCAAAAAGTTTGGGAGCAATTTTCACACCTTGGAAAGCACAAAGCTTCAGTCTGCCTGGCTGTGTTGTCAGAGTTGAGAGTAAACCCAAGCAAACCAGGGCAGCTCCAGCAGCACACACAGAACAGAACCCTGTCAGAGAGGCTGAAGCTGGGCTTGCTGGTAGCAGTCATTCCCTTCAAATCCATCTCTTGGCTGTGCCAGATGAGATTGTTAAAAATCCAGCTAACCAGCATAATGAATATTTCACTGAGCCAAAGATTCATAAGGTAAAACCAGGTTATTCAGCTCTCACACCATGAATCTAAGCATCATGCAACCAAACCTGTCCTCAAATAAATCGAGCTGAATCTGGTTAAAAGTACAGTAATCAGTAGGTTATTTAGCTCTCAGTAATTTTCCTTTTTCTGTCATCATAGTGTCTCTAATATGCTTCATATTCTTCTCAGCAGAACACATGTTTCATTTCTAAGCATGTTTTCCTCAGCTTGCATCTCACACTGCAGTTCATGCACACGTGAATGCAGCAATGAACGTGAGCTGCTTGTGCATTTATCAGGCTGTATCTACCCCGTGAGTCTCCCTAATGGCTAAGCAGTGCTTCCTGCTCTCCCTGCTCTGCTGACCTCTCTTGCCAGTGGGCCCACAGTGGGAAACACTCTCCTGTTCTCTAGACCATCATTTACAGCCTTTAAGTCGGCATGATGGTGTTGGTCACAGAGTCAAGTTATTCATGTTCAGATGGAATTTTGGCACATAACATCCCTGGAGGTATTCAAAAGACTTGTGGGTGTGTCACTGAGGGGCATGGTTTAGTGGTGGACTTGGAAGTTTTGGCATGGTTTAGTGGTGGACTTGGAAGTTTTGGACTCGACAGCCTTAGAAGTCTTTTCCAACTTAAATGATTTTGTAATTCTAAGGGGCAATCTTAGGTCTAAAAATGGAAACACAGCATCCCTGTTGTCCAACAGCAGGATGAGTGTGCAAGTATAACCAAAATGGTCAGTTTTGAACATTCATAACTAAGCAATTAATGCCTAATTCATTCAAGCTTCAGTTGTGTTTTGTACCTGGAAGATAAATTAAAGACAAGATAGGAACACAGTTCCAAAAGCAAAAGTATTTTCAGAATTTTTAAATTCGGTATATTAAAATGAAACTTACTGTACTTTAAATCAATATAAAGTTATCTGGAGATGTTCTGGGAAGCATAAAATTTATATATAAATATGTCTTCCAATTTGGTTTAAGTCCAAATGAACACTCAGCACAAAGCATTATTGCAAAGAGTAATATGGTCACTTTCTATCATTATTGTGCATCTTTTTCCTCTGTAGTTTGTTAGTTCTTAGCATGATGGAATGATTTTCCCTGCAGTTTAAACAGATTGAATAAATTTTAGTTACATTTCAGCTGTTTGTATGCCAAATTAGAAGTATGATTGTGAAGCAAATGCAGAAAGTTCTGTGATTCTCTTCTGTCTTAGGAGCTATGAGGTAAAAAACACTCAGTGGACAAATACCTGCTAGTAATAGATAACTATTTTTCAGTTGCAATACTGTTTTTTGGGTTTTTTTCTAGTTTACTGTTATCATTTAACTGTGTGCTGTGTTTCATTTGCCTGTATAATTCTCTGTGCATTAGTCCCATAGACCAGGTGATATGTACATGGAATAATACTAAGTTATTATCATATATGAAATTTGTTTAGTTTGGATAAAGTCTGGGTATTTGTTTGTTCATTTGTTTGGGTTTTTTTTTCCCCTTAAGCCAATATTCAAATCTCCCTATAAATTCAAATCTCTACTCTTATATAATGGATACCAGACTTATCACACCACTCTGTAGAGGTAACCGTGTCATCCATGTATTAAAAAAGTGTCAACTGATTCTGACTCTTCCTCTTCATCTCCCTTTAACTCCTTTTAAGTTGGATTATAAACAGAATATGGACTTTCCTATATGCTCTGTGTGTATCTTATTACTGTCCTGGGGTCCTGTGGCGCCTGCAGGCAGCAATGCATGTAAATAAAATTCAGAGCTGCTTTGCAAAGGAGTTGCAATGAGAAGCCCCATTTAGTGTTTTACAAAGGCATGAGATTCTTTGTGTATGGGGCATCTTTTTCCAGAGAGGAAAACAACTGCTCCAAAGCAAATCACAGGAAGCACGAGGAGGCATCACAGGACAGTGACAGTGACAAATGCCCTCCAGGCCAGTGGCCTCTGTTTAGGTCAGACCCATTCCAGCCCTCATTCCACTCCTACTGTGCTCCTGTAAGGAATGTTCAAAGCCAGATTTAGGTGATTAATGTCAACATAACTGGCTGAAGTTTCCCATAGTTCAAATCCTGTCAGTGCTATGGATGTCATGCATCATCTTTTAGGTATGAAGAGTGTGGAAGGGCTGTGCCTGCTCTCCAACACCAACTGCTTAGCCAGCAGAAGCAATTCTGTACTGAAATGAGGAGCTGGTTTTATTTTAAAAAGGTCATGCAACATTCTTGTGATTTGGAATTCACAATGTTATTTTTTTCACTTTGAGTAAAAATAATATGGTAATCATTTTCTTCCAATATAGGAAGAGGATGAGAGCTCTTAACCCTCAAACTATTTTTTTCCCTAAGTGAGGGCCACCATTTTTCAGCATGTTATGCTATCATGTTAAAACAGTGCTTCACAGTAGTTCTCAGTCAGTAACTTTCAGCACAGAATGATCTTTTAAAGTGTGCCAAGTTTGACTTGGTCAGTTTGGCAAAGTATTGCTGTTGGTAAATGTTAAAAAAATCTGTAGTTAACTTGAACAATTTCATATTTAAATTACCAGTCTGATGTAGGGAAGCCCAGCATGAGATGTGTTCCATGTTTAATATCTTAAACATGAGTCACTGTAGATGGTGCTGGTCTTTCCTGGGGAGGCTAAAATATAAGTTTACTTGTTGCAACAGTTAACTGGTCCTTGGAGGTCAGACTTAGCTAATTCTCCCAGTCTGCTTAAGCTGCTTTAAGGTATTATTAATACAATAGAGTGACTATACCAGGATGGGTAATAAAGCTACATGGCAGTTTTACAGAGAATTTTAAACATGATAAGTATGGTGGTCTTTCTGATCACGGTGCTGTATAGAAAGCAAACTTCTTACCTCCATTCAAACTGGGTTGAAAAAGAAAAAAATGCTATCAAATGAAAGATGATTCCACGTGGGAAATACAGCTACAGTACCTACCAACAGCAATAAAAAACTGTCTTAGAAGTCTTTTAGGAATTTCAGAAATATTAGCTGCTGAAGGAGTCTGTAAAAGGACATGGGACTGTAGATAGAGCAATCATTCATCATTTAACATCTGAATCATTTCCTGCTGACTAAACAGAAATACATATCAGAGAAGTCAAATAATCTTTTCCCATTATTATATGTGATTCATTAATTCCAGATCTTATACAAATGTAAGATTAATCTAAAAGGAAGCAGTGTTTCTCAAAATAGCACTTATAGGTTTATAATAATATTTAAAATTACTTTGCAGTAATTATGCTTCTTTTTTTTTCAATATGTTTACAGTATCCACACTCAGAACCACCCTTTTGGAAATATCAGGACTTTTTTGAATAGTTGGAAACTTGTCTATACTTCACTGTCTATTTGCATTTCTGCTGCAGAATAATAAAAAAAACATACATTCTGCTATCAAAGGTGAACAAATGTATAACACTGAAAGTCAGAAGAAACTAACTTTAAAATCTTTTTGTTCCATCTGTACTGAGCTTATTCAAAGTTTAAACTGAAAGGTCCATGATGTATGCTTGCAGATGTCTGCAAAAAGAGGTGGTGCTGATGGTAGAAAAGGAATCAAGCTCACCTGAGAGGGTTCCAGCTGTTTTGTCTGTTCATGGCAACTGTGAATGTCAGAGGAGGCTTCTGCACCTTGGAGCTGCTGAGCTCCTCACAGCTGACCCTGCTCTCAGCAGGACAAACTCCAGGACCCACTGAGGTCACATCCAACGTGAATTCTCCTCACTTCTGTTTGGAACCCAGTTAGTAGCAAAATGAAGAGGTTCTGGGATGGAAATATTTGTACAGTCTGGTGAGATTTGTATCCCTAAGTGTCCTAAGAGGGTTTTTTGGTGTTTATAAATTTCAGATAACCACCTTTGGCATGCAGAAAGTAATTTGTGTAGTTATTCAGGAGACAGCTTTGACCTTGTGCTTTGTTCATACTGTGCAGAAGAGCAGAAGCAGTAATTGTCAAGCCAGTGGCATAAACCCATTTGAAGAAAAGGTGACTGAAGTGTTTATGAGGATTTGTGATGAAGCATTATGTAATCTAGTCATAAGAAGCTTTTATGTTCTAGCTAGAGGAACATATTTGGAGCACATGCATCCTGACTTGGCCTTAGTCCCTGCTTTCTCTGCTTTTGAGCAAGGTATGTGCTGTAAAGAAGGACAACAGTGGTAGGATTTGCATAATATTAAATGTGCTTTTCTGATAGAGAAACTTAGGCCCTTTTTTTTTTAAATTATTTTGATATCCATGTGTAATAATTTCAAAGCATACCACTGAAATTATTGAGATTTGTTACTGTCACTAGATCTGAATAGAGAGCATCTCTGGTGTGATATGTAACACCGTGCTTTTGGGTATAAAAATATCAACAAAATGTCTAGCTTTGCACCCACTGCACGAGTACATTTGTGTTCACATACATGGACATGGAAATTCCTTTTTTAGTTGGAAGGAATTAGGATGCTGCTGTGAAGGCACTAGAGAGGGAGTCAGGGCTTTCCTGCTTGCACCACAGATTTTCTCTGCAGTCCTGGACAAGTCATTTGATTCCCACCACTGCAGTTTTCCATCTGAAATTGAAAATGTTGCTTTTCTTTTTCAAATGGTTGTTTAACAAACTGTGTATTGATCTTGTTTGAGGTATTAAGATGTAATGTTGATAAGTGATTATAAAGTAGTACATGAATTCTGATTGAAGTTCTAGTTTTGAAAGTAGATTACTTAATAATTACTTAAAAAACCCCAAACAAACAAACAAAAACCCCAACCCACAAAACCTCCTCATCTTAAGCTGAAAAATATTCATGATTTGACCCCAGAAAACAAAGTCAGGAAAACAACTAAATTTGTTAAAAGCAGATAAATTTAAGGAAACAGATCTTGGTACTTCTAGTTTAGAATGAAAGAATCAGTAAAAAGCAGCTGTCATCATCTTAACACTGAACTGAAGATTCTCAAATAGCACTTGCACTGTAAATCAGAGAGACAATACTTAGCCTGGTACCTGCATTATTAATGCAAATAATATTTATGGTATTGCTTGCATCATTGATACTGTATCACTTGTATCACAGGCAGCAGAACTTCCAGCTCTCTTAGTGACTCGAGCTGGAGAGAGCTATTTAAAGAAGTCCAAGAATTAGTGGTGCCAATAAAGTTGCCTTATAGCCTGACTTAAAGGTTTATGAACTTACCTAAGTTCTGGTGGCTTTTAAGGATTCTTCTCCAGTATTGCTCTATTTGTTGGTCTAGCAGAGGTTTGTAAGTGAGACTTGTAGGCAAATTGTTTAGCAATTTGCTTAAGCCATGGTTTTTCTATTGCTCTCCTGCTGTGCTTGAAATTCACCCATTTATGTTTAAGTGTGACAGTTTGAAATAAGCAGAAATAACCACTGGGGGTTTTATCTCTGGGACAGATTTGTCAGCCTTTCATCAAGCAAGACTTGCATTGTCCTCAGCAGGATTTCTGTGTGTTGAAGGACTGTTGCATTTAGTGCTTTGAGTTTTTAAATATTGTATTCTTTGTGCCTGGGTATTGACAAATGCACTACTCTAACACCATATTTATTCTCTATTGAAAGTAGAAGTTTGCTTTGCCTCCCTCTTCTTGATTCTTGTTGATGTCAGACAAATGTACATGGATGATTGCTCCCTTAGCATGCTTATCTATCATCATATCTCAGAGAAATCACTACCAGTGCAAACCAGACCAGAAGGGATCACCCAAATTCTATTTATTTAAAGGACTCATCAACCTTCAAAATCTGATTTATTATTTTCACATCCATTCTCTCCCACATATTTGTAAAGTTTTTATATAAATGGTTCCCATGAAGCAGGTAACTTTACAGTAGTTCTAATGCCTCATTTTTCTGAGTATCTGAATCTTGCTGCTCCTATACCAAGCCTGCTGAATTTCTGCAACCAAAATTTGTATGCAACCAGAATTTGTATGCAACCAAAGCATAAAGGGCTCTATGCTCAGTTATGTTAAATGGTTGCAACATTTTTAGGAATTAATCTCATGGGAGACTGGGAACCTTTTATGTGACGTATTTCTTCCCCATTTTCTTAATTTCTTTTTTTTGGAAGGAAAGACTTTCTTCCTCTGAATATTCTGTTCTATAAGAGGGTTCAGGGCTTTGAGTCAAGTCATATGAGCTCATGGATTCTTAGGGAAAAAGAGCATAAGACTAAACTTGTGGGTTGTGCACTTGCTTGGGGGATTTTGGCTTTTTTATTCCTCCTTGCATGCACAAAGTATCACTCCAACTGCAGCATCCAGTTGGAGGTGGCTGGTGTGATACAGGTTCTGTCCTGTGCAGAGTTTTCAGGTGGGCCACAGCATGTTTAAAATTTCCATGCTGAGTAAGTTTCTTCACGCTCTTGATGTTAATTTCTTCTTCCCTCTCCTCATATGGTAAGTAGGTATAGAAGCAAAAACAAATACAGCAAAGTCAGTAGAGTTTAAAAATATATAAAATTCCCAGAAGTCTTAGTGGTGAGAGTTTGAAAGGAATTTTAACTCCAACTCCCATTTGAGACCTTGAAAAATATCCATTCTATATTTAACAATTGTAATAATTCTTAAATCATATGCTCCTCCCACATTTCCTGAAGGCAATCAGCACACAACAAATGGATGAAAATATGGTACAACTTCACATATAATGATATTGTCATTAAAAGCTGATCCAGTCAGCATCTGTTTGGCATCCTCTTCAAAGCTAGTCTTGAAGATTAAAGCTCTGAGTTGCTCAGTAACTAGAGAAGATGGTCCAAAACCAGTTTTTTGTGGCAGCATTGACCTTTCTGGATCTTTTTCCTTCCATGACAAAGGGAAAACAAAACTTTCTAAATGTCTCCATATACCTGAATATAATTGATTGAAAAAGATTTTCAACTTAGGTCTCCCCTGTGTATCAACTGAAAAGAGAGTGAACACTGGACCTCTGAATTGGATATTCTTAATGGCCCTCTTCAGTCTGGCTTAAAAGCATTATTCACTTGAAAAATCTTTAATTAAACCACTTTGGACAACTCTGAAAGGCAGGCATTTTAGCATCTCTTTTAAAAAGTAATTTTTATTAGCATTTATGCAATATGTGAAAAGAAGGATTGTCTTCTAAAAGAGCCCAGCTTAATGATAATGGTAGACAAGATTCCAAATGGAGACTTGTAAGACCAGAGCTGTCCCTGCTAAAGGCATATGTTCTAGGTCTTTAAAAATACCCAGAGAAATGTTAGACCCTTATGAATGGAATTTACACAAGCCAGTGCACAACCCAATAGTTTAGTCTTATGCTCTTTTTCCCAAAGAACTCATGAGCTCATATGACTTGACTCAAAGCCCTGAACCCTCTTATAGAACAGAATATTCAAGGGAAGAAAGTCTTTCCTTCCAAAAACAGAACCATATATTTTAGGATGAAGTTGAGATATGTTAGTGGTTGGAAGATTTTCATTTCCTATGAGGTCAAACTCTTTCATTTGCTTCATGAGGCTTTCTGGTTCTCTCACATTCTAAAATAGTGTCCAAATTTCCATAATATACAGTAATGCGGGCCAGATATCTCCAAGACTTCCCAGTGAAGCAGTTGGCTACGTATGGACTGGCTCCACCTGCAACCCAGAGGTTTGCATAGATTACAGGGCCATAAAATCTGGCCTCAGTTGTCACCTTCTCCATCTTTCAGCATATGCAACTGCTGGACCACAGAGGGAGAAAAGATGTAACTGCCAGGAGTTTACTGAGTGTTGGGTGGTGTGAAAGAGATCAGATTTTGAAATCATCATCTTTCTAAACATATTGTCTATATTCTCATTTGATTGGAGTTGAATCTCTCTGATGATATGAAGGTGCGTTCTTATAAATAAGACAGCTCATCCTATGTACCACAGCAGAGAACGGCTGATACCACAGCAGAGAATACCTGATACCACAGCAGAGAATGGCTGATACCACAGCAGAGAGCAGCTGATACCACAGCTGCTGATACCTTTGCAACAGACTATAACATTGGAAATTGCTGATCTGATTTTGAAAGTAACTCAAAGACAGTTACCTTTCCTGGAGTGCTTCATGTGAGAATCTTTGGTTCCCCTTTTAGCAAGGACATCCAAGAATTTTCTGGTGGCAGCTGGCTGAGTCCATTTCCATCTTTCTCTCTTCACTCTGGGGTTAAGGAGCCTTCAGAGCTTTTATTAATCTCAGAACAGGGAGTATCAGTGAAGGGCTGTCAGGATGAGTGACAGACGAGAGCTCAACTTTTAAATGCACAGTCAAATCAAATATATGTTATCCAGAAGGAGAAGCAGGAACAGAATCTCAGACATCTCATTTGGATTAAATCTCTATCATTCATTTAATGTATATTAACTTGGAATGATGGATGTAATTTCCTGTAAGTAGAGTTGTAATTTCAGACTGATTAGAAGCAGAAGGAACACTTTTAGAATAAAACTGAACTGCAGAAACTTAAATCTCATTTGCATTTAAGAGGTACATTGAAGCCCTCCTTCTGACCAGAATCAGAGCTAGTGGTGCACCAGTTCTTAAGTGTTACTTGTTGATTTGGTGCTAGGTGAAAGAAGGTGTTTTCCTCTTATTATCAAAACAAATATTTAAAGTAATTAATTACTATCATAGACTAGGATACATTTTAAGCTTATAAAACTGCACATTTAATTATATTTTTCTCCAAAACCAGAGTTGGTTATAAAGATCCAATATTGGATTGAAAAATCTCTCCAAAAGTGCACTTGACTTTTCAAGACTGTGTCCTCTGTCTATTTTCATTTGGTTTTATGACTGCAGGAAACCCAAATTGTGCTAAAGGTTCCATCATGGATTGAGAACCTTTAACGATGTGTATTGGTCAATTAACACTATCACAGCTGATGAAAAATATGTTTTCATCCTGGTTTTGAAAGTTTTCAAGGGAATATGTGGTCAAAAATACTGTAATTAAATATATCAATCCCAAATCTGTAGTTTAGAGAAAATATTACATTTACTGGCAAACGAATATAATTGATTGGAAATCTCAATTACGGTAAAGCAGCAGATAAAATATGATTAGACTTTATTATAAAGGAATTCAAATTGAAGATAATCTAGAATAGGTACTGAATAATTAGGGTGCAGAGTATTCGAAGACAGTTTTCAGAATATGATTTTAATATCTACACTTGAGTTAAAGGTTAAATTCAGTCTCTAGCATTTCAACTCTCAAACCCTTCAGTGTCATTAGCATAGTTGAAAATACTAAAGATTGCTATTATGTTTTTCCTCCACAACATGTGGTGTAGCCCAGCTGGTGCTCTAATTTCTATTGCTTCAGTTTTATTGAATATTCCTATTCTTATGAGATAGTTTTTCTTAAAAGAAAAATTAAAATGTTTTCTTTTATTGAAGGTAGAGGCTTACAAAACATAAAGTTCAATATATAAACATGAGTGAAACTAATTCATAAATCCAGTTTTGGAGTAACACCTTTATGTGTCTGCTATTACTGTGCTGAAAAACAGTTATGGCATATCATGCCTTACTTTCCTCTTTAGAATGTTTTTTTAGCTTAACATATAGAAAGTTCTTTGTAGTTATTTTGGGTTGGGTTTTGTAGGAGTGTGCTTCCGTAGCCTAAAGTAAAATCTTAATTGCAGGGAGGGCAGAATGCGTAGTGCATCTACACATTGAATCTTAATTATTTCATCCATATGCATAGTCCCATCTGCTTAAGCACTGCTGCACTCAGAGAACAGGGTGGCCTTCTCCTTATTCCCCCACCTTGAAGAGGATTTCAACAAAGCAGCATAATCTGTTCCAAACAAATAATTAGTTCTTTCTTGTGACAGAGCTGGCTGGTGTCATCAGTGATGAGCTGTAATTTGAAGTGCTGAGTGTAATTTGAGCTGTAATTTGAAGTGCTCCTCAGTGTGGTACACTTCAATTCCACTGTTGATGGTGGACCCAGATCCAGCAGGAGCTTTGCAGTCCCACTGTCTGCAGCCCCATGCCACGGGGAACTCTATAATACCTGAAATTTCCTGCCCCAAGCAACTTTGTAGACCAAAATCTAAAGCCACACTGGGAGTATAAGGGAGAGATTTTTTTCTAGGAGAATGTTGAATAATGAACTTGTTTGGTGTCTGTTATACCCACATTATTCAAATCTGTTAATTTGGTTTCTTAGAACAAGGAGCGGGGTCATTCACTTTTTAAGCACTTCTGTTGAGATAATTATCCATGACTTTTGCATAGGAGTGTGTCAAGATGGAAGTGATATAAGATTGTATTTATGGGAATTTAGTGCATTTAGAGCTGTTCGAATTTTCTGTGCTGATGTGCATGGAATTTCTGATAGGGATTTTGAATAAATTAATAAATACTGTGAAAAATACCAGATGAATGTGTTTTGCCATGGAAACTTGAGAATTTGCTTGAAATTCATGTAAATAATATAAAATGTTTTGCCATTTTTATCTTGTGATGATGCTGTTAGTAAGATGAGATAATTTATGGTGTGCTAGTTAGAAGGTATGAGAGAAACAGAAAGAGATTTTTGTATTCTTAAAGGTTGAATGGGCTGCTAAACAAATTTGAAGCTGTTCATGCATTCAGGTACAGCTGCAGAACTGAAGCTACAAAAAGTACTGAGCTACAGCAACACATTTGATTCTTTGGGGTGGGGGAGAAGTGTTGGGAATACGGCGTTGTAAGAAATTACCTTTTGGAAGAAAATACTTTTCTAGCACGAGTTCTGAATTCACTAATCAGGTTAAAACCCTGAATGCTTGACTTTAACCACCAGCAGTATGTATGAATTACATACTCCAGAACTTTCAGCCTTTGATACAGGAGTCTTTATGTAAATTCTCTGTTTTCCTAAGAAACAGTGTTAAATCTACATCTTTTTATAATCCCCTGTTAGCAAAAAGCAAGTTACCAATCTCATAAATTCATTGTAGAAATAAATAACTCATAAATTTGCTGTTCTACCATTAAAGAGGAGAGGGACCCTGAGAGAGGGTGGAGAACCAAATGATAAGTTTGCCCATATTTAGTCTCAGAAGGAAGTGCTGCTTTTGTAGGAACAGTCAGGTCAGTTGTGGTCACCCAGAGTTTCTCATTCTTTTCACATCTCTTCACATCTCAATTCAAATGATAAGGCACTAACTCCTGCATGATTCTCTGCCTAGCTCACACAGTGTCCTGGTCTTAAAACTATTTACAGAGTTTAGTGATTGCCAGGTTTTGAATGCCTGTGATTCAGTCCAAATAAGTGTGTAATTTCATCAAAATCTTCTCAAATCACTAGTTTTGTTTTTCTTCCCCTCTGCCAACCACCTCGGTATTTCTATTCCCAACCTTCAAAAGGAGCTTCCAGTACCTGGAAAAAGAGCTTCTGTCAGATTTGAAGCTGTACCACAAATCCAGTGTAATGGAAATCTATCTCATCAGGTTTTTCTGCTCATTGGTCTCTAACCATGACAAAAATATGTCTATTTTGTTACTAGCTGCTGCCCTGTAAATCTTGTAGATTGCAAGTAGTTCCTTTAAAAAGCTTCATTTCTTCTTCTTCTTTCTGACCTGGCTTGGAGTAAAAGGGCATAAGAAGACAGTTGCAATAATGTGTGGAAGAGAAAATACAGCAAGAAATTAAAGTTGTTTGCACCAGCAAATTACAGGAATCAAAGCAGCAGGAATCAATGTACACATTGTTATCATTTTGACACACAAGAGGACAGGGATGTTCTTTCTTGTCTTAAATGAAGCTTTCAATAATTAGTCTGGTAAAAGTAAAATAGCAGCCTGTAAGACAAAAATTACCAACAGCTATGCAGAGAAAGCAAAAACGGCATTTTCATTTAATTGAAAAGGAATTCATGTTATTGTGTAAAACCTTCCTGTTCCCTGAATCATCAAACCAAACCTTGTACACTACTAAATGACATCATTTAATTGTATACACTTTTCTATTAAAATTTTAGTTGCCTGTGTAGGAAAATATACCCAGATGGTTGAGCATAGCTGCATTTTATTGTTTCTCTTTGCACAGTTATGGCTCCCTGAGCTATAAATTCCTGTGACTTAGTGACAGTTCTTTACTGCTGCTTTACAGTAGTTCATGTCTGCACAACTCCAGTTCACCCACTGCTCTAATAACCTCATCAGAGTCCTTTGGAGATAACAGCATGAGACAAAACATTATGGAGAACTTAAAAGTTTGGAAATAGAAAGTTACCATAGTGAGGACTAGTCAGGGGCTTTTAATTTAAAAGTAACTGGGTAACTTTGAATATTAAAGCTTTATGATGCAGACTTTATTTCTTTCAGCTCTAAACATAACATATTGCCTTTCTCCTACATTATTTTCTAATCATAGCTTGAAAACTTCAGAAACTGTACATTTTTACATTTAAATCCCAATATCCAATGAGGAATCTTTCAACTTTCCCAGCTAGCCATTTACAGAACACTGTATTTCCTTGGAACATGCCCACCTGCCTTAACACACAAAATTATATTTAAGTCTGATTCATAGGCTGTTTGCTATTGATTTTCAGTTTGGGAACTTGCAAAGCACAAGAAGGAGGATTCATTAGCACACACCCTTGTCCTGTTCCCTGCACTTCTGCCTCAATGCTGCAGTTTGGTGGTGGCAGCAGGGTTACACATCCCAGAGTATGGTCTGTTAGTTGATACCAGTGACAGAATCATTCCTCTTAGCTTTTCAAACTGGCACTCAGAAATCTGCAAAATGCACCTGGTTCCTCTGCATTCAGCAGTAAAATAACCAGCCTCTGTGACACACTTTCACAATTGTTTTCCATCTCCTCTGTCCATGTTCCTCAAGCAGGATAATGGTTATTTCTTTGTGAGTTTTTGAGCTCTGAATCAGTAAAGATCTGACTCTAGTAAAGGCCCCTAGAAGTTAACTGTAATCTGTGCCATGGGAATCTACAGATGTGTGATTTCCTGGGAAAAGCAGGAGACCCTTAGATCCTGGTGCCAAAATGCAAACCTTTCAAAAAGTATTCTTAGGCTTGAAATCTTGCCTGTGTCCAGACTTGATACATTTTGCTCATGAGCAGGCCAAGTTTCATAGGAATACCTGGCCCTTGGATTCTTCAGAAAATTATGGAAGTTTGGACAAAGAGTAATTTTCTCTAATCCCCAATAGAACTGTATCCGTAAAGTGTCCCATCTTAGAGATTTTTTTTTATTTGTGTGAGAATAAGGGAAAGGAACAAAAATATTCATTTTGGAGGAATTTTATGGGTTCTGAGACGGTTGTAAATACAGGAGGGTATAAGGTGACAATGTTTCAGCTGTCTTTGGTGTGACCTTCACTCACAATCTCCATAAGGAGGAAGTGCTGCTCTGTGGTTGCCCTAGAACTCCACCTCTGTGGTGCTTGTATAGCTTTCAATTTAAGTGGTTAATCTGTCTTTTATCATGAGTCTGTTCTCCTGTCAGATGAATAAACTGGAAACTAAAAATTTTCATCCTTTTTATCTAAATGTAGGTTTTCTTTTTTTTTAATCTGATGAAAAATTATGAACCTCAAGTACAGAAAATGCGACAAGAAACTATTTTCACACCCCCAAATTGTCTATGTCCTACGTCTCAGATATACATTTTGGGGTTTATTTAGTTATTCTGAGTTTTGGGGCTGGTTTAACTTCTAGTGTCCATCTCCCTTATTAGGGAAAGCAGCTCAACAGTCACAGTATCAATTATAGTAGTGCAATGATGATAAATGGACTATCAAAGCGTTTTCTGCTGAAAGTGTTTCAGTTTTAATTGATTCTGAAGTTAAAAGGAAATGCAGCTACTACCTTATTTCCCTGGATATATGTGTAAGGAAAACAGCATCCATAAGACCATTGACATGAAATGTGAGTTAGAACAGCAAGTGATTACTGGCATGCACAGCTTATCAACTTACAGTAATTCTCATCTCACATGCAAAGAAATTCAATATACAGCAGTTAAATAACCTTGTTCTTTAGGTATTATCTGTAGGAATTTGGTACCTTCATTCTTTGGCAGGAGCACTGACAAGTGATTTATAAAGGCATTTGAATAATTTCTGTCCATTTCTGTGAGTTGCATAAATCCAGGCTAACACCCTGCAGGTATTCTGGAGTTTGTCCAAATTACATACTTAGTCTGTTGCAGATAGTTTGCATGTTTAATGAACATTTTCAGAAAGTTTATTGACAACAAATTATACATTGAAATAAGACATCTGATGCTTGAGTCAAAAACTAACATTGTGATACATTTTTATTGTGTTGTAATTTTTTATGTATAAATCTTATAATGTCCCAATCATAGTATAATTTTCATTTTGTAGTTTTAGATGTACATATATATGATTTTAATTTTTAAGTTCAAAAGATATTTAGTATTTAATTGAATGTAATGATGCAAGAAATGCAATATTGATTCAGCTCAAATGTGCTGACAAGTTGTTGACACGATAAATTTAACATTGTAATATTAAGTAGCTTAAATACTTGCATTTTTAATCAGTATATTTATGTATACCATCTCTAATGCAAACCTGTGGGAGTGTACAGAGTGTGTCTTATGTGCCACGTCATTCACAGGCAGCATGGTCACTAGACAAGGATAAAAGATAAAGGAATATCCTTCTGCAATAACAGAGTTGTAAAAATAGAGAATTATACATACAACAGTCAATATTATTTATAGGAATGCACAGGTAGATCCCTCTAGATTTCTAACAGTAAGCCAAAATCTCTCTTTCTCAGTTTTTTCTCCAGTGTCTTTCATGCCTCATGGGTAGGATGTTTCCGGCTCTTCCTGTTCCTGCCTCTGCTGTTTCAGGAAAGAGGATCACAGGCACACTGCATCCATGCTCTTCTCTCTGTGCACTCCAGCCTGGCCTCATTGTTCTAGCTTCTTGTGACTGACACAGTACTTTTGGGCTACACTGGGGTGCATTACTTCTTCTGTATGCTCCTTTCACATATTCAAATGGTTTTCCTGATGGCAAATTACAAAAATGCTTGCTAACTTCAGGAAACCTGGACTGCTGAAAACTCTTGGTGAAATGCTAATATTAGTAGCAGTAGCAGATGCAGGGGTGTGCTTCCCTGTGCATCATACAATGACTTCAGAGGATACCCTGAGCACTGACATTTGGGGAATAGCTGCCTGCATGGGGTTTGCCCTCTGTTTGCTTAGCTCTGACACAGAATCTCCTCTGGGAACAGTGTCACAATTATAAATATTTCTAAGAGCTGCAGTAGTTGGAAGTAACTTGCCAGTAAAAGCAGTACTAACATGGCACCTGACAGTATTCTGCTTATTCTGTCCAAGAAGAGATTGAAATTAGAGATGGGTGATTGATTACAACATTGATAATGAATAAGAAGCTGACCTCAGCTGCAAACAGGGGCAGAGCAGATGGCAGAGGCACATGTTATGACTTCTTATGTGAAGGAAACACAATAGCTGTCTCTCTCCTTTCTGACACCTTTTACTTAGCAATAACCTTGACCATTTTCAATAATGGTTTGATTTGCCCAAGAAAAGAATTCACTCTGCTCTGTGCTGCTGCCATCTCCCCTCCTGCTGATGGATGCATTTACTGCCCTGTTTCATGGACTTCAGAGCAGCCTTTAGCATCATTCCACTCTCAAAGATGCACACAGATTTCTGTCTTTAGAGTTCAGTTTCAGTTTTGCCCCCTTTCCTGTTCTGCTGTGCTTTTGTGTGCCTCCCTATGGCTGTGCATGTTGATGTCCCTGTACCAAGACCTTCCCTGCTGCAGTTTACAAAAGCTTATTCTGGCACTCTCCATTAACCTTCTTCATCAGTTTATTGTGCCCTGAAAATCCAGATACACAGAGATGCACAAAGCACTTCACGCATCAAAATGTCAATGTTTTTTTTAAAATCTGAGCTTTCTAAAAAGTGGCATGAATAAAAATGTTAGTGAAAGGCAATGTGCCTATGTTTAGTGTAGTTTCTTTACTTTGCATGTCAAAATAGAGCACAACTATTTTTGGGAACACCTTACCTCCATTTTGCCTGGTTATTTCCTACTGACATTCATTTATTTTCCTATTTACTACCTTGCTACCTAGCTGCAAGAGAATCCTTGACATTTAGGATAACTTTGTGACACTTCTCTGCTTTTAGAAGTTCCCTAAAAATATATGTCACTTCTCTGTTCTTAAGCATTTATCCTTTCTTTATACTTTCAGGTTTTTATCATCACTATTGTATCATTTAACTTCGAGCACCCTGGGACATAGTTTGTACAGTAGGCAAAATTGCCTACTGTATATTTTGCTTTATTAGGGCATTATAGGGCCTCAGATATAATTGTTGTAAAGGAAATCCCAAGTTGGTTAGATGTGGTATTCAGGCAGTCATTATTGCAGTATTTGACAGAGAAATGAGCAGATAAACATTAGAGTTAATACTGCAGATACTTTGACTAAACATTTTTGCTTGATGCTACAGCTCTCTTCAACCACATTTCATTATTTTCCCTTTCTTTCTTATGAGACATATAAAGAAAGGCCTATTGCCA
>JAYDZK010000271.1:8733382-8761299 GCA_034509185.1 Euphonia xanthogaster | reverse complement strand
CCCCCAGCTCTGCCTCCCAGGGACAGAGGAGGGGACCCCCAGCTCTGCCTCCCAGGGGACAGAGCTGCACTTTCCTCTTCCTCCGAGCCACTCCAGGGAGCGACGACGGCGAAACCGCGGACCCGTTGGGCCTCCCAACCTTGAGCTGATCACTTTAATAAAGGCATTGAAAGGAGAAAGATCTCCTGCCCCGTTTATTTCACTGGCCACGTTCTGCAGGAGCACAGAAGGTGAAGGCTCCCCTGTGCCCTGCCTGGTGAGATTTGGATGCTGAGGTACACCTCTAAGGGCTGGAATATCACATCCAGAAAATAGTGGTGGAAGGCAGGACAGGAGGAAGCTCTCACAAGTAGGGAGAGCTGGTACCAGAGTGTGGGGCAGGTAAGCAGCTTGCTTGGCCCCAGAGCACAGCTTCCACCGGGACATAGGTGCCTTGCCATGAAAAGCTGTGAGTTGCAAAAGAAGGATCCTAAAGTGCCAGTCTGGATATGAAGCAGCTGGGCAAGTCCCAGACCTTTAGTTGTAAAGCTGCTTAGTTCCACAGTGTTAAGTGCCATGAAAAGTGTATTAAACCTTTTATTAAGAACTCAAACAGCACGCAGTAAAAACGCGCAAAATGCAAAGTGCTAAATTAGACTGTCAATTTAATTACTCTTTATCACCTAATCCCTTAACCTGGGGGGATTGTCAGAGGCAAACCCTTCTCTGCCTTTCAGGGAAGAATTGCAGAGGTCCTGGTGGGGAGAGGGAAGGAGGGGAGTTGGGGAATGCTGTCACACAGGCACGGAGGCAGATCTGAGCAGGGGCTGTGGTGGAGCAGGCAAGGCTGGCCAGCAGTGAGCTTGGCTTTCCCTCCCCGTTTTGGGGAGAAGGTGTGAGGCACAGGGCCAGCAGCTGGGAATGAACCTTTCAGGGACTGGCATCTTGGGCGTTTGGTCTGGCTGAGGGTGGGCAATAGGAATTGCTCTACTCTGGCACTCTGAGTCGGCAGCACCTTGGGCAGGAACAGCCCCAAGCCCAGGCACTGGGGACTGGCAGTGGGTTCACCTCAGTGGCTGGCACTTTAGGCTTTTTTGTCTTGGCCTCAAACTGTTATAAGAACAAACATTAACACTTATTAAAAAAAAAAAAGTTTAAGGGAGAATTCTTTTCCTCACCAATGAAGTGCTTATTTTTTCAAAGCAAAAGCCTCTGTATATGTGGGATTTGATGATAAGATAACAATGTATTAAAAAGAAAAAAAATTTCCTCCTCTGCAGCTCCTGTGCTTCTGGATGTTCTTTTTCTTTTTTTTTTTTTTTTTGCATTGGAGTATATTATTTGAAATTTTCTAAAGTTTAGATTTGATCAAAGCTGACAAGGGAACTGAGGGTCTGTAATTCATCTAGTTGGGAATTGTATAGGATTTTGGTTTTAAATTAGCTGGAGTTGAAAGTCAAAATGATTACTCTGTGAGTTGCAAATTAGAAATGTTCATAGTTGATAAAGAAACATTAAAATTGCACTTTGCTTTTGTTTTTAAAAGAAGCAGTTAATTGGAAATAATTAGCATTAAATTACTCACCTGGCTTTAGTTATGATGGGTTTATTAAGTCATTATTGAGAGATTGAATGCTGGCACATGTTGATTATATTTAGATGTCACTTGCCTTTGTTTTTTCAAGCACTAGAAAGAAATAGCTCAAGTCTTTTGACAGCCAAGGAAAAAAGGTGAAAGTTAGTGCTGTGATGGAGTCAAAGGCATCTAAAATCTCCCAACTATTGAACTTCGAGGGGACTTGTAAGCCAAACTCTACAGAGCGCCTTTGACAGTCCCTGATCAAAGCAGAAGTCAGTTCAACATAACCTTGTGCTTGTCACGTCAGATGCGTGGATTGGGATTTCCAATAACAATAAGAGTGTAATTTCCAATAACAAAAGAATTATTCACTCTTTTGGATGAATAACTCAAAACCCCCACCCTAATATTTGTGGAAGGTGGGGTATTTCATTTTCTTTTGGGTTTTTTGTGGTGCTTTGTTTTGGTTTTTTGGTTTTTGGTTGTTTTGTTGTTTGTTTTTTTTACTTTGATAGGTTTCATTATTTTGAATACATTTTGGTCTTAATAATTGGAAAATTTCACACAAGTCTTGCATCCAGCTGCAAGGAGAGAACGTGGAAAAGAGGGCTTTAAGTCACAATTATAACGCAAAACAGTCCAAGTACTTTCAGCCTTGCTCTGTCTCTGGGCAGAGGCTCATACCATGGGGCCTTTGGTCTCTGTTGTGGTACAATACATAACAGAGAAAGAATTTGTGAATTCTGATAATGTAAAATATTTCAGATTGACTGAATCTTCAAATGCTGAATGTTTGCTTATGTCTTCTATTAGATATCCTTTGTGAGCCATGGAGACCTTAAATCCTGTGGAAAAACCCAGCTGTTCAAAAAGAAAAGGCAGTGGAGAAGCCTTTCAGCACTGTAAACAGCTATTACTTCCCTCCTAATTCTGTCTATATAGAGAAAAAGGACTATTAATGCAGAGGCCATCAAATAAACTGCAGTAAATATTGCGTATATTCTATTAATGCTAATGTTGTTTGTACATTTCAGCCCTCTTTACTAAATTTAGTTCAATAATTTCTGCAGCTTCTGATGGGAAAGATGTTTAAAATATTAGTGTATAAACACAAAGGTGATGTTGCCTCTTTTAATGTGATAGGGAAGGAGTATTTACTTTTATCTGTGCTCTACTGTGGCTATTGTTTCAAGTGCACTAATTTTAAGAGCACAAAGAATTGCCTTGTATAAGTGAATCAATTTGGCTGAAAAAGGCAAAAGCACTTTTGATTAATGGGGCACATAGTAGGGGCCTTCTGCCTTTCACAAAACCTTAAATTAAAATGTTTTGTTATTCAGGTAGATTTTTAGTTTTCCTGTCAAGGGTTTTTTGTTTTTTTGTTTTAATCTTGGATGGGAAGAAAGAAAATGTTCAGTGTTTCTCTGGCCTTCCTTTGCATGTTTGTTTTTAAGGTTGCTGCAATATGTGTGGCATATGATGATTTTGGGGGATTATAAGGTTGGAAACTTTGTTGTTTGTTTGTGGGTTGTGTAAGTGTTCCTGTCATAGTGAGGAAAATGGCCACCAGGTCTCAGCCTTAAGAGCAGGGAATTATTTTCTGTCTAGCAGGATCTGTCCTCTGTGACTCAGTCATAATCAGTTCTTGCTCAACTTCCCAGAGAACTAAAAGCTTTGATGTATGGCTGTGGCTGATGCAAATGAGGACAATTTTCTGTGGACTGTGATCTATCACACGGTGCCTAATTGTGTCACCTTCAGGCTCGACCCCTCTGCACTGTCACAGGCACAGCTGGCAATGTTCTCAGATGTTCCAAGCAGGATAAAGCCCATCTGGTTATAATGGAAGGAAGGAAAAGCCAAGCAGTGGGAAAGAGCAGCATTCCACTCCTGCCAGGGCTGTGCTGCAGTGTGCCTGCACCTCGCTGGGGCTGCTGTGGGACCATGGCTGATTTGCCAGCAAGGTTTGCTGGGGGTCTGCCTTGTTCCCCTGGGAAGATGGGATTTCTAACTGGGCTTTTTCTTGTTCTCCTTCTCCTGTACTTCAACAGCCCCACTGTGGTTATCCAGCGGAGCACATCCATGCTTTCCAGCTGCTCCTTGCTTCTCTTTTTGGGATTTGCCTGCATGAAAATCCTTTTCCTTCTGGAAGGAGTGATCTGCTGTACATTTGACATGGCTCCCGTGAACAATATTTCTTCCACTGGAGTGACTTATTTTTTCCACAGAGTAATTTGGGGATTTGGGAATATCTATGTTCTTGTTGCCTGATACACTTGTGCAGCTGATGGAGTGGAAAAATGAGGGATATGTGTGGGGCAATTCAGCAGAAAATGAATAGCAAAACAATTTCAAAATACAAATTTCAGTGTCTGGGGAGAATTCTGTTTAGCCAGTAAAGATTTGCAACTTTGTGCCCTGAGTATGGAATATTAGCATAAAAATAATTGTCATTGTTATTATTGCAAGAGGATTTCTCAGCCTGGCTTGTGCTTCTCCTTGAGGTTGGTTTTGTACAAAGAGCTGTGCCAGAGCATGGCCTCACCCACGGAGTCAGGGCTGGATGAAGTGGTGAACTAAGAAAGTTGTCGTGCTCTGCCCCATGGCAATTGCTGCTTTCCTTGCTTTTGTTTTTCTCTTTCCCCCTCTTGGCCCTGGCTGGAAAGTTGGGGTTCCCAGGCAGGGCTTGGCCCTGGCTGGAGCTCTGCAGGGCTGGCAGGGACCCGGGTGCTGCTCCCCCCCTGCTCCAGGGCAGAACTCTTCTCCCACCCTGGGCAGGAGCTTTGGGGGCTGATTCCTACCCAGCCTTGGTGTTCCTGGAGCATCTCTGGGCACCTGGGAGCTGTGTCCCTGCAGACCCGAAGGGCTCCCGGGAGCTGTGTCCCTGCAGACCCGAAGGGCACTGGGAGCTGTGTCCCTGCAGATCTCTGGGCACCTGGGAGCTGTGTCCCTGCAGACCCGAAGGGCACTGGGAGCTGTGTCCCTGCAGACCCGAAGGGCACTGGGAGCTGTGTCCCTGCAGATCTCTGGGCTCTTGGGAGCTGTGTTCCTGCAGACCTCTGGGCACCTGGGAGCTGTGTCCCTGCAGACCCGAAGGGCACTGGGAGCTGTGTCCCTGCAGATCTCCTGGCACCTGGGAGCTGTGTCCCTGCAGACCCGAAGGGCACTGGGAGCTGTGTCCCTGCAGATCCGAAGGGCACCTGGGAGCTGTGTCCCTGCAGATCTCTGGGCACCTGGGAGCTGTGTCCCTGCAGATCTCTGGGCACCTGGGAGCTGTGTCCCTGCAGACCCGAAGGGCTCCCGGCTGCGCTGGGGCTCCAGCACTGGCGCCAGCCCCAGTGAATCCTTGGTGGTCAGTGCGGTGCAGGGCACGGGCAGTCCGGGAGAGAAGGGGCTGCAGTCTTCATCTGCCGGTCACAACGCTGATCTTATCACGTAATATTATTGGTTTTAGGTTTTGCTGCCCCAGCAATCAGACACTGATGAAATCGCAGGCTGGCTGTGTCTCTGTGGCTCTTTTCTGAACTTACACCTGCAGTGTAACTCATTCCTGCTTGCCTCTGTGGATTTGTTTTCTGCTGGGTGATTCGATTTGCATGTGTGAAATGCCGAAGTTTTAGCTGTGTGACCTTTTTAATTGTTTGGCTTTTACATGTAAATTGGTTCTATGTCAGCCAAATACTACCTTAATTAGAAAACAAAATATGCAGCCTGACACCTAATGTTTCCATTAGCTTGTTTAAATAGTCTGGAGGTTTGGATTTGGGCCAGCCTGTTTATTCAGAGTGCATTTTTAATTGGATTATTGGTACGTAATAATTGATATCTCACTGATACATTATTAAAATATGGATGTGTTTGGAATTGTTCTGACACATCCCAATGGACCTTAATTGAAATATTTACTCTTATACAGCAGTACAGGCCTTTCTTCTTTCCATGTTAAATAATCAAGAAAAAAAAGATTATGTGATATATTAAAAAAATACCTCCCTTTGCCAAAAATCGATTAATCTTTTACTGCTATTTGAGATGTATCTTTGAGCTTTTTTTTATATGTAAAGAAAGTTTCCCTCTAGACCTTCAGAATTGATATTCATGTTTTTGAAATATGAAGCTGGAATGAGGACTATTTTTGCCCAAAAACCTAGGAAACATCTTTTCTTGGAATTTGCTTCCTTTGAAAACTGACCACCTTATTTATTTTTCAGTCGTGTAAAGAGAAGTTGCTGAAACATTAATCCAGTCTTAATCCAGGAAAAGATCTTTGGCTATCTCTTAACAACGCAGTTTTACACTAAGAAGCACTTTCAAGAAACAGCTTCAAATGCTTTTTTGAAAATGCACCTTTGTTATGTCAGCTGGCTCATCCCGTGTGACCCTTCCAAAAGGACAGGAGCTTTAAGGAGTTTAAGAGCTGTGGCTTTTTCCTCCTGGAAAGCCTGCTTGGTGTGTGTGGGGCTTTTGTCCTGCCTCCCACCCTTGCTCTGCACAGCCCCTGCTGCATGGGCTGTGCTGGTAATTCCAGAGGATGGGACTGGAACAAGAGCCAGCCCGGAGTGTTGCCTGCCTGGGGAGGGTTTCCCTGCCAGCCTGCAGTGGGGCTGAGCTGTGCCGATGCTCCTGGCCCTGCCCAGCTCCTGTTCCCCTCTGGTGCTCTGCTCCCCTGGGCTGACTGCCCCTGGCTGGGTCAGTAAAACACACCTGGTGAGCCTGAAGTTGATGCAGAAATTTTCTGGTGAGGGGTAAATGTGTAGCAAACAGCACTGGATGGGATCCTCATTGCTTGGTCCTGCTGTACCTGAGTTTAACTTCTGCTTTTCCTGGCTGTAGGTGTCTCCCACCCCAAAAAGCTTCTGCCCACAGTGAGTTCCCATCCTCTGAACCTATTTAGTGTTTGCTTTGGAGATTTCTGCTCCAAAATACTACTTGGCTCAGAGCTGAGCCAGTGCCTCTGTGAGAAGAGATTTCATCAAGAAACTGCCTGTCTTTGTGTTCTTGTCTGGAAGGATGTAATAATTCCCTGTCACTCCGAGCTGCTCTGTGTTTCGGAGAGAGTAATGATATTTCAGCACACTTCTTGAGTGATGCACAGAATATTATTTTTTTAAGTAAAGTTTGTGATGAAGCTAAAATTCTTCTAAGCAGACATTGGCTTCCAGTAACTGTTCTTTGTCCAGCCAGAATCAGATGGGTTTGTGGTGGTGTCAGTGCTTTTATTTCAAACACTCATACAATAGTGCCAGCAAAACCCCTGCAGGCAGGCTTTGGGGGCTCTTCCCAGGGGAATGATGTGTGCCCAGGATAGAGCCCAGGGGATCACCAGAGCTGAGTGCTCTCCCCAGTGCCCTGTTTAAAGCCCCAAGCCTGGGCTGCACAATTTTCAGCTGTGACCAGCCTGTACAGCTGGGGAGAAACTGGGTTTGTTTCACCCGATGCCAGTGCCTGTTATGTTGATGGTTATCTGTGTGCCTTCAAAAGAAAGTGGGGTGCAGTGGTGAGGAGCTGGCTGTCCTACTGCTGGGTGCAGGATCCCCTCAGGAGTGTGCAGGGGAATGATCTCGTGTTTCCAGCTGCAGTCTGACCCACAGCTCACTTTGTGCTCCTGAGCCAAGAGTGACCAAGGGCACTGAGGCACAGAAAATGGCAAGAAGCTCATCATCTCTCTGCTGGTCATCCTGTGGAAAGCTTCTGTGTCAGATGCTGCTTAAAATCTGAGCAAGCTACAAAGAGGTTCTGTTGTCCTTTTAGTCTGCTTGGATTTGAAGCTCCTTCCCCTTCCCACCTTGTATACCTTGCTATCTTTTTAGCTATTGTCACCAGCTCTATGTCTGCGTCCTTTCAATGCATTCTTTGGTGAACTGAAATCTTGTGGTTTGTGGGTTTAGGGTAAACCCTCAGTTTCCAGTTCCTTGGCAATATATTTTTATTTGTACCAGTAGCTAATTAGGGGCAATGAAGTCTCTTTAATGGCATGTATTGCTGAGGACTCACTGCCCCTGAATGAGAAACAGTGATTCTGATGGATGGAAGATGAAACATTTTTAGCCCAATGTAATGACAAATCCATTCTAGAATATCAGTTTATCCTCTGCAGCATTGCTTTTGTTGCCTACCAAATTCACCAGATTGTTTTAGTCTGAGGCATGTCTAAAAGGCCTACCCTGCTGAAAAGGTTAATTATGGAGCAGCTGGGCCTGGGGACCACCTACTGCTCAGGATGAAAAACCAAAATGCCTTTTCTGTAGCTTGTTAACTGCTGTAATCTGCCTGTTCTGGGCAGGAGAAAGAATCATGGCCTCATCTGTCACTTGGTCTGGCTCAGGTTTCCTTCAGCTAGAAACAGTTTATAGCTGCTGCCTGCTCTGTCCCAGGGCAGCTCTCTGAAAGCTGAGGCTGTGTGTGGGTGTGCTGGATGGGCATGCCCCATGTGTATGGGTACAAACCACCTGGATGCATCTCAAAGCAGGAAATCCTTTCCCTCTTTGAGAGCTCAGTCACTGTGGTTTCTGCAATCCCAGTAATCATTATGGGTGTCACAATGAGAGCATGGAGTTTGACCTCCTGGTCACTGCTAAGCCACTGTGGGAGCTGGTTGTCAATGGACAGAGATGTATGTTAACATAAATATATTTTCAGGGTGATTTTGCTGAGAGGATTTCCATGCTGCCTATGAAATCTGAGTTTTTATGGGATTCAGAGCCCCAGCCAGGTTACTTCTACAGGCTAGGAATGGTAAGAAAGTACAGCCATTCCTAGCATACAGGGAGCCATGGTTCTTAAACCTGGGAAAAAACCCAGTAATTTCTGTGTAGAGTGAGGAAAGATGCCCTGGAGGATTTCACAAACAGAGGTTTCAGCTCTTACCTCAGAAGATGAAAGAGTGAAAATATATCAGAGGCACCTTCTGTTCACATATGGCATGGATTCACCTATTCTTCTGTCTGTAGGAAGGCCAATGGTCAACTGAATCCCAGGTCTTTTAAGAGCAGGGACAGCTTTGGCACCCTATCTCTAATGCAGCCTGGTGTTTCTGGAAGTCACTACCTCTTTGCAAGAGACTTTTTTCCTGGAGGAAGGAGCAGTTAGTGCCTAATGCTCTGCCTATAGTCCCAGATCCTATTGCTGTTATTGCAGTATTGCCTGAGCAATTTGGGATTAGGAGAGCTGGGCTTGAGCTGGTGAGGACAGCTGGTCTGGCTGTGAGTGTGGGATGTGCAGGAGTCAAGCAGGACCCATCAGGTCCCTGGAGCTGCCTGATGTGAAGGGGCTTCAGCCCCAGCAGTGAAAATCCTGGAGCTGGACGTGGGACTGCCAGGGTGTCCTGGGAATGGTCACACTGGGAAGTTCTTGAAGATTTTGGTGGCCAGGTGGGACACTAGCCCCCCACCTTTGGGCCTCCCTTCTCTGAACAACGAGCTGCTGGCACTGTGTGAGTTCACCTGGCATCTTTGGGTTCAAATTCCCTGAGCAAACTCTGCATTGGAGTCTCTGTTGGTGAAACGTTTTCTGTCTGCATTTATCAGTCACTTATTGCCTCTGGAAGGCTCCCAAGGATCTCTCTGGAAGTCCCTGTGCCTGTTCTTCATTCAGGATTTACAATCCTTGCTAGGTTCCCAGCACCAGCGAGCTGTTCCTTAAATGAATCTTAAAGGGCTCATTTCCTTAGTTATATTCCCAATTTTATTTAATTACACTTCCTGAAGAGAAGCCATTCTATTTTATGTTTAATGCTGCTGTCTGTATGGGAAGTGAGAGGTAGATGGAGCTGGGAAAAGTCTATATCAATTAAGCTTTTTTTGACAGTAATGAAGCTGTGACCATGCCACCATGATCCCTGGGAAATAAATTTCCCTAGTGTTGTTTTACTTGGTTTTGTTCTTTGAAAGCTTTTTATATAAAGTATTTATTTAAATATTTTTAGAAAGCAATGCTTTCTTATTTTTCCCAAGGTTTACTTACTGCAAAATTTCCTCTGGTTATAACTCCTTTGTCTGAAAAGCTTGAAATTGCTTAGATGAAATAAGTCTTTCTGTGAATCCAAAGGGGAATTTAGTGTTTGCTCTAGCAGAGATTGTGTTTAATGCTTTATTGAGAGTGAGAAGGCAGGTTAAAGGAAAGAGAACTGATCTTTGAGATGCATCAGCTGCAGCTTCCTAAGATACAGCCTGTGAGTGGGTGATGCAAACAGCAGCATCTGAGATGCCCATCATCATTTCTGTAGCCTCCCCATCAGCACATGCTCTCCCCTAATCCAAGCCCCGGGAGGCAGCAATCAGTGAAGCTGCTCTTCCAGGTCCAGCCTTGCACCAGAGGGAAGCAGCACCTGCCTGGCAGGGAGAGGAGCACCCAGGATATCCTGGCAGGGAGAGCAGCACCCAGGATACCCTGGCAGGGAGAGCAGCACCCAGGATACCCTGGCAGGGAGAGCAGCACCCAGGATACCCTGGCAGGGAGAGGAGCACCCAGGATACCCTGGCAGGGAGAGGAGCACCCAGGATACCCTGGCAGGGAGAGCAGCACCTGCCTGGCAGGGAGAGCAGCACCCAGGATACCCTGGCAGGGAGAGCAGCGCCTTGAGCAGCCATGGGCTGGGATCTGCAGGCGGGGCTGGAGGCTCCCGGGGGGCGCTGGGTCTCTCGAGTGCTGTCCAGGAGCACTTCAGCCCTGTGGCTCTGCTGATTTGAGCTGCATGGGGTAACACAAGGTTTATCTTCATTTAAAGGAAAAATTATAACTTCTTTATTTGTTGTGAATTTGGGGGGGTTTGGGTTTTATTTTTGAAGTGAGATTCTGGGCCTGGTTTAGTTTCCTGGAGTTGGTTTGTTTGTTTCTGCTCTACGTGAACACCTTGATATTTCTACTCATGATCAAAAAATTCTTTATTTGAAGTTTTACAAGCTCAGTGGAGAATTTTTAAAATAAATGGTGCCTCTGTGGAGTTTGTGTGGGGATAAGCTGAGTGAGTTTTATCACTACTGGATGACTTCCCCCTGTTACCTGCAGTTAAAATGGGGAGCAAGTTCAGTTTTCTTAGAATGAAAATTATTGGGAAAATTTTACAAAGGATATTAGTTTATTCCTGTGCAGAGAGTTAACAATAGAACTGAAATAAAAGGAACTTTGCTGGAATATTTTCTGCAGCAGAGTCTTTGCCTTCAATGAATCTTCCTTCTGGATGACAAAAGCTTTCCATCACTGAGGGCAGCTGAGCTACATGGCAGAAGACGGGGCCATTTTTGCATTTTTGGCTGCAATAGATTCAATAGCTGCTTCCTAGGAAATGGAACAGGTGCTTGAACAATGATAGCAAATACCTCGGAATTCAGTGACTGCAGCTCATGGTTTGGGAATCACCTAAGCATTTGGGATGCTGTAAAACTTGGAGCCTAAACTTTTTTTCTGGTTACCCTGGAAACCCACAGTGATGTCACCAAGCTTTGCACAGAAAAGCTTCTGAAGTGAGTTCAAGCTTCTTTAGGTTTTCCTCTGTTGGGTGAGATGAATGCATAATGAGCACCTCAGGTTAATTATTAAAAAGGAAAAGAACTAGAGAGTCACCTAATGGACAGCACTTGTTGTAAACTCTGACTGCCTCACCTTGCAGTGAGAGACTGACTGCCCAAAAAAAGGTCAGGAGGTCCTTCAGTGTTAGACCAAATTATTTTTGCTGGAAAAGGGTGCCAGAATGTGAAGTTCAGCCTCATTCAGAAGCTGTCCTTTAGGCCTTACTGCAAAAATAGCACATTAAAACTTTTGTCAGCCCTAACTCTGGGCAGTGATCTGCCTTCTGGGGGGAGTGGTGCAGCTCCAATGATGCTGTAATTTGTATTCACCTGTGCTGGCTATTAGCATCTGCAGTAGCAAATGGAGTTCTTGTGGCCTCCTTGGCATCCTCAAACCAGCTTATCTTCCCTCTGAGTGCCTGCTCTGAGCATCAGGGCTAGAGCTGACAGGCTGGAGTAGTTCTTTAAGCACACCTCTACTCGGGTGTGATGGAAAATCAGCTGATGTGTAATCAATTTATTCCTCTGGCACAAAGAAATAATAGGCTGCAACTGGTTACCATTTCCTAATGATCTCTGGGCACTGAAAGAGTCATCAGCTTTGTTCCATGTAATTGCATTCTCTAAATGTGGCTATTTGTGGGAGATTACAGCTTGCAACTACAAGCACATTGGAGCAGGGAGCTGATGAAGTCCATTGCTTCTCCTTTTAGCCTTACTCAAGCAGCTTTTGTGGTTTTAGTGTGGTGCCTGCTGGCTTAACTCCATGAAAGAGGAAAACAGTGTCTGAGGTGCTCTTTGATTCCACAAAATATATCCCATTATCTTGGCCTGGTCCTTCTACTCCTGGAGTTACATAACTAGAACAACTTCAGTTTCCACTACTGTGAAACACTCCTTAGAAAACTGCAGAATTAGCAAGGAACTCCATGCAAAATCCCTTAGCACCCTTTCATTATGCACTGCATATTTTATGCAACACTTAAAATACAGGAAAAAAAAAAAAAAAAGAGCTCCTGTATTGGTGTAGTTGGGAAAGGTCTTCTGTGTCTTCGCTGTAGGCTGTATCGTGTTGAAGCCAACACTGATCCCATTTTCAGTGCATCAAGTAACTTAGGAACCCAAAGAGCAGAATTTGCCATTTTTAACCTTTAGTGCTTCTGCAGTAATATAGGCTAGTTAGTTATTTTTTCCAATTTATTAGAAGACTTGAGCAGTAATTCAGTCTTCATGCTAGCTTAATCTTCAGCTCAGTGACTGCCAATTACCAACAGCAGCACGGTGATGCTGCTTTAGCAATTATGGTCCCAAGGTTAAATGGAAAGGAGAAGAGCTGCTCTTGTTCCAAGGTGCCCAGGCCTGAGGTCTGTACATGTCCCTTCCAAACCCTGATCTTATTTCACTGATCAAGAACTCTACCCTTCAGACCTTCCCAAAATCTTAAAGGCTGTCCACCTCTTCTGCTCTGCTTTTCCAGTGCTTAATAATATTATGTGGGTGTCTCTGGATGGAAAATGTGGGACTGTTTCACACTGAGGTCATGGGGAACCTCTTCCCCTCAGCTTCCCAGGGTCTGTGTTTCCCCTGTGCACGTGGCTGCTGTGTGCACACACAGTTTGTTTAAAACAAGGGGGAGCACAGTGTAAGTGCTGGGCAGGGGGATTCTTCCCCCGTGGTCTGGGGTTAACCAGCAGTTACATTTCCAGTGTGGAAATGTGCTGGGGAAGTGGGATCTCCAGAATCCATCCCCAGCTGCATCCCTGTGCAGAAAGACACCTCACCGTGAACTGTCTTGCACAGAGGAAAAAGGTATTGGGCATCTCTTGCCCCTTACAGAAAAAGGGTCTCTTTTTCTCCTCGCTAAAATGTGGAGATGTCAAATGAAATCCCAATTTGTTTATTTCCACATGCCAAGAGGTGTTGACTCCCTGAAAAGCAGGCCCCTATCCAAAAGTTCTGTGTCTTGTTCTTTGATTAGCAGGGACCCTGGCTTCCAGCCAGGAGACTTGTCTTTCCTCTAAAAGAGGGTAATTGTTTACAGCTCTAAAACTCCTCTGGAAAATCATCCCTGGTTTTTTGTGCAGGGACACTTGTCTCTGAAGGGCAAGGTGCTTGAGAGTGCAGAGGAAACTATACTGTTCTTCTCAAAAAAAAGGACTCAAGGGTAGGGGAAAAGCCAGAGAATGTGCTCCATGCAGGCCATGCTGAGCAGCACACCCTGCACAGACCCAGCTCCTGTGTTCCACAAATCCTGTCTCTGGAATCCACAAGCCCTGGCTGCATATCTTAGCTTCAATTTGCTGCCAACACGTGCAAACTTTGATAGCAAGTGCAGCTTGGTTTTTAAGAGATTGTCCTAATAAGCTGCATGGAAAAAATACCATTTGCAGCACTTAGAGGCAATTTAGGAACACTCTACACTGAAATTCTGGTAGCAGGTGGCAGTGGAGTTTTAGGAGATACACCAAGTCCAGGTGTAGCAGCTAAGCAATGCCTTGCCCTTTGGAGAGAGGACTCATGCTGGGGGAAGAGCAACAGCTTGCATTAGTGTCAAAGCTCATCTGACTTCCCCATCCAGCTCCTTCCCCCCTTGTATGCTGTTTTGCCTTTTCCAGGTTCTCATGGCTGTTCAGAGGTGCTCCCTCCATGTGCAGGTGCAGTTTGGGGACAGCAGGTGGTCCTGGCTGGGGCTGTGCAGCCCTGTGCCCCTGTGAGCAGCTGAGGCTGTGCCCTGTCCTGCCACCCCTCCCTGAGCAGTGGCATCTGTGCTTGTTCTCAGTAGCTCCTGTTCTCCTCCATTTGTTCTTTCTTGAAGTTGCAGCAAGGAAAAAGTGAAATTACTTCTCTTCCTGCCTCCTGCTTTCTTAATCCCCCCTAAACCCGTGTGCTGAAATGCCTGGATTTTGTGTTTGGGGTTTGCTCAGAGGAGCTTGGGTGCTTTGAGGAGCTTTAGCCTGTTGTCAGCAAGCATTCAGTGACAAGTGACACGGCCAGAGCTCTGTCTGTGCCCTGCCCCCTGGCCAGCCCTGCCACCCCGGGGGCTGCTGCTTTCTCTCCTTATTATGGTTTGCCTTGGGCACTGCTGCTTTAGGTGAAGGTGCTTTGTCTGGCCAGGAACAAGGTGGTAGCAGAGTGCATGGTGCCAGTTGCACAGCTGGTGTGCTAGAAATTATTGTCAATAGGTTTACTGACGAGGGGAGAGGATGGTGTATTTGACTCTATCTTATTAGAAGGTTAATTTATTAGATATTATATTTATATAATATATAAAATATATTTATATTTAAACATACAAATATATTTATATAACATATTTATATAATATAATTATATTTGTATAATATATTTATATTAAAGAATACTATACTAAAGAATACAGAAAAGATACTTATTGAATGCTAAAAAGATAATAATGAGAACTCGTGACCCTTTCCAGAGTCCCGACACAGCTTGGTTCTAATTAGTTAATGAGTCAAAACAACTCACACTGGAGTCCAATCAGGCAATCACCTTTGGGTAAAAAATTTTTAAACACATTCCAGATGGGCACAACACAGGAGAAGCAAATGAGATAAGAATTGTTTTCCTTTTTTCTGAGGTTTCTCTCACTGCCTTTCAGCTTGCCAGGAAAAAAAACCCTGGGTGAAGGAATTTTTCCAGACAATGTGAATGCTACAAGAAATCACATATCAGAAGGAATATCTGCTCCAGAAGCTTCCCAAAAGACCAGGTCACCTGCTGGTTTTGAATGGGGTGCTGTGTCAGGACCTCTGTGGGTGTGACTGGACAGGTAGTCCTTGGGGATTATTTTTGGCTATAGTCTGGCAACTGTGAAGTGTGGTAGAGGTTTGTTGCTTTAGAGGAATGTAGAGCCTTTTTGTGGTTTTCATAGAAAAAAAAGAGTTTTTTGTATTTCCTTGAGAAAACAAAACCTATATGGGCAGCCAACACCTTGGAAAATGCACAGCAAACCCCACCAAGGGAATCTCATGAAGTCTTTTCTTTGGAAATATCCTTGGTGAATCATGTTACATGTCTATAAAATTAGTTGTTATTCATTTATAGTAAGATGGATGAAGACATAAAATTAACCTAGATTGTAAAATCCAAAATTATTAGGAGGAAAAAAAAACCCACTCAAAAATTTGACCCCAAGAGATACCTACAGCTGAAATAAATTTCAAAAATTAAGCCATATGTTTCCATGCAAGTTATCCTGTGATTTTACAGCAGTAAATCCTTGGTGAAAACCTTGTACTCATCCTTAGTATAGGAAACAGACTGGCAATATTTGTGGTTCATGTTAAGCATTGCTATTTCTTTATGTAGTGTTAAATGCTGACCATAAGTAGTTCATTTTAGTTCTGATTACTCATATTTCACATCAGTTCAAAATCAGTGGAACTGTTCTTGTATATAATTAAAGAAGAAGGGCTACAGTGTCCTAGGGAGGTACCTCCCAGTGCCTGCCTTGTCAAGCAGAAGCATGAATGAGGCAGCAGCCCCTGACAGACACGAGTGTATCAAGATAGATGACCAAACATTTACCAGATGGATCAAGCAGAACAAGAACTCTGTTTGAGAAATGTTAAATTAATGCTCCACTAGACAAGCCTAACTACTGTAGGGTATTAATAAATGAGGTATTATTTGTTAAATACATGGTGGGTGGGTATGGTTGTGTGTGTCCATGCCTATATATTATAGAAGAGCTTTTATTCTATGGAATATAAACCCCTCTGGTTTTAAAGAACAGGGGCCTCTTTCTAATTGACCACAGCCACATGTCAGAGAAATACTCAAAGTCACCCCAAATACTATGAGATGCTGACCTGAGTCATGTGTTCACATTGTAATGGATTGGAGCAAAACTTGGGAAGTTCTCTAAGTCAAAAAACCCCAAACAAAAAAACCACACACACCCCCCACCAAAAACCAAGGCAAAAAAATCCCAAAGAAAACCAGAAAAACCCCTCAACATCTGGTTCAAAGCTCACCTCCAGTGCTGGTGTTGGCCTCTGGTGTTTCCTCTCCATCCTAGAGGGGGATGCTCCTGTGGTTTGAGGTGTGAAACACCACTGACAGATGGTGGCTCTCCAGCCCTCAGTGCCCTCCAGACAGCAGAAACTAGACGTAATAACCAGATGCTCCTGGTGTTCTGGCGAGCCAGCAGGAATAACTTACCACGTTCAAGGCTTCCCTTGACAGAGATTCACATGCTGGATTGGCTTGTCAGCTCCAGCACAGAGCTGGATCCAGCAGTGGCTGACCTGGCACTGCTGTTCATAAGTGTGCACTGTTTCCAATATTTTCCTTTTGGCAAGGAGCAGGAAGGAGCAGGTATCAAAACCTTCTTTACAAGTGTCTTTGACATTTCACAGGGCGTGCATTGGTCCATCAAGTGGATGTGGTTTATAGGTACTGTGCATTTGTGATGTGCTGCCCTCCCTGTAGATGAGGGACTGCCTGAAACGTGGGCAGCAGCAGAGGAGACTGGCTAATCCTGGTAATCCCTCTGACTTGTTTGTGCTGCACATATTTATCCATTGTAAATGTATGTTTGATGGGCCAGGGGTTCAGTAAAAGAGAATTCGTGTCTGACCTTGTAATACCACAGCTGCTGCCAAATCAGTTCTTGGGTGCAGAGGTCTCTGAAATGCTGCTGGGAGTGAAATGCTGCTCCCCAGCCCTGCTAACATCCAAAGGAGCCTCCTCCTTGCAAGCAGCATCTCTGTGCTGAGCTCAGAGGGAATTGTTTGTGGTTGCATCTTGGCAGTACAGCTTAGGGGATGCTGGCTTGGTGCTGTGTCCAGCCTCAGCTCAGCCTGTCTCCCAGGCTGCCAGCAAACTCTGTTATCTGAGTTGGCTCAGGCCACATTTATAGCTGTTACAGAGATTTACAGCAAACCTGTGCCTCACAGAATGAAGCAGAGTTTTAGCAGGGACTTTGTGAGCTCCTGCTCCCCACAGTAAGGGAGCTGTTGCTGCCTGTCCCATTATCACCTGATGGATTCCTAAACTGTCCTTCCCGTGCTGCTGGAGGAGCCTGAAAGCAGAAAAATGTCAGAATTATAGAGCTGGGCTTGGCTTGAAGGCAGACTCCCCCTGAAGCAAAAGAAACATATGGACTTTTCACCTCTTGTTTGTTTGAATTCTCTGGAATTGAGATTAAGCACATGAACATTTGAAGTTTTGAGGGTGGTCTCCAGAAATTGTGCTGGAGTTTAGAGCATCCTAGGCATAGAGATGCCACATTACTGGCAGGTGCCTTTTTGGCAAACAGGCTGGGGTTTAAGTCATGTTCTATGTCCTGACTTTTTATTTGGGGTGGGTAAGCACTGCTTTCCATTTAGAATGTTGGCCTGAGAAATACTTTGTTCTCCAGCTGATATTTCTAAAAGAAAGCTTCTGTTGTCTTAGACAACATGAGTTCTATTATCATTAGTGCAAGGATTTCATATCCCCAGAGCTCCATACCTCCTTAATGTTTCTTGCTGGCAGCTCCTCTGGGCACTGACTGTTCCTGGTCCTTGCAGCAGTCACCTGACTCCTCTTACTCCAGATCCCACCAATCCACTCTTTTACACCACTTGTTCTTATTGGCTACAGGTGTGGCCTGTTAAGGTCAGTCCTGCTTCTAATATTTAGCAATTGGTTCAGCTGCAGCTCATTGGGGGATAAGATTACCTTCTACACCACCTTCATTTACCCAGACTGTATCCCCCTACACAAACATAATTGCATAAAACAATACCACACTTGGATAAAAGCTTTCATAGTAATTGAGAGATAGCTATTTTGGATCAATTTCTGAACCTTTTTCATTATATCCAAAATTCATGTCTGATGAGAAAGATTTACACATTAAAATTTTGAATGCTGTGCCATGAAGAAATTTGCTGGCTTACACAGGAAGAAAAAGAGAAAAATGTGGATTAATTTGGTATGTTGTAGTGTGGAAACATAGACTTTCCAGGATATCTGATATCTCTGAGCTCTTAAATTGAAGACCTGAATTTATGTGATATAAACATGATATCCAGGTAAGAAGGTGACATCTGATGAGCAAAAAAACCCAGGCCAGTTTAGAAAGGGGGTTTTGGGTCTGCTCTTTTAGCTGAAAATTTGTAGCATCTGTGGCTAGGCAGTTTTTTGTGGTACATTTTTGAATAAAAATGTATTTAGTCACTATAATATGCTAGAGGGAGTTTCAGTTCTGATGCAGAATGAAGGTGATGTCAACAGTGAGAGCATCTAAGGCACACCATGATGGTTTTCCACGCTGCTGGCTACTTCAGGTTGCTTCTCTGCTGATTTAAGGAGTAGCATAAAGCCAGCACAGCTCTTTTTTCTTACTCTTTCCAAGAACCAATGGAAAACCCATAAAATTGATTATATCCTTTTGACATTTTAGAACAATTTCAGATCTAACACTAATCTTTGTTTAGGGGATCCAGGTATAATGGTATTTAGAAGAACCCTTTCAGTTCAGGCAAAAATTTTCAGGAAGATTCTGAGGAATTGTATGCAACTGTAGTTTGAAATAAATGCTCCCAGTGAAAAACATGCAGTGTTTTAGTCTGAACATGTTTGTTTATTTCCACTCTACTGAGTGCCTTTGATGTGTTCCATCTTGTGCCTTTTGGTGCACTAGAGCTTCATAGATATAAATATTGCTGATAGCCATATAATTATGGACAGATGGACACGTAAAATCCAACTGAGAGACCCTTGTTTTCAGAAATTGAATGAAGTTTGTTTGTTTATATTCATATAAAAGATGCAAAGAAGCAAAATTAATGTCTGCAGTGGTGAGAGCAAAGCAGAAGGAAGCATTACATAAGTCCTCTACTTCCTAATCCCATTCCCTCCAAAACAGTTTTTCTGACAGTGTTTGAAATCAAGCTGTGTACCTCAAATCTCTTGTTTCAGTTTTGGGCTCATACTGGAACATAGGCCCTACAGTTTTGGGGGGAAAGAACAGCACAACAAAATTTGTTGGGATCCTCTCTTGCTCCCAACAAAGCAGTTCAGTCTGTTGTGCTTCCTCTTATCAAAACTGAATTTTAGTTTAGCTTCGGCATTTTCACCTGTGGATCAATGTCCAGAAAAGTTAAAAAGGATTAGGGAAGAGATAGACAGGAAAATGTAAAGACACAAAAAGCCTCACTGAGCTTGGATCAGCCATATGGGCATATGCCCCAGGTGCTTTCATTCAGAAAAGCTGCAGCCTCTCCATGTATTTCCCAGAATTCTTCTGAAAGCTTTATGTCTTTAATTTTTAGTCCCTCTAACTGATAGACATTTATTAGGCTCAGGAATGCTACAAGGTTATATTGGATCATTTCTAATGGTGGGGTTTTTAATATTTTAAGGAATTTATGAGTCTGGGTTTTAGTTTAACAGACAAGGGAAACAATGAGTCAGCAGTCTTGAAATGTTAAACATTTGGAGATTTTTCCTCAGTAAAATGCCCAATTCAGAACAGATTAACACCTGTGAATACAAATGGCATGCAAAGGGTGTGAACATCTGAGATACAGAGACTTCAAAATGTGTTATGGCTTTAGACTGCTATGGTCAGGGAATAGGTTTGGGGCTTTGATTCTTGCTGTTTGTTTTGAGGTTTTTTAAGTGTTTCAGGAGCATGCTTTAATCGTTAATGTTAAATAAAAAATGGTTGGAAAGTGAGCCCTGGCTCCAAGGCAGACTGTGCAAGCTGACTGACTCCCAAACCACGAGAGCAGACTGCAACCACAGATGCAGGCCTTGCACCAGGATGATTTCACACGGGAAGCAGAAATAATACTGAATATAAATACTCAGGTATCCATCAAAGCTTGCCCAGGAAATTGCCTTGGGGAGAGTTTTAGCTGTCCCAAAAAGGCTGAAGAGAACTAAAGCAACAGTTAAGCAGTGCAAATGACAAGAGGTCCCATATTTGCCTTTTTCTGTATCTTTTTCTTTATCAGAATTGCTGGAGCTAGAGTATCTGCACTACAAGGAACTACACAGCCCATATTCTGTAGTCAGTGAGCCAGATTTTTATGAGATTTTCAAGGAAGCAACCTTTTTTATTATTAATTTGTTTATTTCATTGAATAGACAGGGTTCTCTTCATCCAGAATCTAGTCCTTAATGAGGTTTCCACCAGCACAGTCCCAGAATATATGGATGTGGAAGTAGCATATGACAAAGAGACACAAAGAAGGGTACCAAATACTGACTGTTTGGCCACCAAATTAGCTAAAGAGGATAAAATTAAATTATAGATATTACTATATTGTAATTAAATATAGTACAAAATGTGTGGGGTTTGGCTTTCCAAGCAACAAAAGAATATCACAATGCTGATACTGCATGTCCTCCTTTCTGCCAGAGCAGAATTATTATAGAAAATAAGTACTCATCCAAAACACTTAAAGATATTCACCAGCTACAATAATTTTAATAAACATTTCCTGGATTTGGGGTTTTTTTCCTGCTTTCTATTGTATCTTTTCAAGAGAGGTAAAATTTCTCTTTTCATCTAAGTAAGAGCACTATACTTAAACCCTGAACAAATATTTATTAAGGATAAGCTATATGTATTTTAGGAGCTAAATGGAATTTCCCATCAGGATAATTAAACACACCTTGTGGAGGGTATGGTGTGTTTCTCTGTTTGTTTGTTTTGCAATGAACTTTGTTTTCTAAGAAGCTTTTGCAGTTGATTACATATTCTTTGTTTATCTACTGTTGGCACAACTGATCATTTTGAGCCCTTGTTGCCACTTCTGTGCAGTCAATCAACCTGTTTCCTTTGTTCCCCTACAAAAGACATCTTTGTGTTATTTGAGATATTCAAGTCTGATTTTTGGGGAGGGAATTGTGACATAAATGGAGGAGCTGATTTCATGGAGTGTCTCTGTGCGAGGTGTATCAGCTGGTGTGTGATTACCAGGGCTTTTTCATGTCTGTATTAATGCTAATCAAGTTCTTAGGGTGTCTGTGGAGACGTGCATGGATTGCTCCGTGCTGTATGAGACCAACATTTCTTGGCAGGTATAAAAGACAGACATAATCTCCTTAGCTGCCTTGTAAACAGAGAGATTTATCAGTGGGCTTGGATCCAGAATATTCAGATCTGCTGAAACTGAAGTTCCTTTCCTAGGATGTATCTCAGCACATACCAGAAGGGACCACAAGTCCATCAGCCCCAAACAGATTTTCTCTTTATAGTACCTTGGATGCTCACTCTTGAAAAAGTTGCAGTGAAACAAGGCTGCCTTTCAAGAAAGTGCCCCAACTTTTAATATATGGCAGCAAGAGTGGAAGGATGCTGATTCAAAGGCCTGTCATATTTTCTTTAATTTTGTATTTCTCCCCTCAAGCTTAGCATTTTTCTTGTCATAAGGATTTGTCCTACTTTTCCACTCTCATCTAACGTATCAGGAGTGCAGAAAATCAGAATTAATTTGCAAGTATAAGCAAGTAAACCACGTAAACTCTCAGGCAATCTCCTTTAACTGCCATGTTCTGCTATTGAAAATCACTGTGTATCTACAACATTTTTAATGATGGTATAAATTTTTATAAATCCACGATGAATGCGTGCTTATAGAAATGTGGGTATTTATGAATATAGGGGACACAAGTAATTACTGGGGCAGATGCTCTCCTCTGCTAAGAAGCATAATTATATAAGAAGGCCTACATGGTTTTGATGTCATTTCCTGAAATGGCACCATGTGTGTCAGATGTGTAATTTCAGGGACAGAGTGACAAATAGGCAGTTGGCTGATTACTAATATGGTAATTTTAGATTCTCTAATTGTGATGAGTAACAGTCACCCAACTTCACCTCTTGCCAAAAATCTGTCTCTGGCAGTTAATTTAATTCCATTGATACTTGGGTTTTTTGGTCATTGATCTAAGTAATCCCACTGGGAAGCTTCTGATCCAAGGTAGGCCAGGTAGGATGTGGTGTGACAAGGAGTGAGGGCAAAGGACGATTCGGCGGCGAAAGGAAAGTCAACGGATTGAGAATCCCCTTCCCATTCATGAAGGTCAATCCCTCAGCTACTTCTCCCTTTGCTTTTCCCACACTCTTTGATAGCTACAGGATCTCTGGGCTTGGAGGGATTGCTGGTTTTTGTCCTTCTTTGATTCCTGTACCTTTGAACAAAATGAACGGCTTGCCGAAACTGAGGGAAATGAGCAAGAGGTGCTGCTGTTAAAGAAGAAGCACATGTTGGAGGAACCACGTGGAAGGTGGGATGGGACCCTGAGGCTCATGGGGAACTAGAGAGGAATTAATATACCTGTGAACAACACAAATACAGGCTGATGTCAGGAGATGCTCCTATATCACTTGTCATGGAGAATGGGACTGCTGTCCTAATCTTGAACATGGTGACTTCCTTGAAAGGGTGTGTTACTTTGTTATAAAACAAAGGATATTGCATTCCAGATGACATTTAAAAATGAGTATTCAAGGCAGCATTTTTTTTATTTCCTATTCCGGAGTGTGTAAATAAATTTAGCAGGTGTTATTAGAGCTGGTAGGGGGTGAAAGGCAAATAAAAATGGCTGATAGGGATTTTCTCTGTGTGCCACTGCTGGGATCCTGCAGAGACTAGACAGTCTTAGTTAAAGCTGCAATATGTTGCTCTTCATGGGAAATATATCCCTTTTTATATTATTTCACCTGTGAAATGTATTTACAGAGGAGGAATTTTCCATTCACCTTTCCTGAAACCATTTTATATTGTTGCTCAAAGTGGAAGGGCAATCTGCAGCTATGTATGCTAAACCAGTGTGATTCGTTATCAGGAATATAAATGAAACATTTTCCTACAAGCTCACCTTTTTCTTTTCTATGTGGGTATACAAAGTTCAGTGGCTGGACTATTCACACACTACAAGATATTACACTCTGCTGCTTTTACCTCCCTTTCATGTTCTTTTCTCTTTTCTTAACACACGTTTGCCTAAAAGTAGGCCAGCATGATGGATTGATTGTGGACTAAAATACTCCCATATCCCATGTTCTGGATTTTCCAGCTTTAAAAGCCTTCTGCAAGAAAAAATGTGCATACAAGAAAACTGATGTATTCAATTTATTATTTTCTATTGTCTCCAGTAGAGTTTATTTGGAAAAAAAAAAGAGTTCTTGCATCGGGGTGAAAAAAAGAAGCTAATTTGCATTAAAATTCTTTTGCAAATTCTCTTGTTTTGGGGGAAGGAAAAAAGGATATTTGTTCTCTGAAAATTCACAAATCTTGATGGTATTGTTATAAAGAAGTAGGGAACCACTGCAGAATGAAGTTGGCATGGGTGAAATGACATGATGTTTTCCTGATAGAGGTATTCCTTTATTAAGATTCCTTTCTTTCTTTTCTGATTATTGAATTCGCACTCTGCTCTCCTGCAAGCAAACGAGCTCTTCTCCCCTGGCCCTGTATTCCTTCCTCACTTCATACTTTTCCCATCTCTTTGCTACCTTTTGTTGCTGAAACTTGTTGCCACCTTTCAGGAGCACATCCATCGCCTGCTGGCTGTGGCTTAATCAAGATCTCTCTTAGAACAGGTACTTGACCAGGATTTCTGGGAAGATAATGAATTGTTTTCCACAAGTGGCATTTTGAATGCAGAGCTTGTCAGTACAGACACCTCAGTTATTTGCCTAGCTGGACAAGAGAATACAGGCAGAGACAAATTTTCTTGCTCTAAATTCACTTTGTGCCTTTGTGAAAGGATGAGTTTTTAGTATTTTGACTGAAAAGGGCATTAAACTCCTCGTAAGCTCTGAATGCTCCCTGCTTTCTCCATTGCACACTGCAGCCATCCTGGTGCTGCTGCCAGAAACCTCTGCAAGGTGTGGGGAAAACAGCAGCAGCCTTGCCTTAGTGCCAGGCTGCGTGTCCCAAAGCTCCAGAGCATTGGCAGTGGTGCCTGTGCTCGCAGGGGGGAAGGAGCACCCTGCTCGTGGTGCTCAGGGACTGCACAGCCAGCAGGGGCTGCCTCTGACAGCCAGAAGGCAGCTGGGCACTCCCTGGCTTTGTTTTGATTACAGTAAATGCAAATTCTGTCACCCACAGGCACTTGGGTCAATGTCAGTGGGATCACATTTTCTGTAGAGCTTAGGTGGTTTTTTATCAAGTCTCATAGCCCTTCCTTTTGGGTTTTTGTTTCCTGTCTTTCCTTATAATAGAGAGAACCACTATGAGCCATAACTATGTCTTTCATATTTGCAGCAGCCATGTCATGTCTCTTAAATAGCTGTATGAGCAAACAAGGAGGGGGTTTTCCACCTCCTAATCCTTCCCTTACTATGGAAACACTTTCTATGAAATCTGAATTGATTTATCCCCTGATATCACGCTGCTTAAGTAACACAGGGAGAGCTGTTAAACTATTGAAATCAGTTGATTCAGTCTTTAGTCTTACAATTCACCTTTACTTGGATAGAACTGGACTTTTTTTTTTTCCTAATTTGCAGTCTGTCCCAGTAGTATTAAGTTATAACAAGTTGTGCAGAATTACAGCACTGATTTAATCTTATTTCAAACTTGCTTTTTCTTAAAACTAAACAAAAACCAGTAAGGGAATATTGAAGTAGGAAAAAAGACAGTACTTTTCTTTGAATTCAGTGAGATTTTATGCTCACCAGACAGTGCTATGCATTTTTGTAATAAAAAAGAAGGTAAGAGAAGTATTACTTTTGCCCATCCTGGCTGACACCTTGGGCTTTTCCACATATCTTCTTTTCCTTGCAGAGCTGCAGCATCACAAAGAGAAATGTTCTTACTCCCTTCTGTCAAAATTGCTTTGAACATTTTCAAATGCAAAAATCCATTTCCTTTATCAATGAAGACCTTATAGGAAATAAGAGTATTTCTAAAACAGCATTTAAGGTATTTATTGAACCTTCCAGTGACTATACATGTTTTTTGTCCAAAACACTCGTATTTCTTACTTGAAAGGTTAAATTTGTGCTATATTCATATTTTGAGACTGGAAACCAAATGGATGTCTCCTTGTGCAGAAGCCTGGTATTTGCATTTATGAACAGAATTATTTTCTGAGATAGAAAGATTTTAATTTCATGATTACAGCTTTATTTGTGGGTTGAAGGGGTCTATATTTCTTGCTTTTTGGGTTTTTTTCCTAATACTGTAGTGTTGCTGCAAAGACTTGTTTTTAAGTGACTGCTGAGAAATTGTTGTGAAAAGTTGTGTTGAGGAAAATAACCAAAGAAAATTTATGTGTTTTCAGAAGAAAAAGTAGAAGACTAAATTTTACTTTTTCAACATAAAGTTAAAAAAATCCAAATCCTGATATAATTCAGTTTTTTCCTTTCTATATTAGATTTTCTAAAAATATGATTGTGCTACAGGTAGGAATGAGTGCCTACTGTATTACTAGCCCCAAGGAGAGTATAAAATAATAAATTTCTAGTTACACTGAGAGGAAAGGCAATGTTAAATTTGGGAAGCTGCAAAAGATATACCAAAAAAAGAATACAGAAGTACATAATTTTCAAAAATAACACCAGTGAAATAAGAATTGTAATGCTTTGAAAGAATGCTGACTGCTAACTTGAGAAGGATTGCCTTGACTTAATAATCATCCTGAGCCCTTAATAGCATTTTCAAATCAAATTTAGTAATCTGAACATTTTTTTATATACACAAGGTTAAGACACAGAGTCTATCCAGTTCTTTCGTAGGAGTTCAACTCATTAAAACTTGATAGTTCCACAGAGAATGTGAAACTGAACTCTGGTAAACCATATACAATTTGTTAAATTATAGACAAGAACATCAAGGTTAAAACGTCTGTTGCTATAAAAAAAAAAGATTGGATTAATTAAAAGATAGCTTTAAGATTCATGTTTTCAGATACTTGCAAATTTGCAAATGTGTTGCAGTTCTGGCTGAAAGTGTGCAGTAGCTGAAGGCTTCATGGAAGTCACTTTTATTTCAGCCATAACCCATTCATTTGAGTCAGCCATTTATTTTTCAGGCTTATGATGGTCAAGTCTGGGCTAGAGGAGAGAAGCAGGAGACATAATTATGTCCATAATAATTTTACTTTTTTTAAGAGGGGGAAAAATTCTAATTAAGTGTTGACAACAGTCAATCTAAAGCCTTCCCCATTTTTTTCTTCTTTTTGGCACGCAACAACCCTGCTGACAGAGGTGAGAGGAAGTAAATTTTTTCCCAGTTTTTCTGGAGGTTTTAGTTGCTCTCACTCTTCTCAAGGAGTTTGCAGCCTTCTTTGCTGGACATGGAAAATATGCAAGCTTGTGAAGTCAATCTGAAATCTCTTGCACTGATGCCACTGATATACTGGGAAAATAAAGATGCAGACAAAACTACAATCACAAATCTGTTCCCACAGTCTGCAGCATTGAGCTGTGCTGATATGCTCTTACTTTGCTTTATTTAAAATTCATCCACCATTAAAGCTGCCTTTCTCTTAGGACTCAATTCTGCTTTAGGATGGCAGCACAATCTTATACATGAGAGTAAGAACTGGGCCTGACTGATTCAGATACACTAGCTTTAACTTTCTGAAAAAAACTTCATTCTAAATAACTGTAAATAAATATGCCTCTCTAACCTGTGTGCCTTTTATCTGTAGTCTCCAATTTCACTCCATACTTTGCTGTGATAAAGTATTTGACTGCTCTGAATGTGTGATAGTCAGAACTACTTTTCTGTGCCTGAAGTTGAAGTCCAGGTGAGCATTATTGGAAAGCTTCCCTCTTCTTGATATCCATAGGGTAGTGCCAGGGTTGGGATATGAGTTGCAGTAATTCAGATATTCCTAAATTCTTTTCTCCTTCTATCTGCTATATGAGAGAAAAAGTACACATAATATTAACATCCTTTTAGGTCTGCAACACATTTTCAAAGCTGCTCTTAGAAGATACAACTAGAATGCTTGAAATACTTCAAACAGATTAAAATATACCTTAGGCCAGTCTCCCAAGTGGTGTAAAGCTGCTGGATTCTGAGAAGTCGACACTTATTCCAAATGTCTGGCCCTCCAAATTTAATCCCAGTCATTTGATCTGTCTAGAGAAAATTTCATTCTTCACACTCCCATGTGATATGAAAATTGATATTCACACAAGGTCCTAACTAGCAGTGAGGATCATGTGGATTGTACTCTTAGAAATTCAGAAGTTTGAAAAACAGTCAGCTTCACCAGACTTGGATGTCTGTTGGGTGTGTATTTAATCTGCAAGGACAGAATGGTGAGCATTGTGCACAACTAGCAGCAGGTGTAGTCACATTTCTTTGTTTCATGTTTACTTAGTCAGAAAGTGCCTGTGCCAGTCTCCTGTTCATCCTGACTCCCAACAATGCTTTTTTTCCACCTTAATCCCTCTCAGGAAGCCCTGTCCTTTTAGAGAACAAGACAGAGCAGGGATCCAGGTGAGATGGCAAAATTTACAGCCATTATGTTCAGAGGAAGGGTTGTGTTTCAAAAGCAGATCTAGAAACAGAGTCCTAATACTGAGTTATTCAGCAGCCTAAATTTTTAACTATTTAGCAAATTATTGCATTAAATATCAGACTTAGCATAGGAATTTTTTTTCCCCAAGTAAGATATTTTAGCAGTTTTGTAATAAGAAATATGTGCACAAGTTCTTTCAGCCAGAAAGCTACAGAAACTCTATAGGCCACATTGTCTGTTGGTATGGACAGCAATAAACCATATTGATATTAACTTGCTAAAACACAATACAAACACCAAAAAGGATGGTGATGGGTGACAGAAGCTCAGTGATCCCCAATGCCAGTGCTGTTAATGAAATGAGCATTCATTCTGTCAACGGCTGACCAAAAGATTTGCAA
>JAYDZK010000271.1:8712973-8733282 GCA_034509185.1 Euphonia xanthogaster | reverse complement strand
AGCTTTCTGAAAAATTTTAATCTTTCCCTGGGGAGCTTTTGGTATGTGTGTATGCATATGATGCAGAGAAGCCTGATTGATCTACAAGGGGGATGGAAAGAAATCCACCTGCATTTCTAGATTTCATTTTCATTCAGATTGCATTTCTACAAACACCAAAAAGGTGTTTGTAACCATTTTACCTTCCTTTGTCTTTTGCCATTGGATTTTGGCTCTTGTAGTTAGCAAAATAATTTTGGCTGCCACATCTTTGTCCCTGAGGGAGAAAAGAGATTTTTTTAATGCACTCTTGTCCTAGCATCAAGCAAACTTTAAATATATTGTATAGATCATTTAAATGCATCCTTAAAAAAAAAAAAGTATTTTACAGAAGAACTTAGAAATGCTAGACTTTTAGTCTGTGCATAATGTCATGCTGTTCAAGAATATGCTCCAAATATTCCAGAAACAACTTGTCTCTTCTTCAATATGTTTTTAGTTTGAAAAAAAAAAAAAAATATTTTGAGGTTAGAGGGGTTTGTAGTACAAAGAACAAGGTGTCCTCTGTCATTTGTGAATTATCAATATTTACTATATTTTGTGCACTGTATTTATAAACATTCATATTTATAAGTGTCTAAATATATTGTATAAGACTCTCAATATTATATTAATAATTTCAGTGTCTTGTAATAAGAAACATTGTATAACTTAAACAAGAAACAGTCAATAGTCATGACCACATCCTTTACTTGGCCAGTTTCAAATGCTTTAGTATTTTGAAATATTAAAATATAATATTTTAATATTTCAAATGCTTTAGTATTTATGTTCAAATGCTTTAGTACAAATAAAACCATATCAGCAACTTTCAGCAAATATTACAAATATTATTATTTTGCTCCTTAAAAAATAGGAGGCAAGATCTGAGGTTAGAGAAATGTGTATACTTCATTTGAAGAATTTTATACTCAAATTAAACAAAAAGTTTCTATTTTGTTTTATGAAGACACTGACAACCATATTTGGGAGAGCTTTGTTTAAAATTATTATCAAAAACACTCCCATGAAATTGTGGAGGGAGATGTCGTATAATGTGGAGGATTTCCTTCCACCTTTTTGGCTTATCACCTATCACACTGACAGAACAGAACAATTGCTGCCAGCTAACAACAGGGTTTTGAAGCTTGTTGCCAATCTCAATGTGATAAATGAATCAGTCCTTTTCTCCAGCTGTCACATTTCATTACTTATTTCAATTCACTTTGCTTGCATGAGGTCTTTTTACCTTGTAGTTTTGACACGATTCTGCTATTTTAAAATCACACCAGTCTGTGAACTTGTAGTAACTGGTAACATTTGAAAAACAAGACATTACTTGCAAAATGTGATGCCAATTCATGGCTGCTACAGCTTACAAGAATGGATTTCAGTGTTTTCAAAACACACCTCCCACTCTGGACATGGGATTTCAGAAAAGTTCTTTTAAGAATTCCCTTTGCAATGGGAATTTCAGTTCACGTGAAACTGAAGTGAAGGCACAGCCAGTGACAAGGAGACAGGTGAAAGAGGCTCTTTTTAAAGCCTTGTGTGTGCTGGGAGTCAATTTCTGTGCTGCATTATTTATAAGCAAGCAATGTGTTGGAGAGCTGGTGGTCTGGACAAGACATTTAGTGTCTGGGTGGTACTTCCTTCACTCCCAGTGTCCTGTGGTTCCACTTCCTTAAAATGAGAATAATGCCATCCTTATCTTTCATCCACATTGCATTTAGACTTTCCTATTTCAATAACAGAACTTGTGCCACTTCAAGGGACGTTCACATTGCTGGGATATTTTCTTTCCTTTACACATGAGCAGAGATTCTAGGTGGAAAATATGCCAGATAATCTGCTAAGGATGGTGATGGGTGATAGAAGCTCAGTGATCCCCAATGCCAGTGCTGTTAATGAAATGAGCATTCATTCTGTCAACTGCTGACCAAAAGATTTGCAAAGCTTTCTGAAAAATTTTAATCTTTCCCTGGGGAGCTTTTGGTATGTGTGTATGCATATGATGCAGAGAAGCCTGATCTACAAGGGGGATGGAAAGAAATCCACCTGCATTTCTAGATTTTAACTGCAAAATCCACAGGTGTGTGTATGCAAAGCACACCCAGGGTGGGATTATAATCCATAATTAGGGCTCCTCTAATAGAAATGGTCGTGCATGCACTAATGAATTGCATTTGCATGTAGTGTGTGTCTGTCTATCTAGAAATGTATGCAATAAAACAGTAGGTGGGGCTCTATCATTTATTCAGTAATTAACTTTTTCACTTTTCTGAGATGACTTAAATGCTTTTTCTGGGGAGGACTCAAGATGTACTCATGGGTACATATCAGAGCCAGCTAAACTGCTGAGTGATCTAACATTCTGTACCCTGACCATCCACCAGTCTCGTGTGGCTGCTGTCTGTTCATTTTTCCCCCACTGGGGAGGAAGGCAAGAAAAACAGCCTTCCAAAAGCTGTTTTTGACTTTCTTTGCTTTAACAGTTTATAAAATACTTTTGGAGACTTCTTATTGTGAAGTAGGAAACTTTGCAGAGAAAAGAAATTCATGTTTTCCTCTCTAAAGGTGAAGTGCCTCAGAAAACATTGACTAGCTTGTGGTGGCTGCTTATTGTCCTCAAGGTTAAAGGCAGCAGCCCTTTGGCCATTCCATGGCATCTTTTCTTTCCTTACCAACAGCAACAGGCTGTTCCTTCCTGAGCTCCCTCCTTAGCTTATTCTCTCTTTGTCTTTTTTACTAGGAATAGTGCTCCCTAACCGGTTGTCAAGATCTGAGTCCTGTTTACCAGAAATATAAAGCACTACAGAATTCAGCATTTTTCAAGAGGAGGCTCCAAGGCCTCCAACATTTAAAAGATTTTTTAGATTCTCCTTTGCTCTTCAAAGAGCTGTAGCAGCAATATTCTTTAATGGGGAAGGACTTGCTGAAGAGATGCTTCCAACAGCTTCTTAACCTTCTAAAACCAGTGACAGCTATATTGACAAGGGGCTGCTGCTGCTGCTGCTGCACTTATATATATTTGCAAGCTATTACTTGATCAAATTGTTGGAGGGGTGTATGTTTATCCTTCCAGAAAGTTTTGTCCTGCACCTCACTATGTGTCTGTGTGGGACATCGAAGTTCAGGAACTGAGAATTATGAATATGAGAGAACTGCACTAAACCCTCTGCCTTTCTTAGTTCTTTTAAATTCTGAATGCTTCCAGTGCTTTCAAATTCCTATTTTAAAAATATTTTTTTTCTGATTTTTAAGATCAGATATGCAGTATGCCAGAAATAATAAAGCCTCTCATACCCGAGAAACATCACAGCAATACTTTGTGATAAAGGTAAATGGTTCTGAGTCCAGCTCAGATCCTTTATGAAATGAGGGGATTTTGCTGTTGGAAATGATCATGTTACCATGAAGACAATTGAGCATTCCCTCTGGCAGTTGCAGATGTATGGAAATTCACACCTGTGCTCTGGAGGTGGAATTTCACAATCCTTACAATGAATACCTGCTTCCTCTGAGAAATGACCAAAGGTTTCACCCTGGGGCAATCACACAAGTGCCCATGCAAAGATGAGTTTTCACACAGGTGCTCACAGAGGGGAAACTGCAGGAACTGCTTGAGTTCCAAATGAATCACAGGTATCAGGCCACGCATGGGAATAGAAAGCTCCATTCTTTCCTGGTCAAGGAAAAAAGTATATTTGAAATTATCGCCCTTCTGAAGGAGAGTGTACACAGGGTGCTGCATATCAGCCATTCACTAAAAGTGATAAATGTGTATCCCTGCAAGTGCCTCTCTATATGTCTCTAACTGCATCAGATGACATTGCTTCAACTGTGCTTTGGCTAAAAATATGGCTTTACATCTAAAGTTCCATCTGTGTTGTTGTAACGTAATTCAGCTGCAGGATGCGAACTCCCTGTATCTTTGTATGGGAAATATCAAGGAGAGTGAAGCAAAGAGCAATTTTATCCATATATGAAATATACTTATGTAATCTTCTAATCTGGAAATCATTTTTGTTGAACGAGGGAAAAAGCCCCTAATGAATAAAATTTTGTGCTCAGAAGGGCCAATTCAATATTTCTCTTTACCATGTCATCCAACATTTCAATGTGGGTAAAAAAAAAAAAAGCTATTCCATTTTAAGGAAGCTTTCAAAAATTTGGTTGCCTTCCAATTTCAAACAAATGCTCAAATCTTTACATTTTCTTCCAGGTCCAATTAGAATTGTAGGGCGAGCTTGTCTGGGAGGTTGTACTTGAACAGATAAACTAAAAGGCTGGAAGTTCCAGACTCCAAAAATATCTACATGGCTGCAAGTGAGGTAGCTCAGAGCAGCTGGCTCTAAGAATAGGAACAAGCAGAAGCCTGCTGGTGTGCCTGGTCTGAGCTCTGCTCAGCTCCAGCTGACCCTGTCAGTGCTTGTTGTTGACTCTGATGGACACAAGACAGTCTCAGCTGTACAAACTCTTCTAAACCTGTTTTTGATCTTTTCAGATTTCCAGGTGAGTATATGTGCATTCTGATTAGGTGTACCCTGATTTCTGTCAGCCAAACTGCCAGTTCATTTCAGAAACCAAGTATATAAACGCATGTGGTTGCTGCAGTCTTCCAAGATTTTAGGAGCATTTTATATATCTGGAATTCTGTACTGGCTCTGATCATAATTAGTAACATGGTTGCATTATGTTTTGGAAGCATTGGCTATAAAAAAAATTTCCTATATGAATTTTTCATTGGCAATGAAAAATTTGGCCCAGAATGTTTTGGGGTCTTAAATGGATTCAGAAAGCAATATTCTCTCAATATTTCTGTGCAAATCTCCTGGTAGCTGCTGTCACTGCAGGTGTACTTTAGATGAGATTAACAACCATGGCTTCTACAGGAAGGTGCTGTGTGTGATGTGGCAATTGGCATTTGTGGAAATCTATCTGACTGCATGAAGGCCTGCAGACAGATGTGTGATCATATTCCTGACACAGACTTAAATGGGATAATTTATGCTTATTCCCTGTGTTTCTTACTGGTTATCCCTTGTAGGAATCACAAGTGTTCATCATTCACAATTTACATTTCCCTTTGAGAACTTTTTGTATAGCTCTAGGATATGAAACCATTATTAAGCCATATCATTTTTCAAGCTCTTTCTTTTTTTTCTTTCTTGGATGATATGCCAATACCTAATTACCATTGCTACTCTGATGTGCTTCAAGCTGTGGGCTTTTTTTTCTTACACGTAGCAGGTGAAAACACCCACGTTGTATAAAAATTCTGTTGCTTTCTCCTACATTTAGGTAATAATCATGTCATCAAAGCAGAAATTAGTGACTAGAACATTTAAGGCTGAATCCTGTCCCACTGAAATGATACTGAAATTATGTTCACTCTCATATCTCATTTTTCTGAAAAAGACAATTACACATGGATCTAGACTATTGCTGTCCTTTCTATGACCAATCAAGAATAGTATTTAAGAGGTTCCCAAACTCCAGGACCTATTATAATCCTGAAAAGAAGCATAGCAAGTGAAAAAAAAAAAAAAAAAGAAAAAAAAGAAATCCTACTGAGTCCTAATTTTCTATAAAACTGAGTGGAAAGGGGTCTTTGAATATTAAGAAATGCAGTAATATATTGTATTAGCTACAGTAATGTTATTCTGATTCATATGGTAACTGGAGAGCAGTGTCTTACAAAAGGTTTCAATATTGTTCTAGTAAATAAACTCTCAATAATTATCCTTGTGAAAGAAAAGCCTGAAGGTCTAGCTAAGACAGACACCTGATAGTGCAGAAGAAATTAGTGTGCAATACAGTTTCACCTTGAGGCCTTCTTGGCCTTGCACACAAAATGGAAAGTTGTAGAAATAGAAGATCCTTGGTCCAATCATTAACCCCCTACTACTGAGTCCACCACTAAACCATATCCCAAAGTACCACATCTCTACTTCCTTTAAATACCTCCAGGGCTGGGGACTCCCCTGCTTCCCTGAGCACCCTGTTCCAATGCCTGACCACTCTTTCAGTGGATAATTTTTTTCTAATATCCAACCTAAATGTCCCCTGGCATGACTTAAGGCCATTTCCCTTTGTTCTGTTGCTTGTTATCTGTGAGAAAAGACTAATCCCCACCTGGCTGCCACCTCCTTTCAGGGAGCTGCAGACAGTGACAAGGTGACCCCCAAGCCCCCTTTTCTCCAGGCTGAACAGCCCTGGCTCCCTCAGCCATTCCACACAGGAATTGTGCTCCAGAGCCTCCTCAGCTTCATTCCCCTCTGTAGTGAGGGGCCCAAAGCTGGCAGAGGATCTGAGCTGTTCCCTCCCCAGTGCTGGGTCCAAGGGCACCCCCCTGTCCTGTCCTGCTGAACCCTCTATGCCAGGAAGGCCAGGAGCAGTGGGGCCCTGGGGATGCAGGAAGTGTGGAAGCTGGCAGAGAGCTGAACTGTGAATTCTGCAATAGTTCTGCCAGCGGGTTAAGCTCTGTGGAGGACACCAAGCTTTGGGTTGGCTTGCGGCTTTCAAGGAATGAAATTGTACTGTATTAGAACTAACTCCTCCTTTAGACTGAAATTTACTTTCCCATTTTAATTCAAAGTTGATGAAACTTTTATTCTCTTCAGGACAAATAATGATTATTCCAGGTTGTCCTGTTTGTTTATTCATTGTCTGTCATTATTCACTGCCTTTCACTTCTTCATTTGACACTTTCTGTTAAAATCCTGTTTTAGGAGAAGGAGTGACACTGGAGGGGAAAGAGAGTTAATTCTTAGTGGGAAATCTTAGGGGTGCACAATTGCAGACACACAATGATCAGGTCAAAGCTTCTCAGTCAAATAGCAACAGATTTTTACATTTGTACCACGCACTGCAAAGGGGTTAAACAAACACTATGAATGATTCTTGGTTGGACTGTATCCACCAAGTGTCCTAGAAAATAATTATTCTGTTCTGCAGCACACACTGCAGGCCAGACACCTAAAAAACAGCCAAGCAACCAAAAAATATGGGAAGGAAAGGGGGCAAAGAGAGGGAGAGGAAGGAAAACAGTAAATGCCTTCTTAATGATGAATTTCTGCCAAACAAATTCCTTCAGTGTTAGCTGCAACCTGGATATGAGATACAGTTAGATGACTTTTCGGATTGCTCTGTCAAACATGTCTTCTTAGGGTGCTAAAACAATGCTAGCACGAGTGATTTAAGAATAAATGGGTGGCTAAAATCTCGACAGCTTGGATAGAGGTGCTCAGGAAGATATGGACCTACGTGTTTGTGGCTGCATAATGGATGTGTAAATTACACAGTGTTCCGCAGTGGCAGACTGTACATCAATACTTTTACATTTATTTGCTGATATAAAGCCATAGTTTATGGCCTGTCAGGATGATATGCTAACAATTTAAGTACAGAGGCCTCATACAGCAAGGCAATTAGGTAAATTAAGTACATAAGCTTGAGTTTTATTCTAAGCCTGGGACCTTTTACAATGAAATCATGAAAACTGTTTCCATGTTACATTCTCATCACTGCCCAGCCCTGGAATGATTCTGCAAACAGCCCTGCAGTAATACTCTATGAGTCTGGGACAGAATTGCTGATGTGCACCCCACTGCAGCCCCTCAAGTAATGTGTACTGAGAGACCTTTCTGTGTTCTGGCACTTGATGCTACCACTTACCAGAGTGATTTTCATGTTACTAGGAAAGGCACCCCTTCTGTATTTCTCCAAACTCATGTCAGGTCATAGAAAGGAGTTTCTACAGCTCTAGTTTTCGATTGTGCTGTTTCCCAAAGAAAGAGCTCTTATTCACCACCATTACCAGAGGCTTTTCAGCATGAGGTTAAATTAAAAAAAAAATTAAAAAAGGAAAATGTTATGAATCAGAAATTTAGCCACAGATTATCAAAAATAAAAGAACTATAAATAAAAAAAATAAAAGAATAAAAAAATAAAAGAATAAAAAAACTATAAAAGAATAGGAAACTCAAAATCTGTCATCAACTTCTTGTCCTACATTTGTCTTTTTATTTTAGAGTATCAGTCTACTGTGCAAGCCAAGAGATCAATTGTGTAATATTGGCTACTGTATTTCAGAGGAATCTCCTATCATTAGGCTGCTTTCATTTAATTTTTGTTTCCTACTGATTTCTCACCCTCTTAAATAGCTAAAAACTCTCTCTGGTAACAAGGGGTCTTGTTCTGCTGTGTCTGTCTTTGAGCTGTGTGGACACATTCACATCATATTTTGTGGACACATTAATACTCCATCTGTGAGCTTTGATGAGGGGGATGCCCATGGCATTGCTACAGAGGATCACTGAAATCCTGATTAATCCCCAAATTTACTTTTTCTTTTAAGAAAAAAAATCAGCTACCCTCCATTCTTAAACAAATAATATTTTAACAAATATTAATTATAACATTTATTCTTGTTCTCAAAATGTCACAGTTTCATCTGCCTTTTGCTTCAGTTGCATTCCTCAGAGCACATGTGATGTATTTGGCAGCAGCACTGCTTTTAGGGTTAGTATGTCACACAACCAGTGCAGAAAGACTGATTTAACTCACTTGAGGGCTGAGAGTTGGTTGATTAGATATTACAGTTGCAATAGCATCATTTTTACAGGAAAGAATGACCATTTTATGCCAGATGGTGAGAGAATGTTGTAGTCGGGTTGGGGTTTTTTTTAAACCATTACCTGTGCCAAAATGCACTGGCTCTATACACTTATTTCCACCTGTCCTTAAAGCACAGCATGCATTCTGCAGTGCATTTGGAAACCTGAGTTTCCCATGAGTTGTACAGATACCAAAATGTTAAATATGCAGGCTTCCTTGCCTTGAGCTAGATGTGCAGTGGGAATGGTTCATAAGAGCATCCAGGCTGCAGCTGTGTGGTGAAACAGAGCTTGGCAGAAGAGGTGGGACTATTGGCAAGCATTTAAGGTGATTTTCAGCTGCATCTTGCTTCAAGCTTTTTGTGTTAACTTCCTGGAGTCTTGTATTACCGTCAGGAATTATTAACAAGTGAAGATAACAGTATATAAACAAAGCATATTGTAGTCTACAAACTAGGAAATATTTCAGACTAACTGCTTTGCAGGATACAAGAAATGCTAAAATGGTGGAAGAGATTGCTTGTCTCATCACCTCAGCCACTCCTCCATACACTGGCAGGGCCTGACCTAATCCATTATCCCATCATCACTGGCATACAACAACAGAAGAACTTCTTTTTTTGACTATAAACCAGAAATTTAAACTTCAGGGGAACAAAATAAACATGCCCATTAAAATCTCTGCCACTAGCTAGATTTGTGATCTGCACTTTAGGAAACATACACTGTAATTCAGTTTTAGAAAAATGGTGCTTGGATTGAAATAATGGGCCAGAACTCAAGTAATTTCTGCTATAATGCTACTAATCTGTAAAATCCACTATATATCCACTGTAACTGGAATCTAAGTAATAGTTAGGAAATGACAACTTCTAGTACATGAAGGGCCCAACCTGGTTTTCTTATGGACAATTATAATTTGGTCATAAGTAGTAGGTTGAGATACTTCATTCTGAATGTACAGCCTTGGAGAGCTGTGCTGTCCTCCAGAGATTTGCATTCTCTATGAGAGTATTCATTAGAATAAAAATAAATATCTGGAAATGTAGAAATACCTCTGTATGCAACTCACAGCCTCAGTGCTTTCATGTGCACCTTTTCAGTCACCCAGCATCCCTTTGATGAATTCCATAAAACTAACCAAGTAAGAAAACTATATTAATATATTGAAGAAAGGCTTTTGGTCTCTACATATTCATTTCTTGGGATCTAATTAAAATTGATTTTCCTGCTGTTGGGTTTTAATGACATCCTATATTGTGGCAGCTTTTCCCTGTGATTATTTCATAGTTCTGAATCAGGGATCATGTAATGTGCCTGGCAGGTTGACACCCATAATTTTAGGTCATAAATATTTAGATTTGCTGAGAGAGCTTAACTTGCTTTACCTACATTTTAAAAGTTGGTATGGTGTAGGCTTCACTCAGTTTGATCTAATAACTTGTGCAGTGTCGTGTCCTAACAATCCACTAAGCTATAATCACTATTTGCACGCAAAGCATTGCAATTAGAGCAATTTTCTTTGCTGGTAATTCTGAACCTGAAGGAAAACAAATTAGAATAAAAATGCAAGCTCTTCATACCTGAGTATATTGTACAGTATTTTAATATAAAAACTCATCTGCATAGCTTCAGGAAAAAAAAAAAAAAACACCCAAAAAAGATATTGCAATTACTCTTGGTCTCAGTTTTAATCTGTTCTTAAAAGAGCAAAAAAAAAAAATTCTCTATCTTTCTGGTTGGTTTTGGTTTTCAGCTACCTTGGCCATAGATTTATCTTCTCAATGTGTCTCAGGATTCTCAGAGAGATGAGGACTTCAAATTTAAAATGGAGTAATCTAAGTTATCTCTTGTTATTTTATAAAAATAGTGAGCATGGCCACTTGTGAGCTAATAGGTAATTCAGATTGTGTAGGCATGTCAATATTTGGCTCTTACAGTAGATCTGATTTACTTGACCAAATTGCAAACTTCATAGCAGCTTGATAATAAGAATATAAAATATTCTATATTAATAAGAAAGATCTCTTTAATTCAATAGCCTCAGTATAAAATATGAGGCTAAATTACTGCACTGCCATAGGTCATATGTTGGAGCAATGATTTCCAAAATTTGTTCTTCAGAATTTTCCCGTTTATAATTTTAACTTCTTTTTTTGGTTGTTTTTTGTTGGCTTATGTAGGTTTTTAAAAATAAAGTAGACACAATAACTGCCAAACTAAAAATCTCTTTGGGATAAGAAAGATGCTAGGACAATTGTATTTCATCAAATGGCAACTCTCCTTATCCGACTGACTTTTAATGAAGAAAATAATTTCTAATTAAAAACCTTTCTGCTTCAGTAAGTAAAGGGCTTATGGGGAAGGAACCTCCCATGCCATCACTCAGGGAAGTTCTCTGCTTAAGCAGGAGCACTTCTGCTGCCTTTAGGGGGGGATGCCTTCCAGCACAGGTCCTGAGCACTTCCTGGAGAGTTTCCACACTATTTACACAACTTATTCTTCATATATTTGGGTAGATAGTAGCAGCTGCCTCAGAGATAAAACCTCTTGGAGGAACCTCTGCAGCACCACGCTCTCCTGACAAGGAACCTGGCATTTGTGCTGCAGGACAGTGAGAGCCACCAGTGTGTGCCACCAGTGGCACCATGAGATGTGCAGTACCAGCCTCTGTCCCTAGCACTGGCTTGGGCTGGGACATTTTGCTTCAGAACTTCCTGAGCTGGTAGTATGCAGTGAAATCTGCTGCCTGCTCCTACAGACAAGTAATCTCGACAGCTTCACGTTTAAACTTGAGCCAGTTCTCAGCTGCTCTCTGAAGACTGTGAGTAAAATCATGCTCCTGTTGAAACACAGAGAAGCTCTACTATTGACCACAGCTGGGACTGTGCTAAGATGCTGTCAAGCTTCTGACATTTAAACACCATCCTCACTTCTTGGATCTTGTGATTGCAACTAAAACGTAGCAAAGTTTAAAAGGAAGGAATGTGTTTTTCCATTTGCATAACTTTAATGATCAAACTGATTGAGTTGAACATTTCTTTCCAAGTTCCCACTTCAGCTGGCATTGCTAGTGTTGAAATCATGTATATCTCAAAAGAAACATATTTTTGGAAAGTTCTATGTGATAGGAAATGGGGTCTCAAGATGAAAAGTGCCTTTCATCTTAGAAGTAATTTTTATCTCACTTGTGTGTAAGCAGAGTACTGTGGAGGGAGTCAGACTGTGTACAGCTATGTGTATGTTTGCCTGCCTGATTTTTTTTCTCACTCAATCAAAAGAAGCTTTTAGGATGAACAAGCAGGAGATAAAGCAAGGACCAGAGGCCAGACACCCAGGAGGTATATTACCTCCTAAGAATTAATGGGGGGACCGTGGTGGGGAAATAACTAAAATTATATCACTGCTAAATCAAAAGGACTCTTAATCATTGAAAGCTTCCTCACTACAGAATAGAAAGACAACTCAGTATTTAAGGACAGTTTGTGCAAAATCAGGGAGTGAAGACAGTGACTGAAAGATAAATTTACAAAAACTAGGATATCCCTGTGTTTGTGAGATGCAGTTGGTTTTCTGAGACCAAAGGTTAGAGAGTTTCTGTTCTTTGTATACATGCCTATGTATACTTTTGAATCTATAGATGCAGCATATTTATTTTTAGGGGCAATTTTCTATTAGAAAGCTGTTTGTCATCAGCTGCTTGGGAAAATTTCTTGTGATGTCAGTGCAGCTTGGCTTGCACACCAGGGTTGAGGACTGGAGGCTGAATTTGAGGGCTCTGTGCAGAACATCTGATTCTATTCTTGAGGCATATCCTCAAGAGTGCAGAAGTACTGAAATCTATAAGCTGATCTTTCCTTGCCTTCAGAGGGAGGGAAGAAACTACACCTGGACTTCTACAATTATAGAAATTAAATTAAACCTTTCTTTCAGGCACATCAATTTGTGCAAGTTAGGTTTACATAGAATTCATACAATTCACCAGTAATTTTAATGGAAACAGTTGCTCTGCAGCACTTTTGACACAGACACTTTATATAAAATGTCCAGATTATCAATGAAAATGAAGACTTAAAGCACTATTGTTTGAACAACATTTTGCTGCATTGTGGAGGTTGTTATGCTGCACTAAATTCTAGGGTACAAATATAGGAAGTGAAGAAATAGCAGAAGAGAGCAGCTTATGAGAGACTTTGGGGTCACTCATAAATCCCTGACCACAGGTTTGGATGATGAGGGAGCTATAAAGTTTGAAATCTTAATTTCTGACCTCTGAGTACAGATTTACCATTCTGCTGATCTTGGTTCTCCGATTATAGAGAGATTGACTGACCAGAGAGGTTTCTCCTTAAAAAGGTTCAATTTCTCAAAAGAGATGAAGGAAAATATGAATGGCTGTGTAGAACAAATGAGCAGCTTGAGCAGTGTCACAGCTTTGAAGATAGCTGTTTTAAATAAAAATCTTCCTTTTGCACCAAAAAGAGATACAGAAATTCTGGTCCCAATTTGAGATTGGGAGCTTACATGATTTTGTTCACAAAAAAAAACCAACAAAAACATTTTAGGGCTGTCTTGTTTAGGGTTCCTGCATGCATCCCTATTGATTGTGAGAGATGTGCTTCAATTTCTGACTGCCAGAATCTCCTGGTGGGCCATGGATGCTTAATTTGACCTTAAAATATGACTCAATAAAGTGGTTCTGCATTATGTTTCTTCTAGACCCAGGAATATTTGCATATGTATATTTGTGTGCAAAACTGAGCTGTTGAATCTCTCAGTAGCTGATTGGTGTCTGCTTTGGTACCAAATGGGACAGAGTCACAGAGCTGTGTTCCACAGCCAAGGGACAAATTCACATATTCTGCTTACTCCACAGCTTTAACATCTTCCTTCTCAAATAGATCTACATTTACACACCAATACATGTCTACATTGATATACATACATGCAAACACATTTCTAAAAGCTTTGCTGCTCTCCCTTTAGATCTGCTAGCGACATTAGAAATGTCATTTTTGTCAGGAAAGAAAGCATTTAAAATAAAGCTTTGTGAGAGTGAAAGTTTGTTTCCTTCAGCCAACTAGCTCAGCTGGTCTGGTGAAAAAAAAGGCAACATGAAAACAACAAAAGAAAACAAACTATTTCAATAAACCTTATATCTCTTTGTTCATCATGCTTACCATTATTAAAACATCAGAGCATGCAAGGTATATTGTTACTGGCATGATATTGCTTATTAAATATTAAATCCCAGATTACTGAGCTGTAGAAAATAACTACCATGATGACAAAGGCTGTGCATCAGTCTAGTCATAGTGCACACAAAGAAATAGAGCACTATGATTTAGAATTACTACCTGGGATTTTAGGTTACCTAATATATCTCTAGTTTTCCATTGGACAAATAAATGTTAACACCTACAGTGTCCATAAGTGGAAGGACACGCTTGCACAGTGGCAATTATTTAGTTTAAGGTTGAATCCTAGTTCTTTTTTTAAAATATCTCCTTTTCAACCTGGTGGGGGTTGCAAGTTTGGCTGTTGATACCTCTATAGGTTTCAAAATCGTAAAATTTCCAGAGTACATTTTTTTTTAACATGGCTTTAAATATAGATATTTATCAATTAATTTTCCATCAGTTGTTCTCTTTGAAATATTTATTCAGCAGCTGTCTTGCTCTGGGCATTGTTTTACTTCTTATTTCCCCACCCCTGGTGTCTGTCCACGTGCAGTTAAATGAAAATCACAGAATCATAGAATGGTTTGTGTTGGAAGGGACATTTAAAGGTTGTTTGTTCCAACTCCCCTGCAGTGAGCAGGGACATTGTAGGGGGATACAGTGTGGGTAAACGAAGGTGGTATAGAAGGTAATCTTATCCCCAATGAGCTGCAGCTGAACCAATTACTAAAGATTAGAAGCAGGACTGATCTTAACAGGCCACACCTGTAGCCAATAAGAACAAGTGGTATAAAAGAGTGGATTGGTGGGATCCGGAGTAAGAGAGGAACAAGAAGAGCCAGATGGCTGCTGCAAGGACCAGGAACAAGCAGTGCCTAGAGGAGCTGCTTGCAGGAAACATTGAGGAGGTATGAAGCTCTGGCAATATGAAATCCTTGTGCTATAATGATGACAGAACTCTTGTTGTCTAAGACAACAATATTAGCTGCTCTTTGAAAGCAAAACTGCATTGCTGTAGACAAGGCCCAGTTTAAGATGAATGCTTAAGGAAGATGTGCTTGCCAAATTTTATTTACGTTCCTATCTGGTACTCTCAGTTGTAATTCCATCACCTCACAGATGATATTCAAAGAAGGAAAAAAAAACCTTAGATGAAATCACACACTTTAAAAGCCTTTAAACATATTCTCTGTTGAGAGAAAACACAAAAATTTATCAATGGCTTGCTCACTTTTCCTCAGGTTACACAAAACCCCTCTTGTAGAGCCTTTTTGGCTCCCCTCTTTCCAAACAGGCCAGCATGATATTTATGAGACAGAAAATGGTAGTTATTTAAAAAAGATACTGAAAGAGTTTTAAGTATTTTAAATATGAAAGATAGAAAAGCTGAGAAGTGAGGGAGAAGGGAAATGTACATTTTTTTTTGTTACAATGACTGTGGCTGATGTGATCATTTCCCACCCTGGCACTGAAGGCATTTACACTGAGTAGGGCTCAACTGCCCCTTGGTGCTGGTTTCTTCAGCAGATCTCACCTCACCATGGCACTGTGCAATGGCCTCTCTACCTGTTTGCAGCACTTCCCTTCCAATTTCACTTCTTGCAAATGAGGTCCCAGGGGAACGCCTGATTTGCAAGGAGGGGACAGAGTGATGCTCACACAGACTGAAATACTGGGACTGTCACTCCTGGACTTTACATGCACTGACAGTCAGTGCTTGTTCTCATCCAACTTGAATACCTGCATGCTGCACAATTATGCATCACTTCATCCAACTGATAAGGAGCCAGGCATATAAAAAGCTCACACATCTTCTGAACAAATGTAAACAAGTTCCATATGTTACTAATACAAAGTTCTCTCAGCTTAAATCAAACCAGATACAAATGGAAATGATGGTAATGCAGAAGTAAAATTAGGGATATAAAAACATCCTCAAACTAGCTGTAGCATGTATTTATTTTGCATTAGTATTGGATCCATACACTGCTCTACTGAATGGAGTGCACCACAAACAAACTGTAAACAAGAGACCTCTAATTTCATTTAGAAATACCACAGAAACCATTGTACCTTGCAATGATTCAGACATCATCTGTACCCCTGGATGCAATTACATCCATCAGGTTTTCAGAGGCCCATTATTTTTTCTCTCCATATATTTTGCAATATATGAATAAAGTGTTAAAGTAACATGGTAGGTGAATTCATTCCAAAGGAATTAATTCAAGGAGAACCCAACCAGAGTCTTTTTGAGAGTTTCAGAAAAGCATTAACTCTTGACATTTTCTGTCCAGAAAAAAAATTATTAGTTTTGATTCTGGCACTATCACCCTCTCTTCTTTGTAAGTAAGATTCCTGAATATTTGTATTAAATTACATATATTTATTTCAGTCCCTCCATTTTTTTTGAAGTGCAGGAAAACCTGGGGAATATGTGCCACTAGAACTCCTAACAAACGGGTTCAGTAACAAGAGAAACGAGGTGATATCCAAACACCAAGCCCACTCCAAGTGCAAGTAAACAGACCCTCTTGAGGTATTTCGTGTAAAAACTTGATTTTAAAACAATGAAAATTTCTTCACGAAAAATTCAACACTGAAAAATCACTACTCAAGACTCAAAAATTCCTTTCACCTCACAACTGCATACAAATGAGGCTTACACAACAGAAGCTGTTGTTCCTTATTTCCAAGGCTGGGGTGAGCAGTGCTGTGTGCAGTACAAGAACCAGCACCACTGCAGAGATACAAAATCACCTCCAGCAGAAGGAGCTCATACAGAGTATACATAAACAATATCAATGTGTATCATGGGAAGCAGAAAGGGAGAAAAATGGAGAATTTTGACTTGCAATTATTTGCTTCCTTATCTTAAGCAAGTGTGCTAATCTTTATATACTTTGCTCTACAAATGAGGGCTCACACTGCACACAGGTACAGTCATGTTCAACCAAGCACAGAAATAATTATGACAGCCATGGCCCTTGAATACCTGAAACCTGGCACACAACTACAGCTCAGCAGAGTCAGCACCCCCACTGCTCTGCACCTGAAAGAAAAGGCTAACACTGATGCTGCAGACTCAAGTTCTTTGGCATCAGCTCACAGGAGGAGTCTTCTCCATTGTCAGAAAGAAAGGGAAAAAAAATCCTGTAATATAAAAAAATCTGATTTCTCTAACTAACAGAAATGCAAAATAATGCTTTGTATTTTGAAGAGAGGAGGATTCCTTAACAAAATAATTTAGCATTTACACACTAATTAGCTGGAAATGTGTTTCACAAGTTTCAAAGCCACCTCGAGAAATTAGAAAAAGCTGCTGTAAGAGATTTAAATAGACACATGCTCTTTTTCTACTCAATTCAAACCTAAAACTGATTAAACTAAATTCTGTCCGTGGAAGTGTTAGTTTTCAGTACAGAGCAGACTTCCATATTGAGGACAATACACAAGGATAGTTTTAAGTGACAACAGTGAATATGTCAAATTTTCATATTTTACTTAGAAAACAAGTATCTGAAGCAAAGAATCTTTACAACACTGCAAAATAAACAATTATACATATAAATATATATATTTATATAAAAATTTGATTAAGCCATGTAGCAAGATTCACCCAGTGTTGTGAAATTACTGGGATTTTGTGAAGTGTCTTGCATCACCCTGACTCAGCACTGAAAGAGATGAGAGATATGCAACAGACTGCCCAGGTCACAACCACTCTCTGCACATAAATCTCTGGAGGCTAATTTTAAAGGAGACCTTTGAAGTAGAAATGTAGCACCCACTTCTCAGAGGTGTGTTCATTCCTTTAAGCCCTAGTGAGTTAAAACCAGATTCAATAAACTTGCCATCTGGCAAGTATGCTGCAGGAGGAAGAGGTTCTAATCCTGGCCACAGTTCCTTGTGTCCTGAAAAAAAACACAACAAAATAAATCCATTTCCAAGGACTTGTGCAAGCTTCCTATGGAAGCCAGATGGAGTTTTTAATGAATCTGCCATTTAAATAAAGAGGAATTGAGATGGTTACATTCAAAACTGATGGTTAAAGAGCTTTTGCTTAGGAATTAAAAGCAGAGAAAAAATTTGCATTACAAGCTTTAAATGCACCACAAGAAGGTTGTGCTCTGCAGCATCACAGACTCATTAAAACATTCTGGCATCTCTGAACATTTTTTTAGAGGACACTTCAGCTCTCCATACTACAATCAGCACAGGAAACATGGCAAGCTCTGATGGATGAGCAATATTATGGGATAATAACAGCGTATCAGTAACACACAGAAGAGAAAAGTGATCACGTTTAAGCGGATGTAATGCTACTAACTAATAGCTCCTACAGGAAATAGATACAGTTATGACAGCAGTTTTCCAGTGCTGGGAGAGAAAGCAGGTAAAATGAGAGTAGAGAAATGAGATTATCTGTACTTTGAAGCCTTCATGATTGCCTTTTGAAATAAGGCAATTTTTCACGTGGCTTTTTTCCAGTCATGAATGGTTAGGTAAATAATGCCTTTTTTGATACAAATTGATTTTTATTCTGAACACAATTTGCTCTATAAAACTTTAGATGTTTTTAGTGCTTTTTATGCTTGCCACTATTGTCTTGAGTAGCATTTGGGGACAGCTCTTGATGAAAACTCTTAAAGTGACTACAGCAACATTATATTCTTAGTATCAACCTTGATGACAAAATACAGTTTAACATTTTAGTCACAAAATGAATGAGGACGTAAATTTTTATTAGATATAGAAGAAGACTTGACTGTAAGGCATTCTCCCAAACAATGTCTATAACCATCTTTCAAGGTACAACTACAGACTTCAAAGAAATAGTTTTGAACTAGCAGATGTCTTATGAAGTTCATAGTCAAACTTCAAAGTTTGAATGACCACTGCTTGGTTTAGGTTACACTAGGCATTTGAACAAGAAGTTTATTCTTGATTTTAAAAATTCAAATGGCTGAAATATAACATTACTCACTAAAGTTATTTTGAGTTTCATTACTGATGTAATTGGAAACTCTCTCTCGAGCCTGTCTGTTACCTTCAAACTTCTTTTCACTACTTCCTGTTAGCACACTTTTGTCCAGTAAATGAAAATCTTCACAGATCTCAAGGTGCCTGCTGGATAAATACACATTTAAAAACACAGTTTGGTTTTTCTAAAAGAAAAAAGGGGGGAAAAAATCAGCAAAATGGAAATGATGGTTGCTTTTCATTCAGCAAGTAGTATACACTTATATAACCCACATCTGACAAAATTTACTCTGAGCTTCTCAGCATTTTGGAGGAAATCAAAACAGTTATTTAGTACAGAACAGCCCCAGGCAATCAAATCTTTAATTCAGAATTGACATGCATCTCCAAGAAAAGGGAGATGCTTTTTATGCAATGATAGCCCTGCCAATGTAACATACAGGATTTAATAATATAACAGATGAACATGGGAGTCTGTTGTTAATAATCCTCCATTTGTTGCACAGCATCAGATTTCAACAGGCAATTATCTGTCAAGGTTAGTTCTGTGTTCCTGAAATAATTATCTTTACTTCTGACAAGTAACCATTATGTTCCATTACTAGTATTAATATACCTAATGTTCGATTCATCAGAGAACAAGGCCAGTAATACACTTTCATATTTTAAATTAAAGGACTTGCCCACTTAATTCCCTTCTAGTCTCCACACAATTAAGAAATAAACTTGCCCTCATAAACCAAAAAGTCTGTAATTTAGGAAAAACACTGTCACCTGACAGAAAAGTAGCATGGAACAGTAGAGCCAGAAACACCACTTTGGATTCAATGGTCAGCTGTGCCAGCTGGGGACACGGCAGCGGTGGCACTGGGACCCGGAGCTGCCTTCAGTGCCAGCCCAGCCAGGCTTCCAGGGTGAGCCAGGCTCCAGGGTGAGCCAGGCTTCCAGGGTGAGCCAGGCAGCCCGGTGAGCCAGGCTCCAGGGTGAGCCCGGCTCCAGGCTCCAGGTTGAGCCAGGCTCCAGGATGAGCCAGGCTTCCAGGGTAAGCCAGGCTCCAGGGTGAGCCAGGCTTCCAGGGTAAGCCAGGCTCCAGGGTGAGCCAGGCTCCAGGCTCCAGGGTGAGCCAGGCTCCAGGCTCCAGGGTGAGCCAGGCTCCCAGGGTGAGCCAGGCTCCAGGGTGAGCCAGGCAACAGGGTGAGGCAGGCTCCCAGGGTGAGCCAGGCTCCCAGGGTGAGCCAGGCAACAGGGTGAGGCAGGCTCCCGGGCTCCAGGGTGAGCCAGGCTCCAGGGTGAGCCAGGCTCCCAGGGTGAGCCAGGCTCCCAGGGTGAGCCAGGCAACAGGGTGAGGCAGGCTCCCAGGGTGAGCCAGGCAACAGGGTGAGGCAGGCTCCTGGGCTCCAGGGTGAGCCAGGCTCCAGGGTGAGCCAGGCAGCAGGGTGAGCCAGGCTCCAGGCTCCAGGGTGAGCCAGGCAGCAGGGTGAGCCAGGCTCAAGGATGAGTCAGGCTC
>JAYDZK010000271.1:8676459-8687520 GCA_034509185.1 Euphonia xanthogaster | reverse complement strand
GATCTCAGCAACCTCTGAGAGTGAGAGCTTGGCAAAAAGAGATAGCCACAGTGATATTGTCTCAGTATGTGCCTAGTCAAGGTGATTACTCAGGAGCAGTAGATTTCTGGTGTGATCTCCTGCTTTACCTGAAGGCAGATGCCTTAACCACAACTACAGATAAAGGTCTGAAGGCAAGAACTTCTCTAGAGAGATCCTGCAGAGGGTTATCAGTTAACAGAACATACCCTAACATTGCTTTAATCCCTAAATTGCAAATGCAGACTATCCACTGAATAGAACAAAACTACAGTTTCACCTTACTTGTTATTCTGGCCCTACAGTGATATAATTATTGGAGGGATTGATTATTATTTTTCTTTGTATCAAAAGCCCAGCTTAGCTCTAAAACTTAGCAAAAATATAATTTCTTTTTTTGTTTCTGTGTTTGTTGGGAGCACACGTACATATATATTGCATACACACATGTGTGACATATGTCAAGAGTGCAGAATTAAAGCATTTTTCCCTTAACCCTGTACTTTCTAAGCTCAGTCTGGTCTCCATCTTCAGTCTGGTTTCTGGCTGTTGCAATATTTTGTCCTTTCCCGGCCTAAGCAGTGAAGATCCTGAGGACATGGCAGACTAAGAGTCATTACTGATTCACAAACCACAATACTTTCCTACTTTCACTTCTTTTTGGATCTAAAACTTTAACAAAGTAGAAAACCCTGTCAAGAACTTTATTCACCCATTAGCAGGACAGGGATTTAGCAGCAATATATATTTCCAAGAAATTCTGTCATTCTGCAGTAACATATACCACATATTTCAACCACTGATTGACTGAAACACATTAAGCAATAAACCTTTACAGTGATCAGGTTTTTTATACATGCTAACTCTGTCTGTACAAGCTATGCATACTTAAATCTAGGGTTTGTGTTTACTTATAGCAGTCATAAGAAAGTCCTTTTTTAAGAGCATCTCAGGCCAGATGTTCTGCTGGACTCTATGTATAAATTATAAGCTTGTCCAGTCTTTCGCATGCCTATAATTCTGCAGCTTGGTTGACTTTAATGAGCAGCATTGCCTGAAGATTGGTGGCACCAGTTTGTTTGCCTACATTACAATTTCAATGTGCCTTCCCTATCGCCCTGCCAGCAGCAGTCCTCAGAGCAGATCGGATGCTGAAGTCATAGGAGAGAGCAAAACAGCTGAAGAATTTCCAGCCCATCTCAGCAGCAGTGAGGAGAGCACTGGCAGCTGGTCCCAGCTGGCCAACGATGAGGACAATCCTGATGACACCAGCAGCTACCTGCAGCTCAGCGAGCGCTCCCTGAGGTACCCACGTTATCTCTTCCCACTGCACTCAGGTCTGCCCACCAAGCCTACCCTGCATCAGCAGTGAGAGGCAGCAGCTCGAGATTTACTCAGAATGCTGTAAAGAATGTCTAATGGCAGACTTTATCTCTATTTTTTAATAAGGGAAAAAAATCACCCACGTTCTGATTCTCAGCCAAGTCTTTTTACTATTGGTGAGTAGCTCAATTCAGACAAAGAAAAAAACCTCCTGGCATCACCGAAGTGTCTCAGTCCTACAGCAAAAAGGCCATTGGATGAGTTAATTGCTATAGTCTTTCTATTGATTTATTTGCTGCCGTTTGCCTAATGCTTATTTTGGCACCTCCTTAGCCAAGATTGACAAGACTGCCATTCCCAGCAGAAATCCATGCCCTGAGAACAAAGACTGAGCCCTGAGCTGATTAGACTGGCACAGGGGTGCAAACTAATAGAGTGTTGTCTTAGACAACTCGAGTTCTATCGTCATTATAGCGCAAGGATTTCATATTGCCAGAGCTTCACACCTCCGTGATGTTTCTTGCCAGCAGCCCCTCTAGGCACTGACTGTTCTTGGTCCTTGCAGCAGTCACCTAACTCCTCTTACTCCTCTCTCCAGATCCCATCAATCCACTCTTTTATACCACTTGTTCTTATTGGCTACAGGTGTGGCCTGTTAAGATCAGGCCTGCTTCTAATCTTTAGTAATGGGTTCAGCTGCAGCTCATTGGGGGATAAGATTACCTTCTACACCACCTTCACTTACCCAGACTGTATCCCCCTGCCCTCTCACTTTGGAAATTTGCGTTTGTGGGTACAGGTCTCTATTTTCAAGCCAGAAAAAGGTTGTATTTTTTAACAGTTTTGCAGCTGTTTTTTTTTTTTTAATTGCCTCTCTTCACTTTAGGTCATTATCTGGTGTTTGTTTGAAATTCTAACAGAATAATAAATTTGGGTGGAAGGAACATGTATTCTGAATGACAGATGTCTTCACTGTACCACGATTTTAAAAGATGTCCATTTTTCAGTTAAAAATACATGGTCTGGGCTTTCTGAGTCTCTTCTGCTTCCTCAAGAATAATTTAAACTTCCCAGAGTAGTTCTTTTTATGATTTTGCACCTTTTTGACACTTTCTGCCTCTGAATTTCACATCCTTGCAAATTTCCAGAAATTATTATTCAAATAAATATTTAAATGCACTGTGAAAGAACTTTAAGAAATACTGTAGGTTGCCTTTGTTCCCTAGATAACTAAGCTTTATTTTGATCAGTTAATTTGTAGTGGCTTTATTCCCCTGAGCAGGTAATTAAATGAAGAATAAAGCCATTTCAGAGAAAAAGCCTTCTGCATTTTCTTACTATTTCTCAACATTTAGGAGAAGATAGAACAATATTGTATTTAAAAGGACAATACAGCAATTTCTGTTTGAAAATCAGAACATCTTATTATATATATTAGGTAGCACCATACTCTATTCATGGTGATACTGGGATCCTTTTTAATTTGCAGTTGTAAAGCGTATTCCTTTATGGATGAGTGCATTTGTTTTTCCAGAGGTCACACACAGTAAAATTCCAGCTGTACATCCATGAGAGAATTCAGTGATTCCTGTTGCATCTATCCCAGAGCCCTGTTTAGTCATCACTGCCAAAAAATGTTATCTGGATTTAGTCTCCATTCCTTTTCTTTATTAGAAACACTTGCCCATCTTTAGTTCTTGAGGTACTTCACCAAATATTAGACCCAACTTAAATAAAAGTTCTTTTCAGATTTGTGAAGAATTCTGTGACATTTTAACCTTTAGTATACTCCTTTCAAAACTTCCTTAACAAAGGAATCACATTTCAAAACTTCCTTTATTTCCCCAAAATGGTCTCTGAAAATGCAGAATGCTGGTAAAATGTTAATTTGATAAGCTTGGGTCTATAATGTTGTGTGTTGAAAAATTATTTTTGCCAACCAATCTGTATGCCCACTTACATATTTTTTTCTGTGTAACCTTCATCCTCAATTGACTTTTATAGACAAAAAATGTTATTTTCAGAGCTGGTCTGACTTAAGACTGTGTGCCTTCCAACTTCCCTTTGCTTCCACAAAGACCATTCTATTCTAGTGTTTTGCAGTCCTCACCTATTGAAAGTTTGCAAGTTTTCCTGAGGTCTAATATGACTCTCCTTCTGTTGTCCTTTGAAAGGTGCACAGATAGAATAGATGATCTCTTTGGATCACATTGCTTTTTCAATTTTTATTTTGGGTTGTCTTGCTGTTTTTGTGTCTGCCAGCCATTTGTGTTCTGTTGCTGTGATCATTTCTACTTACACATCATAACTTGGGTCTGTCCCAGCTGAAGAACTTGGAGTTTTCTGGATTACTACCTGCAATCAGTAATTTTTATCTCTCTGCTCTCTCCAGAACTCTAATCCAAAGTCTTCAAGTGAACCACTTCTGTGGCACTGAGAAGCAGAATTATTTGCTTCCCTCAACTTACATATGAGAGAGATTTTAATAATTTTGCTGTTATGTAATGAAATCAATATCCTTATTCTCTATTTTTTCCAAGCTCCATCACTGTTTCCTCTTTTCCCAAAATTCTGTTAGTCTTAGAACCTGTTAATTTAAATCACCTTCATACTGGTGTAGCTGTACCCATTTTAGTGGTTGCACCATGTAATTCTAGATGAGACAATCAAGATTTTAATAAGGTGAGAAAAAGAATGTGTTTATATTTACTGCTTATTTTGAATTATATGAGCACTGAAATTTTAATGACTTTCTCCACCTCTTAATAAGTGTTTTATACCCTTTTATAATAGGACTTTATTTCCACCCTTAATAAGTGTTTTATACCCTTTTATAATTGTATAATGAAGCAGATTTGAAACAAAAGCAGTGTCTTAGTTTGTATGAATGCTAGGATGTATTATTTTGTTATTATAATGGTGAATTTTCCTGTTTTGTTTTTGTTTCACAGCACACAAAACTGCAGCAGGGTGCAGATGTGCAGTTGACAATGCCCATCTGATTTATTTCTTTTATCTGCTTTTGAATATTTTAGTACTTTGTATGATCTCTAAAGGGTTACAGGTTGAGTAGGCCTTAAGAGGCATTAAAAACCTGGTTTGATGACCAGTTTAATGCTTCTTCCAAGAACAATTTGTAGAGATTAGGATTTAGTGAGATATCACTGGAGGATTAGCAATTGCTTCTTAAGGCATTGTGAGCTGACAGCTAATGGATAACTTTCCCCGATAGCTCTTTTATAGTCCACTGCAGCTGGATAAAAATCAATGAGCAAGTGAACTTAAGTTTGTGTATCCATTAATTTTGGTTTTAACAGATGAGTATGACTGCCACAGTGACTTGCTTAGTGTGTTCTTCCCATCTGTCATTATCTAGATAACCTCAATTAACACACTGATTAATCCTCAAATTCTTCTTCAGTAGTTCCTTTCTGGACTGCTGAGTGTGAAGGAAAATGTTCCCAGCATGTCTGAGCAGACAGAACACGTGCTAATCAATACCCAGATAAACAGAGCCTGAAGAAAAGGAGCCTACTTTTCCTCATGTTTCCTGACCTCCCTAGGTGCTGAATAAATCTGTGCTTATATTATTTTTTTTTAATTTCTTTTTCCTTAATCTGTTCTACGTTTTGCTATTATTTGGACTTAAAGCAGATAGTTGCCTTGAATTTTACTGCTGGCTGAGAATTACAAAGCACATTTCCATTGTGATTTCCAAAGACAACAGAAGTTATGGTGATTTCCAAAGAAACAGCAGAAAATGGCTTTATTTTTACAGATAAACAGAGTTAAAAGAACTGTGCAGCTGTCAGTTGTGCAGGATTGTTTGTGAGGGAGCCTCAGCCCTCATTTTGAATCTAGTGGTGTTCCCATAGTTATAATCTAATTTGAGCACTTTGCTTCTTAACTGTAGCTGTCATATCAGTTGAGTATTGACTGGGGGACAGTTCTTCCCTTCAAAAGTTAATGGCATGAAATAAGTATAATCCAATATTTCAGTGGCAATATTTTCACCACCTATGTAGGAACCAACATTTATTTATTTATTTATTTATTTATTTATTTATTTATTTATTTATTTATTTATTTATTTATTTATGTTAAGCCCTGCTTTTTAAAGGTGAGAAACCTACCCAAAACCTGTGAAGAGTGCAACAAAAATGTCTCCTGTTTGCCATCCCCCCTTAGTAAGAACTAGCTGTGGAAGCTGTTTCTCTGAACAAGTCAGGATAAATTAAAAAAGGTTTTAGTAAAAAACTTATGAAGAAACTAAATGTGTGTGTTGAGTGAGTAATGTTTAAAAGAAAGCTACAGGAAAAATTACCTAGACACCATTTTTATAGATTCAAGAAATTAATGCATGGGCGAACTATTACAGGAAGCTCCCAAGTAAGCCAGTTTGTACTACAAAAATAATCCATTATACACTTTCAAAGTTTTTATCTAAGTAATAATGCTTAAGAGCTTTACTTTATAACCAAACTAAAGCTCTAGACTGCTCTTGTTATAAGACATGTTTGCTGTGCTGCCATGCCTTTAGGAGGATGCAGCAGTGACACAGTGTTAGCAGGGCTGGACCTGACAAATTGTTGCACAAATGGAGTTGGAATTTACAATGATTTTTGTAGGTTTTATGATGTTTCATTTGCACTTTCGTTTGTTTCCTGATGCTGATGGTGGGTCTGGTTTGAAATACAGCATGAGCTATATAGTAAACCTAAATTGCTGAGATCTGGGTGAATGTTACAATATGTATCTTGTATAGAAGCAATTCTCCAGTTCTCCCTGGTGGACCTAGTTTAGTTTATAGGTTTATGTTCTTATGCTTGCTTGAAATTTTAAAACAAATTCCAATGTATAATCTTCTTAAGCAAACTGGTTATACCCAAGTGGTAGCTCTAAGTGGTTTTAACCTTTGTTTTCCACAAAAGCAAGCAGTAATCCCTATTGCTAAGGCAGAAAGCAAATCTAAACATTGGTTGTGTCTGGCTTTGGTGGTATTTGTAGTTTCTTCCCTGTGCTTCTGTGACTTCTTCCAGTCCCAGATTTCAAAAGCTCTTGCTCAGTTTCTAATACAGAAAGCCTTTCAGCCATGCCTGCCTTTTGACCCCCGCAGCCTGGAGGATGTTCCAGGTGCTTCCCATGCCCATGGCGTGCCTTGGGCTTCTTGCAGCACGAGCCTGCTCAGAGCATCAGGCTGAAAGCACAGGCTGAAATCTTCTGTTTCATCTGTACATCCCTCTGTATTGCCACTTCAGCTCTGCTGATGGTAGGCACCTTTTATAGCATCGTAATGCCAGAAACAGCATTTTTTAAAAAGCAATTCAATGATTAATCTGCTGTTAGTATTAGTACAAGTGTATTTGGCCTTCAGCACAAAGTAGGCATCGTTGCTGTCTCAGTTGAAATGAAAGAAGAGTTGGGGAAGTGTTACTTTATCCCTAGGAGCAGAGGAACATGTCTGGAGGTTCTTTGCAGAAGTGGTCTTTAAATTTAGCGCACTCTGAGCAGCTCGGAGCCCTGCTGCTGGGGAGCATGTGACTTAAATAGGACGTGCAAGTCCAGGCTCTCAGCAGGGAGAGAGAGGGTGGTGCGTCAGTGACACCACAGCTCAAATGCTCTGACATATTTTTGCCTTCTGGATTACTGGCACTGAATTCAGGCTGGGTATAGCTTCCCTTGCAGATTTTCTATAACGTGTCAGTTGAGAATATTTGTTGGTTTCAATCTTCTGCACTGGAAATATTTTTTAATAAGCACACCCCTGTTTCCATTGAGCTGCCGTTACTCAGTGACCTTAATGCTGACCTAGCAATATTGAAAGAAAACCTGTTCTGAGTGTGGCAACAAAATGAGAAACCTGCAGAGTGCAGGGAAGGAGAGCAAACAGCTCATCTTGGGAGCAGTTTCACTTCAGCCAGGCTGAGTCCCCACGCTGCTCTGTGCCTGGAGGGCTGTGGCAGCTGGGCTGCAGCCCACAGGCTGGAGGAGCTCCTTCCTTGCTGCACAGCCTCTGTGTTGGTCATTACCCAGAGATTAGTTTCAGATCATTAGCCCAGAGACAGACAGCCATCCCATGCCTTCAGGTTTTCCATCACTTTGGTCGTTTGCTAGGTTCACCATGGCTCTAAGAAATACCAGGCTTTGCATTTAGTTATTTTTCTTATTTCCCTACTAAATGTTAGTAATATCACAACTTAATCTCTCTTCTTTTAGCACTTGTCAGCCCTACACTGATCATTTTAAGATTATCTAATTGTATATGCAAAACATCCTACTTATTACAGGGCTTAATTTCATTATATGCAGATGAAAGTCCGTCATGACTACTACCATTATAACACTTTAATTTGGATTTTTAATAAGGGCTTTGATCCTGAAAATAATTACAAGCATTCAGTTATAATTGTGTATTATCAATGTATATTATGTGTGTATTTTGTTATGCAGAGAGCTTACTCACATGCAAGTTACTGGTGAACAAGAACCTGCATAATTAAATCTGTATTTTATCAACTTTTGGGATAAGTATTATTACTGTATACACAATAACATTTTTCAAGGTTACCCAATTTTCAGCAGTGATTTGAACACTTAAAAGCCTTATTCATAGAAAGGGGAGTAAGTGTGTGTAAATTATTTTGGAGTTATGGCATTAATAATCCCTTTCAACATAGCATCTGTAAAATTGAGTCATTGACTGCTGGTGTACATCCCTGCACACACATTTTGCTTTCCTCATGACTGAGGTGCAGCCTCTGCCCACGGAACATGCACTTAGATTTTAAATATCTGCACAGCAAAATCTAGCAGCTGAGGAACACAGAACCTAAAATAAACCTTCAGGAAGCTTAGTTCAGTAATAATGTGCTTTTCCTGACTGCAGATTAAATTAGGTCCCTTGCAGTGACCCCAAGATTAGCCGAGCTGGTAAGAGCATGATGCCAATAACACCAAGTTGTGGGTTCCATCCCTGTGTGGGCCATTCACCTAAAAGTTGGACTTGGTGATCCTTCTGGGTCCCTTCCACCTCAGACACTCCTGTGAAATGTATCAGCACACCTGTGCCTCTGTGAAAGCATGAGGAACAATTACCTTAGTAAAACTCTTCTGTCTAGTTGATTTTGTTTATTTTTCCCTGTCTTTTTTCTATATTTTTCTCAAAATTTAAATCAAAAGGCTGAGAGAATTCTTTGCTAAGAATTAAAACTTTTCACTCAAGGCATGCATAGGGGGAGTTTCCAAGAAACATATTTATGCTATTTTATCTCAGCTCTCAAAAGATGAAAAGCTGTTTCTAGTTCAGCTCAGCAGTTTGTTCCTGGGGAGCCTTTTCCTCAGCCTGCTTTCAAGTTGGGCATTATTCCTTGTGGACCACATGATTTTCTTCTCCCCCATATCCTGCCATGGAGGATGAGCAGAATAAATGTAGCACACTTCCTGACATACTGATTCCTTTCTTTTTATTCCTCTTGGGAGTAAGGAAAGAACTGATTTGTCACAGGTGTGAAGATTGTAGGAAGTCTTTAGTTAGTGTTTTATGAAAAGCAGCCTTACACAGACCCCCATTTTGTTGTGCCACTGTTACCTTAGGCCACTGATGACTGAACTAAAAGTGATTATGATAGTTTTGTTTGACATGCAAAAACACAGTGTAGTCAATGTCACGGAGTAAACATAGCATATTTCTCAGTTTAATATATAAATATGTGTATGGGACTTTGGAAGCAGTTAGGAGAGAATGGAGTGGGAGGAAATGCTGAAACAAGAATACCAATGATAATTGGAACTGTGCAAGTCTGATTCATTAGATGCCAAAGAATACAACTCATTAATTGTGAAAGGGAACTACTTTGGATTAAAAGAATGTGATTAAAAAGGGAAGTTAATCAACAAGGGAGTAATGAGGATGAACAGAAATAGATAAAAATGCAGAAGCTGAGAGCACTGCATGGTAGGCAGTGGACAAGTGCTTAATGATATCAGAGTGTAACTAAAAGGAACAAATATGGATTGTTCTAGTTTTTGTTACAAACTGTTTGGCAGCAGTGAAATTCTAAAAAAGGCATAGGTCTAATCGTAGCTAAAATTGACAGAGAATGCTGGAAGGAAGGCTAAAAATATATTTTTTTTATTAATTGAGAAGAAAAGAGAACCTGTGTGTTCTACAGAAAAAATGAAAATGTCTTGATTTTTGACAAACAAGTAACTAATGTGTTGAATAACTTGATATACAGTTAGAAAATTTAGAATTGCAGGTCTAGGTATCTTGCACCAATGAAGAACATTCTGTTTCTGGAAAAGGAGATTTCTGAATTAGTGGGATGGATTTTTAATCAAGGTATTGTGTGTGGGTTCAAAAGTCTTCTGAATGACTGCTTGTACTAAGACCCCATAAATGTGGTGATCAGGGTAAGGACAGGTGAGGTAAAGTGACAGCTGTTCTGGACAAAGTCATGGTTAGGCTGATGTGGGAAAGTTAACTCCTGGTTATCTGACTGTAGTAGTGCACAGGAAGTCTTGTCTGATTTGGAATATTCTGAGAGAATCTCCAGTCTGGCTCATTTATGGCTTTGCCTTTGCATGATTCACTTGATTCCATCACACAGCCTTGCAGGAAAAGGGAGAGTGCTTTAGAGTGAGCAGAGGGTGTGCAGAGTCAGTGTATGTATGTATCATGTAAAATCGTGTTTAATAGACCAAAAAAATAAAACCCAAAACAATTGATTTCTAGAAGTCTTGGGGGAACAGTCTCAGCATGGTGTTTGCTGTGTTGTAGGGAAGAAAGTGCAGGTTCTTGTATCTAATGAGAGGATTAGAGATGTGCAGATGAATGTTCTGTTTGCGTGCTTGGATTCTCCTCACGTACAAATATCCTCCAGGTTTGAGTCTTGACTCTTTGCACATTTTCAGTCCTGATCCCACACAGACCTACTCAGCTAATGAGGTTTAAGATCATTGCCTGAGGTGGAAAGACTACAGCACATCAGAATTCACAGTAATCTTGTTTTACACTTGAGTGGAAGTAGCAGTGAAGGAGTTGCCAAATATGCTGTGCTTTGCAATTAATATTTTAAATGTGTACTGAAGGTGCACGTGTCTCTTAATGTTCTTCACTGTCACTGTGTGATGTATCAAATAAAGGGGAATCTTTTTCTTTCAGACATAATGGAAAGTCTGTTATTCTGCATGTTGCAATTCTATTTTGCATGTAAATGTAACAGCTAAAGATTGTTAGCTGTGCTTGAAGTTAAGTTGAATTTTTTAATGAGAGCCCCACTCAATATTTTTATGCCATTTTCCCCTTGTCTTGAGTCAGTGCGTGTGACAAATTATATCAAAGAATCTACAGGATAACTTCTAGAGTAACTGCTGTACTGATATCTGGTACAGTTGGTTTGAATTGTGTTGGTACTTTTAAAATGCATTTTTTTGTGTATCAATATACCCACTAGGAAGAAATTAGCTCTGTTGTATGTTCTTTTGTTGGTTTTTATCATTAGAATATGCATCTCACTACTGATGTTGCTGACTATATTAAATTATTATTTTTGTCAGGGAATGCCATGAACCAAATCAAGTCCATGCCCTTTACAGTGAAAGGAAATACAGATGTGCAATATCCATCCATCCACCCATCCACCCACCCATCCACCCACCCATCCACCCACCCATCCACCCACCCATCCACCCACCCATCCACCCACCCATCCACCCACC
>JAYDZK010000271.1:8666277-8676359 GCA_034509185.1 Euphonia xanthogaster | reverse complement strand
CCATCCATCTGTCCACCCAATAAAAGGGTGCAGGAATGCACCTACCTATTCCTGATGTCCACCCATCCATCCATCCACCCATCCATCCATCCATCCATCCATCCCTCCCTCCATCCACCCATCCATTCCTTGGTTCTTTATTATCTCTCAAAGTGGTCAGGGAAGATGTATGTTATCCCCTGCTCTAAGCAGAACTTTGTTTCCTTGTGTAGATAATTTTAAGAGTGATGAATTGGTACCAGCAGCAGGAGCGTGGTGCTTCAGCTGGAAGTGTCATCCGTGTGCAGGTGAGGTGTCAGTTCCCTTCAGCTGTGCTCAGGCAGGAATGCAGGGCAGGAGCAGGCTTCTCCTTTATTGAGCAGAGCTCCCTGCAGAGCCTTGCTACAGCCAAGAGCTTGGCTCTCCTTGAGGCAGTATGGGGCACGCTCCAGTTTCAGCTCCAAGGCAGTTGAAATAAAAGGACTTGTTATTCTGAACTGCAGTATGTGTGCCAAAACAGGATGACATAAATCAGTAATAATTTAAACAGCAGCACACTTGGTGTAGAATATTGAAGAGGAAATACAGATAGCTAAACTTCTCATTGTGTGACTAAATTACAGTGTTGAGTGTGCATCTGGAGTTGCTGCTTGCCACGTGGTTGAATTTTATGGAGCTTGTGCATTGGTGTTAATGCTGAGCTTGCCAAGTTGGAATGAACAATTGAGATGTTTTACCTAACCAGAATGATTCACTTATTAGATAGCACCTGAAAATTACCAGTCTTAGGGGAAATGTTAAAGAATAATTAGTAATTTTCATGTAATTAGCAGAAAATGCTGCAAACCTGGTCACTTTCTGGTTGCCACGGCAAATCAAGTGGGCTGTGTTGCTGTTGAACATTGCAGCTGTAACTGGGGTTAATAGTAGATTACTGATATTACTGATTTATTGATTACTGATATTATTGATTTTAAAGTGCCCTTTTGGATTGGATTGACTCACTAGAACTTGTGCTTTCAAGTGCAGTGCTGGTGCTGAGGGTGCAGGGCCCTGTCCTGCTGTTTCAGGAGCATTTCTTCAGTGGGAGGTTCCTCTCCCCTCTCTCAGCCTCTCTGACTGCAGTGAGTGCTGCTGGACAAGAGCAGTGAGCTGTGGCCATCTGGCCCAACACATTGATGACCTTGTCCCCATGCTTTTAGTTTGGTTTTCCCCCAGTTATTTTAAACTCTTGGAGCTGGGTTCCCAACATGGTAGGGTGCTTTTGCATGGGAATTGTTTAGAATATTTCTCTGTTCGATCACGAATTTCTCTGGAATCTCAGCCTAAGAGCAGTTTTCAAATAAAATTCATGATGAAGTCACTGCCAAGTGCTGTGTTTGTTACCTGGGTCTGGAAGTCAGGAAGTGCTGGGAACTCTGAAAAGGTTTGGTGCTACTGGGAGTTCCCTTAAACTGAGCAAGGAAGGTCAGCAAGCTCTAACAGGAGTCTTGCCTTCTGTCTGGAGAATGCTGTGTAAAAAAACTTCAGTTATTCAAACAGGGATTTCAGGCTAGGAAGAGAAATTCTTCTATAAAAACTGGAAAAATTACTGGCAAAACATCTGTTGAGGTTACCCTATAATAGTATTGTAGATTTTTGTCTCTAATAATTTAATGTCCAGCTTCTGAAATTGGGTAATAATTTAGTGAAACCAAAACCACTATATTTCAGTGGGAATTTCTAAATGAGTAATAACTTTGAAGCCCAGAACAACTTAAAATCATAGTAATAAAAAGTTCTGATGTTTCAATATTTGCTGTTGTGAGAGCTCCCTGTAGTTTGTTTTTCTGTGTTCTTATGCTTTCTTACCATTGGTAGCCAGCATTAATATAAAAAGGAAAAAAAAGTAAAAGGTGAGCAGCAATTGAAATGTAGTTTTTAACATTTTATATCACCATCATCTAGGAAGATGATAGCACCATTTATTGAAGTTATTTGGCATTGAAAGAACACCGTGCATGGTTGGCTTACAGCATAATTTCTGCAGGTGTAAATGAACCTGTGGGTCTCTTGCTCAAGGAATGACTTGGGCTTTGCTGCAGCCGTGTTCTCTCGGTGTGAGTTGCTGCTGTGTCTGTCACAGAGATGTGAACAGGAACAGGAAATGCTGCAATGGAGCTCTGAGGAGACGTGGCAGTTAGTGATGCAATGCCCAGGATAAACATCTCGTTTTTCACTCAGTGGCAAGATGGGTAATGATAATTGATCAAGACAATTATTGTTCAGTCTGTGTTCTGAAACAACCAAGTTTTGGGCTTTCTTGTCAAAGAGCTAATACAGAGCTCATTTTTCATAGAAACCTATTTATTATATAAAGAAGAACTTCTCTGTGCAGCATTTATACAAACATTAATATTTTTTTTCCTTATGACATTTAATTCTCTGAATATTAAAACAGAATTATCAGCAGATGTAACTAAAGTTAGAATATACAATTGACATTTCCTTTGTTGTCTAAACTATTCTAATTTTATCTGTTGAAGAAAAATGCCCATAATGAAGGTAGTTAAGAGAAAGTTGGGTCACTGGCCAGTGTAATAAAATGGGCATATCCAACACGTTTAGTGAGTGTTATGGTTATCTTCTGAAACAGTAAAACAGGTGTCACAATCTTTTTGACCCTCCCAATAGGATGCTACTTTCTTTAGCTGGGGAAAGCAAACAAACAATGGAAGTATTTTTACTGAAGCTGAAGATTTTCCTAGCTTGCTAAAGACCCAGACCTGCATGGAAATATTAGGTGAATATTACCACTTACACTGTGCTGATGTGTCACACGTTTGAAAGCAGAAAAAACCTTACATATTGTGAAAATATCTTTACTAGAGTACTCATTCAAATACTCCCTAAATTGCAGAGGTAGAAGAGCTGCAGAATAATCAATCTCAAAGGCAGGCAACAGCAGCATCTCCTCTGTACTTTTTTAAGGGGATCTTGTAGAATCATTCCATGACTGGCATAAGAAATCAGAGAAGTAGATGTAGGAAGGGGATATTCTCTGCATCTCCATGCCCTGCACTAGACAGGCATTAAAAATTCACCTTGTAATTCTTCCTTGCTGCATCAAAATATATAATTTTACAAGCCATGCTCTAAAGGTTTTCCAGAGATAGCCAAATCACTTAGCCGATAAACCATAGTGACTTTTGGGAAATTTGGATTTTTAATTGCAAGAACACTTTTGGTGTCATGGGGCCATGATTGCAAAGGTTGTGAAATTGCTTTTGACCATATTACCTGTAATCTTGAGTTAAAGATTTCATGTGGTCGAGTTCATGTAAACATATAAAAATGTTGCCACTTAAGCTTATAAAAACCTGCTTTTGTGTCCTCTTAAATAGACCTGAAGTTGTTACTCTACTCTTATTTAAGGGAAGACACTCATACAAAGTTTGGTGAAACTCCGTCCTTGACAAGTTTATTTTTGTTTTATGCAATGTGGTTATCACTAATAAGTCACAGGGAAATTTTATCCAATAGTGATCTATTTTAATCATGTGATAATCACATTGCCCTGCTATTATCTAAGTAATATTGCTCATCATTTCATTCTTGCAATTATGTTTAAATTTTCCTGTACTAAAAAAAACCAAAAACAACCCTTTTTCCAATATCATTTGTAGATTTTAATATGTTGCTCTGTGTGGGAAATTACTCTTATTCCTTACTAATCCCAGAAGTTTAGGGGAATGTTTTCTTTCTTCACAAATCAATGTCTTCAAGATGTTTGAGGAAAACATTCTTTTTAATTTTAAAATTTTTTTGGCATCTATTAGCATGTATATTTATTTTGAGTCTGCCTAAGCAGTAATCTCCTCTCTATGAGTGATTGCAAGTGTAAAAGTACACAGCTTGCTGAAGTAATTAACAGTGTGAAGTGGTTTGTAATTTCAAATAAGTATAATATTTATTTTCAATTGCTTCTTTAACACATCCTACATTTCTGGTGAGTTTTAATGAATCTAGGATACCAGTCCTTGAACACCAGAGGGAAAACAGTTTTCCATGCCACTCGGTGTGCAGTGTGTTTCATTTTGACCTGGAACTGAAATAAAGAAAGGATGGATGGATGGATGGATGGATGGATGGATGGATGGATGGATGGATGGATGGATGGATGGATAGACAGATAGATAGATATGAGGCAAGAAAAATAATTGTTTTCAAGTGATATTTTTAACTAGTGAAAAAGTGCATTATTATCATCCTTTTAGTAGGTATTTGTTTGCCTGTACTTTTCCCCTGATCATCAAAACAAAACCCTTGGCAATGCACTTCTGTTTCTTGATAGTTCCCTGCGCTGTCGTGCAGAGTTCTCTAAATTCTGGGCTGTTTTCTGCACTTGAGAGTGTAAAGCTGAAAGGGGAGGGTTCTTTCTGTCTGAGCTGGCCTCCTGTGCAGTGGCTCAGGAGTCCACACATAGCAGAGTTTGGCCAAGTACATCCAATGCCATTCATGTTTTATCCTTTAGCAGGACTTTGGGTGCTTCTCTGTCACAGGAGACTGGGTTCAACCAGTTCACTCAACTGTCCTTGCTGTTTCATGACCCTTTTAAAAAGAGAAAATTTTCTTCAGCCCCATGTCCTCTCTCTGAGTTGGCACCATCTCTCCTTTGCCAGATATATTTCTATTTAAATCACTGAGCCACATTCTAGTATTTTACAATAAAATAGATATGAATTCACTATTCTCACATTCACCCCAGGTGAGTTATTTTTGTTTTGTCTGAAGCCGACTTTCTTTTATTCCCTAATATATTAATGTTTCATAAACTTGCAAGGTTGTTACTTAATTTTGTTAATAGACTTCTGTCATCAGCCAGAAATACAACTTGGAAGTCTTTGTGCAACAAGCCACTTACTCAGTGTTCACCATTCATCTTGCATTAATTTTTCATGTATATGAAATGTATTGATGTGATTTCATCCTTGATGTGCGTGCTTGCATCTTGATCCTTCCTGAGGCCTTTTTTGTTGTTTCAAACAGCACTTAAAAAAATTACAAAGATAATTTTAAAGTGTTGTTGCATTTCAGGTGATTGTGTAAGTCAGAGGGAATAAAACAGTTTGAAACTGCTCTTAAGATTATAAAAGGAGACTTTGGAGAGCAGGATCCTAATTGTTTCCTAAACACTTAAAATATATATAAAAAATTACTCAGTTTTTAAAATTATGTTTTGTCTAAGATATCAAACCATAAAAAATATATTTTCATATGAAAGCCAGCTCTGCAAATCTGAACTATCAAAAATGACTGGGTTTGGAGGTCTGGATACAGGTGAAGGAAAGCAAGCTTTGCAATAAAGATTTGTTTCTGTCCTCCAGTAGGTGAAAGCCAAATAGGTGGATGGATATCACTATAAATTAGTAGAAAGGAGTAATTATCAACAAGGCAGCATTTGCAACAGAGAGCCCTGGAGGACAGAGACTAAACCACCCTGCCCAGCAATTTCCATTTGTTTTTCTTCTTTCCCAGTTTGGAAAGAGAAGAGATGAGGAGATCTCGTGTTGCAGCTTTCTGCTGTGTGGAGGGACTGGAGAGCTCTGTGTTTGCTGCTCTCCATGCTGCATGTGGCCCAAGCAGTCATACTGAGATAATTGCTGTGTGAATGGGAGTTTCCTGAGCTAGAGGTGTGATATGTGTCTGTTTATTTGCTGAAATCTCGGAGCATAAACACATGGACTTGTAGTCTATTTGTTACAAAAGTAGAGGCTTTTCTGTTAAATCCATTAAAAAAGGGAATCATAGCCCTAAAATATGAATTTTGCCAGACTCTTATCAATGATTTCTGTTCAGGGAACCTTTATCAAAGGCCTCCCTCATTTTGTGGCAGAGCCAAGGGCAGAGCTGAGATCACTGATGGGAGAGGCAGGGTGCAGCCATTGCATGCCAGCAGAGTCAGGTGTGAATTGTGTGGGGAGCACCTCCTGCCATGCAAGGAGAGGATGCCAGTCCTTGTCTGCAGGGCAGCAGGGTCATCCTGACAGTGTGACCACACTGGCTGGTGGCATGTGAGGGGACAGACTGGTCCCTCTGCCATCCAGCACTGCTGGGCACCTTCCCATTGCAGCTGGTTCATCCAGAGCCCAGGAGCATCCCCTGGCTTTCTCCCTGTGTCCTTGACACAGACGAGAGAAACTGCAAATGTAAAAATTCCTTTCAGCCCTGCACCAAGCACGGGGCGTTAGCAATTGTGTGTCTGCTTTATAAAGTGGAGGAGTTTAAACTTTTGGGAGATTTCCTAAACATCTGGCAAAGTTCTCCCCTGAAGCTGTTTCACCTCATGATAGGGCTGCTCTCAGAATGATTGCTGTTGCTTGGGCATGTGCATAATGCTTTCTCAAAATGCATAATAAGGTAAAGCTCTCCACTATACTGGAGAGGTAAAATGAATCCATGAAAGTTCAGTCTTATAAATATTCACTGTTTTGACTGGCTAGATATTTCACCCGTTTCCTGCAGGTTGTAAACAGGAGAGAATAGGAATTGCCAACAAATCAAATTACAGAACATTGAAAGTGTCAGAGTGGTAACGTTCATTATGCTCATTCACAGAATATATGAGTCATTAAAATTCTGTTATTGCCTCAGAAAGATAGAGTTTGTAATGAGAATAAAAAAAATCCCCTTTACTTGCATTTCTCTTTCTGGCAATGATTGTTGGGAAAATTAGAGATAATTCCAAAATGATTACCTGTGTCTCCTGCAGTCTTAGGTTTTCAACCCTAAATGCCTTGCCTAACTGAAGTGCTAGGAACAGCACACTGAGGAGGTGCAGTAAGGAAGTTCTAATTTATTTTGGATTACAAGTAGAAGGCTTTCACATTTTCTTATTAATTTCCTCATGGTTTCAAGATTCTTTTTTTCTTAAGTGTTTTTACTTTAAAAAAAATACTTTGAAAGCTCTGAAATGTTTCCATCCATGTAGAATAGACTGTTTTTTTGGTTTTTTTTTTGAGATTACACAAGCATAGGTTTTGCTGGGTGCTTTTATTTGTTGCAAACACACTGAAACTCCTTTATCCAACGTCATAAAGTCAGCTGGATTTATTTACAAGTCAGAGTGGGCCAGCAGCAGAGGTGATTAACTCAGAGTCATGCCCTACCCAGGCATGTGTCAGCTCATGCTGCATGGCAGTTCTGAATGCAGGCTCTCTCCTGGTTCCCTTTGCACATCAGAAAGGCTCTTTTGAGCACTGCCTTGGGCAATGGAGCAGCTTTTTCACCTGCTTCTCTTGAGGGCACAGCTTTGTGCCAGAGCAGATGAGTGGCTGTCCCTGCCCTTGTCTGTGCTGTCTCTGAGCTGCTCCGTGCTTCACACACTTTGTGCAGCTCTGCAGCATCAGCTGGTCTTGGCAAGAGGGGAATCAGAACCAGCAAATTTGTGCAACTCCTGAGACTACAGTGCATGACACTGAAGCACTTCTCACTGGTCTGTTCTTGATCCTGGCACTTGCTTGGTTCTGACGCCTGAAGTTCTAGCTTTCATTTTTTCCAGATTCTGTGCTGCATTAGTGTGTAACTCTGAACTTCATATAAACTTCATAGCAAGTTCTCCTCACAAACAAAGACAAAACAATCCTTTTCCAGCCTGAGAACCAAGGACACCATTGCAGCTTCAGGCCCAAAAATAGAAACAACAGTGAATTGAGGAGAGCAATCTGGGAGCATGGGATTTCATAACCTGAAGCTGTAATTGGACAATTAACCCCAGTATGTAAATGGACAAAACTTACAAAATTGTGAAAACGTGTGACCTCTCATCCATCTTGGGTGGAGCCACAGCCAGGCTCTTGTGCTGCCCAGGGTGCATCCTTTGAAGGCCTTTTAATAAATCCCTGCTTTATTCCTTTAACACTGTCTAGCCTCTGTTCCAGGTGCCTCTCAAGGCATCAATCCGTCCCTGGTTTCTGATGTACCACTGCAGGCTCTTCAACTCCACCTTTATATTTTAAGTGGCAACAAAACACTTCACATCTGTTTTAGAAACTTGCCCATCTTAATCAGTCTAAAATCCTGGGAGTATTCCTGGGAGTATTTCCTAAGTCTCAGTGGGGAAGAAATACAACAACAGTAGGTATTTTCATGGTTTTCTGGAGTGCTTTAGTAGCTTTCTGTCAGCATATTGTACAGACAGTTGGGCTGTTGTGTGTCTGTTGTGTAGAAAAATCTCTACTTGGAGCTGTCAACTTTGTCACCTTACTGCACACGTCCCCAGGTTGTCCTGTGTGCAGTGTGCTAATTTAGTGTTTGAAAATGTGTACTTCTTGTATTATGTTCAGAATTCAGTTGTAGATTGTGACAACAGTGCTGAAGCTCCTGAAATAAATCATGTAGTGGGTATTTAGAGGGCCAGGAGAGCCACTTAGAGATACTAAAGGAATAGTGGTCACTGTGCATGAGTCCTGCCTGTGCAGTGAACATCCAGGGAGCAGTAAAGAAACACCTCTCCACAGAGTGAAGTTCGTGATACAGGCAGTGAAATGAAAACTAATTGGCACCACAGTTTTGTTTGAGATTAATTTTAATGAGGTGCATAGAACAGAAATTAATTCCATTTAAAAAAACACAGTGCAAGAGTTTTTTTTCTTATTTACAAGATAATTTGGTGCATCAAATACCCAACTCTAATATGGTTTTTATTGAGTATTGCAGGAAATGTTTAGATCCAACTTTCTCAAATAGCCCTTTATTCAAGCAAATCAAGGCATAAACATTAGAGATAATCTCTGGGCATTTCTAAAGTGAGAAAATAAAATGTGACTGCTTACACTAAATTGTATTTTTAGATGGGATGAACACAGCTCTTCAAATGGAGTGTGTTCACTGGAGGCAAAGGCATGTTTGTGTTTACTGATCTTGACGTTTATTGACCTGTGGCAAAGGTTACATTTCAGTGATCTTCAGCAACTTCGTAAAAGCAAGACTTTTTTAAATGCTAAGGTGTTCAGGGACTCATGTTATTGCTATACTGTGTCAAAAAAAAAGCAGTTTTGTTTTTAAAATGAGCTTGTGTAGATAAAAAATAAGCAAAAAAGCAGTTTAGCACAGTGCATTCCCAAATATTATATGATACAGTCAGTCTGAATCTGGCCTAACTTCAAAGCAGTTGCATTCCATCACTGTCAAGCTTGCTGTTCACTCTCTCTGCATGGCAGATTTCTACAATTTAGTCAGAATAAATCTGTTGTGTAGAGTGACCTTCATGATCCAAGATTCCAGGAGAAATAGGACCATGTAGGCAAAGCGGGCATAGCAGCAGAGACTCCTGGGAATGGTTTGGCTTCGTGGTGGGTGACAGTGGCCACTGGCAGACACTGAGGTGCACGAGCCACTTCTGCTTTGGGAGGGAGCATTTAGAAGCCACCACAGGTGATTGTAGCTTTATATTTTAATGAAATGGAAAATTATGACTTATTTTCACAATTCCTAGAGGAGGGGATTTGGATATTAGTCTAGAGAACCCTACATTTAAAAAAAAATTACCATTTTTCTTTGGACCTGAATGATTTATAATGCAGAAAACCAGATTTAGATATGGAAAAACATCTCCTACTGCAGATCTGCTGTGACAAAGCTCCTGTAAATGTGTGACTGTGAGAAGTTCAGGGTGAGACTGCATCCAGCTCTGGGCTAGGGGGACAAAGAAGGAAAATGGACTAAGAGAGGTGGCTGAAGTATGATCAAAGTGTGACTGTAGTTTTCGTGTGCTTCCTTTCCTGTCACCTCTCTCAAAACTTTGAATCTCAGCTCTGTCTAAAACTTTAGGGGAGTTATTGTATATGCTCCCCTAGGTCTCTTCACTGACAGAAGCCTTGTGGAGTAGTTTAGATGTTGATGTGTGCACAGTAGGTGTTGGTTAGAGGGATCTCAGGCCTCTTTTCTCTTAAAAATGTTCATGAAGTGGCAGGTAATTAGGTGAGGGATGAGACAGAGGAATGTTTTAAATCAATTAGGATATTCTCAAAGTGTCCTGGCAATTGAAATTATTTTATTTTATTTTATTTTATTTTATTTTATTTTATTTTATTTTATTTTATTTTATTTTATTTTATTTTATT
>JAYDZK010000271.1:8646300-8660302 GCA_034509185.1 Euphonia xanthogaster | reverse complement strand
CAGGAGCCAGTTTCTGCACCAGTTTCTCTCTGTGCTCCATTGCAGCAAGCAGTTTCCAGCTGCTCAACTTCAGTCTGACGACCATCGTTTTCAGTCCTAAATTTATCAGCCTGAGTTCCCAATCTTTCTCCTGCTTCTGCATCAGAGGCTGATGATGACTTGAACGCCTCCATTTCTGCTTTCCCAGCAGTATGCTCCAGTTCAGGAATCCTTCAGGAAGCAAAGGAATCCTTGCTTTCCCCCGGTGCACAGGAGGAAAGGAGCTTAAGGAGCTTTAGGCTGCAGAGCTGCCCAAACGATATCTTTACCTTTTCCCTCTCCAGATGAGCCAAGTTCATGTGAGGAGAGCACTTGTGCCCCAGCTGCTGGCTCAGCAGCCGGGCTCTTGGCTCGGGACAGCAGCTCCTCCCTGCCTCGCTGCACAGGTGCTTGGTGCTTGCTCAGCTCAGAGCACCCTCCAGTTCCCTCCCTGGGAGGATCTCCAGAGGCTGGCCACGGTGTTCCCACTCCAGTGCAGCCTCCATCCCACCCCCCTCAGCAGGTGCTGGGGTTGCAGATTGTGTGGAATGGGTTTGGAGCTGCTAGCTCCATTCCACCCGGGGAGCAGCAGCTGTGATTTACCCTGTAATTTCTGTGTCATTATGGCCTCTGGTAGGATGTGAATACAACTTCTCAGTTTCCCCTAAATTTACCCTCAGCCTTCTTTCCACACACAGATTTGATGTAATTTACAATTTTTTCTGAGTTACATATTTATTAGTAAGTATTTAAAAAAATCAGGATACAAAATATCTCTTTAGAATTATTATTAAAATTAATAACTGATAAAATAAAGATTAATAAGTGATAAAAATCCAAGTATGTTGAATTCATGTCTGGTCATGTGCTATGAATGAAGCACCTACGTTTTTACTGAATAAAGTATAGTTGGATTTTTTCATCATAGAAATGAACTTGGTAATAATAGTTTATTGATTTGATTCAAAATATAGAACTAAAAGAGAAAATTATTTCAAAAATTGATGTGGCTTCTCTCAAAAGTATTAGTTTTAAAAAAATGTCAGCAGAATTTATATTGTATCTTTCTGAATCCCTTTCCTTGCTGTCAGTTAATGTGTTTATACAGTTTTGTTCAGGGTAAATACACTGGCCAAAGTTCTGGCTGCCCTGCAATCAATTGTTAGTTCCATTCATTTCATTAGTGTTTATTGACATAAGTAGATTTATTCATCTCTGCAAGGTAGACATAACATTTGTTTCTCTTGCTGAATGAACACTAATTTTGAAGGTATTTTCCTGTATGAGTCTTGGTTTGTAAACAGCCTCTTCATTTATCTGCATGAAAAAGTTCAGATATGGAGATCTTAATCTATATATGTCAAGTTACAAAGACGATTGCAATTCTTCTGCATTTCAGGCATCACTGAAGCCTGTGGGAACTGGAGGAGTTTGATGCTTTTCAGAAGTTTTCAGTATGAAATCTAATTTGAAAAGCACTGAATAAATTTGCTATTTTTCTTCTGTACTATATGGCTTCTAAACACCAAATGAGATACACAATGTGCAGATGTGCTCTGAATGTGGGTTATTCCTAAAACAGAAATTATACTAAGCTGCTACCATACTTTTTTCTAATTTGTGAACATAATTCAAGAGAAAATTATTTCCAAAACGGATGTGGCTTCTCCCAAAAGTATCAGATTAAAAAAAGCCAGCAGATTTTATATTGTATCTTTCTGAATCCCCCTCCTTGCTGTCAATTAATGCATTTATACATTAATTGTTCAGGGTAAATTTCGTTCACTGGCCAGAGTCCTGGCTGAAGAAATCTTGATGGTGGCTCCAGGGAGTCCAGTGTTGCTGCTGCAAAGCAATTATACTTTCAAAGGGTTCAGCTGAGGCTACAAACCCAGAAATCTCTCCTTGCTTGTGCTTTTCCCCATCCTCAACATTGTCTGGGTCCCGTGTGTTTGTATTTCCAGCGCTGGGACGCGGTGTTTGTCCTGCTCGCAGTCCTGGCCACAGTACAGTGTAGCTGTATGTGCTCAACAAGCTTTTAAAGGAAATTATGTTGCAATTCCACTCAGACCCACCCCCCCGCACTTTTGTTTTGCTGCTTAAGGATGAATCGTTCAAGCTGTCCTTGTCTGTGCAGGAAAATAAGCAAACATCATTCCTCTTGTGCTGGTGAGGCGATGTTTTTGGATCTGCGTTGGTTACCTTACTCCAGACTAGAGTGCACCTCCTTCCAGCAGCTGAAGGGCTGGTGTTTGACAATCAGCATTATCCCTGCCAGGACTGTCTGCCTGGGAACACCCAACATCCTGCAGCCCTTTGCTCCCTGTGCAGGTTGTGCCCAGCAGGGCAGGACCCCCAGGGGCAGCCAGGTGCTCCCCTGCCCGGGGGAGATGCGATTCCCTCCAGCTGGGTGAGCTGATGGAGCGCTTCGTGTCTCCTGTGGGGCCCAGAGCAGCTGGGGACAGGCTTCCTTCTGCTTCTTGCGTTTAGTTAGAGTCAATTTTTTTGTTTCTCGTTCGCTGGCCTAGTGTGAAATTGAAAATTAGCATTTCTAGGCCTAGGGTTACACTGAACTGCTTACTCCTACACCTTTTTTAAAGGAATTATTAGGTATATGAATTGTGTGATAGAAAGTCTAGGTGTGAATTTTTATTGAAAAGATCTCAATAGGACACAAATCAGGGTTTTGTTTTTTTTTTTTCATTTGGTTCTAACACATTTGAATTAGAACTTAGGCTAGAAGTTGTGACATAGCAGTAATTTGACAGAACTGGAGTTGATGTAGAATGTGTTGCATATGTTCTTCCTATATAGCTAAAGGGAATATATTTATTGTATATCTTTTTGTTTGTCTGGAATATTCCTTTGAGACTGCATTTTCTCAGAGTTAACTGTCTGGGATCCTGCTGTAATTCCAGTTAAAAAATATCATTTTAATCCCCTTATTGGGCTAAACAAAAGGAATTAAAAATACTTCATCTATTTTTATTTTTTTTTTTTTTGTGGTGCATATTTTTTCATACTAATCCATTTGTTCAGGCTTTCAGAACACTAAAAGCTCGAGTGATCTTGCTGAATCCAATTAATGCACACAGAGTGTGATTAGAGATATCCCAATAAATGAGGGCAGCTGAGAAGTTTCACTTCATATCAGGCTCCTTTAACCCTGCAACATTTAGGGTTTGAAACCTTTATCAGTATATAGCTTGAAGTTTCATTTTGCAAGTTAAGGAAGACAAAATGCATTTTGTTGGAAAAATAAACAGAGGCCTTAGAGATCCTTGTATTCTGAACAAGTGCTCTTGGTAACATGGCAGGATTTATTGACACTGCTACCACTTGAAGCTATCTTGCCTCTATTTGAGTATCCATATGTATGAGGAAGGCAAGTTTATATTGCTTCTGTTTGAAAGGTAAAATGAATCTGTATCACACATGCAGATAAGATATAAAAAACAGTATGCAACTGGAAAATAGATAGAAGTTGTCATGTTAAGCTAGAAATATGAATATTAAAACATGTAGAACAGATAAGGTTAGCTTGGCAATTCCTACCCGTGTAGGAAATACAGAGTAAATTTAGATACTCATAGAAATTACAGGCAATAAGAATAAATAGAAATGGCAGTGTAAAAACAATAGTTTTCACCATTGTTCATGAGTTACAAGCAAGCTTTTGTATTTTCATAAATGCACAAATTTATAATGAGGAGTCCACAATACAACACAAATTGCCATTTGGTGGGACAATGTTTGAAGTGCTTTTAGGATAACTCAGAGTACTCATATTGGTCTAGCCTAAAAACACCTTTATTCTTTTTGCTTCTGTATGTTTTATAGTTATATTAATGCTTGAGCTGTTATTGAAATTAGGCTAATAGTTGGCATAAAAGAATAAATAGAACTGCTTATCAGGACTAGCTTTTCATTGTGTATAGACAAGCATATATATTCATATACCTAATACAGAGCAAATTTCTGAATGTTTTTGACCATTTTGCAGTCTGCATATATATAGATAAATATAAGTTATATATTTATACTATATACATGTATACTTTTATGAATTCATTTTATTTATCTAGCTAGCTAGCAAAAATGACAGAATTCTTTTCCTCCTAGAGATGCTTTAGTTCTGTTCCAATCAGGTCTTTAAATCCTGAGTCCAGAATTAGGCTTTGTATTCACTGCTTATACTATAACCTTCTGGTAGTGTTTCCCAAAGAAATCAGGAAATTAGTAGTGGGTCTAAGGTATCTTGCATGCAATGTTGACTTTTACCATAACAAAGAAACTTCATTTCTGCTGTATTCTTTGAAGCTTCTGCTCTCTCAAAAGCTTTCCTTGTGTGTGTAATCCATGCTTGTGCATGTTCAGTGGGAAATACAGCAGTAATTGTGCATGTGTGCATTTATTCTCTGATAGAGATCCTGTGTAAATGTTCCTCGAGCTTGAACAGTGACAGCATCAGGATCCTTCCTGACTTGGTTCCAGTCACTAATTACTCTGCTCTGTCAGCACTGTGGTTTTCTCTTCAAAGTCTGTCTTGCAGTTCTCATTGACTGGCAATAAAGTTAGTGGAGTTCAATTAGAACAAGTGCTGCAGCTTCTAGAAGCGATCAAATCAGAAATCACTTTTCTACAAGGTGTTTTTTCTTAAATGTGTTTTCAAGTATCTTGATCATACCATGAAAATGGCTCAGAAATGCATTAAAAATGCTGTATATCTGTTTAGTTCATGAAACCCTGTTCCTTAATGAAAGCACCTGAAATCTCAGAATCTCCATTCTAGTTTTATAGGTACTTTCTTGCTTCAACATAATACATTTTCATTTTGTTCTTTGAGTTACAGTACTTCTTGCAAGCAACATGGAGGATTTATCATGCAGGGATTTTCCCATTTTCTGTCACAGTGTTATTTTTCTAACGTATACAGACACAAATTTCCACTTCAGCAGGGTAATAATGTCTCAAGGGAATGACATGTGTAGATTGAAATTACAGGCAAGCATCTGCCCATATGTTTGAACAGCTCTGTGAGCGAGATCACCACAAGGAGATCAGGGAGGATTTAGAGGGATGATTCCCACAGCTTTGTTTGAGGAGGCAGAGCTGAGTGAGAGATCTGACCGTGCCTTTTTCCAGCAGAGATGCTGGCTCTGGGGGCTGTGAGATGACAGGACACTGCAGTGGAGGAGGAAGGGGGTTACAGGCTGGCTGCAGTTAAAACATGCAGATGATGAAAGGAGTAGGGTGATGAGATCCCTGCAGTGATTCCAGATTGTATACATTGTATTGCATCCAAGATTACTGCTCTGCCATCAAATCAAAGATCTTGTCTAAGCTGCTTTAGTTAGCTTCGTGTTCACTGAGGGTAGACTACAAATCCTCACACATGTCCAGCCTCTGTGGCAGAGTCAGGGTAATCAAGATTTGCAGGCTTTTGGAGCAAGTAAATCCCTTGCATTTATACAGACAGGTAGAAATCTCTGTGTATATAGCTTGCAGAAATCTGTATGTATACAGCCAGCAATTTGTTTGTCTCCTGACTCATCTAAATGACTACCTTTGTGTTGTGTAAATAACTGCAATGTCAGTAAGGTCTAGAAAGGCTCGGGTGCAGCTTTTCTCTGTGCTGGGCTGGGAGTGAACAGAAAGGGATGCCTTCAGTGCAGGTGAATTGTAAACAGTTCACAGGACAAGTAATCTAATAAGGGAAAGGGTTTGGATGACAGCATTGAAAAAGCCTCGTGCTGGAATCAGTCTGGAATGCAGTTTTCTTTTGAAAAGAATGGTTGAAATTTCCTAAGGATTGTTAGATGAGATTGTTAATAGTCCATTTCTCAATATAGCAAGTTTAAGACTAATTTCAAAGAAATGTCAAGACCTTCTGATGTTAGCAGCCATACAAGCTGGCAAGTTTTCCTTGAGGCAGAGGTCAGGTCAGAGAGAGAATGGAGCTGCCTCCTCCATGTGCTCTGGAGCAGCCAGAACTCCAAGTCACCATGGACTGCTGTCCCTGAGAGCAGCATGTGCTGTGACACTAAGGGGGGGTCTGTTCTGCAGACCCAAGAAAGAAGGAATGCTGTCATGTTAATGGGGGCAAAAGAAAAATTAATAGATGGTTTTGTTGTTGTTTTTTTTTTTAAAGCTACGGGAACTTGTGGTATTCCAACTGTAAGTAATTATATGCACAAGGTATTATTTCCAAAGGCAGCATTTGAAAAATTACCTGTGCTCTTAAGACTTCTGTTATATCCTGTAATTCTCTTCAAACTGTTACTGTTAGCTTTAGGGAGAAAGTTTTGTACCATGTAAAAATGTGCAAAGCCTTTATAAATGAATTTTCTTTTTCACGTCAAACATGTTAGACAATTCCTTCTTTGCAGTTGCTGTGAGTGCTGATAAACCCATTTATTTATGTGCAGCTTGGTGCAATTTTTCTTTTTCTGCAAAATGTTCTGCCTTTATCTGTGGCCTGCTTGCATGTAGTAGCCATTTTTGATTTGACATTGATATAAAAAACCTCCCAGCTAAAATAAATAAATAAATAAATAATCCAGAAGGTATTTTGTCAAATGAGATATCAATAAAGATAATGGTTCAACAGACATTGCTAGGGTATATTTTTTTATTGTGTACAGTATAATCTTTCAATATCAACAGTTTAGACAATTGTGAATATTTTGGTCCTGTGTAAAATTAGTGTGCAACGTCTTATCAAAAACACCATAAAAAGTCTATGGAAGATGTATGGGTAGAGTCCAAATGTTGTAATAATAAGGACTGGCAATTTTATTTCTTCTTGTAATAAAAGGCAGGAGTGAGGTTGACCTGTGGATCACAGGAGAGTTGAAATTAATGCAGATGCAGTTTTTAAGGATCAGTCATACTTTAGCAATTAAGCACTGCAGATAAAATAAGGATTAATCCTAAAAAGCTGGTGCTGATATTGGAATCCTAAGTTATTTCTTACTGTTGTAAGTATGACTTAGAGATTTCCATCATCTAGTAAGACCAAAGAAGAAATTATTTAAGACTTATTTTGCTTGTGTTATGGAAGGCACACAAGAAACAACTGTACTGATATGAATTGTGCTTTACAAAATGCCCTGCAGATTCCAGCCCAACTTTTAAACATGCAAACTAAAGTAACCTAAAACCCCCACATACTATTTTCTTTTATCCAGTTTTCTTCACTGTTTAAAGAAAATGTTCAGAAAGGAAAAAAAAAGAAAAAAAATTAGTCAATCAGAAATGTTCTCCTCAATTTATAAAGAAGATAATTGTTCTTTGCCATATTGGGGTTTTTCTGAAGGATGATTTCGTTAGGAGACAAGGAATGGAGCCATACACAGATGTCATTGAAGCTTTAGCCACACACAGGGGGGTGGTCTGGCATGCACTGTAAAGAGGACTGAGCTCTCAAGTGTTCAGAGAGTTGCTTTATTTTGCAGTAGCATTGCAACTACAGAAAATGAGTAATTTCACTGAAGTGAGAAAAAAATCAATGGTGCTATCGATGTGCCCCAGCTGAGGTGTAGGTGGCATTTAAAAGATGAAGTGTGGAGCCAAAGCTGTCAATCTCACCATAAAGATGGCCTGATTTTGCCTAGTTAAAACCCATTAGTTGGCTGAACTGTTGCACACTGGTTATGTTTCAGGAGGTTATTTTTGAATGTCAGACACTTGCTGGGGCAGGCAAATTTCTCTTAATTCCCCAAGGTTCGTGAGGTCACCCTGTGTTTCTTGTGAGTGCTTTGCCAACTCTCATGCAGTGTGGAGTCAGAGAGAAATACCAGTCAGGTGCTATTTTGAAATATATTTTTTCATAATAGTAATCTCCATAATAATAATAATCTTGAATATTTTACTGTGGCTGTTTTTGTTTAGACTCACTTAATAAACAGATTTACTCATTTAGTAAACAGGTCTACAATGGATTTTTATAACATGATTGTCAGTTAAAGGAAGTATTGCTGAAGACATTACTAAATCATTTCCACGAGTCCCAGTGATCTAGGAGACAATAATTGTTGCATACAAGGGGTTTTAAAGTGCATGGCTTGATGGTAGAGCAGGAATTGCTTCATCTAATTCATCCTCAGAAGATGAACTGTCTCATTTAATTTACAAGAGAAATGGAGGAGGATATTAATCAAGAGAGAGATAATTTTCAGGGCTTATTTTATTACTGAGATATGAAACAAAGTAATTCAATCCGCAGATCTGAAGGGAGCGTTCCTTTTGTCTTCCTTCCCTGTACTCTGGGCTTTATGCTGGGATCTGCCTTCCTCCCAAGGACAGCTGAGCTTTCTGCTGGTGTTTGCAGCACTCCTTGGTCTCCTCTGGGAGCAGCTGTCCAGCTGTCTTTACAGAGCTGCTACCTGGCCCTTCCCAAACATCTGGTGACACATGGCAGGACAGCTGCACAGCAGCTCAGTGCCTTTCTGGGCAAGATGTTCAGGAAGAAAGGAGATCGTGTCCCTCCCATCCCAAGTTTCCTTTCTTCGTGGCAGATAAGGAAATGAGTGCCTAGATGTACATAAACTCCTTGGGCTGCTGTTGTGATAACCAACGAGGATAAACCTCCACCTTTGGGTCATACATTTGCAGTTCATATGCTCTATGGAATTCTGCAAGCTTGTTCTGCACAAGGCAGGATAACACCAATGTTGTCATGCTCCCGTTAATGTGATTCAGGTTTATTATATTGAATTTGCACATTGCAGCAGGTGACACGTTTATGCAAGGTAAATCTTGAAAGCCAAAGCTGATTCAATGTATACAACACAGAAAGAATTGATAGATTTAAACCAAAATCTCTGACAACTTGGAAGGCATTTAAAGGATTTGTTTCTCATTTTCTGATGACCTTTGATTCCTGAAAGAACTCACATGGTGTTTTCACAGGAGAACACGTTGCACTGTTGGGTTGAATATTGGAAGTGGTGTGCTTTTGTTTTTTGGTGGGTCTGTTTTTGGTTGGTTGTTTGTTTTTCATAGCAAGGTGAGTAAGGTGATGCCTGCACAAAGCTTTTATTTTTCCTTGAACTGTTACACAGAAAAGTGCAGGCAGAAATACAATCTAACAGTCAATGTTAAATATAGGGGGGTATAATTTCAGATTAATAGAGTTATAAACCAGGACAAGTACTGCTTTTCAGAGGCACTGAAGGAGATAAGTATTTAAATGTTTATAGCTATCACCAGCCACATAAAAGTTAACATTCACATGTTACTGACAGTCGTGACTGTATTTTGATATTAATTCCTATTAATATGAATTGAGTAAAGAATGGCATTCTCACTTCAAGTGAATTCTCAGTATTTCAGGAAATTGTATTCTCATGAAGGCTCAATCCTGAGAAATTTATATTCCTGAATATTGTAAAGAAAAAATAATAGTCTTAAAAATGCAATTGGTCTGTTTGCTTCTATGGATATATATTCCATATTTTTTATTTAAATTTAAACTATTCTTTTTCCTTAGAATGTGAAAGGCTTTGAAGTCTGAATTAAGTTCAGAATTCATGTGGTCTAGCTTTACTTTGAAAATGTAGAAGCAAGCTATTTACCAAATCAACCTTATACCATAAAGGAGTTCATTTAATCCAATTAATTCTTCCTAGTGAAAAATGTTTGTCAAGAAATACATGAAAAAATTTACACCTCTAGCAAACCCAGACTCTGGAGGCTGAGAAGGAAAACTGACATCTGAAACAGTTGGAAATATTTGGATTTTTCAGTCAGTGTTGTTTAATTACGATGTTTGGAATTACCCTATCCTCAGCTGCAAGTAAGAAAATAGAGCTGAAGGGAGGATAAGATAATCTTCATGTCAAGAAAGAAAGGTGTGATGAGGAGAATCATCTCTCCCACAATACAGCACTTGTGTTCACTTCAAGGCTTTCAGGTATCCATCAGAGCTACAGACACGCCATTTGCAGCTTCAGGTTCAGAAACTTCTTGTGGGATCGCTCTAAAACCTGGGTGATGACCTGCAGGAGGAACTTAAGGATGCTCCACAGTCGTGGCACCTGTGATCTCAGTGGATATGGAGGCACTCTGCAGGGTCTCAGCTCAGGAGTGGCTGCTGTGAGTTTCATTAAAGGGCTGGCAGCTGCTCCTGGGGCAGGTTTCATCATTGGATTCCCAATCTGCCAGCACAGCTTTGTCCAGTCCTTGTTCTCATTGCAGCTAATCACAGATTCTTAAGCACTCGGGCCTCTCTGGGAAGATATCTCCCTTCACACAGGGATTATTGATCCCTGCCACAGAACAACAGGACTGACATTTGAGAAGGATGTGTCAGAGAAAATCTTCTGCAATAAACCATATTGTCCTCAGGTCTGCTCTGCACCGAGTGTTTTTAACAAAATATCTGCTGGTTTTCTAAAGACTGCAAGAAGCAATCTTCTGACAAGCCAGAAGGAAATCCCTTTCTTCTTGTCATTCTTGAGAAAGGAATAACGATGGGATGAAATGTGGCAAAAATTACAGTTTTATCTGTTGCTATTCCCGAGGAGCACCAGATTTCTTGCAACTTCTGTGTTACTGATAGGGAAAATGAGATGTGTTTTGAAGCCCAGAATATTCCTTGTTCCAAGCCTTTACTTAGGTTTTTGAAATGGGTAAATTTTGAGGAGAGAAGAGAGGCAAAAATAGACTAGGTATCTCTGTAATTGCTTTCACGCCTATCTGCAGATACCCTGAGTGCAAGTAATTTGGCAGAGCTGCCAGGCTAGGTGAAGAAACAGTAAACAGCTTTTCTTGCACTAGGCCAGACTCTTCCAGCTAGTAAGAATATTTACAGCTAGAGCTAACAGCCTGTGTTTGTACAGGCAGAGTTCTATCAACCCAGTATTAGTCAGGGAGAACCAGGTACTCATCCTGTTCAGGAAAATGGGAACATGCTCTTTTCATGTGCTTTGCATCTAGAGGTCTACTTGTCCCATTGGCAGTGGAGTTTAGTGGAGGAAGATGTGGTGGATAGAATGAGTCAGTTCCATGCCTTGCAGAATTTAATTTCTCTGTCCATGTTCTCATTAGACACCTGACTGGAAAATGCACTGGAACTTCTTTGTTGAAAGCACAAGAATATTTTTGTAGGCAGGAAGAACAGTTACTGAAGGATGCACTCCTAAGTAATTTCTTGGCATGTGGAAAGAAGACCTGAGCTTTTGAACAGGGAATTTGCTAATAATTAGGATTTTTTAATTTTTGTTCTTGTATGTACAGATTGAATTAATGATGGCAGCTCAGTAATGCATGTACAGCAATTGGCAGAAAAGGGGTGCAGAAAAGTCATCTCATCTGTTCCATCTGACTCAGATATTTCAAACCATTTTCATTATCTAAAGGGCACTTCTTGTAAGCTTTTTTGAAATCCTAGTCACATCTGTTGTCACTAATTGGTAGTGTGTGGTTTTACACTGCAGAGTTTACTAAAGGATGGAAGTTGGTGTTAAATCCAAGGACTATGTGCTCACTTCAGTAGGCTGTTCAGGACAACTTGAAATGTTCCAGAAGTCACGCAGCGCGCAGAGCAGTGGGCTGATGCCACGTGGGCTTTGTACAGTCTCCAGTGAAAAACACAGATTGGCTTCTCTTAAATGAGCAGGTTTCTTCTCATAGTGAGGGATATAATCATATTAATGAAAACTTTGCATTTGCACAGTCTTAACACAGACTTCTGCTTCTCTTAATCAATTCTCATGTGTAGTGGAACAAAAAAATTTTCCCTCTTTTTTTTTCCCTCTTAGTCTACTTTCAATGCAACTCAAGTTGCTTTTCCTCAGTGTCATTATTTAGAAGAGATTCAAAGCTGTGCCACTGGAATTTTGCATGTGTTGCTGACAAACTAGATGTTACAGGAAAATAGCCCCAAGACTTAACAAAGTATGTTGAATTGCATTTGCTGTAGCAAATACATTCATTTCTTCTTGGAAAAGATTTAGGATAGTTCTGTACTCAGTCTTACAAGGCAATCCTAGAATCCAGTCTAAGAAAATAACATTTGCAAATGCTGCATCTGTGCTAATTTTCCGATTGCTGCAAACAAACAAAAGAAAAGGAATTGAAAACAGAACAAAGCAAAAAAGTTCAACTTCAAACCAAACTAAATCATCAAGCTTCTAAAGCTTACAGATAGTGGTCTTGGTTCCTCACATGCTGTTTAGGTGATTTGGATTCTACTGAGCTTTTTCAGAAATTCAAGGGAGAAAAGCAATACAAAGACAGTAAAATTGTTTAGGTAGAAAACTACTTTACATGCACATTAAAAGGTCTCCAATAATAAATATTGGATAAGAATCTGAATAGCATGAAAGCTGTTGAGGTCAGTTTGGTACATGGAATTATGCTGTGAACTTAGTCTTTAGTAAGAAACTCAGTGATAACAGGATCTTACAAAAAATTTCATTGTATTTAATAGCTTAAAAATGAGTGGGACCAGTTTGTGGACAAATCCACAAGTTTCTGGGACCATACCAGTGGTATCCCAGCATGATGGTAGTACAGACAATAGGAAGGGAGAATGTGGTCCCCTTATTGCTGCAAGTAAATGTACAGTGCTCTGAGGCATGGCACTGTAAAACACCACCATTCTTGCCCAGCTTGTCCACTGTTACTGCCTCATAATCAGATCTGGTTTCATTTGCTTACTAAGTCACCTAAAGTATCCTAGCTCTAAATTATGCCAACTTCAAATTTGTCCTCTCATAAATCAGTAATCTAATTATTGAGGCTGTTTCCCTGGATGCACCAAAAGTAGGTTTAGCATTCCAGTTAGCAGGCAGTTCTAAATCCATGCCTGGTGAAGATTTTGTGGTTTTCCACTATGATTTGTGTGGGGTTTTCATGCACGTGCCTTGCCCCTTCTGTTGCGGGATGCCTTGGGTGCAGGTGTCTCTGTTTGCAGGCTGCAGGTGGAGCTCTGGCTGGTGAGAACCCAAGGCAAGAGTCCCTGATCTGTCAGCCCTTTGCAGGGCAGAAGGCACAGGGACCTGTGGCACAGGTGAGTGGCACAGCTGCAGGAGCCCAGGACTTGGGAAGAAGAGCAGGACTTTGGCCTGCTTGGACTGTGGGGAGATAAAAGCTCAGGGGTTCCTTTCTTGGGGTCCCTCCTCAGGGGCACCAGCTCGAGCTGTTTCCGTGTTCCTGCACTGTAAATAATTTGCTTTATGGAACAAGGATGTCTCAGACTCTGCTGTGGGAAGCCTGGGGTAGAGCTGGTGAGGAATCCTGCTCTGACTGTGTGTGGGGGGAGTGCAGGGAGTCCCGTGGGGACCCTTGGGTCAGCGGGGCGCTGCAGGAAGGGGCTTGGTCCTGGCAGTGAAAGTCTCTGGAGCTGGGAGTGTGACTGCCTGGGAGACTCGGGGATGGTCACTGGCAAGTCTCCTTAGCACTTTGGGACTCAAAGAAGGGAAGACTGCACTCACCCCTCAAGGATAAACACTCTATGATCCCACAGACAGTAAACCCCCGCCAGGCTGGCAGTGCTCACAGGCTGGCTGTAGCGCCTGCCCGGCACCCGGCTTCCTCCGAGTGCCCCGCAGGCTGGGCATCCCAGTCTGGGGATTCCTGATGGCGCCGGGGAACGCTCAGATGCCCATGCTCCGGGCCGATGCCGATGCTCCGGGCCGATGCCATCCCTTCCCCCGTGTCTCCCTGGGCAGCAGAGCCCGCAGGCTGTCCCGGTGCAGGGGAGGCTGCCGGGCTGGGACTGGCTGGCAGGGCTGTGCCGGAGGCGTGCGGGGTCTGTGCGGGTCTGTGCGGGTCCGTGCGGGTCTGTGCGGGTCTGTGCGGGAGGCGTGCGGGTCCGTGCGGGTCCGTGCGGGTCTGTGCGGGGTCTGTGCGGGGTCTGTGCGGGTCTGTGCGGGGTCTGTGCGGGTCTGTGCGGGTCTGTGTGGGGTGTGTGCGGGGTCTGTGCGGGGTGTGTGCGGGTCCGTGCGGGTGTGTGTGGGGTGTGTTCGGGGTCTTT
>JAYDZK010000271.1:8598692-8625097 GCA_034509185.1 Euphonia xanthogaster | reverse complement strand
TATAAAGTGTTTTTAGGGAGGTTAAGGTCTCTGCAGATGTCTATAAAGCAAGAATTATTTCTACAAAAAGAAATTCGGAAGAAGGAATTTTGGATAGTGAACCTTTTGCCTTTCTTGAAAAGTACTCTTGGGAAGCAGTGCCACAGCTGTCCTCCCACAGACTAATTTGAAAGAAATAGGGTCATGGATGTCTTTAATCTCTTTTTAGCAGCATAAAATTTTTGAGTGTTTCTGACAGAATGAACCTCATTATTATTTTGCATTGTTCACTGCACACCTTAGACTTCTTCTGGTAGCAGTTACCCCCCTAACAGGAGTCTGCCTCTGCATTTAGATTGTACTCTCTCCTTTTTGTCACCTACAACCATTCAGAGATAATATTCCCCCTTCCCTCAATTAAATCCTTTCTTTATTTTTAGAACCTAAAACATCTTGCTCTCTCCTGAGATCCTATTTACAAACAACTGCTGTGCTAAATGCAATAAAGCTAAAGGCAATTCAGGTATTCCCTCACCCTCATACTAATGCTCCTTGAAAGTCTGGGATATGAAAGATCCAGAAGGATGCTGCAGTTCTGTGTGTGTTTGTCCATTTTTCATCTCCCTGCTGGAATTGCCAAAGGGGCTGGGGCATCAGAGCAACTGCTGGAACTGGAAAGTAACAAAATGTAATCTTGTGACATGTGTGAACCTGTTCATTTATTTTCAAAACAAGTTTAAATATAGAAAATATACTGCCCAGGATAGAGATGAAATCTTTATTCTCAGCTTTAGAGATGCATATAGGTAAATTCAAAAGTTATTGTATCACTGCCTCAAAATTTGGGGGGGGGAGGAGCTCTATGTTTTGATTTGTGTCCTCCCCCCCCCCTTTGTTGGTTTGTATTATCCCCTGATTTTCACTGAATGTTTGCATCCTCACACATTATGGGCCAAAGAATCTAAAAATATTTAACTAATATCTCTTATTGGTTTTAGTGTTACCAAAATACTTTATTGTATCACAGGGTTTATCTGGAAGAACATAAATGTGTAACCATGCAGATGCCTGAGTTTTTTTCTGTCAGTCTGGGTGGAATTCAGCTGACTAAAGAATTGTGTGGACAAAAACTGGCAATTTGGTTTTCTGTATTTCTTAAATGCTGAGAACCAGCCCAATGAAAAATCTAATTCTGGATTGCTACCCTGTTTTAACTTGAATATCCATTTTCAAGTTAGTTTTCTCTGTAAAAAACAGAATTGATTTTGGGAATGATGTTGACTACAGAACACAACTAGTCATGTCAGTGTAGATGCCAAAAAATATATTCAATTTAGTATAAGTAAATCAGCTTGAGATGCATTATTTTTAAGGTGCAGACTTAAAATCTTGTTTTGTGCTTTGAGACTGCAAAATGGCAAGTGCTTTCATTGCAGAAATGTTATGAGACAGGTAGAGGATTTTTCAGGGGCCGTGGCAGAAGAATGGCAGGCAGTAGGTGAAGTCTTTGGAGATAGTCCAGAGTTATTCTTCCTTGGGACAGTGATGCTCGTTTCCATTGCAAACAGTAGCATTTATCAAAGGCACTTTCTGTGCCCAGATTGGAAAACCCCTGTCCTGACAGCATGGCAATCCAGTACAGCAATCCAGTTAGGAGGAGTGGTTCAGGTCCATGCAAGACCAGCTGTGAGGAGTGGCTTTTATGCTGAATGCACTGCTCTGTGAGTGGCTGCAGACCCACAGCTGGGTTACAGTGCTGATCTCTATTAGTTTCACAGATCCTGTTTTCTTAAAGTGCTCCTATGCTTGTTTGTCTGTCTCGGTGCTGGCTACCAGCTTTTTACTGGATTAACCAACTTGACATGACTACGTTTGAAATTGTGGGCGATTTGGAAGGAATTTGTTTGGGCCTTTTGTAGCAGAGTTTTTATTCCAAGAAGAAGGGCTTGGTATTTCATACGTGCTCTGAACTGAATTTAATTCCCTGGAAACGGATTTCAGCTTGCTGCTCTGAGCTCTGTCTGGTTTGCTTTTATCCTCCAATTTCTAGGAAGGCAGTTTGACATTGCAGTCTTAAGGGCCATAAATATGGTGTGTTAAGAGAGGGAGGGTTGGCACACAGAATGCATCTCCAGTACCATAGCTTGAGGCTCTGTGCAGGAATAAGCTCGATATTTTACAGAACATAGTCTTTATAGACCAAAAGTGTGGTTCTGCAGCCTTCACCACTTCTAATTTAGGCTTGTTAATAGCTAGACTTTAATCTTAGCACCTAACAAGTGGACTTGGCAGTAACTATTAACTTTATCAGTGGTTTTACTGAAAAAAGAATTAATGTCAGCGTTAGAAAGTTTCTTGGAACTGGCTCAACTCACTGGCTGTAGTTTTTTATAAGAGTTTTGGCCAAGTCCTGCTGGAGAAGCTGGTCTGCATGAGCCACCCCACAAGATGTTGGGTGGGCAGGAAGGCACGGTGCAGTCTCTGCTGCAGGGCATTGCAGCTGGTGTCTGCTGTCAGCACTCACAGCTCAGCCTGCCAGGAGGCCACTACAACACAGAAGCACAAAATTAACTGTAGGAGTGTGAGTAATCTCATCCCTTTTCAGTGAGGCATTTAAGCACATGTTTGTCTTTAATGATTATGTCCAGATGAAGGCAGTAAGATTATCTGTGATTAAAGTTAAACACATGTTTGTATGCTTTCTTGAAGAGGAATGAAATTACCAAATGCTTTAGTGCTGTGGGTCACCTCACATTACTGCATTTTCCAGCATTAGCTATGCAATTATCAAAAAAAATTGTTAACATTGATTTAAAAATGTTGTGTATGTGTGAGGTTTGAATACATTATTCTTAATTCTCTTACCTATTTGTTTTGGTCTGGATTTTGAAAAGCATATTTGTACTCTGCCCGTAGAAATCCAAAGTGTTGATGAGGAAGAATTGGGCTTGTTGACATCCAGATCCTATGCTCACAACCTGACCCTGTAATAGTATAACTAACTAAAACATTTCCCAGTAATTTGTTTTTCCCAGTAAGGATTTGGAAAATATGAACGGTGCTTCCTTTTGGTTGGAAAAAAGCACACACTTTTTATGAATAAGAAGAATTATTATAAGAATTCAGGAAAGGTACTGCTTAAAATCACTTACAGCTTTGAGTTACAATATTTTTTATGTTTGGAAAGCAAGGAAGGAATTGATGTCTTATATGAAATTTTCAACATATTTCATTGAATAATTCAGCACTTTTTCTTCGCATGTCAGGCTTATTACTAGCTTGTTAATAAAAATTTCTTTGCTTATTTGAAGATTTAAGTGAAATATGGTCAATCTTATACCTGATCTTCAAAAATGTATCAGTTTGCTTTACTGAAATGTGTTGCATCTTGTGTAGTATTTATTACATGGAGCACTTTTTATCCATGTATCGTGAGAAAAGAAATAGAATGGTGTGGGAGCTATAATTTTGGTTTGTTTTTGTTCTTGACATGCATTTAGTTTAATCTGTAAGACACAGGTTATAAACTATGGGGATTAAAGAGAAACTTAAACCCAAACAAGGAATTTCTGGAATCCATGGGTGAATTTTCTTCAAAGCCTGGATCTTAGCACCAACATCCTCAAAAGGGTATGATAATCTTGAGTTTTGCATTTTTACTTATCTTTCTTTATGAACAGGTATTTATGAACAATTCTGCTCTCAGTCCTAAAACAAAACTCTCTTTTTTGGCACTAAATGCAAAACAGATCCCCAGAGGGGTTTTTTGCATCGCTGACATAGAACAAGGGACCAGAGCTCCCTAACTGAGCCCTGGGAATTCCCACTGGCCAAGCACCAGTAGTAGAGTCTGTTGTATTTCACCAATGTGAAATCCCTGACAGCTCTTCCCCAGGTCTGACTTGCTTCAGAGGCATCCTCTGTCTCCTGCCTAGTCAGGGGAGAAGGTGGAAGTCAGGGAAGCAGAAGGTGCAAGTTTTGAAGGCATCTGATCATCTTTATAAAAATTAAAAAAAAACAAACCCAAAACAGTATTTTTAATTCCTTATGTTGCAGTAGGGATAGGCAAAAATCCATAATAGCTTTGTGGGATCTTTCCCCACGGGATCCCAGCCACCTCTGCTGCCTTGGTGTGCTGGAGAAAACAGGCTGCATTAAACAGGTTTGATGGAAAATGTGTTTTCATTGTGCATCAGTTTAGGTTATTAATTGTTACTGAATCGTATTCTGTTTTCTGGTTGCATTTACTAAATGCCACTTCCATGTTGTAACAGTATTACAGACTTTTATTATAATGTTACAGACTTTTATTCTAGGTAAAACTGCTTACAGATTATTTGAGATATTTATTTGGTGACAGATGATGGGAAAACCATATTAGATAAAACTGAATTATGTTGCCAGGCTGTAGATTCTAAGTGTTTATAAGCTGAGACAGTAGAAAGCAATTTAAAAGCAAAGTTCATACTTTTTACAGTGTTCAATTTCCATAGTGTTGTCACTGTCAAAATAAAGTTTCATATTCCAACACTTAAAATTTTATTCAGATTCTCTCCCAAAGAAACTTATTTTTTAGGTTTCTTGTTTATTTTTGTGCAGATTTCTCTGTGCCTTTCTCTTGTCCTGTTTCTTTGTGGGGCAGTGTAGATGTGGTGTCCTCTTTGGGTCGTTACAGATACAGCTTTTAGTTCAGTATTTCTTGAACCTTTTCCAAGAACAAGAGCCACTGGGCTCACTTGTCCTTCTGTATCTTGGAGGCACACAGCCCTTCAGCCCACTTCCAGAGGGGGGAGTTAAGGTGTGCACTAGCTTCTCCAGGGCAGAGAGTGCAGAAGTACCTGGAAACAGGTACTTACCCCAGAAAGGGAACTGTCTGCAGTGGGACAACTGGGAGTTCATCCAGCTCTTGGAACCAGCTGCACTCCTAAGCCACAGTCACAGAGTTTATTTGCACTGCTGGCCCCTGAAGACCTGGATGCTGCTTTCTCACCCCAGAAGCATCTGTGTTTCTGTCTAACCTGGGCACAGGCTGCTCCCTGTAATGCAGTCATGCCTCCTGTACAAAGCTGATCTCAGTGTGATCGAGTGGGAAATCAAATAACCTGGCAGATTACAGAACAAGGGATCTGTGGAGTTCCTGTCACCTTGGTTAGTCACAAGATTAATTCTGCCATGTCTCCTTGTAGAAAAGTGTTACTGAGACATCTTATTCAGCAGAAAAGGGGTTGGGATGAAATTACTCTGTGAATGCTCGGCGTGATTTGGAGCGAGCAGGCGGGGCCTGTGCTGGATCAGCATTTTTGTCCTGTATGGCTGTATTGATTTTGATCCAGTGCTGTCAAATTTAAAGCCAGATTTACTGTACTGTCAAGCCACAAACTTCAAAATCTATCTTTAATTGAAGTGTAATGTGATATATGAAGAAGAAAAGTCATTAATTAAGGGTGTCTTACATCTTGCCTATGAATGGAAAAACGCTGTAATAGAGACTCCTAGGGCTTGGACTTCATTTATTTGTATTCATTTTAGCTCAGTCTCCCCCATACCCACTACAGGAAAGTTCTGACAGGATTCCCTCTGTGATTTGTTTAAAGCTGTAAAACCTGCTGCAAGAGCATGTAACCTGTAAAGCCAAACACCATGATTTAATTTAAGGAAGGATTTCCTTACGCTGAATTAAATGAAATTACATCAAGTTAGAGAAGAGGAAGATGGAGCTTAGAAAGAGCAAGGGCTGAAAGACAACCTTGAGAAATAGGTTTTGATACCAGGAAAGATGGCATTTCAGAAACAAAGAGAAGTGATGGAGAAGAACATCTCAGTCTTGTAGCCCCAGCTTGTTTTTCTTTTTTTGGTCTGCCTGTTTAAAGATTAACATAAGTAAAAAATGGTATTTCTGGGGAAATTAAAAAAAAAAAAGTTCCTGTTCTGTCCTATGTGTTCCCATTTCTACTTATGTTTTGTATTTTACTATTAATCTTCTAATGCTGTAATTGGTAGGAATCTAATTACATTGCATGAAGCTGTGTCTTTTTGAAGGAGTAATTTACATTTAAACTCTCTTGGCGTGTATGTGTTTTGTCTTTGATGTCCTTGATTAGTAATTGCAGCTCTTGTTATCAAATACTATATTTAAAGCAAAGCAGTTTCATATTTCTTTGCTTACATTTTCTTGGCAAGTCCTCTGCGTGGTAAAACATTCTACAACTTGTCCTATTAAGGCAACCTAAAGTATTTCTTAAAATATTCTCCTGCTTCAGAAAATTGAATAAAATAGGTTCAGATGTACATGTCCATTACACATTTGTCCAGGCAGAGATGAACGTGAACCCTTTGGACAGGAGAACAATGTGTGATTTAAAGTGGTGTTGAGTGCAGATGCTCTCCCTTTGTGTGCTGTCGGAACCGTGTGCTCCTTAGCTCAGCACCTTTGTGTACAAGCTGCCTGCAGTGTGTTCCACATGGATGCTGCAGGAGGGCACTGCTTATTCCCCTTTCTAACTCGGGAAAAGAGTGGTGTCTGGAAACACAAAAGCTTTGGAAACTTTATCTTGCTTGCTACAACTGCTGAGTTTGTTTGCTTAACACGTGCTGAACTGCACTGGGTCTCTCTGCTTTAGCTCCTTCTTTTAAACTGCTGTTTCACTGCAAAAATATTTACCTGCAAAAGCTTTTATTTCCAAATTTTGTTTCTGTTTCCACAGATCATATTTCTGTATCCGTTACATCTCAGTGTTTCCAGATTCTACTTATCTGGACATATGAAGTAAAATGTACTTTGAAGCAAATGTACTTTACATCTGTTGTTTTGTTAAACAGTCCATATTTTTATAAAGAAACACATAACTCGTTTAATATTCTCACTTTCTGATGTGAATGGGTTTTCTGTCATGTGTTCTGAAAAAGTGTGGAAAATAATAGTATTAATAATGCTGAAATGTAACATTAGTCATTTCAGTGCTCACCTGACATTTCTATCAGGAGGTCCAGGTAAACACCAAATGCTGAAGGCAAAGCTGTGTTTGGTGATTCTGTCAGAATGACAAAAAAAATCCTGTCTGAACTGCAAACCAGCATTTCCACTATTTGAATCCTTGGAGAAAAACCCCACCCATTTCGGATATTGCTGCATTTGCAGCAGGATTTTGTGCTTCCAGATTATTAATTGCCCTGAAAGCATTAATTTACGGAGCTAACATGGGAAGTACAGACCAAAAAGCAATTTCATTTACAAATAGTAACATCTAGTTTAAATGTAGCAGTGCTTAATGGGTTTTAGATATATAATGGCTAATTATCCTACAGATTTTGTAACCAGTCATGTTATTAATGTGTAGTTGTACTACTTGCTACATTAACTGTTATGTTGTACATCATAAACATGAGTCACACATATAACTTTGAATGAAATCAGCCCAGTTGAAAACTGCCAGGCCAGAATTAATCAACTATTATTAAATGACCAAATATTAGAACATTTCTGATGAATCAATTCATTCCAATACTTATATGAATATAGAAATCTGGAAGTAAGAAAGTTAATTTGGAACCTTTAATAATTTTTGAAGATTGAATAATGGCTACAGCCAAGATTTTTATGTGCATTTCTAAAATTTAATTTTTTAGAACTCTGGTAGAATTCAATTTAACATGAATACATAAATAATCTCAACTGATGATAACAGTTTGATTCTTTGTTAATATCTTTGCTTATTGTTTTCTTTACTTCCTTCTCCCACCTCTGTTGAGCATTTTTAGGGTATGAAATATTTGCTCATCTTTGATCCATGTTACATTTTTGATGGGCAGCACACAAATAGTCATTAGTTGTTGGATCTTATTTATCATTGAGGTAAGAGCAGTAGAATAAAATTTAAATCCTTTACTCCAGCAAACTCATTGGCAGAATTTCATGTTAGAAACCTGCAAGCTTACAGAGCCTGTCAGTCTATTTATGAGGGCAGTATCTTAAAGTTCTGGCATCTTTATTTTTTATGCTTTTTTTTTTCTTATTCTGTCCTATGAAGAGTGATATGATCTGGTGATTTGAAGCAGAAAGGAAGCAAATTGTCATGCAGACTGTTCCAAGGATTTCTCTTACTGGAACTTTAAAAAGGAGCTCATCCTGTTTTTGAAGGGATTGAAGGGTGTAAGAGCATTAAAGTCCCCAGATATTGTACTCTGTAAAGGACATGATATGCAGTGAGGGAAAAAATGGAATTCTGTCCTGGTTTGAAAAGAAAGTGAGTTTTTGGGAGTAAACATACTCAAAGATAGAATGGCTTCTGAGACCAGGCAGGTCAGAGCAGTAACATGAAGGCTCAGGAGTGGTTTTCTCTTTCATTTAAAAATCTCCAAAAACATTATTGGGCATTTGCAGCTTTGGTATTCTGGAAACTTGGAAAACAATCAGATTGGCTCTTATAACTATCAGTAATTTTTTTACAGAATATCCTGAGTCTTGAGAGAAGGTGAAATCTATTTTCTTTAAAGAAATGTTTGTGTGTAAATTTAATAGTTCCCCCCAATATTTAGAAAAACAACGTGATCTTTTGAATTTTGTATAAGTTTGTCTGCAGTAAAAATCTTTTAATCCTGCTTGTTTCTGATGAGCATGAATATCTTAACTATGTCATTTAAATTCTTGGCTATAGAGGCAAGGAATATATTAAATTTGTCAATCCAGTAATAGAAAGAGAAAATCAAATGCTGCCTCCTGATACATATATTCCCTTTGAAATTTGTCTCCAACTTCACGGATGTGGTGGACTTCTATGATTTGAAATGGAATCTTAGATTCAAATTGTTTGTTTAGATAAAAAAAAACATTTAGGTATTTGTAAAATTGTTTACTAAATTATCCACAGTTGGGTCTGTTACTTTTAATTCTTCATTTATACAATTTTTAAGGTTTTTTTGGCATTGATTTGCTCTGAGTGAGCCCCATGGAGTTGTGTATCTCTCCTTAGGCATGCAGTCCATGCTCTCCCAGCACAGTTGTTGGGTAGCAATAACCTGTCCTGAAGTCCCCCCAGAGCAGAGTCCCAGCATTCCTCACAGGTAATTAATCCCTGCAGGAACCCTGCACGGGTTCTTGCTGCTGCTTCTTTCCTTCTCTTTTCCTCTGAATAGAGGAAAAGTTGTTGTTTCTACAACAGAGTGTTGTTTCTACATTTAAAATGGGCTAAAAACCATGAGCAATCAGTGGGACTTAGCAAAGCTTTGCTCTCTAGGTTCTCCTCCAGAATATCTAGCGAGACAAAAGTTTTAACAATAATATCTGGTTTATTTTTTTTGGTGCAAGAAGGCTGAGCATGGACTACCTTCTCTCCCTGACACAGCTTTTCCTGCCTGCTTGGATGTATAAGAACACACTAAAGCTCTAGGAAGGAAGGCTTTGATGTGCTTCAGCTAGTATCATTAATAAAATATTATTATGCAGATATTTTATATTCTCTGTCTGCTCTCTAACTGTAGGGTGTAACCTTGGAGGGTAAATCACCTGTTCCAAATTAAAATCCCTTTCTCTGTGCTCCAGGTGATTTCACCTGTAACCTCAGTAAGTACTAACCCTGCCACCCAGGTGTGCTCAATATATGGTAATTTGTAGTGAGGGTCTGACACAGCTGTGGTCAGCCCAGCCCAGCTGAAGCTGTTAATGACTCTAATTAACTTTGTTCCCTGGCCCTAGGGGTGGGGCCAGGAGATTGGGAATACTTCAGTCCAAGGCAGGTGTGGGGGCAGTTGCTGCCTTGCCTCTGAAGGAGAAGTGCCATTGGGAGTTTTGGCTTCTCTTCAGGAAAACTTAAAAAGTTTTATGACTATGGATGGTGGTGACTCCAAGTCCTCACCCTAGGGGAAGGCTCAGGATGGGCCATGGGATCTGGGTACTTTCAGCCTCAAAGAGGTGAACTTGGTGATTTCCAAGTCCCTGGGAGATTGCTGATGGGGCTGGAGCTGCTGTAGCAGCCCTGGCTCCATTGCCCTGTGAGTAGGAAAGAAGAGCAGTGGATCCTGCTGTAAGTAAGTGCTATTTTGTGCTGTGCTATTCTGATTCATTATCTTGTTACAGCTGTGCCCCTGCAGTGACCCACAGACTGCATTTTATGATGCTTTATTTGTCTTTCAGTTTTCTTTCCTTGTGAGTCTTTTATGCTGAAATGAGGTCTGAATGGATTGTTGAAATGGCAGTGATGTTGATTCTTTGTGTGTAACGTGGTGAATATGGTCCTGAGCTGGGAGGGGTGCAGTGCATGAGAGGTGGCAGCAGGAAAAAGCAAGTATTTGGTGGGAACCACATACTCCAGGGCCATTTCAGAGCTGTAGATTGTTCCAGAAGCAAACTGTATTCCCTGGCAGCAGCAGCCAGGAGAAGACTCCGTGTGGGTATGTGTGTGTGGGGCCTGAGCAGAGGGAGCTGCCACCTCTGGCTTTGCTCCCAAGGCTTGAGGTGGAACAAAGACTGGTGGCTGTGCTCTGCCTTTGTCCCCATCCCTTTGCTCTGGCTTTGTGCAGCAGTAGCAGAGAAGCTGTAAAAATGATATTGCAGAGCTACTGCAGGCTTGGTTTTGGTAGCAGGCTAGGAAAACATGGGATCTAGTGTGTCCTGCTGGGTGCTGGTGTAGAGGGCTGGTTGTAACTTGTGTAATATCAGCTAAATGTGGCTCATGAGATCACCAAGACTGAATTATTATTACGATGGTGGCTAAATATTGATGTTTGTGAAATATAGAAACTTGTGGGTGTTGGTATTTATAAAACCTAGTAAACTGCTAGGAAAATATTTTAATCCCTTTATTGTGTTGAATTCCTCATAAATATTAAAATATTACCATAGAACCCCTTTTCAAAGTATCTAAAATAGTGAAGAAGTTTTCTCTACAGAGCCTGAATCCCTGTGTTGGTGAAAGCTGTGCAGCTGCTTTAACTTTCATGAACCAAAGTCTGCCATCTCTGGGACTCTTCCTGCAGCTTCTGCCCAGAGTGTGCTTCAGTTTGAGCATGATCACTGCATGTAAAGGTGTTGCACCTCTGCTGCCATACGTGCTCAGCATTTGTGCCACCCCTTGTGGCTGTGGATGAAGCTGCTCCCTTCCTGCTTCAGCACAAATGTGTAAGGTGTGTGTAATGCAGCTTCACGAAATTCACAGTAAGAGGAAACTCTTGTGTGTGGAGCAGGGGAACAGCTTTGTGCATGGACACCTGGAAGCTGGGGAAAAGCAAATGGAAATGTATGGATCAAGCTTGCAAACCAAGGGCTGGCTTTTAATCTCTATGCATCCCTCAGCTAAAGTACTTGGACTGGAGTAATCCTGGGAAATAGATTTGTTTTATTTTGAGCTGCAGCTTTTTCTGAATTTAAAGAATGTCCATTTCTACACAAAATGCTGTGTAACAGGGATAAAATCATATCTTCAGAGGAACTGAATAACTGAATGCTAGAGAAAAGCTATCCTTTGTTCAAACAGTAAGTTTCCAATATTTTTTGGGTTTAGAGAGAAAAGAGAATGTTTTTATGTTTTCCTGTAGGAAGTTCATGCCCTTCTATTCTTCTTCTCAAGGTAGCCTCTTCAGATATGAAAATTTTTTAGGTATTCATTTAATACTGAGCAGAATGAATTGCCTGTTCTTGTAGAGAAAAATATGAGGCTCAGCAAGTTATTTGGTCCTGTTCATTTTTCTTCATCATCAGAGTGAGAATTTAAAATTTATTTTGCTTAGCTGAGAATTAAAATCTGGAAAAATGTTTGTAGTACAAGTTTCACTCTACATGATTCAAGATTTTCTGTGCTTTGAATACTCTGCATAAAAATATGTGTGCTTTGAGGGATGAAGCAGAAAAATTGATGAATAGTTTTATAAATATTCTTTTTAAGGTATTTTTGGAAACATGTTTATGTTAAAGCTTCTAATGAGGAGCTACCAAAATATGTCCAATACAGTGCTGTACTGGTGCTCCCATTTTGTGAAAGCAGGTTTGTCCAACTGAATTTCTCTGACCTGTCTTTTTGCTTTCCTGCTCTATGCAGCCCTCTTTATTCCTCTGTGATAGTTGAGAAGTCAGGGGAAATGAGTAATTGGAAAAGCTTTGGAGGATCAAACTGGCAAACTAAGAGAAGGTTTTGATGTAAGGTACAACCTTCAGCAAGGGTAGTTAAAGCAGAGTAATCCTGGGAAACACTTGGAGAAAAACATTTCAGAATTGCAATTCCTTCTGCGCTTGTTTCGTTTGAGGTTGGCTAAATTAAAATACTGTTGGGAATAAATTATGGAGCCTCTCCTACCAGCAAAAGCCTTTGTAAGATCTGCTTTTATTATCTGCAGTGACAGAAACTGCTTGGTGTTCTATGTCTCCTTTTCCTAGGATACAGAGTTTACATAAGAAAATCAGTTGTATAATTTATCCTTCTCCACTCTCCCTTATTTGAACTGGTGGTTTGAACACTAGCTGTGTTTGGGGAGATTTTTGGATATCAGGCAAGCACAGAGAGCATCAATAAAAAGCACAAGTTTTATCTGAAGTTTGGAGTTTTTTGACCAGTATTAGTTTATGAAACTTAAACACAGATAAAATTTCATCTTCCCTGTGTTTATGAGTATTTAAAGTTGGTTAACTCCACAGCATATATTTAAGTATTATGAAAATACACAATCCCTCCTACAGAGCCAAGATAACATCCTAATGAATGTCTAATATCCTGGGTAGTGTTCAGCTATCATCATAATTACCAAACAGACAGAAGTGGATGCCTTAAGAACCTGTCACGTGTGCCCCATGCTTCACCAGATCTCACAGGCCTGTCTTGTAAGTGCTAATTAAAATGAGATTGCAATAAAGAGCAGCACTGCAATAAAGAGAGGTGATTCAGTACTAGCAAGTACCTGTTAGTGTGGCTTCTTGTTTATGATGGAGAGATTTTATCATGATCTAAAGCAGTGTCTGTGCTGTTGAGCACAGCCTGGAGGAGCTGTGCAGGTCTCTGGACACCACGAGGAACAGCTCACTTGATACTCACATGTGCTTTTCCTGGAAAGGGGTCTGATTTTCCTGGAGTCCAGAGATGTTTTCTGACCAAGCTGAAGTCTGAGGCGCTGCCTGTGTGAAGTGAATTGTGTTCTCTAGCACTCAGCCTGTGCTGGTTCAGGCCAGCGTGTCTTTAAGCTGGTTGTCTCTGGTAAGCAGAGAACGAGGGAACTGCTTGTGTGACAGCTTAGACACAAGTGAAAAAGGTCATCCAGCTTTCTTGCATTGTTCAAAAGAAAAAACAAACCTGCACTCGTAAATGTCACTGAAAAGCAGCATCACTTTGGTGGAGCAGTCAATGCCACAGAAATAGAACAAATCAGGTTTTTTGTTTGAAATTAATTTTTTAACAAAATAGTTTGGAAGTTGGCCTGTGCTGCTGAAGCTTATATCCATACTCCCTGTACCCTCAACTAGAGCTGAGCTGGTTTTGCCATGTGTCTTTCTGAGCTTCATAGATGTGCCTATGATTTCCTCTTAAATTAAAAGAGGAAGGATTATTTTTAAGTGGCCATAAAAGTACCCCAAAGTTCTTATGAGACTATCTAATATATATGTATATTTAACATATGTGGATTTAAGTGGCCTGTTACAAGGGACTGTAGAAGATGGAGGAGTTTTTTATTCCCGACATAAAGAAGGAAGACAGATACAGTGCAGGGTGAAATAACTGGGTGGCCTCTACATTTTCACACTTTGTAAACACATAGTTAAGATTATGACAGTAACAGAACTTATGAAAGTTAATATTCCCAGTTCAAAAGTTTTTATTAAATAAGAGTGTTGTGTTTTGCTAATAAACATGTGCACTGGCTGTTCCATTAGTTACCAAGGTGCATACTTAGAAAAACCTATGAAACATGAGGAAGGTAGAAGAATTTTCCACGTCTTGCTCAGTGATGGTAAGTGATCACGTGTAACAGGTTAAACATCAGACACAGTGATAGCAAATTTAAATGTATGCCACAAATAATGATGCTAAAAATATGGTCACTCTTCAGTCACAAAAACATCAAAATCAAAATGCAAGAAGATGCATCTCAAATCAAGGAAATAATCAAGCGGTGGCACCAAATGTGTGCTTTGGGATCTGGTTTGATTTTAGGGCTGAGAGTTCTGCCTTTCTACTTCTGAAATGAAAGTTCTTGTGCAATCTCTCCAACAATACCAGCTGTGCTGTTCAGTTATTTCTGCTACTGACAATTTTTTTTTTCCCAGGTATTATTCCCATTAATCTGTCCCAAGAGAACAGGTGAGCAGTAGAAAACTTCTATTGCTCATCGAAGCATACCAGTAATTTTCATGGGATAAAGTCCAACTAAGACAAATAAGAATTTTTATTCAGTATATTCAGAAATGAGCTTAGTAAATATGCTAGATCTTCTTGTAGCAGCCACTGTCACTGATTTAATAAACCAAAGACCAAACTCTTTTCCAGTAGTAAGTGAGGAGGTAACATTTCTGCTTGTAGATTCTTTATCCTGTGAGCAGTAATGATTGTATACTTAACATAGATGGTGGGTTTTTGTTTTTCTTCTAAAGGGTTTAGTGGTTTAATGTATAGCTTTTCTTTATAGGGCTACATATTACTTCTCAACTGAAAAATCATGTTTCTAAGCAATATGGATGCCTGGATCCTTGATTTAGTTTCATGGCTCTGTTCTCATTTTGAATATCACAGCTATTTATTACCTTTAATATTTTTCCACAAATACTCATTTTTCAAGACCAGTTCTATATTTAAAGCATTGCATAAAAATTACAGCAGTATTTTGCATGTAAGCAGTACAAACAATGTGTCAGTAAATGCAAACAAAACCTGAAATATTGACTTCTTCAGCTCTGAAATGGGGTTGCATGCCAAGGTGTTGGTAGTGGGTGGACTTCAGAGGTAGCATTCCCCTGCATTGCTTAGGGGAGGAGGCAGAGGATCAGGGATGAAGTCAAGCCTGGGAAGAAGAGGGATGGGGTGAAAGGTGCTTTTAAGATTTGGTTTTACTTCTCATTATCCTACTCTGACTTGACTGGTTGCAAATTAAACCCACCCAAGTTTCCATTACTAGTTAAGAAAAGCACAGCATCACAGTCAATGGTTCTTGACAAATCTGACAGTTGTCTTTTTCCAACAGAGAGTATCATTCAGTGTGCATAGAAAGGGAACACCTTAATCATTTTTAGCAACAAATTTGTAATAGCTTTTTAGCTAACTGGGAGAGAGAGGGGGAGAAGACAAGTTAATGAAGCCAGGTTGTGAATGAAGTGTGGAAAGGTAGTCTGGCATAAATTCTGACTGCCTCATACTGTAGTGAGTGGACTGACATCAAACACAAAAGGATTCAGTATCTCTGGGCAATGCCTCAGTTGTAGTTTGCTTTCCATAGGGGACCTCAGGAGCCAAGGAAGCTGAGAATGTTAATTACTGTGTGGAATGGAAGTGCTGGTATTTTTAGGCAAAATCCCAATAAAGTATTATTTTTCTACCTAAAATGCATGGCTTATGTGGCAGGCTTCTGCTACAGCTGCTTCCATGCTCTATGTGTTACCCATTTTTACACATCCTTTTGTGAGGTGGGGTTCTGCTGAAGGAATGAACTACTGACAAGCAAAACTTTAATGAGACATACTTACATTTTTAGGCTGCCATGCAGAGAAACTAGCCAGTATAAATTCTCTGTATTGTTTTTTTTTTTTTTTGCTGTACAGCCTCTGATACCTTGTTCTCTGCTGTGCATGATGGCACTCACCTCTTTCCAGTATAATGGCTGAGTAGGTGTAGATTGTGCAGCAGTGGCAGATTCAAAGAGCATTTTCTGTAAAGCAGTGTAATAAAATATTTACAAGATTTGATGTAATGAGCTGGGCAATTATGTGTGAATTGTACTGTCTTCAGTTGGTTAGAATAGGCAGCCTGCATGCATTTGCAGAATCTCTTTCAGCACAGTTTCCAAGCCACGTTTTATGGAGCAAGAATATTGTTCCTATGTCTGTGAGGTTTCATTCCATCACATAACAATGAAGCACAGAAATATTTACAATTGAGCTTTGGAAGAAAGGAAGTCAAGAATTCTTTTAAGATGTATAAATGAGCTTCTGTAAGCATGTGTGCATTTTGAGCCTGGTCAGAGACACAAGAACAAGCTTTTAATATTGGAAGGTTTGGGCAATTTCATATTATTCAGGTATCTTTCACCTTTCTTTCAGTGCTTTTGGTGTGAAACTGCAGGAGCCTCTCACCTTTCCTGCTTAGCTGACCATCTTCTGGAAAGCCTGTTATTTAAAGCTTTTTGTTTCTCATCTTCAGTGCTTGTATTGTAAATGTGTGCAAGTATCAGCAAGTGCAGTGTTTATTGTCCAGTGAGCTGGCCAGTTTTCCAAGGTCGGGATAAGGATTTCTGTTCACAGGTGTGACAAACTGATTCTATTCTAGCAAATTACTCCATTTATTAGGCAAAGGGGTGCAAATCTGGACCAACCCATGATAATCTGCTTCCTGTTTTGTGTGGGAAAAGGAGAGAGAATTTGGTTCCATCCTGTGTGTCTCGAGAGAGTGGTCTAACAGTGCAAAAAACAATTAACTAGTTCTGCTACAAATTTATTTTTGGCTATGCAATAATACTGCATCCATTCATTTCAAAGTATTTTTCTGAACAAAGGAAAGGAAAGACCATAAATGTTAGAGCTGAGACTGCTGGTTCTGATACGGAGCTCTAATGTAAAATTGTCCAAATACTTTAATGTCCAAACTGCTCAGTTCCAAAAGAAAATGGATTCATCTTTCCTCAGTCTTTGTCTGAATTGCTTTTAGTCTAACAGGGTAATCTTCTCAATGCAGACAGTAAAATGCTTTGATCTTCCTGTTAGCCACTTGGTGTTGCTTTCTGAAGTTACAATCAGCTGCCTTATTTGAAGAAATGATTGGAGCCACTGGATTCTTTTTGTGCAGAGGAATTTTACCCAAATGACTAGTCTGAATTCTCTCTGACTGTTTTGGATTGTGTAGAAGGAATGCACGTGCAAATGTGTTTATTAAGAATATCCTGTCTAGCTTTATTTATAAATGAAAAAGGGTAAGGCCTACAACTCCTATCAATCCAGAAACTTGAGATATGCTGTCGTATTTTTCACTGGTCTAGAATGATTGGTTAATTTGCAATTAGTATTCATCTTAACTGGAGTTTGATCCCTTTGACTGTCAGAGTTACCTCTGCTCACTGATGTCTTTCTCTTCTGTGGCCTCACTGAATGGGCTCTAAGCTGTGAAGCACTAGTCTTTGGGAATATGTATTTGGGAAGTACTGGCCTGAATTTCTGCTTTTCAAATGCTTATTTGTAGTGCAGTCTGATTAGCTCAAAACTTGAGTGTCTTTGATTTGCAATGTAGGCATTTACAATTAAAAAGTGGGGAGCAGGGGCTGATGACAGACTGCTGTTGCATAATCATTTACTTGAAAAAAAGAAGGTAAATCTGTCTGTGAAACCATAGAAATTGGATCTAATGACATATCCTACTGGCCATCTTGAAATCCCCCCAGTATGCTTAAAAGAGTTGGTGAATCCTCCAAAAATAATGAGAAGTGTTTATAGACATTTTCTCCAGCTTTGATCCACGCTCTGGAAGAGCTGTGCACACCTCCAAGAAAATGTATTCATTTCTTTTGAAGTCTCATTGATTTTTAAATGAGAACCTGGGAAGTGGTGGAGAAGCAAAACTTACTCTTCATAAAAGCAAGGAGGGACTAAATAGTGTTACTAACTTTAGACAATGAGGCTGAAGGGAGTTTGCTTTTCACTGCCTGTGGCTTTTTGTCTCACACAGTCTTATGTCAGTAATGTATGCAAAGCATTTGCAGTGATAAGCAGATTCTTAAACCCCAGAGAGGGGCAAGAAATTGTACGTGTAATGACAAGGTTTGCAGAACAGTCAAGTGATTTATGGACCCTACTGATTTCTAAGGCTTTTTGTAGTAAAGCAGAAAATAGGTAATAGCCTTCAGGCATCATTGACTTTGGCTTGTTTTCATATATACTACAAACAGATAAACTGATATTTTTAAATGTTACAGTAGGAGCCATGGCACATCTATTTCTCCCTAAACTCAATAGAAATATGAATATAATTAAGTGTTAAAAAAAGTTAAATTGTTCTGGAATGGAGAATGCACTATGTGCTGTGAATTGCCGAGTCTAATGGGAGCCCTTCAGTATTTTCTTTTACTTTGTTTTAAAATCATTACAGAGTTTTTATGTACAAACAATATTTAAAAATCCATCAAATTCTGGTTTGTCCCTCTGTAGGTTAATGGTTTAGCTGTTGGTACAAAGCATCCATGAAAAACAAGGGCATTTATCATGTTGGCCTAGGCTAGATATTCCTACTTAAATGCTGTCCTAGGAGGTATGAGTGAAAGCAGTGACACCTGCTTTTGGCCACTGGCAAAAATCCTCGTGTTTTTCTGCCATGTGCCATGGTTGCAGGAGGCAGCAAGCAGTGTAGTCAGTCACTGGATTACAGACTATTAACTAAGTGAATTCATCCATCATCTTGTCTCTAGTCCATGGAGTGAAACTTACCTGAAGTTTCACTCTTTTTGGTCATTATTTTTTCTACATAATAAGGTAAAACCATTCATTCCAAGAGTGTCAAAGAAATCAAGCAGGCACAACAGTACCTGAGGACTTACACAGCTGTGAAAGTGCTGATGCAAAGTTTGTGATGACTAATATTGATATTGCCATGCATTTTTTTTAATAGTTGTGTCATTGAAAGCATTAACTGAGTTACAGCCTGGGAATGCTTGTGAGATTTGACTGCTTATCTGTCAGTCTGCTTCTTGTAGGCAGGCTGTGTTTTGCTGGATGTGTTGTATGGAGCTTTTGCAAATCTTTGTGCACAGCTGCCCTGTGGGCCTGTCTCATGTTGGATGTGTTCTAAATATTTTCTTCTGGTCCAGTAGAGAGGGCCAGCAAATCTGCCAGCTCTCCCACATGTCCAGAGCAGTGAGCCATCCACTCCAGCTCTGAACACACCTGTCCTGACTAGAGTGGGCTCAGGCCTTTTCCTTGGGCTGAATGTGTTTTTAAGAGTGCACTGGCATCTCAGCTGTAAGTGGTGTTCTCATGCAATTAACAGTGCTGCTAAGAGCTGTGACTTAGACAAGCACAGAAAAACACATCAGTTTCTCATCATTATGTTCTGAGATAATTTTGGCCAGTATCAAGTTTTTTCCTATTACTCTACTATAATGTTGTCTGTGTTTTTTACAGATTTCTTTTCTATTTGCTAAATGCAACCAAATGTTACCTTGTTTAAAATCCTGCAATTCCCCAGTGTGATCAACTTCCTCATAATTTTTGATCTGCATTTATGAGAGGAGGTACATGAAATGAATTCTGTAATTTTTCTCTTATTAGACTCTGTGATCTTAGATCACTCTTTCTTGGGCAGAGTGAAGCCAAGCTCTCTGAAATGATCTCAAAAGATAAAATGGAATACTTTTCTGAGTTAGTGTCTTTTGAAGGCTGACTTGGAGAATAACGAGTTACACCGTGGGGTTGTGGGGATTTGTTTGTTTGTTTTGCTTGGTGGGGAAATCTGTTTTCTGTTGTTAAAATGCAGTGGCTAATGAGAACATCCTGCCATCTGTCCGTGCTGCTGACAAGTGTTGAGTGCAAACAGAACCTGGCTCAGGTTTCAAGTACAACTTGGCTTAGCAGTTTCGGGCTCTCTGCGGGGCCAATTCCCACTCAAGTCGTGGCTAAGAAACTTCATGTCTGTAGCAAATTCCCCTGCAGCTGCTGCCTTAGGAACTGGAGATCTGCAAAAGTGACCTGGGCAAGGTCTTGCCACCCTTTCTGGGCTCTCCTGAAACCTAGATGGACTTAATGGTCTTTTGGCTGCAATTTTTTTTGTTTTGCCTGACAAATCAGGTGTCTTAGAACCACGGCATATTATCTTTATGGAGTTTTAATCAAATAAGCAAAAATTTTGCCAATATGAATGAGTAATAAGAGAATGCTTGCAAAGAATAAAAATGTCTGTCTGGGACAAAGCTAAGAAAGCATCTTTAAAAAACTTCCAGGTCTGTGTGTCTGAAGGTTGTGGGGAAGGACAGGGCTTTTTGTAGGCATGGCAAACTGGATGTGTCCCAGCATTTCACTGTAAGGATTTGGTGCCATGAGGATGTGGTGCACCACTGGAAAGATTCTGTTTCCAAGGGGTTTTATCTACTCTTCCAAAACCCACGCATTTATTAACATCCTTTGTTAGAACAAATAAGCAAACATTACTTTAACAGTGAGCAGAACCTGCCATGCAAACTAAGTGTGAATATTTCCCTGCTGGAAAGATAATTCTCCAATTAGCCTCCAACCATTCAGTGATTGAAAATTTGTGGATGCAAATAATTTTTAGATTATTTAAGTCACTTAAAAATAAAATAAAGGATTCCTGTGGAGCTGGTAGAACTCTTTTTATAACTGGAGTGTTTCTGATGCCAGATCACATCTGGCAGGAGGAAAATGTATTAATTCTCCTTATTATCTTACAATGTGTGCCAGGCTGATGAAAGAGACACATGTAGAGGTAATTCTTTCCAGTACTGAAATGTGCATGTTTTATTGGAAGAAGAGAGTGATCAAGGCAGGGATCAGGAAAATAATTTATACAATGGCCTCTTACATTTTCCATTCCTCTTTCCCTCAAAGCCTCTACAGATGGTGGCAGTGTCTGTCATTTGGGTCTCTCTTGCACAGTGACCATGCCTTTTAGATCAGGAATTGTGCTCCTCTGTCTCCCTCTCATGGAGAAGCCACCTCTCAAGTCCCACACCTGCTCAAGCAGTAGGAGCTTCTTTAATTTTGAAGGTTGGGATTAGTTGTTGCAAAGTCTGCTCTGGCCTGACTCCTGAGTTAGTGTTTAGTGGCTTATAGAGCAATGAGACTTTCTTCCTGTAACTTAGTGTCTGCTTTACAACACGAAGTGTTGAGGTTCTTGGCAGCCTAGGTTTAAAGTGGCTGTTAAACCCAGTGCAGCTTGAATTTCCAATATTTGTCATCAGCAGGGAAGCCAGCTGGATTCACCAGTGGGGTCACGTTGCCTCCGGTGTTGGCAGTCCCATTTCAGGTTAGAACCACCTGTGTGTCAGTCCTGGGCACAGCCAGCCAAAATCCTGCCTGCCTGAGTTGGAACAGCCCCAGGATAGCTGGTGAAGGATGCTGAGTGTGTCCTGGCTGTGGATTACCCCGTGCTAGGTTAGATGGGGCTGGGCTGAGGAGGCAGGTTAAAGCAGAGAGTGCTCCATGTCCCTGTGTCCCAGTCTGCTAAGGTCTGTGGCACTGGGATGGAGTTTTCAGCCAGAGCTGCTTGTTGGCCTGAAGAGGGGGTGTGTGCAGAGAAAATCACCTCAGCCACAGGAGCTGAGGGCAGAACTCCTAACAGGATGTGTCTGAAGTGAGAGATCCTGTTACATGGCCTTTGGCACCTCCACTCCAGGTCCAAAGGGGAGTGACTGAGGGCAAAGCTTGAGCAGTGGCCATGTCATCCCAGAAGATCTTTGTGTGGGCACGGGCACTTCTGCATCCATGTGCACTGGATTTCTTTGGGATTTTTCCCAACATAACACCCTAATGGACCAAGGGACTTTCATAATGCTGGATACAGTTGAAGCCTGGAATTATACACAGCTGAGTTGGGAGGAACATTGCAGCCAATCCCTATGCATTCCTCTTCAGTGTCCATGTCATCCCTCACCCGTATGTCAGACTTGATGAGTAGAGCTGTTTTCCTTGTATTTTTATGGTGAAAGATGTCTTCTAGAGCTTTGCTCATAACTTTTTTGTGCTCAGTTTGAGGGCTTGTAACGTAGGTACTCAATTTTCAAAATATTCCATGATCATTGTCTCTCTCCTGTTGTCATCAAGCAGAAGTGATTATGCCTGTCCTAAAAGCTGGCAAAGGCAGCTGTTGCTCAATATAAGAGTGATGAGTGTTGTTACTGTAAGAAGACTTCTAACCAAATACACCTTTTCTGATAAAAAAATTTCCTCCTGCTGTATTGCTTGTAGATTCCTAATTGCTTTTATATAATAAAACGTTAGAAAAATTTAATGTAGTAAAACCAGAAATAGCCTTGTTAAATTAGAAGACCTGAACATTCATTATAATTATATTTAAATTGTTTTTATGATCTTAAAAGAACCGTGTATGTGATTGAGAGATGGATGTTTGCAATATCAGATAATGGCAATATTGGATCAAAGCTGTTTGTGTCTTTCAATTACCCTGTGCAGTGTTGCTGGATTTTCAATTACCTTAGTGGCAAGTTAGCGGTGAATGTGCTGCCTCCTCAGTGCACCACCTGCTCCTGTAGTTTCATGTCATCTGCAGTGCAAGAGAGCTCCGTCACTCCAAAGGAGTGGAACTGACATTGTTTAACTGAGGAAGAATCAATTTCCAGTTGCATTGTAGTTTTCAGGAAAAGCAGCCTGTAAACCATAAATCCTGTTTCCTGGCAGGTTCAGGTACAGTTATTTGCTCCTACCTAGTTAAGAAGTGTACAGAACTCCTGCTTACGGTGTCACACTCTGATTTTACTGCATTAATTTGCAGGATCTTGTTTATCTTCTCAAGTGAGAGAAGGAACATGCCCACCTTGGATTTCTTGCACAACAAGGCATATTGTTCTGGTGCAAAGTTAATACCTTAAAGTTGCTTCATTATGTTTTGCTTCAGTAAAGATTTCTTGTTTCTCTGTGTGCTGTCCTCAGCTAATAGAGTGAAAGTCTCGATTTTCTTCAGCTCTTTTTTTTCTTAAGCTTTCTGCCAGAAATGTCAATATGTTCTAGCTTTCGTTCACTATAATGAATGATATAGGAAATATGGCTGCAAGCAAAAGGAATCCATTTTCATCCAGACCACCTTTCTTTTAACCTTAGCACAGTGTGTAGCCTAAAGACTATAGCTCGATGAAAGTTTTGTGTTACATGCTTCATGAAAAGCAGCATAAAGTAGTTCAAGTCTCTAAACTCCGCAGTAAATATGCAGCAAAGGGTTTTCTGTGGCCTTGTGTATGTTCTCTGTGAGAAACCTCGAAGCTGCTTCCAGGTGCTGTTTGACTTCTTTTTAGATATGCTTGTTTTGAGTCTCTTTTGGAAAAGATTAAGAATAAGAGCTGGAGGAAATTTTCAGGGGTGATTTGCTCTTCGCGAAGTCCCTATGAGACCTCATTTCAGTGATTTTGTTTTATTTAGTGACAATCAAATATAACCTTTATTTTCAGTATTATACCATTTCTCATCTGTAAAGCTTCAAATCTTTGTACAAAAGTGCCTTCTTCAAGGCTAAGTGACCTCTCCATTCTGTCTTGCCATGGGAGTAGTTTCTACCCTTGATTTCATCACATAAGTGAGGCTTCCAGAATCAAGTTCCACTGAAGGGGCCTTGTAATTGTAAAAGGCTGCAGGTTTTTAAACTTTCGTCCCTTAAAGTGTGTTGGTTCTGGGTTCATTACTCCAGATAGGTCACCTAAACATTCTTCTGTGGTCACTGTACAATAGACCAAGGCAATCTTGAATTTATGTTTACATATAATGGGTAAGGGTTGCAAATTATAAATCTTGGCATGGATGAAGTAAGTCACAAGTATTTCCCAGAAGTTTTTTCATATAAAATAGAAATATGCCTAGTGGAGTTCAGAAATTTAGTCCTTCTTTGGAATCAGTGGCTACAGTCATGAGGAAAACAATGCTAAAATTCTATTTGCACATACTTGTGAAATAGAGCAAAAAAGGATTGGAATTGGAACTGAGAACTCAGCACTAACGCATATGCTGACAAAAATTTTAGAAAATCATGCAGGAAATAATTAGGTTTGAGTTTAGGCTCTTACTAGAGCTGATTAAAAATAAACCAATCCTTTGTCATGATCCATGAATTCCTTGCTTGTGAATCAGTAAAATATCACACTCTAAATATAGTAAGAAACACTGTTGAAATGTCACCTTTCTGCTAACACAGAAAGGTGCTAAGTGATTTAATGTCTACATGTGTGTGTGCCCCCAGAGGTGCACACACATAAATCTGTGTTTTCCTGTTGTGGCAGAAATTCAGCCCAGCTCTGGGATTGGAGAGTGTCCCTGTGCTGCCTCAGCCTTCCTTTGAGGACACTTACTACACTTTGGAGATTTTAGGATTAGTGTTGAGGTGACTCATCACCCTTTGTCACTGGGGGGAAATTCAGCACTATCAGTGTAGCTTCCAAAAGTTCCCATGGGAGCAGTTGATGTTACTTTGAAGGCAGTGAGGCTGGGAATTAAAAGGCTTCAGCAAAGCTGGAATCAGCAAAGCTTATAGGGCACTTGGCTTTACAGAATCCCTGTGTGAAATGTGGTACAACCTGCTGTTGCTGGTCTGAAAGGGGAACATCAATCTGTTGTAACCCAGCATACCATGGCTGGGTTGCCAGTGGTTTAAAAACAGGTTTAGTGAATGTGGACATTTTATGAATGTGCCTATTTCACAAAAAATCATGTGACTCCTGACTTGTTAAACTCTCTTTTGAAAAGTTATTTGAAATTTTGATTTTTCTATATGTTAGCTTAGAAGACTTTTATTAGTATAAGGCGTAATGTTATAAAATATTTATTGGTGTTGCTGTTTCTATGTAGGCTTTTCAAAGAGACAAATGTTAAGACAAAATGCATTTTACTTTAGAAATGCTTGCTGTAAATCACATGTGAGTATAACACAGTTTTAGGGGATCATGGATCATCTATATCCCAGTTAGTGCATTCTTATGAGGTTCTTTGTGCTTATTACCTTATAAATATTACATTAGTTTGTTTTATTTTGCTCAGATGAGGATATGCAGCAAAGGCAAGGTAACTTCCTTTGGAAGGTATCAGGATTGGTATTGAAAATAATCCAGGTCACATGATAGATGTTGAAGGGAATCTAGATGGCATAAACAAAGAAAGGTGTTTTGAGTATCATCATATTTCTCTTGAGAGAATTCAGTGATGTAGAAGGTCTTTAACATGTCCTAAACAGGCCACATCATTTTTAGAATCTAACTCTGGGGTGGTGTCTGCCAGGACACTGTTAGTAGGTGTGGAATGATTTGTAGATGCAGTTTTGAACTTCTCACCCATTTCTGGAACTCCTATTTACACCAGATTCAGTGAGAGTTCCATGTCCAAGATCCATGGAGAGCCTATTCTGCCAATAACAGTGGGACTGTGAGTTTCATATTCCTTGACAAAGCGAAGAGCTACTTCAGAGATCCATGTTTTATTTTTTTACCATAAATTCAGGGTCTAGGAAACTCAATGAGACCATGCAAAAAGACATGGATTAAAAGGGTTTGGAATAACATTCAACATGAAACAGTGTAGGTGAAAAGATGATGTAACAGATGATTACATGTGGCGCTAGTATAAGGTCCAGTCCTTTAGAATTTATCTTGTTGGCCATTTGTGATGTTGCCTAGATAGGCACAAATAAGCTCAACCAGATTTTCTGTAAATTCTGGGGTGGTTTTTGAGGACTTTTTTTGCAGGGATGGAAGCCTTATTAAAGGAAAAAACAAAATAAGGTGTGGGAGATGGACAGGGGAGAGGTGAATTCTCTTCAACCAGGAGAATAACAAAACACACCAAAAATCTGTGCATTGGCAAGATTTGTTCCTTAATTTTCCAATTAAGGAGAAGTTGGAAAAGAAAAACAAATGCAGTCACATGAGCCACATGCAATGATTTGAACTCCACTAGGTTTGTCTGAAGTTCTTATGAACTGTCTCATTCTTACATTTCCTTTAAGGATGTTCAGTGAATTGTTTTGGCCTTTGAGAGAAAATTAGTTTTGGTTTTGACTGTAAATCATAAGATCTTTGCCTCCTCATGATTAATGAGATAAGCTGCTTGAATGACTGCTTAATTTAGTGATCTGAGATTTAGAGAACTGCTTTGAGAGTGTAGGTGAGTAAATTTGTTCACAGTGTGAGAGGCATTTAAAATAACAGCAGTAGCTTGAGAAAGACTGCTCTTCACATAAAGGATGTAACATTGCTAATAAAAGTCAGTGTGTGTGGAGCAACTAGGGCTGTTCTGTGTCACTCTGCTTAATTTAGAGCAGCCACTTATAACTCAGGTTGATTGCCATTAAAAGCCAATTTTGCCATTGCAATCAGTGTTGATCGTCATATTTCATTGATTGTGCAGCCTTGGAAGGGAGGCCAGAAAGTTCTGCCATGCCATTGGAGAAGCTGCTTCCAGGTGCAGGTCATTGGATGGTCTCAGTGGAGCAGACTTTGGGTTCTCTTGCCAGTGTGTGGGATCACCCAGTAACAAGGCTGAGCAAATCTCCAGAGGTGCAGATGGGAACAGCACCATTGCTGCTTCAGCATCT
>JAYDZK010000271.1:8585252-8598592 GCA_034509185.1 Euphonia xanthogaster | reverse complement strand
GGTGCAGATGGGAACAGCACCATTGCTGGTTCATCATCTTGGCCTCTTCTGCTTCTTGAGCTCTGTACAGCTGGCTGGGTTAATTTATTGCTTTCCCATCTTCTTTCTCTTTGGCTAAATTGCCCTTAGTAAAACATCCTTATATTCCACACATCCTTGGAAGTTGTCTATTCATTTGAGATTGAAAGGGCTTGTTCAGAGCAGCCAAGAGGCCAGTTGTTTCCCTGAGGCTGGTGTGTTGCTGTCCAGCCTCAGCAGAAATGTACATCTGGGCAGGATTGCAGGTCTCAGGAGCTGCAATGTGCTTCTGTCATGGTCAGCTTTCACCACTTCCTGGCATGTTGTGGGAGCTTGTCCAGGGATGTGATTGCCAAGGCTCTGGACTCCTGCGCTTGGTTTCCCAGTTTTATGCATGGTGTGATCAGTCTGGCAGGGTAAAGAAGAAGATTTAATGACTGTGCTTGTATGAATTGCCATGAATTTTGTCTCTCTTCCAGAGGTTTTATCAGTTGTGTATTGGTTAATGCTCAATATCAATAGATTTATACTGGGTTTAATAAGACATTTAAGGAAAAATGCTGCAATTCCTTTGTTCTTTTTGCTTGGACAGACTTGCATTAAGCAGCTTGCAGCTTAATGTTGTTTGGTGAAGTCTGTTCAAGCAGATTTTCTGCCTGTCACATTGACCCAATGAATGACTGACATTATACAGTATTTGTTATTATTTGGTTGGTTTATTCCTGATTTATTACATATGAAGTAGTCGATGAATGCTCTCATAATCTGCAGTGTAAATAAAAATAGCTAACTCAAAACAGTGGTTTCATTTGAGTTACCTGGTTTTGGTAGTGTCACGTTTGACTGTGACAGAGTTGCCAGAAAATTCTGGCAAGAACCAGGAAAGCAGTAAGTCTTTAAATATAACAGCCCAAATCCTTCAGTCCTGAGAGCTTCTGTCACATATCTCACTGGAATTTGCCTCTTCTCTCTGTTTTCTCATAAGTGGCTGTGTCATCAGTTTTGTTTACATTTTAAAAATAAGTGAAATGCAGTTAGTTGTCTCACTTTTCCTAATGCCTCCTTGGAATGTGAATGTTGTCTAATGATGTGTTTCTGCTCTTCTAAGAGCTAGGTGAGTTAATCTGAAAAATTCACCAGCAGCCCAAGCAGTGAGTGCTTGTAATTGCCCACCTGGTGTGCAAGATATGCCTTTATTTAATAGAAAACTTCAAAAGCTCAGTGATTTTAATTAAAGTGTATGGAAGAATAAAAGTGAGATTGAAAAGGCAGAAGTGGAGGGGGAAAAAAACCCAGAAGAAAAACAGGGAACTGCTAAAATTGTGTTACAATCTTTCAGGAAAGCATTTTCAGGTGAGTTCTTGAGCATCAACACAAGACACAGCTGCAGAGCAGGACTACACACTCCTGGGTCAAACACACAGAGAGATGGGATCTAAAACAGGTTTCCAAGCTGGAAGCATTTGGAACCAAACCCTGAAGATTCTGGCTAGAGCTCAGACACAGAAGAATGATGTTAATTTGTACTGCAAATCTAAATCTTGGCAGTGGGTAGATGCCTCTTTGGGAAAATGGGCAACACCCTTGCTCTGTGAGCTCTGGGGTCACTCTTCTGTGGTCACTTGGGCAAGCTGAGTTTGTTCACATGATTTTATTTCTGTATGTATGTTCTAAAGAAGATTCATCCATGATATTACATGTAATCCAGTGCTGACTTGCTGATATGGACAGAGAAGGCTAACGTACAATTTATTAAGTACAAAGAATTAATAATTGAAAGTTGTCATTCAGCATCTCAGTTTTCACTGTGACATGGAACTAAAGTTGTAACTAAAGAACTGCCAAGTCATCCAATTTGTCTGTGAAATATTAATTTGAATGATGTGGGAATTTTCTGTGATTTTAGCATGAATACTGAGACATCAATTTGGCTCAAGTTCAAGACCCTATGATAGATGCCTTATTCAGCTTGTGTTTGAGAAGGAAAGCAGGAAGGAGCAAAGAAAAAATAATGAAGTAACAGGATGTAAAATAGACAAGCACCAAACTGAGGGAAAAATGTTATGAATAAATAAGTACAATTTTGATTTTTTTTTGAAGGTAATGAACAGTAGGGTCAGTAGAAAATTGTCACTTAACATAGCAAAACACTAAATTCAAACAAATGCATGTGGTTAAGTCTGTATTTAGACAAATAAATGCACTTTGTATACTTCATACATGAAAGTCTGAGTGTAGCTCCCATTAAAATCATCAGTGAGGTGTGGCATGGGCTGCAGATTGAGATGGTGCTATAGGCATGGCTTCTGCATCTGCTGCAATGTTATTCATTGCTCTTTGCTCTGAAAGATGGAGTCTGACAAATTTTTTTAACAATTTATAAGGTTGTAAATAATTATGCTTTCTTTTCATTGCAGCAATTTATTTTTTGAGCTTGTTTGCGTATTTTAAGCAATGATAATAACTGGTAGAATCTGGCCATGGATACTGTTTTCTGTTAGATGGAATGCCATAGGCATCAATATAATGGGATATTTTAAATTTGCACGCAGATCTTTACTTTTTTTTGTCCCTTAACTTGTACAGAGTTCTTTATGTTGTTTGTTATGATAGCAGTGATGATTTATCATGATCTTGCAACTCTTCTGCAGTACTGCATAGTCATGAATAGCTATGAAAGGATTTTATGTAATGGTAGAAAATTTCCTCAATTGCTCTAAGACATGGAGCTGAATACTATGTGCTGAAATAGCTTTATTTACTGACAAATTATGCTTGAGATTTGTGAGGAAAAAATTGGATGTCCCCTTGCCATAGATAGGTAATTTTTAAAGGAGAATATTTCTTAGGCAAAAGGTTAGGAATTAGGCCAAAGAAGTCCATATTGTGTCAAAATTCTTTCTTAAACCACACAAGCGTTTCTCTCTTTCTGAATGCAAATGTATCAGTCATTGGACCCCTTTAGCAGGACTGGGCAGAAATGGTTGATGTCAGTATTTGCTTGGGTATGGGGTACTCAGCCACTTTTATTTTTGTCCCTAGCTCTTGGTTTTGTTGCTGCTAATCCTGGGCTGAAAATTTGATAAATGTCATTGTGGGGAAAGCATTTTACCATTTCTTTCCAGTTAGACATGGTTAAGTCTTGACCTGAGGAGAGCTGAGTACCAACTAACTGAAAGAGCTGGTTTATTAAAAAAAAATAAATAAAATCTTCTCAAAGTCTGTTCCCTCAGTGTTCCATATAATTTTTAGCATGTCACAACACCAAGAACCACACAGAGAGGTCATTGTCTACCTGTGAAGGGAGCAGCTGCCTTTGGGTACAGCTCAGGTATGGTTTAGCTTTCTTTGAGCTCATTACTGGCATGGCCATTGGCACAGATATCTTTTCCTTGTCTCCAGCTGTCAGTGTGTCCTCTTCTTCATGTCCTTCAGTTTTGTAATTTCGTCCATTTTCTCGGAGCTCAGTTCCTTTTTTGCAGGGGGATTTAATTTTGTTCTTCTCAATCTTTGTCATACACTATTATTTGTTGGCATTGGTGAGACTCCCTTCTACTTTTTTCTCACTTGTGAAATTGGTATCTGGTTTGTTTTACTTGATGAGATGCTTAAAATCCTGAACTTAGGTTGAAGTCATCTGCAGTTCTTACCTAACCCTTCACATTTTTGTTCAACAATGTAATAGACTCTGTCTGATGGCTTCTCTGCAGTGGTGAGGAAATTTATAGATAATGAGAAAACAGGAAGTCTGGTCCTTTCCATGGGTCTGCGTGGCTTGAAGTAATAAATCATATAGCCTGAAAAATTTCATGTTTGATTCTCGATGTGCCTGCAATAGGGAGCTCAAACATTCCTCCCAGATCCCTCACTAGGACTGAAGCTGTTCTATATTAGGCTGTAATTTTGCTGTTCTATAAAGTCTTGTCTGATTTCACCTTCTGTCTCTGCTGTGACACGAAGTGAGATTTGAAGGCTGCTCAGACATGTGAGGTGAAGCATTCTCAGTGTTGTACACCATGGCTTGCCAGGTGCTGGATGTTACACCAGTTTTCTGACTTTCCGAGGGGTGCACGCCTTCCTAAAATGCACGTTGTACAGGGAATTTTAGATGCTGATTTACTTGTCTTAATTGAGCCCAAGGCTTCCTGCTGCACATGTTGACCTAAATATATGATCTTTAGATAAACTGTGTGGCAAATGCTGGGCACATATTCCTGAACTTGTATGCAAGCAGCACCATTTGTTACCAGCTAGCCCTGAACAGAGTCCTGAGCTTGTGTTGTCTGTTGGTGTCAATGCAGGTGAGTGAATTCACGTGATAAATAGTAATAAGTGTAATAAAACAGAGGCAGTGGTAACCTCACAGCACACTTGGTGTGTCAAATAGAGCATTTTTATGGCCAAACAAGCATTTAATTTTTGTAATAACAGATGATTTGCGAAGCTGATGCTTTTTCCTTTTTTAAAAGGACGAGAGATGAGTAGATTTTTGACAAGCTGTATTTGATGTCTGGCTACAAAAGCCATGTTTTTCTTTGTTGCTATTACAGTGCCAACAGGAGGGAAGAGATTACTGTCTTTTGTTAGAGCTGGTTGCAAATTGTACTCCTGTAATGCTCAGAAAAAGCCATTCCTCTAGAGCCTTAATGTTTCATTAAATTATACTGGGTTTTAATGGGGAGGAAGGACAATGGAGAACACTTTTTAAAGAGCTTTAAAAGGTTGTGTTTCAACGTTTATGAGAAGAAGTTTAGGTGCTCTGTGTCCAAAAAAGGAAAGTTACCATTGAATTGAAATGCTTGTTAGGGACTTGCAGTGGGTTTTTTGGTTGATTTTTGTTGTGTTTGTTTTTTTTTTTTTTGTTTTGTTTTGGTTTGGTTTTTGGGGGGGGGTTTATTTTTTTGTTTTGTGTTTTTGGTTGGTTTTTTTGTTTGTTTTTTTTTTGTCCTTGAATATTGAGTTATCTTCAAGAGTTTTGTTACTTCTCAAAGGAGACAGGGTGGAGAAAAATAGCTGATTTCCAAAGAGATCTGCCTAGTAATTTCTGTTAATTCACTTTGTACAATATGATGTTAAGATAATAAGGTTGCAGATAAGGTGTCACATTCTCATTTGATGCAAACAAGCACTGCATAAAACCCCCTCTCCAGGTTACAGATTCATTCCAAGCCTGAAGCTTAGAAAAATTGGATAAGTTTCCTGTTTTCTAAATTCTTTTTGATCTTGACCGTGGGCATATTTCTGCAGCAATAAATGATTATTCAGTTTGATTTTGTGAACTTGTATGCTGGGGTATTTTATTCTTGCTTCTGAGCCACTGGGTTTCAACTTTACTTCCCCTGTTAACCCTTCTGGGGGAGTGACACAGAGACAGTTTTAAAATCTTGCTCAAAGCCAAATGGAGTATTTGTGGCAAAATCATGTCTGTGATCTTCTGATGTCATTTATGGGTATAAAGAAATCCTGCTATTTGAGGAGAAACCTGCTATTCTTGTATGGAAGTGCTGCCTTCTGAATGATGCACGAGATAACGTAGCAGAGTCTGTTTATTTTCTTTTTTTAAAAAATTATGAACAAAGCAAGCACTAGAAAAATAAGATTTATATACTGCAGGTTAAAATACTTATCTGAATTTCATTTTTTTTAATGTGGTTCTTTTTATGTGGGCAAATTTTATTTGAATTTTCAGTTGGTGCAGAGATGAATGGAGTATCTGCACAGCTCAGAACACATTTATCAGCTATTTCTACTGTATTTCTTTTCAGAAATAGCTGATAACATGGGCTTATAAGAAAAAAAGCATAGCATTGTTGCAGGGAAGAAAAAGGTTATTCCTCTTCAGGGGACCCACATTGCTTTACTTTGCTTTTCCTGTATCAGAGGAACAGACTAAGCTGAGAATGAACGGGGTACCTGTGTTGTTTGAGACATCCATGCAGGCCCAGCAGCTGAGTCTTTTTGGTGTGGGAAGAAGCACATTTCCTCTGTCAGCAAGGTTTCTAGTTGGCCTCAAAATTCCCACTCAAATGGAGGAGATGAGACTTGGAGGGTCAGGGGAACAGACTTGCAGAAGCAGATGGTCCTGCTGACTGTTCACCAGCACAAGTCCCTGTTTGTAGCTCCTTGTGTAAAGCCCTTCCTTCAGTTCAGGAAGGCAGAAACATCATCCACTCCCTTGGATTACTGGCAGCATCCCTCTGCTGCAGTTTCTGCTGTTGCCTTGAGCCACAGACAGTGTTTGCAGTGTTCCCCTCCAGCTTTACCCTGCTCACTTATGGGCAGGTACTCCTGCAGGACTGGCAGCTCCACCTCTCAGTCACAAGCACTTGTATGAGAATTTCAGACTTGGAAAATAAAGCAGTAGACAAAGTGCAAAATACAAAACATGTACACAGATACAAACAGTAGAAGTCAAAGATACATTAAAAGCTGACCTCACTGTTCTTGTCACTCTTTGTATGTGCTCACTTTCAGTGTAGGAAAGAAAATTGTTCTAAAAAGACTTTTATTTTTTAATTACTGTATTTTTAACTCCAGAGAGAGGTTACTGGTTTGGTGGCCAAAACAAACACATACAGACCAAAGTGCTAGGATGAGTAGTCCAAGGAGCATTAATCACCTATTTGTCATCCTGATTTCCCTTAACACAGCAATTTTCTCTGAAGAGATCCATCTGATGATACTGCATCCAAGTAATTATTATTTTTCATCTTTTTAACTCCTGCTGCTGTTTTGGAGAAGGTGTCCTAGTAACCCAAGTAGTCAATATGGTGTAAGTGAAATGACTTGCAGGGGGATATGAGACTGATTGGAAAAACACTGTAGCAAAGTTCTTAATTGGTTATCAAAATTAAAGTAGTACTAAGATTGGAGATCTAACCAGGCTCCAACATGATTTGTTAGATGTAATAATGGTGTGCTGTAGATCTAATAATGGTGTGTGTTAGATCTGATAATGGTGTTAGATCTGGATGGTGTGCTGTAGAAGACAGGACTGCAATTCAAAGGGCACAGACACCTCAGAGAAATGGTTGGAGAGAAATAAAGTGCAGTTGAATCAGGGACAAATGTCAAGTTGTGTGTCTGTCTTCAGATAGAGATTGGAGAGAAACAGGCTGGGCAGCAGCTCTGTGGGAGCCCTAGAACTTTAGAGTGGTAACAACATCACAATAATGCATCTTAAAAAGAGTCTAGACAAACCTTTATCAACAATAACATGAGCATTGTTCAGTTTCTTGGGGGAAAATGTGTTTATTGCCCTCTGGTTCTTCTTTCCAGGTCTTGTTCTTAGGAATGTCTGACTGAAATCCTTACCATTTACAATTACCTGTGAATACACTACAGCACTGTGGGCGAGCCCACAGAAGAGATGGAAATATATATTCCTGATTATGTTTTAATGCCTATTACATTGCTGGAACAATGAGAAGATTTGCAATTTAGTTATTTTAGTAGATTGTTGGGGTTTTTTTTTGTTGTTCTTATCATGTACTTGAAAATACAAAAGTAATCACTTGAACAGGATGAAGATCTATACTTCCTATTTTACTGAGATTGTTCTAATCAAATTTTTGAACCTTGCACTGAGACCCAGGTTTGCATATTTCAACCCTTTTTGGCATTCTCCCTTTGCTATTCATTTATGAATAGCATTTTATTTTAACATAGTATAGCACTTAGTTTTGACCCAGATTTTTTTTTTTTTAATTTGTATTTAAACATTAGTCGAATGACAAGATTAAAAGCACTTTGAATTGCTTTTAGTTCAGCAGTACAATGGCCTAGAAGTCGCTTCAGAGGTTAGAATAACATTGTTAGCTTGAAAAAATTCTTCAATTTTCCAAGTGCTTTTGAATCAATCTGTCTGCCTTTGATAAAGCCACCCCTCACTGGGCCCCTGCCAGATTGTCAGTGCTGATAGCATGGAGCCAGATATCCCCCTGTATTGTGCTGCCCCTGTATCTCCATCCACATCAGTACTGACCTTTTTCTGGAGGAGCCCTATCTCACAGACAACACCACTCCTGCTGTGTTTTGTGTTTTTAGCAGATATGTCTTGGATTACACTGGCAGCACAGACTCCTCTCATTTGTCACCTGCACTGTGCTGTTCTTTCTGCTGGGTCACAACAGGCAAAATGTGACTGGGTTTAAGTCCCTGTGCTGCTGCCTCTCTTTTGCACACATTTGCCTTTTCCACTGCTTCAACATTGCTGTCTCAGAAGTTCAGAGAGCTCCGAATCCCTGCAGCAACCCCAGTAAAAATAAACAGGAAAAACTGCCAAGCAGGGAAGCTGGACCTTTTCATGTCCTACCTCAAATTAACAATAATTGTAGATAGAAAGGTTCAAGGAATAAGCAGAGCTGCACAACAGTACTGGAAACAGAGAATATAGCATGCACAGAGAGTTTTAATTGAGCAGCAGCAGCAAAACCCAAATAGATTCTCCTGTACAGCCAGAGGAGGGGGGAGATCTGCCTGAAGAAAGCAGGTGCTGGAAAGGGAGGGATTCTTGGTTGTCCTTACTATGCTTTAACATACTTAAACTGTGTTTGTAACCATTAATTTTCCCTTTGCATAAATTTGTTTTTAAAAAAAGGGAATTTTCCAGTTTGATGAAAATACTTCCATGTCAAGTGTTTAATTTTTGTGCTGCAGCCTTTCAGTTATGCTGTTTCTCTCAGACGTTGCTGTGTTGTGCTGGTGAACCAACAGGATCCCAAACCCTGTTTTTGGAGATTTGCTGGAGGAAGCCCTGGACCTGCAGAGAGCTGCAATTCAGACATGCATGTCATCTGCCCATTTTCATTCCATTACTATTTAATCCAGTCTTTCTACTTGTCTGTTTATTCATATTTTTCAGAACAGTCTGTGTTGAAACTCTTTACTTTATCATTGACATCGCTGGCGCTGGTTACTCTGCAGATATTTTCATTGCTCTTTGCACGGTGTTAATGTTACACCTCCATAAGAGCTGTGATGGCAAATACACTAGTGGTAGTGGAAACATGCAGTTTCATGGTCTCTTCCTGTGGTGTTCCACACACTGAGCAGTGCAGTCTTTGGCTCAAGTTGTTTTGTGCTTGATTATCATCTTCCATTTATTTTCCACTTTGAAAAAATATGCAGATGACATGGTGGTATTGATGTACAGAACTGTAACACAGCAGTTCACTTCAAATTCAGGTTCTTTACTGCTTCAGAATAAGTTTTGGTGTGTCTGTTGATACAGGCAATTCCAAAGACTATCCTGTACCAATCATGTATGACTTCTGTTAACATACAGCAATTAACTGCCATAAACCTTTCTTTTTGCTAACACTATTTAATATACATATTGGTTTCTTACCCCTGAATGTATTCTATAACGTGCATTAAATTTGAATGAGGCTTGGGTTTTGCTGGTTTTCCCCTTAAAAAATGTGTTTAATCATTGGCTGTCTCAGTGCCCTCAGGTGTCAGCATATTGCTGAACTAGCTCCTGAATTTCAAGCATAAATGTAATATTGGATCTCAAACTGCCTTGGTATGTGGGATGCTGCTTTTTGTTTGCTTTGTACACCAGTGGAATCTTAAGTCCAAATTTAAGTTTTGGTGGGATTGTAAGCACTTCATTTTGTAGCTAGAGAACTGAAACCCATGCAATGGGACCGTGAGGATGAGATCTCAAAACAGACTAACATTTTTTCAGATTTTTTTAAAATGCTTTGCCTTTTAATACTATTTTACATTGGTTTCTCTATACACTGACTCCTCCACTGTCCTGTTGCTTACCCAGCTTCATATCTTTAACTTCTTTTTCTCTTCGTATATGCTGGAACTTAACTGCAAATTGGAAGTTCTTAAACTCCTCTGGATTGAATTGAAATAATTCTTTACATGCACAAATGCATTCAGGGAAAATTTAAGGGATTTGGTTTGTTTTTAAAGGCTGTACTTGTAATAACAGACTTAGTATTTATATTTAGTTTGCTGGCATGTTTATGCAAGCTTCAAGAGAAAAGCTTAACTGCATCTTTTGTCACCGCATAGTTTCAGAATGTAAATTGGTATTTACAGAAAAAAAACATGGTGAGGGGATCAGAACAGTTTTTTATTTGCACAGACTGGTATTTCAAATACTAACCCAGTTTTGCACATCAGTCTGACAGCTGATAAATGCCATTTCAATGGTAACATTTTTTGGTTTTGTTTTCATTTGGGCTGAAATAGTTTGCTTGTGTGCATTTTATTTGTTGCAAGAAGAAATTATAATCCAAGAGACCGCAGCTAAACAGATTACTGTAAATTCTAAGGAATAAAAAAGAAAAAGATGCCTTTCGTGACACTTTGGCAAATGCACAAATATCTTAAACTATCATGATCTGCAGTAATGGAGAATGCTACCCTAGGAGATGAGGGGCTGCATAAATTGTGGGAAATGTACTGCAGTTTTTTTTCAACTTGCACAAGTTCTGGAAGTGTTGCTTAAGATAAACATTGCACTGTTTTAGCACTCCAAAATATGTGATTTTCTGTCCCTGTTGGAATAACTTTACAGTAAACAAAGAACATAACTGCATCAAAAACATCCCAGCTTCAAAAAAGTGTCTTAATGGTTTCAGTGCTGCCTTATTTTCTCTAATTACTGTCATTTCTGTATTGATCAGAGAGGATTAATTATTTACCACAGCAGAAATGTACTTTCTAAGTAATTCTTCAGATTAACTATTTATATGGACTCTGACATGTGTTCTGTACTTAATATCATATACTTAATGTTAATTAACCCCTTGCATTTTGTACCCTTGAGATGTGTGGGGAGATTGGCATATGGTGATCTCATCAAAAGGTCATTAGCTTGGAATGTGCAAAGTGTGTGAGGGGAATGCATGTTCACCAGTCCTTCCTTTGCCAAGGTCAGAGCAGTTTGAGGAGAACTTTTTAGATCTTTTGATCTTCTTGAAGCATGGATGCCTGCCCCAGAACTGCAGTTGTAATGAATTAGTAATGTGGTTGTTATATTGATTACAAACCAATGGATGCATCTGAAGCTAGCCAAGGCAGATCTAGTCTTCCTTGAAATAGAGAGAAGCAATATGCAATGTATTCCTAAATATTTTAGGAAATAAATTTGAATTTGGTACCTTCAGGCTCTGCATCAAACATCAGTAAGTCAGGAAGAAGAAGTTGGAAGAAGTATGAAATCTTCTCTGTTGGAAGAAGAAATCTTTGCATGCAATTCTTGCACACATGGCATAGAAGTGTGTATTCATTGCACATTAAGTAGCTGTCATTGAACCACTGGTGTAAAAAACTCAAAATTATTAATCAAGCCTCCTATTGAGGCATTTCAGGCCATCAGAGAAGCTTTGAAGTTAAGAATTTGGAAGAGATAGGGACTTGTGTTCAATGAAGATCAGTAATTAGCACAAGTATTTATTGCCTTTAATTATAGAGCACCAGGTTAGAGGGGACCTCCAGGATCATCTGGTCCAGTGTTTCTTGATAAAAGCAGGGTCTAGACAAGATGGACCAGAACTCTGTCCAGCCAAATCTTGAAAGTGTCCCGTGCTCAGGAATCTACCAATTCATTCAGGAGATAATTCCGATGGATGATTGTTCTTATTCTGAAAAATACTCCTTTTCTGAATTATTCTGAAAAATGTTCCTTTTGGAATCTCCCCAGGATAAACTTGTACCCTATGCTCCTCACTTTTTTTCTGTGATTCTCTGTAAACAAGAATTTTCCATCTTCTTTGCAGCCATCCTTTCAGTAGATTCAGGTGCAGCTCTGACTGTATTTATGAAGATTACAAAGATGCCAGAAGAGTATCACAGGATACTTATCAATGTTCTCACCATGAAAGCAGGAAGGCTGATACATATTTCTTAATAGCTCCTTTAATGGTAGGGACTACCATATTGCAATATGGTCATCTCCACAGTGGTCCAGATGGGCTTTACAGGAGGCAGTGACTTTGTTAAGCAGATGTTTCAGAGCTATATATATATATATATATTTTTAAGTCATAATCTTTTTTATTTCTCTGGGTGTTACTAAGTAAAATACGTCAATGTAGTGCTTGACATGTTCTTAAATTTGTTAAATTTTTGCTTACACTTTTCCTGTTCCCACAATAAGTTTTAGTGCCTGCCATAGCCTTTTTTAAGTCTCAATTAATATATGTAGTGATTGCCTGGTTATAAGGATGGAATGTAGAGAAATGAAAGGAAAAAAGGCATTTGGACAGAGCCACAGGTCTCTTCAGAAATTGCCTTCAAGACCTTGGGCAAGACACAAAGATGCCCTTCCTTTTTTATTAAGTGAAGGAGAGTGTGAATAAAGGAACTACTTTATGCAGAGATGTACTGAAATAACAAAATGAAAGCAATGGAACTACTGTAGTGGGACTATAATAAAGGTTAGAAGGCATTATTCTGATATTTTTAGAATTTAAGGCTGTTAAGTTTATGGGTCTGATTCCTTTTATTTCTTTGTGTGATTTGGGATTTGAATGTTGAGTGCTTATGGGTAGAAATTTAAACCCTCAGCGATGAGTGGAGCCCTGTGTGCTGTTTCAGCTTACACTGCTGGGGTTTGCTGGCAGACAAGCAGAACAATGGGGGATTATTTAAGAAGGTGGCATAACTTCAGGAGGCTCAGCAACAGATATTTTGGCTGCTGTCATGATGTCAGAACAGGGATTCAGTATCTTCTTGGCTGACAGTGGGAGCAGCTGTCTCTGCTTCCCACTTGTTGCAGTTCTAAGTGTACGTGTGTGTAGATGGCAGGGACTGTGCTTTTTAAAAGGTTCCTTTATTGTCCTCGAGGTCACTCCTGGACTGTAGCTCCAGTTATAGCAGAGATGAGTAGAAAACTCAACAACATAGTACAAGCCTGTAAATCTCACCCAGCAATAAATGACTGTGTCTAATGATTAAAGATCAGCTACTGAAGGATAGGAGTATCTGTTTCTTTTTAACTACAGTCTCGCTTTGCTCATTTTTCCTTAAAGACATTCTGGATGCAGCATGGCTATCTGCCATCTCTGTCTCAGAGATCCTTCTCTGATGTTCTCCAGAGTGCTTTGTTCTTATTATATCCTTCTTTTTACTGGAAGTTCAGTGTCTCTGGAGGGAGAAAGGGAAACCCATTCCAGGGAGCTCAGTGAGTCCTCCCAACAGGACTCAGCGAGCCACTGGCATCATGCAGGCCCTGCTGTTGCAGAGCTACAAGAGCACTCACAGCAAATGGATGATAATAAATAAATATCCTCTGAAATACCTCCAGTTATGCTACTGAGTAATAAATCATTGTTCCTTTAAAGATCGGAAGAGCG
>JAYDZK010000271.1:8520914-8582285 GCA_034509185.1 Euphonia xanthogaster | reverse complement strand
CAGGAGCATGAGGGCTGTGAAAGGCTGGGCTGAAGAACCACAAGGGCAGATGCTGGCAGCCTTCTGGAGTGGGATGGAGCTACTGTGTGTGGGTTGAAGCTTTCTGAAATTGTGTGGTGATCCTCTGTGGATTGTGTCCATCTCAACTGCAACACTGGAGGAGGAGGAGGCTGTAAAACGTGTAGATGACTGTTTTGCAAACAGGTAATTTTACAGTGGTCAAATATATTTTAAGCAGCCCAGTGAAGTAGTAAAATATGGGAACAGACTAGCTTAAAACTACATAGTAAGTAGTAATCAAAATAGTATTTGATTTTACAAGTGGGAAAACTCTGGGGAAGAAATTAATAATTCCTTTGAAAATAGGTTGGTAATTTCTTTAACCAGCCTTCTATCTTGTCTTTTCCTAAGCGCTTACCAAATATATGCTCAAAGGCTTTTTGAGTGACCAGTACAATCTGAATTTATTTTTTTTTTTCATAACTCTTCAGCAATTTCTTGGTTTATTTATTTTGGTTTTGATAGTACACATCAGGAAGCCATGACTCTGCTTTCATAAATTGTCTTTTTGTATAAAATAAAAAGTTTCTTAAGAAAAAAGAGAGGCCTTAATGATACTTTCCTAGCTGATTTATATGTAACTTGAGTTTAGTTAAAGGATGTGAACAGTGAGTCTTGGATCCTAATGAAGTTATTTGACTAATGCGATGTCTATCTTAGCTGCACTTTCTGCTGAATTTACTTACAGACTTATACATTTATTTGGATCTTATTCATGTGAAGAAACCTTCAGATGAGGGTTCAGAATTAAGTCAGTGAGAGTCCTCGTGTGCAGATATGTATTTTTAAGAGATATAGAATTATCACAGAGCCTGTTCTACGTTCCTGCAGGGGCATTTAAGGCTACAGAGAGTGTCTCCTGGGACTTCTCACGGATTTAATGTGTCTCAGGGTGCTTTGTTTTGCAGAGGGTGCCCTGGTGCTGTGCAGTCAGAGCCCCTGCCTGCACACTCAGCAGCAGTGTGGAGCATGCCCAGGATGGCTGCTGCAGAGCTGCTGGTAGAGCAGCAGATGCTCTGTGGCCATGGGTGTGCAGGGGCATGTCCTGGTGCACAGCCAGGCTGCTGTGAGAGCAGTGACAGTGGCCTTCAGGTCCCTGTGCAGTGCCACGAGCCTGGCTGCCAGCTCCTGACTGTGTTAGGAATGCCTATATAACCAACAGGTCAGGAATACAGATCTGCAAGCCTGGCCGGATGAAATTGAATCTCACTTGCCAAATGGGTCTCAAACAGTCTAAAGAAGGTCAGAAGAAGCTTGGAAGACTTTCAGCTCAACACATTGGTGTTTTGGGAAACTTCCTTCCAGTGTGAAGGAGCTACTTGGATGTTTGCTGTTTCTGAGTAGGTGGTACAGAATTCTGCTTTGTGTTCAGTCATGTATGCAGCTCCTAGGAAAGGATCATTATGAAGTGCTTACCCATTAAAATATGTGCCTGAATCCTTTTTTGGACTGAGTTTTGGACCCTAAAAAATTTGCAAGTTCAGTCATGTGTAGTGACAGAATTTGACTTCTAAATTCGCTTACTTAGTAACAAAGACTTGGTACATGCTTTTTAAAAGGGAAAAAAACCAATCTTTTGAGTAGTGGAAATGAAATTTAGGTATCTTGAGTGCTTTTCAAAACCTACCTTTGTGTATTGACTGACTTGGAACTGTGGGCATGATTTTCAACTGTTGGCATAATATCAATTGACATGGTAGTTTTCAAAAAATGTTACCTGGGTTTCTCCCTGTGCTCATGAGGTAGGTTGTTTTTTGCATAATGTTTTTAAGTGTTCCTTTCATAGGAAGACTGACAATTTATCTGAATTGCTCAAATATGAAACCAAGTACAAAAATTGTTCTGAAAAATCAACTTTTCAAAAAATCCAAAGAAGATAAATCAGTGATTTTGACACATAGCATTTTGTTAGGCTATTATGCTAAACCAGCAAGTTTGAACTGAGTATCACTATCACTTCCCTGCAGACATGGACTTCTATTATGGACTGACACAACTGTCTGACATTTAATGAAATGTTGGTTGGTATCAGTTTATTTCCTTTTTTTCATAAGGAGTAATTCAGTTTCTGGAAAAGTGAGTTTTTAAAATATTTTGCATGAAAATTCTGTTATTACTGGAAGAAGCCGTAGTTGTTGGAATGTGAAGTTGAAAGATCTCCATTATGTAATTGGTCCATTAAAATAAGGGCAGGCCCTATTATTTACTTGCCATTTAAACCTTAGTTAGAATAAAATGTATTCCGTCAAGTCGTTCTGATGCTTTGACATTAATTTACCATTAAGGCCAAGGACTCCTTTGCATCACGGGAACAGTCTTGCAGAATATGTATCCTTGAAGACTGAGACAGGCTGGGAAGCTTTTAATTGTATTTCCATGGCCAAGTTTAATTATTTTTCCCTTCCCAGTGTTGTGGGATTTTTCTTTAACATAATTCATGAATGGATTTCATGCTGAAATGTGGGCTCTTAACCCCACTAATTCAGTGGCTGGTGTTACGTGAAATAACTGCACTTCTCACTCTGCAGCCTTCAATAAATCACAAACCTTGCCCAGTTCCTGCTCTTTGTAAACTTTTCTACATGAAAACCCTTGATGAGAAGGGAAAGAGGGCTATATGCTAAAATGCTGGGCTGTCACTAGAAATTGTTGGTATGTTATGTAAACAGCCTGCATTAAAAATGCTGATTGAAATCAGCCCTGCCATCTTCTCATGGCGGATGAGGACAGGAATGAATTTAACTAGCTTGCATTTACAGCTTGCTGTTACCAGCAGCTCATCACAGGCTGCAGTAACCTGAGAACTGAGTAAATAGTTTCTCACTTAGCTGAAGGGAGCTTCGTGCTTCTGAGAGTAGAAGGTGCCAGCAGATCATGTACTAATTAGTTTAGAGCTCACTGCAGTGGGAGCAGGCAGAGGCATCATCTGTGGGCTGGACCCAGCCCTGGAACAGTTTAGTCTGTTGCAATCTTCCCCTGAGTCTTCAAACCTGTGAATGGTCTGGGTGGAGATGCTGCAGACCTGCAAACCTTGAATGCCTAAATCCACAGGCAGCAAACTGATGAGGAGGTGACAGCATCAAAGCAGTAAATGAATAAATATGAATACTAATATAACTTAATTATATTTTGTTGTTCAAAAGCTTCCCTGAGCATTGGCTGTGCAAAGGCAGAATGCTGGGTCAGGAACTAGCTAGCTATTTTTAGGAACACTGATATAGATTTTTCTTCATCCCTTTCCCAGAAAGCCGGCATTAACACACTGTTCCCCGAGTCCAGAGATCTTTCAGGGTTAAGATTTTAATGTTGGTGGTGGATCAATGACAGTTAGGTCATGGCCTAACACAAATGACACTTTCAGGAGCTCTGCCTTTGAACAGGAGAAAAAGATTTCAACTCATCCTCATGTAACTGCCATGAAATAATTCAGTAAAACAATTTAAGAGCTATTTGTACTTGGAGCGACTCAGTACATCAGACTTCACAAGAGCAAACTGATTTGATGAGTCACTGACTCTACAGATGCATTGGAATAGAATGTCATGTGATTTTATTTTTAAAATGAGAACATTTCAATGAACATGTGCAGACCTAAGTTCCTAAATAATAACCTCAGTGCAGTTCAGCAGCTTTCCACGTGAATGTTTTCCAGACAGTGGGTAATTCCCCAGGTATTGTGCTCTGAATTTGAGGGGACACTCAGGGGGCTCGTGCTGTGGGTTTTGGGGAGGCTGACAGCCTCTGTAATCCATGCCAGCAAAGGGTGCAGAAACATTTGCCTGCTGTTGCTGAAGTGCAAGGTTTAGGTGTGTGGAATAAGTGGTCCTGTTCATGCAGGTAACCTATCTGTAGGTGTGATGCTTTATTAAAGCTTCATTAGAGCTCTCCCAGACTGACCAAAGTTAATTGTTCTGTGTAACAAGTGTCACCTTGACCCCTGAGCTAAGCACACACTGAGGAATCAGCAGTTGAATCAAGACTAGATGGATGAGCAGCAGCCTTAGAAAGCTCAACAGTGAGGCCAGTCTCTGGGAGAGATTCTGATCCCTGTGATATGCACAATGTGAAGATGGATAACTGAGAGATACAGAAAAGGAAACCAGGGCTTCTGCATTGTCTGGAGAAGAAGCAAGAAAATGTTCCTTTTTTGGCTTGCTGTAAAGAATTTAAGAATCTGAGGGGTTTTTTGGTTTGGTTTTTCCCCCCACCCATCTCTTTTGTTATCATATAACCTTGTTGCATATCTCCTGATTACATTTATTATTTTTTTTTCTTGAGCTGAAGGTTGAGGTTTGTGGGTAAGTGGGGTTTTCTGGCTACACTGGCTGCTTTGCTTTGCTTCTAACTGAATTGCAGAGCGCTTCTTACCCAGGGCTTTGGCAGAGCTCTTTTGAGACTCTGTACCCTGGGGCCTCAACAGAGGCCATGCTAGTCAGCACACCTTCCAGGGCATGTCCAAAGGATGTCAGGGACAGATTTCATTTCAGGTGCCTAAAGGCTGGGCTGACAGATGCCAAGAGAAGCAGGATGATGTTCCTGTTGCAGATGGGAACTAAAAAGGCTGTCTGTGCTGGGCTCTCTGCTTGGACCCCGTGGGTCACTGTGCAAATGCCTATTCTGCTCTGTTAGCTTGGTTTGTTGATGAATTTGAAGGAAATATTTGGCAGAGTACCTGTAGTAATTAACAGTGGACTGTTCTCGGAATTCATCTTTCATTTTGGTCAGTAAAAAAAATATTTACTGCTTTATCAACATAATTTTATTCCACACAGCTGAAAATGTATGAACAACAAGCTACTTCACAAATCCAAACCAGATGTGTATAAGACATTCTGCTTTTCAATGTATGGTAATTCAAATGTTCTGCCTGGAAAAATTACTTTATTGAAACCAATCAGAGGAAAAAAATGTTTACACAGGCAACATTGGTGCTCTTTAAAAGACATAAATGACCATGATTGCTAGAGAGTGTTGTCAGAAATAAATGTGTCATTTGTTTTAAGATTTACAGTCCACCACCATTAGAGCGAGTTATTTCAAGACTGTTCTTCTTGGAAAAGAAGTTTCTGAAAATACCTTTTTTTTTTTTTTTTAATAGAAGGGAAGAAAGAATATGGATGCAGGTCTTGTAGTAGAAAAGCTTTGCCTCACAAAATATTAGAGTACATAATCTTGAATATATTAAATGTGCATAGGTAGGCTTAAAGTATTTTGAGTTAAATAAACTATTTTTTCATAGTGATTTCCTTACAGTACTCTGCACCCTAGTTGTTATTTTGGCAAGTTGCTTTTCCAGATGCTTCCAAAGGGAATGGTTGGAAAACCTTATGTTGCACAAGTATCCTAAAGTGGTTTTGGGGCATGAAGGACAAGAGGTACTCATGTGCATACTTAACAGAGCATCTGTCTCTGTCCAAGAGCATGTGGGTTTGAACCTTTTTGTTGGAGAATGTGTGGTTGGTTTTGTATTTTAAACACAGTTTGTCATTACATTAAATTTGAATTAAAAAAAAATTCGGACCTGAAGACAGGATGGATTTATAACTTGAAGTTCTGTGTTGCCTTTTTGGCCTCTGCTTGCCCTCACTTGCTGCATGCCTCTATTTTAAAGAGGAAATATGAAATAGCATTATTTATGATGAGAATTCTCATGCTTGCTTTCTTCAAAAGGTGAGTGATAGGATATCTCTTCAGGATATTTTCTTCTTGACATATTTCATTTAAATTTCATATTGAAGACACAGGTCCTTGGAGGTTTTCTAGGCTTCTCAACACAAAGCCTTGAGCAACTCCATCTAAATTCAGCATTTGACCCAGCTTTGAGAAGGATGCTGCTCTAGCAACCTCCCAAGGTCCCTTCCAACCTGCGTGCTGTGACTTTGTGCTTTGGAATGAGAAACAGCTTATTCATTACATTTGCACTTTATAAGCTGCTGGCCACATCTAAGGCTGGTGTTTTGGGTGCACATCCTCATTTGTGAAAACTTTGGTAAAAATGGAAATGACATTTCAGACGGTGGATGTAGAATTGTTCAAGTGTACTTGGTTTATTTCCTGGCTGTGCTGTAACTAGTGTGTGTCCCACCCAGTGCATCACTCTGTTTCTCTGTGGCTTACTTCTATTTCTGTTAAAGGTTAATAATTTTAACCTTTATTTTGTTTTCGATTACTTTTTTCCAGGACAAGGTTTGCCTCTGTGTTCTTTCCTGAAGAAAGGGGAAAAAAGCCCCAGACAGCTACTTTTGTTGTGATTTCATATTACTTGTGCTGGGGGTTGCCAGCAGCCACTGTCAGTGCTGTGCCTGTTCAGAAGTGATCCTGTCTGAGCAAAGAGGGTGCTTTTGGAAAACTGCTCTTCAAAAATAGGCTGCACTTTCTTCTCCCCCACCCCTGTTTGTGGGGATTTTCTGTGCCTTTGGGATGGCAAAAGTTTAGTGTTGAGGTTGGAAAGACAGAAGCCTCTGTAAAAGATAATATTCTATCTTTACCATTTTGAAGGCTTTCCTTAGAAGTGGGGCAAAGTGAAGATGGAGAGGGCAGAAAAATGATGGTATTTATATTCATGCTTTTCCAAATGGACTTGGGCTGGAATAGTGGGATTTTTTCTCTTTATATTTCCATTCCTTTCATAGTCCTGTAGTGTATCAGTCATGAGGCCAAAGAGCTGTTTTGCTACAGAGATTTGTTGAAGATGCTTTTCCCCCACTGAATATCTAATAAAACTTGCATCTAGTGGAACAAAGCTTTCTGTAGTGCTAACCTAGGGGAGGTTTGCATCCTCTGCTTAAACTGGAACAAGTCAAGAATTTTAACTGCTATCCAACAGTGTTTTATAAGCTGTGCTTGGATATGACACTTTAGATCATAGTAAATAAACACAGAGAATATTCTATCTGTGACAAACAGTGGATCTTAAAATGTTTCATATCATGAAAAAGATTTAAGATCAGTAACTAAAGTGCTGGAGCCTTTAACATCCCATGGTTATTGCTGTGTTTGAAACTAATGAAGTAGCTCTAGTTTTTCTTCCAGTACCTCTGTCTGAGTGAACTCCTGGTTGTTGGAATACCCATGTCACCAGGGGTACCCACAGCTCCAGGGGGAGGGAGCTGTTGTGTGTTACAGTTTTAAGATACTTGCTGAAGCACAGAGTAATTTCTTAGTCTTTTTCATGCTATAGCCTCTCCCCAGATAAAACTGAGATGAGATGCCAAAGTTGTTTACCAGCAATCCACCCCATAAATCTTTCACCAAACAACTGATACATTTACAAACAAGCAAGCCAGAGTGCATCTACGTAGCCACATGCATGCATACAGGTACAGGACTGCATTTTGATTTAAAACCAGGTGAATGGTGAGATTATTAGATTGATGGCATCAGGTTATCGAGCACAAATCCTGCACATAATCATCAGAAGTTATCCCTGCTGGCACCTGCCTGGTTCTATAAACAGTCAGACACTGATAGGAGCATTCTCCAGCCTACATTTTTTCACTGCTGCCACCAACCCATGCATATTATTAGCTCTGGCCTCTGTCCTGGTGAAACTAATCAGTGTTTGTGTCTGTACAGACTCCTGGATGCCATAATTATATGAGGAAGAGACTCAGTAATGAATGTAAAGCCTGCAAAATTAGACACCTAGTTCAGAATGGGATTGGGAAGTACATGGATCAAACAGTATGGAAATAGTGGAATTAAAAGCTGAGGAGGGAAAGAAGTTTTTAAGCCCTTTTATGGAGCTGCAGGAAAAAATAAAGGGGTGTGGGGGGAAGTTGTTTTGGTGTTATTTTTCTCAAAATCATTGCTAGGTCATAATCATGAACACTGTACTAAAAGCCTAGGTGTTTGCAATGACTGCATGTCTGCTTCTGCAGCCATAAAGCTTTTATTGAAAGCCATCTGTAAGGAAACTTGAGTAACAATCAGAGAGGAAGGTTACCTTAGTACTTCTGTGCTTTGTGACCCTTTGCATGGTGTGTTTTCCCTTAAAACTTGGGAGACGAATTTCCTAGGAGTAAATCTCCATTTCCTGCATTTTGTGAAGTACTCTGCATAGCTCTGATGCTAGACAAATAATATCAAATATAGCTCACAGCAGTATGGAGAATATTAACATCTACGAAGTGAGACTTCTAACTGGTTTTGGTTTTAGGGCAGATTCTGTCCTGGTTTTTGCTATACTCTGATTTTTAGGGATAGCTCAGAACACTAAACCCTCAGCCCTTGAAAGTTCTCCCTATGTAAAATGTGTCCCAGATACAAAAACTGAAAAAATTACAGATCCTCAGATTTCTTCTGGCATTTCAAGGAATGTTCAAAGTACACAGCTTTTGAAATAATGCCATAATCTGAATTGCTTCCTGGTGTGCTCCCAGTGTATTCATCTGTCTAATTCTGTGAAGAGATGGGAGGGTCTCACTCTCTGTACATTCTGCCTCCAGTGCTGAAGAGGGAGAGAAAGAAATAGAAGAGATGGTTGCTGGAGTTAGGAGCTCTGTGGGGGTGGACAGAGGGTGGGGCTTCAGTTCTTAATTACAATTCATTAAAAATTAAGCTTTACCCTGAGAGAGAGAGATGTGAAGTGTTGAATCCTTCCTGTATCCTAAAATAGGGCAGCAAAAACTTGCACACAAAAGCAAAATCTTTATAGGAGTGAAGTTCAGTTTTTTTCCAAAATGCCATGCTCGTGGCTGCAGCTGTTGGAAGGCTGAATTTCAGCCACAGTTTTATAAATGCACGAGCTCTCAGCTGTTTGCCTGGTTGCTCACTCTCCTCAGAAGTCTCGCATCTGCTTGATAATGCTGTGATGAAATGAGAGCCTGGGAAAATCAGCAGAAGTGGTTTCACTGCCCTGCTGCACGTGGCAGGGCTCTGCAGTCTCCGGCTGTGTCAGGCGAGGTTTCTCAGACCCACGGCCTCGTGATGCATCTGCAGTTGTGCTGGCATGGGAAAATGCAGCATCAGTGACCTGTTTACTTTCTGAAACAATCATTAGCAGCACTAATTGGCCATGTTAGGGTAGTTATGGATACAATACATGGATTTGGGGACACTTATTTGTTTCTTGGAACATGCCCAACATTAGCACTATTCAGATATTGATCCAAGTAGCCATGGTGTGTGGAACAGGTCTCTGGGCTTGGCTGATGCCAGCTGACACTTTATGCAGCCACAGTGGATGTCTCAAAGTCCTGATTTGCTTCCACACTGGCTCTTGGTGCTTCTGTAAGTTTTTCATGTCTAATAGTCAGTTCAGGTGTGGTACAGATCTCAGTACTCAAAAGCCACTTCCTTCTGATTGGAGCTGTGCCGAGATTTTCAGCAGTATCTGTATCTCGTGGGTGCTCAGATAAGCCTGCAAGCCTCATGATTAAGTGTGTGGCAGGGTGTGCTGCTGCCTTTGTTGTATGCTGAGCTCCAGCAGCTCATCTGCATCGACAGGATGAGCAGAACTGATGTGCTCTGTGTCTTGCTTTGCTATCAAGTTGCCACCTCAAACAAACTCTGCATGCAGTGTGTGTGCAAGTGGGAAGCTGGGTAATAAAGACTCAAGATGTTTGTTCTGTCTTTGAAGTCCTTGTCATCTAGTGGGAAGAGAATTAGCTAGCAGAAAGTATCATCTTGCATGTTTGACATTACTAAGGCAGTAGCATAAGAAAATACATAAATCTTCTGAATAACCATGAAGCATACTCAACTGGAGAAAATGGCAAGAAAATAGAGTAGCTGGCAAATGGAGAGATACAAGCTGCCAAAAGGGATGTGAAGCATTAATTCTACCATCTCAGGACTGATTTTTTTTTTTTGTTATATTTATTTTTAGAGCCACCAGATGCCAACCTTATTGCTTATGCAAACTAGATAGTCTGAAAATTGTTCTAGCTTGTTCTAGCTCACCCCGACCTCCAGTGCCCTACAGAGGCTGTTGCAGCAAAAATGAGATCAGCTTTAAGGAAAGAAATTCTGACTCTCTCCTTCTCCTAGATGTGGGTGTATGTCTTTCTTATGTGTGCCAGTGCCTGTTCAAGGGGGCTGGCATGGGATCTGTTTAAATAACCTTTTCATTTATGAAACTTTTCCCTGTGCAAAAGATGGCTAATTCAGTCTGACCGTGAAGCCAAAGATTTCCACTTTCTCTGCATGGTACAGAACTTCTGATGGTGTGCTTTCCCCTGCCCCCAAGTTTTCCATGCTTTTGCTCAGGTTTTAATTATGTTCAAACCATCACACATCTTCCTCTGCTTTTTAGAGCAGTCAGTCTAAATTTACTGTTGGCAAAAACAAATTGAAAGCTGAAGCAATGTAAAAATAACTCCTTTAAAGAAGAAAAAAAAATAAATTCCAGATTCAAAACGAACTACCTTGGAATTTCAATCTGAATGGGTGCTTCCAAACTGGGTTTAGATGTTAGGTTAGATGTTGGGGGCTCTCCCCTTTTTAGGAAGTGATGTCAGTAGCCTTGGTTTAATATTGGACTAACTGGAGAAGAAGCACTGGTATGTTTATACCCCAGCTTAAAGCAGATTATGTAACAGTTTCAACTGATTTGTGAAATGAATAGATCAAATATGTAAATAAATACTGGAGTATTAACTACATACCTGCAATTTACAAACTTAAAGTACCCCACGGTTTAATGAGTGATACTTCTTCAGCCCTGGGTTCATCTCACCTATGTCTCATGTGTTTGTTTGTTTGTTTTTGGTTTTTTTTTTTAATGCTTAGTGTTTTTCCTGAAGGAACCTGTTAGCTGTTTGTGTGAGTAGGTTTTTGTTGTACTTTCTTGACGTTCTGAATTTCCAGCATTTTTGTTTGTTAGTTGTATTTTTTACTTTCCTTCTCCTGCCTTGTTTTTTCTGACCCTTTTCCAACCTGCTAGCCCATGTCATTTATATTTGGAGGAATTATGCTTTAGCATCTGATTGATTGATTTATTCTTCTTTTTTTTGCTCAGGCTCTCATGCCACTTCCTTTCCTGGTATCGTTGGTCAGAACTTGCACCAATAAAGCAATCTTTGCTCTGGGAAGATTTACTTGGGAGAGCAGTGGGGTAGATTGTAGAGGAAATGACCTTTGTGTTTTCTTAGGAATGACTAAGAAGCAAATCCATCTTGGTGTGAGCAGAGAGTTGTGCCTTGGCTCTCCTGGTTAAGCCCTGAATTTGAACCTGGATAAACTGGGTGGACTATTTGTGTCAGGAGCCACTGTTTGAATCCACTTTACCCATTGTTTAAAGCCTCACATATTTAAGAATATATGTACCTGTTGGTGTGACCTGGGCAGTAGTACAGGAGAATAGTTTAAAAGGCAACATGACAGGAAAAGCAAAGTTTGAAGTTAACCATTCTTTGGAAGAGGAGGGAGCAAAATACTGTCAAGAGTATTTCTGCATGGACTTCTTTCCACAAACCTGAAATGGGGATGCTGTTTGAAGAGTTGATTAGTGGTAGGGTTCATCTCGTGTGAGCTTCTGACAGTGATTACTGAAGCATTTTGAAACTGCCTTATCTGATTTATCAGCTGATTTTTTTTTTTTTGGTCTTTTTCCACCCTTCCAAGAGTAGCAGTTGTGCTTTCCAGAGGATATTACTAGGATTTTTGCTGTTGCTGCCAAAGATCTTCTGGCACGAAATCGGTGTCTGAGTCAGCTTTGTAACATGACAAATTCAGAGGCAGCTGCAGTAGTGATAAGTTTGCTGCCTAGTGGGCAGCTTCTGAGTAGACAATAAATCCCCTACTAGTTATAAAATGTCATTAAAAGTGGCCTAACACAATAATGGTTGTGAAATACTGTGCTTATTTCTCTGGTTAGCAGGTTGAAAAATGTGTAAGTTCTCTAAGTTAGAACAGTTATTCAGTTGTTGTATATAGCAGCTTTAAAAATCAGAAGCCATGGGAAGAGGATCATGTAGTTTTCCTGTTATCTTTTCTCACCCAATTGTTCCTGCTCATATTGTATTCTCATATTTCAGTGATCACATCTGTTGCTTGTACATATGGTTTTCTCCAATGAGGTGGCACTAGAGCAGTGTGTATATGATGCATTTTCCAATGGGGAGAATTTACATTGGAATTAGGCTGCCGTTGGAGGTGCTCAGTGTTGCATTTCCAGAACTGGACTTTTGTGGTTGTTGTTCTGTAATTCTATTAGGATTATTAATGCTGCAGTTTGGGAGTTAAACTACTGGTTTAATTTGCTTTTCCTTTCCTGTACTGGTATCTTCAGTCAACCAGAGCCTGCAGTCCTACTTTTTATGTCTAATTATGTTCCATTTCTGTGCCCCAGCCTACATTTAATTTGCACAGAAGTGGAAATGGAGTTGTCAGTGACATCTCACAATGACTCTCCTCCCCCTTCCTTGAGCTATATCAGATGCCAACACTGCTGATTTGTTGAACCTCAAGCTGTTTTGTTTAGCAGTGCAAAGCTGACTGCTTTGCGACCATCAAACCCGTACGGTGAGAACAAAGTGCTTGTGATGTTGCCCAAATTTCTCATGGGTAAAGGTAGGAGATATTTCAGTTTCAATAATATATTGGCTTAATCTGAGTAATGAAACAAGGATGCAACTTCAGTATGTGAAATTTCATGTTCTCTGCTAGCTAACACTGTAGATAACCTAGGTTAACAGGGATTTGCTTTGATTCAGGACTGTAGGAAAGCAAAGCAATACTTCTGTTTTCTATTTCAAGGCTAGTTTTGTTGCAAGATGAATGCTACAGTTGTGCTTAGTCTGTATTATCTAAATCAATTAATTGCAGAGTGGAGAGGACTGAAGAGTGAGAATGCATCTTGAAGCTTCTCTGAGAAAGAAGAAAAGCTGCTACAGATGTTTCATTCTTCTCCTTTCCTAATGCAAAATAGGGGAAGATCACAAATCTCATAAAATGTGGCTACAGTGCAAATTTGTTGACGCTGTTTTAACATTGCCTTTATCCTTTCTGACATTCAATAGTGGTGGCTTTGTTCTGTCCTGCTGTTTTTGTTGTAACTTGAAGTGTGAAAGAAGGCTGAGGTTTGTGTAGCACTGAATTTACACTGCTAGAAGCCCACCCTGCAAACCTCGTGTTTTGTGAGTTTGTGCAGCATTGGAGGGGAAGACTGACCATTGGATTTATTTGTCCTACAATTACACTGCTTTCTCAGGTATATAAAATTAGAGGGTTGGTAGGTTTTTGTGCATTGCTTTGGTGTGGTTTGGTTTTTTGTAAGCTCTAATTTAAAAGAATATATGGTAATTTTCCTAAAAAAGGTTTAGAGGTGGGAAGGCAGAGTGTAAGACCTACAAAGTCTGTTTAGTCATTAATGAATGGAAAATTAACCTGTTTTTGAGGACATAAAAATTCTAGTTAGTCTCAGTTCTCAGGGACGTATTTTTTCTTCATGATTTCCAGTGGGATTAGGTAATTACTGGAATTTTTTAATCATAGCTTTTGCAACTATTTTATTGAAGGATGCCTGGTACAGGACTATTCAGTTATGTAAAACCAGAAAACCACAATTCACACCAAAACAAGCGGATTCTACAGAAAAAAGCAGGGTATGTGTACTGCACAGCACTCTGCTTGCCTGCAGTAATGCTTCAGTCGCTCAGATACGATTAAGGATGAGCTCTGCCATGTCCAGAAATGCCCATAACCCCAGAAAGCTCTGGCAGCTGGAATCTCTGGTGAGATGCACCTCAGGGTGCCACTGTGTCAGTGCACAGGCAGTGCAGGAGACCTTCTGTGGCTGATGGCAACCAGAGCTCAGCAGCAGTCAGGGCTGCTTTGCCTTGATGCCTGTATGCAAGGCTCTGTGTGTGCAGCAGGCAGGGAATTCCTAGAAAAGGAGTAGATGCTGGGGTGTTAGATTTTTATTTTTTTTTAATAAGTCATTGAAAAAATGCAGATTCTAAGGCTTGAGTGCTTTGTGTGCTTCTGGTGCTCAGGTCTCAGAAGGAGTGGGAAGAACTTTTTAAGGCGTGGACAAGAGGGACCATGATTCACTCATTTACTAGCTTGCTGTCACTGGTAAAAGACTGAATTATGTGTACTCTCTTGGTGGTTGTGGAAGGATATAACTGCTGTAAAGATTATTAAATGTGGAAGGCAAATAGGTTAGACTTCCTTTTGGTGGCTAGATTTGGTGTTAATTAGGTTTCTGATGCTTCTTGGCAGCATTATATAAAAGAGCTGGGTGCATGTTTCCCCTTACTTGCCAGTGAGCCATTCTCTAAAGCACCTCCACCATAGGAAGAAAATATATACTAACTTTGAATTTAACACTGAAATTAATGAACTAAATGCACTGAAATGGGAAATGCTGATTTTAACTAATATTTACATCTCCTGAAACTCAATAATCAAGCATTTAGTTGATTGCATGTGCGACCCTGTGATACTTTGCTCAGGGTGAGTATGGTGACAGGCTATAAAATTAGAACTGTGGAGCACATGGGATGTAGGAGCATTTTTGTGCTTCCAAATGCAACTTTACTGTGTTGTGGCTTGTGGAGACTGGGGTGAAAAACAGGAGCCCCACCAGAATAGTACTTGTAGCAGTGCTGCTCCCAAGAAAAATTTCAGAGTGCATTATACCCTGTCCTCATCTAAGTGTCTTTCCTTATAGCCCCAAACTCTGTCTTCTCTTCCCTTTGCTGCTTGCTTTACCATTACCAAGAATATGTATGCTGGCTTTTTGCACTAAGGCTGTGAATTCTTTAATGAGCAGCCAGCCAAGAGTTGCAGTTTTTAAACTTTTGTACCAACATAGCAGTCTCAGTTGCAGGGAATTTAGCAGAAAATTCTGTTTCATTTAATAGGCAATATCTTAGATTTGTATCACAGATGTTGAACTCATAACTCATAATTTAACTCATGTTAAATTGAAGATCAGAGGGGGATGCAACTAAATTGATTTGCATATGAGCCAAAGGCCAAGGATTCATGAAATAGAAAAAAATCATGCTTGTATTAATTTGTGAAATTTTGCAGAATACTTGTACAGATGTTAGGATATTAGATGTACCTTTGCTATCTCTGGTCAAACTGAGCCCAACTTGAGTTTTGTTGACTGCAGTCTGGTTTCTGAAGCTGTGGTAGCCCACCAAGAGCCTCATTATCCAGCTCTTCCTTAGCACAGCTGGCTGGTTCTTGGCTGTGCTGAAGCAGTGTGTGTGTAAATGAAAAAGCTATGTGTGATTTGCCTCATTACTGGCAGTGGAAAATGCTGGCCAGTAAAGCTGAGCAGTTTGTTGTGCTGGTAGTAAAGACAAGGGGATTTGCAGTGTGTGAACTTCTGGCAGTGCCACATCAAAAACAGGTGGAAAATTGTTCTCCTTACCTGATAAAAAGAGAAATCCTCTGAGGTGATCCACGCACAAGGACAGAGCAGTGCAGGTTGAGGGAACTGTTGCAAAGGCACTTCACCTTGTCATGCCCATCCACTTTCTGGATGGGAGACTGAATTAAAAGAAATAAAGTGAGGAGAAGAGATTTAAAAAATAATGCATAATTTAGAATATGTGGGTTTCTTTGTGAAAGGAAATGTGGAGAGCAACGTTAATGCTTCATAGCCTGACTTTGCATGTCAGGGTGTCAGAATTATAAATGATGTAATGAATAAATTTTAGATTGCATGCCTTGGAAATATGCTAAGAAGCTAAGAGTTAAAATAGCTTTTCTTATTTTCCTTGTTTCTAGTCAGTGTACTGTTTGACCTTTTTCAGTTCCTTGGAGAAAGAGCATCACTGCCAGTCCAACAACCTGCTCATATCTTCTTGATACTTAACATTTTAATGTAAAAATACTAATTATTTCCCCAGATAACTGGAAGGGTTCTTTTTTTCCATTAGGTATCTCTCTCTAAGCCTACAGTGACTATAAGAAGTGATTTATTAAATCACTTGAAAGCACGGTGCTGGGTAGTTCCTGTACAACTTTAAGGAAATGGTAAATGATCCAGAAAAGTAATAAACCATGGAACATCCATCAGGCCAGTGTCCCTGCCTTCTGGAGCCATTGGCCTCTGGTTTTTCCCTTTGCTACTGCTTACCATCAAATTGTATCAAATCACTCAATACTCTTGTTTCCAGAAGAACTTTCCTGTACCATATTGTGGAAAGATGTGCAAATGCAGATTGTTCCAGATCTGCAGCTGAAAAGGCATTGCTGCCCAGTGGGGGCATTTGCCAGCTGCCATTAGCCATGAGACTCCCTCTGTCAATGCATTTCTCTCTTTAGCAAGAGCTGGGCAAGCTGAAGTCTCTGCTTGTTCTAAAAGCCATATTTGCCTTCCAGACCTGAGGTTTCTGTCATTCCCTTACTCTCCTCTGGTCCTTGCATCTAAACTCCCACCCCCACACAAGGTTTCACAGGCAGAGGGAAAAGGAAGGCAGCTGTGATACAAGAAATAGAAAGATTTGGAGGACTGTTAATTTGGTCTTTTACTACATGTAACAATAATTGTAACACCACTTTTATGCTCATGTTGTGGCAGTACTGAATTATTCAGGTCATTTAGTTTTCTGTATTTTTTTCTTCTTGATCTGATTCACTGGATTTCATGTGAGGTGGGTTTTTTGGTGGTTTTTTTTTAGATATCACAGATGTATGCTACATCTGCATCTTCTAGCATCTTTTAAGCTACATGGAGTTTTCTGGTTTGGGGTGCTCCTCCTACGTTTTGCTAGCACCTCTAGAAGTCTGTATTTTATTTTTAAAATTAATTTGCTATTTTGCTTTTATGCTCTAAATTTAGCAGTTTTTCTATTTCTCTGTTTATTGGAGATTGTTTCCTAGAGCTATTTTCACATCCTCACGAGGGTGCCCCTTTTTGGTGCAGTTGTGCCATCCAGTCTCAAGGGCTTTTGGTGTCTCCAGAGATGCTGGGATGGGTGGGACTGCTGGGGTCAAAGAAGAGAGAAGCCCTGGTGGGGGTGATGGATCCACTTCTGGCACAATCTCTATGTGCTGCTTTTTCACTGATTTCCTCTATTAGCATCTTTTAGATCATTTAATAAGTCCAACTGAAGGATAACTGAATGCATTTGATTGATAAAAGCACTCTGTGCCCAGAGAGCCCATCAGAACTGTCATAACTCAATTTCAGAGCAATCCTTCACTTTGAACACTAAATCCTTTCAGAGTCTTAGTCACTGCTGTTTCTTTGGCTGCTAGACACCCAACTTCTGGCCCTTTGTGTCTCACAGGGCTCTCTCCTGAGTCATTTCCCATTTGTTCAGCTTTCCCTGGTTTCAGTTGGAGCAGCACAGGAGAATGCAGGCTCTGATGTGCAAATTGCCCACACAGAGATGAATTTCAGTGGTGTTTAGGGTTCAGTGTTTATGTTCTGGCAGATGTGATCAGATGTTACCTTTCAAAGTGATACTGGCATTATTTCCTTTTCTCCTTTTGAATTAGTTATGACAAAGCAGTAGGTGGTCATATTTTCGTACATTCTTTTTAGAACTGATGCTTGGATTAGTTTGATTTTTTTTAGGTCATGAAAATGAAGGGATTATTTTATATTTCAGAGCTTTTTGCATCAAGTAAATAACACGTGATATTTGCAAATAACTTGCTAGTAACTTGAAAATGCTTCCATATGTTCCCAAATGTTTTTCAAGAGATGCATTAATACTTGTGTGTAGTGATTTCAACCTGCAAAAACATTTAGAAAATATGAACAACAAGGTCACACTTAAAGAATTAATTTAGGAGCTGCTGACGAGGGAGCATGTGTGATTTTTGGAGAGATGACTCTTACAGAGTCTGTGTTGTCTCTGCAGTTGTGCAGGTGATGCTGTGCTCTGGTGAGATGGGAGAAAAGCACTCTGTGAGGATGTGCTGGTTGAGTTTATACCACATGAGCTTTCTTAGGTCATCCTCTCAGTGAAGTGCCAAGGGAAGACACTGGGGCTGCCTCTGATAACAATTCCAGTCTGGCTGGGAAGCCAACACCTGTGATGACATTGTTTTGGTGCATTGGCTGAGTTTTCAGTTTGTTGCTAAATTATACAATTTTTTCATTTGAATCTGGAGGATAATAGAAAATCTTTAACGAGTCCCATATCTGTAGCACAAGTTTGTTTTATATCATGATGCAATCGAAGTTTTGAAAGTGTTATTGGATTAAAAGCAATTTTCCCTGGCACAAAAATGGCTAAGGGGTAGCTTCTTGAATAATCAACATCCAGAACTCTGTTGCTTGTTTATACAAAACTGCCTCTCTAAAGGCAAAAAAATACTTTTCCTGTTTTTAATTAAGCTTTTGGTTTTAATAATATATAAATATATGCAAAAGAGTTCAAGTAAGTTCAGAACAAGAAGTCTGTTATTATTTTAAAAACATGAAGTTTTCTTTTTTCTTTTTAATTCTCATAATTTCTTACTAGAATTTTTAAATTTAATTATTCCATGGCGAAGGCCAGCTAGTGTTCAGGTAGCACTGATAAAGCAAAATCTCTGCATTAAAAACGGCAATGTCTAGAATGTTTTCTTTGTAAATGTCAACAACATAGGAAAGAGCTAGCATCAGCTAAGGCTAAATCAAAATAAACACTAAATATTTATGCTTTCCCTTCCTTCTGCCTTAAGGAATATCTGCCTAGGTTTTGGTATTTTCTTCCCCTACCCACCTCTTGTTTTCCAGGGCCAGGAAAGGGACTCTCTCACATCTGAGAAGGGAGTTTTTTTCCAGTAGGGGGAATAATGGTGGCTGGAGGTCCGACCTCCTTGTTTCTCATTGTCCTGGGCTTGGTGAACATTTCACATGTAGATTGCCCTCTCATTGCACATTTTGTAATCAGTGTTGTTGCTGTTACTATTCCCTTTCTTTTCTCCTTGCTGTTTCCAGTAAATTGCTTTTATCTCGACCTGTGATCATTGCCTTTTGTGTCTCTAACTGGAGAGGGACTAGGGGAAGCACTAAACTGGGAAATAACCTTCCTAAACCATGATACTTGCAAAAGCACAGGAATAAAAATTTTAGGTTCTATGTTTTTTAAGTTCAGTGAGTGAATAAACAAAATCACATCTAAACTATTCTGTGTGTAAGTTTCATTTTTTATGCAAGACTTTTTCTAGTTAGGGATACCACGGACAATTCTGAGATATCAGGAGAGAAGCACTAGATGACCCTATAGGAACTTCAGGGAGCCCTGCTTATACTGAATCATTGTAAATATATTGCCATGGACTTCACCAAACACAAAATTTAACTCATTATATTCTATTACCTGACATTTTATGCTGCCTTCTTTGTAGAATGCAGTAGTGCTACAGGAATATATTGTTAAAAATGTTGGGGTTTCTTAAGAAGGTATTTTTTTGATAGCTAGAGTTATATTTTCAGAGGCAGTTCAGTTGTCTGTATCTGGCTTATTTTTTGCAGTGTGTTTAGGAATGGGATCAGGGATTTGAAATAAGCATCTTGCTTTTTTGGTGCCTCGGTAAGGAATGGTTCTCTGGGACATGATCAGTTATAAATGGATAAAAAGATAAAGGAAAAGCCAGTTTGCATGTTGATACTGAGTCTGTAAAGCTGGTAATACCCCGTGGTAGTCAAAATATGTGGCATTTGAAAAGTCTTTTAGTGTGTGAGTGCTGGTGTTAAAATGAACCATGTCTTAATATTCCTTGGTGGAAATGCAGGGAGCATTTGCCTTTCCTGTGTTAATGACTCTGTAGCTGCAGAGTTTGGGTGCCTCCCTGCTAGTTCACAAAAGTTACACAAGGCCTTTCCAGCTCCTGTTCTCCTGGGTCATTTTTCTCCCTGCAGCAGCTTATGTTGGCTGCCCGGAAAAAATGTTCACAGTGAGAGCCAGGGAGCGTGGGCATCATTTACAGCCAGCACAGGGAAGTTGCTTTGTTTGAGATGCAAGCAGTAAAATCTGTTTCTGAGGCTGGAATGCTGCAGGACAGATGTGATGGATGGGAATGGCTGCTGCTGCAATCTGTGCAGCAGCAGCTGCCCTGAATGCTGCTGTTTCCCAGGATATTTTAAATCTTGCATTCTTTCTTGGCCTGCGTTTTTCCCTGGCAGTTACAGGTGTAGCAGTATCAGGGCATAGCACTGGAAACACTGCAAGTGGTGGCCTTGAAGGAGCAAATAGCATTTCTAGTTACCCATATCATGCCTTGAAGATCACTCAAAAATCAGCCATCCCATGCTGGTATAAATATGATGACAATGAGGCAAGAATGCAACTTCACTGATAGTTTTTAGACTGTTTTAGACCTCAACAAAATAAAATGTTTTCTGTAAACTCCCTACTGATTTTTTTCAGCAGTCCCAAAGATTGAATGTTTTTAGAAACCAACTCTGTGTTTATAAAAGATCTTGAAATGTGAATGAAATTCTGGTTCATTTGATTGCACAGTGGTAACTGAGGGTTGGCAGTGACGGATCAGTTTTTGGAATATGGGAATCCTGTGTAAATATCTGCTGAAATAGTAAGGCAAGAAAAATAAGAACAAGAGTGCCTAGAAATTTTTCATTCCAACTTAGTTGGAAAGATTCCAGCAGAAATCAATATCCACTGCTGCTTTTGCATGAAGCACCTGGACTCATGGCAATTAAAATAAACGAAAAAATACCTTAAGTAATATGCACTGAATTCAGGGACATCCGAATGCTAAACAGAAATTCCCCTTTGTTACTTATAAACATTTGGGACAGTTACCACAGTCCCAAAGACTAAAAAGTTGAAATACTAAAAATAAATTAAGGAGCTGTATTTTTCAATTTTACGAATGCCTAGGTTTTATAGGTTTTTTTTTTTTTTAATCATTAGAAAGTCAAACATCACAATACAATGGTGTTTATTTACCAGGCTTCTGAAGCTGTGAAGGACAGTTCCACCATGGAAAAGTCAATTCAGTATTTGGTTAGGAGTAAAATAAAACAAGACACAATAGGATTTATTATTTATTAGATGAAGGATCAGGAAAACTGTGCAGTCTCTACAGTGTTTTCTGTTGTTTTGTACTTTCTGTAGTTATGTTTAGAACCAGTTTTTACGTTTTGTTTTTATCAATATTTAATGAAGCTGTAGCAGAGTTTGTGAATGCAACATAAAACAACAGCAGGATTGTAACTTTCATGAAACTCATGTATGGGATAAATGAGTTCTCTCCAGCAGAAAGAACCCAGCAGCTCCAGGGATGTCTAGGATATCAGTTAGTGACACAGCTTTGGAGTGCTGGTGAATGACCTGTGAGCTCAGACACCTGATCCCTGCAGCCAAGGATCTGTGCACAGATCAGCTCTAAGGAGAGTCCCTGTGCATCGACCTGCTTGGAGTTGCACAAATATTCCAAACCAGAAAAGACTCTTAACTGAAAAGTGACTTTTAATGGGATTATTTATTAAAAAAAGAAAAAAGTTAACAATTCTTGAGTACTTTTCAACATTAGGAGTGCAGATCAAGGAGCTGCCATAAGGAGCTGCCAGCATCATTGTTACCTACAGCTGTTTTACTTAATTTGAAAGGTGAGGGACAAAACACAAAAGAAAAGCTTGAGATTGTGTCCAAGTGGAGAAAGTGAAGTAATGCAACTTCTGCCCATTTATAAATAAAACGCAAGGATTGACTAATATTAAACAGAGGAATCATTAAAATAAAGCGGAACAAAACTTCTAAGGAATCTGTTTCATCTAAAACTTTGAAATGCTGACTCTGGCAAGGTGTTCTTGATTTAATGATGGTAGAGTAGGAGTCTCCTGCACTTCAGAGCTGTGCTCTGAGAGTTCACTGCCTCGCTGCCTCAGCCACGCTGGATCCCCCTCGTCTTGCTCCTGTCCTTTGGGAGCCCCTCAGATTCCTTTGGTCTGTGTATTGTACCCCTTCATCAAGGTGTTTGCACAGATTGCTTCCTGAGAGCAGGCTCACTAATGCAAGTGTTGTGTTCCCTAAAGCTGGATCAAGCTGACTTTCTGCTCATTGAACAGTTTTACTTAGCTTCTGTAATTGTCAGGAGTGCTTTCAGATAACCTCACCTTCTGTTTTCCATATTTTAAAGGGGTAGGACTATAACTGGTTGCTCAGGTTTATAGTTATTTTTTGCCTAATCAAATTTTAAATGGTCATTTTAGTGCTCCTGGGTAAAACTGACCTTAAAAAATGACTGGGCTGCTTCTTTTCTATGTGAGGATTTTATTTTTTTTTACATTAAAGCTGATCAATCTTGAAATGCCAGCAGTGAGATGCTAGTCTCACTTATAGATGTTTGCATCTATAAACATCTTGTATTGTCTCCAAAATGCAACTTGATACATTTCATTAAAAACATGGTCTCTATTTGGCCTGCATCTTTTTTTGTAAGTGCTGCTACTGGGGACAATGGCACAGGCATTTGTTCTGAATCTGTAAAAACATTTGAGGAAAGACTGTTAAGGTTTCTTCCCAGGATATTTTTTCTCTCCACTGAAAACACTAAACTACAACATTTTCTCTCTGGAGAGGAAAAACAAAGTGTTGCATACAAAGAATAGGGTGTGGATTTTCTTACTGTTTTCAAATGTGTTTAATTATCTTTACTTATCTTCTGTCATTTAGTCTGCATATAAGGAAAACTTCTGGAGGTGTTTTATTAATAATATGCTGAGAACAAAGAGTTACTTTGACAATTTTTTGGGATTATCTGAATACTCTTGCAGAACTGTAGTTACAAGTATATTGTTACAGGTTCAGTATTTTTGTTCTCAACTTTGGTGTTAGTTTGGTGGATATTTACCTTGTATTCAGTGATGAGCAAAGGCAAGTTCAAGTGTTTGTATAACTTTGAGTTTGCAGGGTTCTGAGTCTGTTGAGCACTGCTTCATTTATTTGACAGCAGTCAAATATTTTGTGATAGGCTGTAGGATATACAATGAAATAATCTCTTTCCATTTCAGTGTATATCAGGTCCTGCAAAGTGATTAGGAATTTAAACTTTTCAAATTAAGACTGAATATGAAGATTCAACCATGGCTCTGTGGAAATAATGATCTACTTTGAAAATCACCCTTCATTAGACAAAACCTTGTAATAGTAAAGAAAATTAAAATATGTGTCAGGCATCTTCCTCTGAAAACTGCACTGTATTGTTGATCAATCCAACTGGATTGGCAAGGTTAAAGAGTTTTATTAGAAGACAGGAATGATAGTTCACCCTGACATGCTACTGTCAGTCTATTCCAAATCAAATTAACTAAATATTCCAAAGGTGCAGCCAACAGTTCTAGGCTGTTTCTGTAATCAAGCCTTTTTTGGGGGTGGGCTTACATACACCTACAGATGGTCTGTGTGAAATGGCACCATCACTGGTACATTGCTTCTGTCTGAGTTTTAGGTTGTTTTTTTGTGACTGGTGATTCAAATTAGTGTTGACCTTGGGTGTTTGGCACTTTTTTTCCCTCTTTCATTATAGTTTGTTTTTGTTATTTTTTTTTGGTGGTGGTGGTGGTTTTTTTCTTATAATTTGTATTAAGTACTTTTGGTTTCTATGTAAAACAATTGTATCTCATTTCAAGCCATGTTTTGGTGTAGTAATATGAAAATATTGTTCTCGTTAAAGGACACAAACCAGGTATCTTTACATTTGAGCAGGGAAACCTTGGAAACTGGTTGTGGTTGAGAAGTGGTTGAGATCATACTCCAACTTTGCTGCAGTCTGGTTGGTTTTTCTGCAGGTATTTCTTGTGAATCTTTGAAGAGAGCTGATTGCAAATAATGCTGCAGTCAAAGGGAGGTTGGCATGCCCTGTGCTTTCCATTTCTTTTAGCCCGTGTTTGATGTCACTGGGCCCAGTGTGATCAGATTGATTTCCCATGTGCTGCAGGAATACCCAGTATTTATCCTTACAGCCTTTCTTTGCTTTGCCTGCTTTCTCCTCAGACACCACAACGTATTCCACGGAGCGCTCGGAGCACTTCAAGCCATGCAAAGACAAGGACCTTGCTTACTGTCTCAACGAGGGGGAATGCTTTGTGATCGAAACCTTAACGGGGTCCCACAAACACTGCCGGTAAGTCACCTGCCAGAAAGTGCCACAAAGGCCTTCTGCCTCGGGGAGGAAGCATTAGGAAATAAAAAAAACAACCAAACGTTCAGCTGTAGAATGTTGGGAAGCAATGGAATTTTTTTTCCTCCAGTTCAACTGCATCCCCCTTGCAGCTGGTGGGATTTTTACTAGTCTGTGGTAATCATAAATAGAAATGTGTAGATTCAAGAAGCAACATTTTGATCTTTGCATAGATAAGAAAAATCTTCAATATTCTATTTTCTAATCCTGTAAGGACTACTGTTTCATGTTGCTGGTTTTTTTACATATGAAAGTCCTATATTCCCCTACACACCAGAAGCATTCCTTTATTTTCAGTACTCCAGCTAGAGTATTTGACAATAACTGTACGTGCTGTTAATTGAGAGGAAGGGCTAGTAGTTTTAAGAATTAGGGGTTCTTTAGTTTAATTACTGAAAGATAAACTGGACTATGATAGCCATCTGAACCTGCTCTGTAGCTGCTGTACACTTTTATACTCCTGAACTTCTGCTATTATGCAAGGCCACCTTGAGTGTATTTAAAAGAATATCAGAAAAGAAAGCCAGATCACTTAGTAGTAGTATTATTATTTAGCCATGGAGGCCAGTAAAAAAGAGTGCCATGCAGAAGGAATACTGCAATATCTTCCTAAAGGTGTGGATTTTAACACACATATCCACCAGACCCCCAATTATTTGAGCAGTCTTTGAAGCAGAAGAGCAGGTTTCCATTTTGGACTGCTCGTGACCTAATTTACTCCTGTGATACTGTGTATGGCACACAAAAGGGGTATCTGAGATACACTTGTGCCACTTGGGCACTCATATGCCCAAATTCTAGTCTGAACACCTAAATGTATGGTGAACTCCAACATAAATACTAAAAAGTGTTCAGGACAGAACATTTCCTGAAGGATTTGGGACTTGAGCTACTAAGTCCCAATAAAAGCAGAAGCAAAAAGTTGCAAAGTCACATGTGCCTGGCTTAAAAATGGTAATTTATGAATTTAAAGATTGATGAAATTCTGCTTATCGTCAGAAGAATATTTCCAAGATTTTAACTTTTTTATACAATAGTGGTGATTTTTCCCATTCAGTTGTGTATGGTTCAGTGATCATTCATTTCCCTTCTTTATGTTTTTGTATGGCATGCTTAAATTAAATATTGTGATTCATTTTATTGTGGAAAATTGATGTCTTTTTTTGCTTCCATGATAATACTAGACAGATTTTTTTTTTTTCTCAAAGCAGATGAGATTTTTTGGTTGTTCTTAGAAATGTCATGAGCTGTGAAGGGAATTATATCACTCAATTATTTAAGTGTTTCTCATAGCATATTCAAAGTGAACAAAAATACTATAAAATAGCAGAGAAAAATGGATGTAAATGAGAATTTTTAAATTGGCTGATAAATTTAGTAGCTGACCTCTTTAAACAGACTGGTTTTGTAAACAGACTGGTTATGTAACCAATTTAAAAATTTGCAGGAGATATCTCTTAAGAGCTGCATTCTTTGCTTTTTTTTTTGTTTTGTTGGCTTGTTTGATTTTCAGGTTCTTTCCTACTGGCTTTGCCAAATTCTCTTTTATTTCCTGTAATTCTGATAGTGCAGCCTGGCTAATGGTTAGAAGTTTTCCACCCAAGCTTTTCCCTGTTAAGTCAGCACTCTGGCTTGCAGAGTTTTCATTCTTCCCAGCACCTTCCTTGTGTTATCCTTCCACAGGGAAGCAGCAATATCTCTGGGAGTCCCTTGGCTCCAGTGTGTTTGAGGTTTTTGTTGCCTGTACAAGTTCCAGGCACTGGCACATTCTCTGGGAATTAAACACCTTTTTTATAGTGGGCACTTTGAATAGTGCAACGCCAAAACACCCACAGAAGGCAACAATTTTCATATAGCAAAAGAAAATACATTTTAAAATTTAAAGGGTGATCAGTTGTAGTACTTTGTTTAGTTTTCTAAGGACCTAGGACACTGCAAGAAACAACTTGTTCAGAATCACTTTTATACTGATAGGTTTGTCATTAATGGGGAGAAATCTTTAGATTTGGCCCTTAGCTGGTGTATCTCTACCTTGGTAGACTGAGGTGTCTTTGTCAGGGTCTGTGCTGTAGTGAGTGGGATGCAGGTGTTTTTCTGTCTGCAGCCTATAACAGTGCTCAGAAATAGCAGTCAGAATGTACACATAGAGAAAAATACAATACTGATATACTGTAATTGTCCTCTAACTAGTAAAAAAGGAAATTTTTACTAGGGTATGGAATTCCCACTGCAATCAAAAAGAATAATTTGAATACAGAATTATGAAGGCTTTAATGGTACTTTGTTCTTGGAATCAGGCTGCATTGTATATTCTCACTGTGAGAGTGATTTTGCATCTGTTCTGGGAGCAGAGCACCAATTTACTGAAATGGGAATTTGCCATGTGCAACAGCTGCAGACAGAGGACCTTGGATGAGCAAAAAAACTCTTATCCCACTTGGTCAGGTTTGAAGGGTATTAGTAGATTATATTCTTAGAGAGTAGTGAAGTTCTTGTTGTGTGTGCATTTCTAAGGATAAATATGCTAATTATAAAGGGGCAGAAGGAGATTTTTTTTTGCTCATTTGGTAGCAATTAATAAATGTTTCAGTTTCACCTTGGGCCTCTCGTGTACCCTGATGCCCAGCCTGGCCATGCCAGCAGGCTCCCCTGGCAGCTCCAGCCCTTCCAGAGCTCACGAGCTCCGTGTGCTGCTGGAAGGTTGGCACGTGCCACCTCCTGCCTCTGGCTGTCAGGGGTCACGCTGGCACTGGGGCTTTGCAGGGCTTTGGCTCATTCCTGTCCTGGGGGGAGTGGGACCAAGGTGCACCCTTGGCCAAGGGCAGGAGATGAGGTCAGAAGGAGCCTTGATCATGGATCCTCCATTGCTGTTCACCTACAGACGAGTGTCCTGAAGTCACGGGAATTTAATTTTTTTTTAAATTTAAATATTTTTTATTCTAAATTTAATTCGAATTCTAGAATTTTATTTTTTTTTATTCAAACTTCTGCATTTTACTCGCTATCTCTTGGTGAAAAATTGCCTGGGATGTAAACTGGCAAGAGCTCTCCTGCGTGGTTAGGTAACAAACAAGATCCACTGGATGTTTAGTGCTATTTTAAAGCTGTGACTTCAGTGTTTATTTTTGTGAATGGTTTAACATGAGCTTGTTTTAAGGTCATCGGCAGGGAAACTTCATATTTAGCTTCTCCATATGCTTAAAATTTTTCAATGTTGCCACCTTGAGAATTGAAGCTGAATGGTGAGAGTGTCTTAATTTGTAATTTACACCAAAAAAATCAAGTACACAGTCAACTCTGACACATCAGTGTTTAATGGGGAATTATGTAATCCAGGCTTTAAAAAGACCCGTTCAAGTTTTCTTTGTACAATTTTATTTAAAATACCCCATCTATCTCAAGTAATTCTGGGTTCTGTGATTTTTTTTTTTCAGTTTGGCTTGTGGGGTTGTGGGTTTTGGCTCTTTTTGTGGCTCCTTCTACATAATTCTTTTCTTTTTTAGTCCCTGCATTTTCTTTAGATAACCCATTTAAGACTGGAAAACATTGGCTGAGTAAGTGGCTAAAACTTTAGAGGGGAGAAGAGGATTGTACTTTTCAATTGCTCCTCTGAAAGAAGCCATTAAGACAATTGTGTATGTGCAGGAAGTCTTGGCACTGGTGATCAGCTCTGATGTACTCTTTATAGCTTTGAGTATGTTGGATAAGATACACCTTTCATCCTGTCCTCCTGTCCTTCATCTCTCCTTCAAGCAACAGAAAGCCTGAGGAAATTTTCTGACAATGGACAGTGAAAGAGTAGACTCACAAATGTGCAGCAAATAAAGCATCATTTCCACTTGACCAAGTTACAGCAGGTCATGCATCAGCATCTGAAGGGTGCTACTGTGGCTACAATCCCTGAGTTTTCAGATTTCATTGGGCAGTCTGGTTTTGATGCATACATGCTGTTCTGGTGAATTCTGAGTTTGGTGATCCTGCTCATATTTATGCATAAATTTTCCATTTTTACGTTTAGTTGATTAAAAAATTATACCAGTTTTCTCAGCTTTGTTTAAAATCTGTCATGAGAGCAGAAGGATTGAATCCCCATTTAATGAAAATCTAGTTTGGATAAATGTTTATATACTGTCAGGTTTTATTGTGAGTCTTCTGCATAATAGTAACTATAATCCAGGCATAGCCCTTGCTGTCAGTAAAAGCAGGAGAAAGGGATCAAGCAGATGGGACTTCAGAACAGTTCTGAGCTTGGCATATGATACGTGCACTTAACCATAAGTTAAAAATCTAAGAAACTAAGAATATAATTTCCCTGATTTAGTTACATGGCTTGTTTTCTAGGCTTTGGCAGTCTGACCTAGGTGCTTTAAAATGCCAGCTACTCCATTTTGTGCATTCCCCCATCTTGTATTATGCTGACACTTTTCAAGAATGAGAGCCCAGGAAATAAATCACTATTGAATACATTAAAAAAAATCTCATAATATTCCAAGCATAGTTTCATCAAAATAATCCATTGTATAAAGATGACAATGTAACATACAGCTACACACTTATAAAGGAGGGAGAAGACTGTGCTTGGAATTTAGGATATTTTCCATGTCAAGGACAATCACCAGAGCTGTTATGAAAATTATTTTCTTATAAGCATTGCTGTAGCACATGTCTAGATTATATTTTTGTAGTTGCATGCACCATTTTTTGGGATGCCTCTGCCTTTACTTTCATGTTTACTTTGGAAAGCCTGAAGCAAAGTAAAAATACAAAATTAGGTATCTATAAGCTGTTCTTGAGGAACTCTTTAGTAACTTTAATATAGCTGCCCCATTGTGTTATCAGTCCATCAGCTGTTTGTTCAGCAGTGCTCTCACAGGCTGTGCTTGCTTTCAGCACTGTCATTGCTTCTTTAGCTGAAATGGAATGGCCAGTGTGCTTAAGTGTTGTACCTGCTTCATCCTTTTCAAATAAAACTCAGCCTGTCAGAAGTGAGGAAGCTGGAATTCCTGAGGAGTCTGTTACAGGGAGTGCACCTTCCCAGGGTAGCATCAGCTTGCCCATGTTCATTTACTCCAGGTAGAGCTTGTAATAAATTAAAACCTTTACTGCCTTAAGTAATACTAATATTATCTACAATGTGACTATTTCTATATTTTTATTGGAAACCATCATGTTTTTCTTGTATGATTTTAGATATTTCTTCTCCTTCACAAAAAAAGTGCATAAAAATCCCCAAACAAAGACCAAACCAGAAAACACTCCCCAAACCCAAAGCATTTCTGTGCATGCTCTTTCAAGCTCCTGCCCCCTGAAATAGCAGGAAGAGGTTGCATGGCTTTGTTGTCACATACCTGGTTTCTTGTTTTAAACCTTTTTAGGTATGAACTGTGAAGAAAAATGGTTCATAAACCTCAATGTAAAATGGTGTAAAGTCCAAGGTATCTGTAGGACTCTTACTTGTTACCTAGGTATTTTAGCTCTTTTCATATTAGCCAGTCTTATATAATTTTTATCATTTGGTCTGAATTTTTTTTCCAATCAAAATATAAGCCATGTTTTTTTAATTGGATGCAGTTATTTAGAATAAAACGAAATTAACTGATCCAAATACCAAATTTCACCTACATAAAATCAGTACTTTTTCAGTTATCCCTATTCTTTTTCTAACAGTCCTCTGAAATCAAGCCCCTTCAAGTCTGATATTATGGTATAAGAACTCAATAAATAACAAACAGGTTTTTAAATGTAAATTGAGTCTTTTAAAACCTCCCCAGATGCAATGGCGCAGGAACACATGATATGATATTCACATGAAACACAAGAACATCTGATTCATGCTTTCATAATTTAACATTCAGAAGATAGAGGCTCTTGAGAAATCTTGTCAAAGTACTTTAATTATTGATTAATTTTGACAGTATCAACACTCCATTTTACAGTGCTTTTTATTTACAGATTTATTTTCCCCCCAGGTTCTTGCATGCAGCTCCTGCTGTAACTTCTATGGTAGAAAATACTTCCAGCTTGCAGAATACATATGCCAATTTACATCTTGTGAAAGCCAGTTACTTTCAAATATCTGCAAAACTAAGGGTTTTAATGCAGCAGTGGAAGAGTTTTCATATCAAATATCCTGACAGAGATTTTCCTTTGTGTGTTTACAGAAGTTCCCCCTTCACACACTGAAGGTTTTGGGTACTGCAGTAAACCAGTGTTTATTACAGTTGTTGCTGCTCCTTCAAGCAGCTCTGCACACAGAGGTCACTGACAAAGCCATCTATTACCCATTTATCCCTCTAAAACATCTTCTGAAAATAGTTTGGTGTTAGTTTGATTGCTTGCGGGAGGATAAATTAATTTAGCAGTAAAATGAAACACAGAATGAGCGAGAGCTTTGTACTTAATGATAGTTTTAAGTTCCTATAGCCTGTATATCTATAGTATTCCAGGTCTTATTTGCTTTCTGCTGAGCACCTTGGGCTAGGTATTCTAATGCTTTTCCTTTGGGAAAAAAAATTGATTACTAACCAGTGGGATTTCCTGGCTCCATTTCCATCTTTTGAAGTCATGAAATTTATGCACCTGTTTTAGGTTATGGTGAAGATGCATTTTCCCAGTGGGAACAATAAGGTAAAAGTCATAATACTGCACAGATAAAATGCATGCCCAGATAATTAAATTACACTCCAATTTAAAAATTCACCTGTGTTTCAGTTAATTGAGGCAAATATCTATGAAAGCAACATAAAAATCTTAGTTCCGTTTTGTCTTGTTTGAAATGCTTATTCAAATTAATATTTTTTGGAAGAGGTTGAGGAAATAAAGGAGAAATTGTGTAGATGTACATCCAAAGTTAATGTTGGCACTTAAGAAAACGAGTGTGTTTTAAACCTGTGTCAGCATGCAGTACTGAAAAAACAAGGAATTAATTGCTCTTTCCCAGGGTACTAAAGACTAATGTTAATGTTGTCAGTTAATGTAAAGTATGGGAAAAGATAGTTACAGGCTTAGCACATCCCCTGTTTACATTTTATTTTTTTAAAGCCACACGTCTGTAGTTCTGAGATAACAGCATGAAATTAAGCAGTTAATGCTTTCATTTATGTATGTACAGAGTTACTTCCCAGACATAAGAGATCCATGTCCTTTTTTAGAACAACCAGTGATGTGAGTGAAACAAAAATATTTCTGGAAGCTGTAAGTAAACTGTCATTTCTTCCTGGAATTCTGGAAGAGAAAGAGGCCAAATTCAGCTCCCTTGGAATTTGGCAGGATCCCTTCAGTTGGTTGAATCAAGGGTTGGGCTGTAACCTGGAATTTCAGCAGGGAGAAGTGTAAATGTAGTTGCCAGCTCAGCAGCTGAGATGGCTTTTTCTTCAGGCTGCTAATAATACTTGGGTTTCTTCATTTGGCACTCAGGTGGGAGATCAGGAACCAGCGCCGTGCTAACATTTATTTCCATGTCTCAATATCAAGAATGCTTAAATCTGGTGGAACCTTTCAGCTTTGTCACCATTTTTCTTGTGTTTCTGGAGCTGTGTCTTGCCATCACAGTTCAGCAAGGCATCCTGGTTGTGTAGCACATGTCTGCTTGTAGAGACGAGTCAAATCCATTCTATACAAAATACAAGCTTCTAGTGAGCATGTTGATCTGTTAATGGGATAAACTGCCTCAAAACTGCCTCCTGTTTCCTAATTCTGAAGCAAAATAAAGCCATGACACATATAAAAAGCTATTACTCAGTACGTGCTGTCTGAAACTGAATCCAGGATGAAGGGGTGTATCCTGAAAATTGGAAAACCACAAATTGGTTAAGTCCTTCCACTGCAAAGGAATGCTCTGCCAAATTATAAGAACTGGGGGTTTTCCCCCATTATTTTCCAAGACCCCAGTGGGAAAAGGTTTGTGTAGCTTTTATAGTACCCACAAAGAATTTGTAGAAAAAGAAACCCTGCCTTAAAATGTATGGGTGCAAATATTGATTGCATATATTGTATCTGTCTTTGCTAACATATGCAAATATTCTGCCATCAAACTCTGCTTTTAAATTAACTTGGAAATGAGTTAGGTTTGTTGCTGTTCCTACCTCCCTTAGGCAAGAAGGAATTTGTGAAGTGCATAATGCAGACATCTGAAATCTCTCATTTAAATTCTCATCCCTGCCAGTGTCTTGAGTACACTGAAAGCAATAGCATTTCCAATCTAATCCTATCTGCAGTCATTCTCCCAGAAGATCTGGGAAAAAAAATCTCACTAGAAGAAGAAATAAGCTCTGGACAATTGAGTCCTTTAAATAGAAATATATGCCAACTATATCAAAATGCTAAATACCAGAACTTTAATCCACCAGCACTCTAGATCCATCTGAATGAGAACAAATGAAACCAACCACCTGTTTCCTCTATCCTTTACTGCTAAGAAAGCCCCTCCTGCTCTCAAATAGGAAGAGGGGAAGTGAGGGAAACCCATGTGGATTCTGTGATGTTGTGTGAAGTGGGGCATCTGAAATCAGGCAGGCAGGTAAACTCTTTCCTGTGAGTTGTATTGAGTAGATAAATATTCTGGTCCTTATCCCGTACCCAGAAATGCAGGGTTTGAATTTTAAATGTATTCCTTGAAGTTATTCCAGTGCACAGGGGTGAACTCTTTGGGCAAGCTGCCAACAGTGTATAAAAGCAGCAGATTTTGGTAAAGTCTCTTCAGAGATAATGCCAGGAGAGTGTAATGAAACACCTTTTGGGCTGTGTTTGTGCCTCATCAGCCACTTTGTTGGGTAGGAAACTGCACTTTTCACAAGAATTGTGCTGTTGAAGAAGCCACTGTGAGAAGCCTAGGGTAATTTTTGCACTCTCACTTGGATCAGCACATAGATCTGAGGTCCAACTCCAAGTACTTAAGGTAGTTCTATTATCCTGATGATGCCTTGATAATTAATTAAATGCAAAGGATATTTGCAGGGGAGTGTAAAGTGAGATTATCTGTGGAACTGCTTCTGGAAGGGGAGCATTTGCTATAAAGCTATATAAGTTTATAAACTTTGCATCAGGTGCTGAATATTTCTTGGAAAACAGCAGTTCTTGGTCTTTTGGTGAATGTATACAATCTTTGCAGCAAACATTTTGTCTGAACCTTTCCTGTTTTATGATGCTTTATCCTGACTTCATGAGGCAAATTTTATTTTTTAAAACCATCTTAGAAAAGAACATGTGGAAATTAATACTTTTTTTGTTTGCTAGGTTTTTATTAAAAGTTTGTTTGTTGAGGACAGGGGGAAAAACATTGAGAAATGAAATAAAGCCTCAATTTGATCTTACTGATCTTGGGAAGATTCTCACAGACAGGCCACATTCCTTTGGCCTCATTGCACACCAAAATACATGGTGGTTTGGGTTTATTAGGGTTTTGGGGTTTTTCTTGTGTTGGCTATTTTGAAAAGTAAAATCCAGATTAATGAATACAATATCTAGAGTGACAGGGGGCTGCAGTTGATGGGATCACTCTGGCAGACTCTTTGAGGCTGTTGAATGGAACTTTGCCTGGGAGCTGCACTTGAGTCAGGCTGCCCTTTCATTCTGCCCTTCCTTTTGTGTCCAGTTATTTTAATTTCTCTTCTGTCTTTCAGTCCCCTCTAACGCTGTTCAGGAAATAGTGAGGTTCTGACTTTTGGGGTCCAATCCCATCAGAAATCAGAAGGAGGGCAGTGTCAAGTCCTTGTACAATACCTGTTCTGCATGGGCATTCCCAGTGGACTGCCTTCTGGAGCAATTTGCAGCTTTCTGCTTGAGTTTCTCACTGTGTCTGGAGCTCCTAGGAGGATATGAGGATTGTGAGGATGACCAAATCCTAAAAGTTGAGGTTTTTGCTAATCTGATTAGGGCAGATTAGCAGAAGTCTGAAACAGACTTTCACGCCCCACTCCCTTCAGTTGGAAAAGTTTATTTCAAACATCATCTGAATAAATTTGTAATGTGGGTAACATACCAGTTATGGGGCTGTGGCTGCTGGCTGAGGTTAGGGCAGCAGGGTGACCGTGGGCTGATTGTCTTTGAGAACTCTGGAGGAAAAGGTAGAGAATGAGAACTCTGAGTTAGTATAGACAGAACTTGGAAAAATAAAGTCCTATTTGATGGATTGATAAGTCAGCAACAATTAAATAAGACCAACTGCTTAAATATAGAGGTTTTTCCATTCAAGCACCATCAAAGTCTTTGTGGACTGGGAAAATTACATGGAAAGGAATGCTGTTCATGAATCTGTGGTGCTACTTCTGTGCTAAATTGCTGCTGTTTCCATGTGACTTACTAACTCAAAACCAGTGCAGAAATCATCAGGACTTGGTGTTGCTGCATTGTCCAGGCTCTGCACAACGTTTTGTGTTATTCAGAGCAATGGTCCTTTTGTTTTGGAAAGCATCCAGCATGCTTCCAAAGCTCGCTTGCTCTTAGGGAGCAGCAGCAGAGCTCCATGTTGTGGCTGCTGTGGCAGTGCCAATGTGGGATCTGATCCTGTGTGATACAGACAGGCTTTGCCAAAGGGGACTCAAAAAGCACAGCATGATTCCCATGTTGCAGTGTTGGTTCAAATCATACAGGATGTTGTCAAAAAGGACTGTGGTAGTTTTGCTTTTCTCTGTTACTTTAACCATTTTGATCATTCCATTTGAGAAAGAGATAATTTTCTTGTGGTAATCTTAGAGGTGATAAGTTTATTTGGTTTATTATTTGTTTTTAGGACTGAGGCTGAGGGTCTACCTCTCTACATTGGAACTTTAAGATTGTCCTGGAACCAGGAGTTTAGGAGTTTCTAGTGTAGCAAAACAAATTTCTGTCAAGAACCATGAATTTGCTGAAATTCAGGAAGGACATAGCAGCAACAACTAAAATTTGATGTGGCGGTGTTTGTTTTTGTTTTTTGGTGGGTTTTTTGTTTGTTTGGGTTTTTTGGGGGGTTTTTCTTGGTTTTTTTTTTTTCCTTCTCTCCTTTGGAAAGAACTAGCAAGTTCTCATAGCATTGCTTTTAAAATGCTCACTCTTTTAAAACTGAGCACTCTGTGTTTGAATAATAATAGTTTACAGCAGTGGAAATGTTTGGTACACTGCACTAAAGTTTTTGTATCTCTCTCATTTTTGCAAGTAGTGCACAGTAGAATATTTCCTAAGAGAAGAAAATGGACAAGATAGTGGCAATATATGCAGCATGCTAGCAAAAACCAGACTGTATGAATTTTAAATAAAGCACAAAGTTAATTCATTATGCATGATGGATAACTGTAATATTTGTCAGGATGAAATTTCTAGTAAATCTTATTTTTTGCTGAATCAAGATGATTGTGCTCTTGTGCAGAGTGACTTGCTTTCTTTGTGTAGTTGGATCTGCTCATGATGTAAACATAAATCAGAAAACAAGATGGTGCATATTGACAGAACTGGAATTAATTTTTTATTTTTTAAAAAATACCTTTAGAGAATTATCCCAAGTGTTGTGTTTTGTTGGATTAGGTAGAAGGAAAACACTGCTGTGTCTGTAGCTGTATCTGGTAGTTTTTTTTATGGTTTTCAAAGATAAATTTCTCTGTTCTGGATTTTGCCTTCCCATATTTATTTTTAATTTTTAAATAATTTTAATAATCTGTAATTGAACCACACATTTTATGAAGCCATACAGATCACAGCTCTGTCTGTCATCCCAAGTGCATTCATTCTGCTAAAATGTTCATTTTGGCTTGCTTGTCTGGCATTTTGTCATAGATGTCTAGCAGTAATCTGAGGCTCACCACAGCATAAACAGAGTTGCTCTTAATCTTTTAATTATTTGTTCAGTTAAATCCCTTTCTGAACTAGATCCTGGCAGTGTGTCCTGAGAGCCATAGTGTCTCCACGGTCTTACAGGACAAATGGTCACTGTAAACCAAATATTCTCATCCTGAGTTGAGGCTGCATAGCAGGGAACAGTGTTCTACTCCTCTCTTGGTGAAAGTCCTTGTGGGGAAAATGTATTTTCTCCATCAGAGAGCATTAATCAAGATGAATTTTGCTTAGGGATTATGTGGTGTAACCTGAGAAGAATTATCGTGGTAATTCTGGGACACAGCTCTTAGGAGTAGAGAGGACTCTGCAGCATTACATGACAGAATGAGCTTGCATCATTTGGAAGAAAACATGGATTCATTCCTAATGAATCATTGTTCACCAAAGGATCAGAGTTACATAATTATGTAGTACAAAAGAAAAACCACAATCTCAGCCTTTCACTACTTGAAAATGTTTGCAGAGTAGCCAGGAAGAAGGCTTAGTGTCTGTAAGTGGGCAAAATTCCAGATGAGCTTTTCCAATATTGCTTGCCTTGAAATGCAGCTATTCTTACAGTAAAAACCAGCAAGTTGGAGTACCCATCAGTTTTTTTCACCAACTTAATCTGTTGACATTTCTGAAAACAGGCGAGTAATATGTTTAAAATAAATGTAAACTTTTTCCCCCTTTGTAAATAAAATGTAAAGACCTTTATAGTCTAAGTGTTGTACAAGCTAGAGCTGCTAAAAAACTGACTTGAGTGGGTTCTCAGTTTGCCATTGTAGTTTCCATATTAATTACTGAAACATGTAAGCTTTTGCATGTCTTTTTAATGCTTTCTTAGTGTTTTGTGGGGAACAAGGAGATTTGACATATTTTTCTTTAGCATCATCCTTAGAGCTTAGGTGTTGGTTGGCATTATATTTCTGTTACACAAAAGTGTCAATAAATATCTTTATTATAATCCAAAAAGCCTAGATATGCAAGTGCTATTCTCCTTTCAATTTATGCTCAGCTGGAATAACAGGGAGGTCTAATAGTCATATGAAAAATTTACACTTATGACTCCTAAATGATTAGGCAGTGTGCGTGTAGCTAATAGGAACTGCTATGCTTTATCATAATTAGGTACTTGATCATTATTTCTTTTTAAAAGGTCTACAAGTGTAAAAATGAAAGTGTATCCATTTTCTCAGAAGGAGTTTCTGGAGTTGGCACTGTGCTGTGTTTCATTGTGCTGGAGAGTTCTTGATCTTTTGTCAAAATCCAGAGGTACATTCTGGCATAGCTGTTGGAAGAATCTGTGATATGTTTGAAATCTCACTGGTTTGCTTCCTTCTTAGCAATGACTTCATCCTGAACTTTTCAGGAATAGTCATCTGCTCCTAAAATAGGCAACAGCTTTTAACCTCTAATGATTATTGAGCAGCTGACATTTATACTTCTGTCTGTCCTCTTTGAATGCAGAGTCAAAGTTCATCTGAAACAGTTGTTTTGCCTTTTTGCCTGTCTTGGTATTTAGACTGCAGTAAATCTAAGACTTTGAACCCCTTCTGGTAGAAGTTTGCACTTGTCATGGGGACATCTTGGTCTCAGGGAATTTGTAGATCAAAAAAAACACTGTCACAGAGATTTCTGTGCACTCCAACCCATCTTTGGCTTCTCTGTGTGCTTAGAATATCTTTATGCCATAACAACTTCCTTATAAAATAGAATATTTTGTATTTTTACCTCTCACACACACAGCTCCAGTGACCTTGTTAAGTGGACTTACTGAGCAACACAGCAGTGTTGAAAATTGATGACTGAAACATATTTCAGTTTTTTTCTGATGGACAAAATTAGGAGGAGCCATCCAATATCTGTTTTGACAGCCAAGCTTATTCTCTGCAGCTTGACCTGATCCATGGTTATGAGGTGGCTCTTGGCCTTGTGGGGAGCTGGATGATGGCTGTGCAGGTCTGGTCTCTGTTGTCACACGAGGGGGAGTGCACATGCTGCACTGCAGGTTGCTGCAGTGATGGCAGTTTCCTCTGATGGTACGTTAATCTGAGCCTGATCAGTGTCTTAAATACTCTCTAATCACAGCAGTAGCTAAATAAGTAATGAGAAGTGGCTTTTAATGGAATGGATTCTATGTGTATATGTACCACTCACTGAAATTTTGCCTACAGTCTTATCTTGAACACTAATATTTTGGGAGTTGGTCTTGTAAGCCTGCTCCCATTTATCTGTTAGTTTCCTTTTCCTAGTCTTATAAACCAGTCTGTCAAACCAGCAAGGTCAGCTGTAAATCTTCATGACTGAGGACTGCGTTGTCTCTTGACTTCAGATTTTATAGATACTTCTGTTTACAGGTGTTATCTTCTTTTACCTCCTCCTGGAACTGAATCATTTGTGATTGCCATTTCGTTGTCGTAGATACGATCAAGCAAAAACATCCTTTATGCATATAAACAAGCACCAGATCAATTTTCTGCTTTTGCATCTGTCTCTTTCAGGATCTGGTCTTCAGAACAAACAAATGAAAACAGGGAAGTGGCTTACTTATGGCCTCTTTTAAGCCTGAGGGGGTTTTTATGAGGTTTTTTTTTTTTTGTTACCATTGGGAGCAGGCCATCTAAAATGGTTTTGTTGATCAGTGAATGTACTGCATGCCAGTGCTGCTCAGTCTTGGGTCAGTAGTGCTAAGAACATTCTCAAATTTGTATTCCATTTAGCCCCACTTGGGTTTGCTGTACCAGGAGCACGAGTCCTTAGTTCAGCTCAAGCGCCAGGGTTCCACATTCCCAAGTTCTCTGCATGGCATGGTTTTCCTTACACTGGGATGCAGTAATGAGGGTGGAATTGTGCAGCCATGAACAGATCCAGCAGTAACTACCGAGTGTCCGTGCCTCTTCTAAAACCAGGCACATGAACCAGTACAGCCCAATATTTATCAAATACTTGCCTTCTGCTGCTGTCAACACTTGCTAATTACTAATGCAACTATTCATTACTTGCAAATGGAGATTTTGGGTTTTACTCTAATTAAATAATAGCTCTTTATATTCCCTGTTACAAATCATGATGAATGAGCCAACTTATCTCCTCACCTATTTCTCTTCCCTTTTAAATTTAAGATATTGCATATGATTCTATGTTTTAACCTAGATTTGTATCTGCAAAGGAATTTCAAAGTACCGCCCTTGATTTTTACACAAATACACAATTCCATATCAGTGTGCAAAGTCTTTAGTTGAGATGTTATTTCAGCAATAGAACTTTTATTTAAAATAGCAGTTAGAACTGTGACCCATAAATATTGGGTGAAGCCAGTGACTGAAAGCATCAAGTGAAGAATATATATTGAACAGGAAACTGTCTATGCTGTCATGTAAACCCACTAAATGCATTAATTATTTAAAATATAGTTAAATATGTTAGTCTTAAATTTAATTATGATACTGACTTTCTTGGAAGTCCATGGAGAGAGCAGCTGATTGACATATTTTATAGAAAACTCAAATCCACCTCGTGTACAGGAGCAATTGTTAATGTGAAAGCAAAGAGCATTTTTATTTTCAGCCATTTGACTAGAGGGAAGTTTGCTGTCAATGGGACAGAGACTTCTGCAGAGCTGCCAAGAGCCATCCAGTGGAAAATGCATTCTGAGGATGTTCTTTGGACTCATGTCATTTTAGACTCCCAGTAATGATGACTTGAGATATCATCTCTTTGTTGATATGCCCTCCTGAATAAACCTAGTAATTGCTGTTGTTCAAATAGCAAATACTATCTGAGCAGCAATCCTATAACCTCAGTTCATGTTTCAAAACAGATAAGGAAAGTTTTATCTTCAGCAGTGAGGAGCCAAAAGAGTCATTCAGCACATTTGTCTGTATTATGTCCCCTGATCTCCTGAAACCATCAGGAAAAATTCACTGGAGTGGGCTTCACAGTATTAATGATCCGATAGGATAAATTACATTTATTAAAGTTTTTAAAGTCCAGGAATTGACCAACTGTGACAAAGAAAGAAAGAATCAAGGAGGGCATTTTTCTTGATCTGGTGTTAAATTTTACAGTACTTACAAGCTTTCAAAGATTGGCTGCTGTATTTTGAAGTGCAGAACTTGGATACAATACATAGCAATAGGTTTCTGTTGGTTTAGCATTTATGTAGATATCATAAAGAAACATTAAAATATAAACAATATGAAAAACCAATGAAAAACAAGGTATTAAAATATATTGCATATAAGAGCATTTCCCTTTTCTGAAGTACATATGTGGAGCAGCAACAAGATCTCATATGCTGGAGAAAACTTCATCCAATAGCTCCATAGCCATCCAAAAGTGATCCAGTTACTCTTTTTTATCACACTTGATCTCTTCAGAGTTCCTTATGTGAAAAGTAATTCCTAAATTTCACACTTCAAACTCTATAGTGAAGTGAAATAATTTCAGTAATTAATGAATGTCTTACCATGAAGAAAGATCAGGTTTTCCAGTGGTTTAATTTTGCATATGGCAAATGTTTTAATATTATTCTTTGTCTTAGCAACAGAAAAAATGCTGAAGCAGATCTTGTGGAAGATTGCTTGCTAAATGCAGTGTGCATGTGCACTTCTGTGTCACACACACAGAGGGGCTCAGAGGAGCTCCTCTTGGCATGCTCAGTTTTAGGAGAACCTCCTGCAGACAATGCCATTTCCTCACTCCACACATGCTATTTAGTATTTACACTCATGCTTTTATTTTCCTAAGTGGTTTTGGCCAAGCCATTTGCAGGGGATGGCCCTGCAAGCACCCTCTGTGCTGTTGAACAGATAATCATTTAATCTTGGTCCTGTGAGTCCAAAAGCAGTACAGGCTCAGAAGAACCAAAGCCTTGTCAGTTTTCAGGCTTTCATGGTGTACTTTTGGAAGATTTTTCATGGCAGGTAAAATATTTCAGGGCTGGTGTTTTGGTTTTTTTTTGGTTTGGTTTGGTTTATTTTTCTTTTTAACAGAATTAGCAGCTCAGGTAATTAAGCTTACATTAGATCAAATAAATGAGCTCTGAGAGTGAAGTTAAAAGCTGAAAGTTTGTCAGCCTAATTGTAACAAATTGTTGGTCTGACACATAAGGTTAACAGCAGCTAAAAGCTTAGAAGGGAAAAATATCACTCAATCAATGGGAAAATCCTTTAAAGAAAAGCTTTGCTGGGCTCAGGTGTATGAGGGAAGCAGGGCACACACCAGAGGACAAAGAGAAATTTTGACTTGATATTTAAGAACCTTTAAAGATTATAAAACCCCCAAATGTACAAAATTTAATTAGAAGCTAATGATTTGGCTTTGTGGGGAGCTGAAGAGAGCAGAATTGGGAATTAGTTGTTTGAAATGACCTTGCTGTCAGGGTTTCACATAAGCTGTTAAATGCATGCAAAGAACTGCCACAAAATCAATGAAATAAAACATTGCAGTGGTCCAGTATGGAAGCATAAATTACCATTTTAATTTTCAATCAATAAGAAAACAGATATCCCTGAAGCAGTAAAACATGACCTGCACACAGATCTTCATTTCAGGACAAAAGAGAACACAACAGATACCCATAAAACTCTCAGAGAGGTTTTCTAGAGCAATTCTGGCTGTACCAAACAGGCAGAACAATGCTGGCTCTGTGTAATGAACTCATCTGCTCACTGAATAAAGCAACTTTCTTCATAGTTTATCCTTTTGCAGAGCTTTTTGACAGCTGGTTTTAGAATTTGCGTTGGATGTCCTTGGTTTGTTTTGAAGTTTGTGGGTCTGGGCAGCATTTGAAAAACGTGTCTGGTCTAGCCCTGAAAAGGTGTCAGGATGGTGCTGCCCAAAAGGCACTGAAGAGGGAAATCAAGGAGCACAGAAAACTTTATTGTAGGCCATAGTTTTACAAGTATTTAGCCTTGATTGTTGCCATAATTATTAGTTTGTGACAGTGTTTAATGTCTTGCTTGAATGAGTTAGACTATTTTTGTTGAGAAGGTAAACTTTTATTAGAGTAAAATCTGATTGCTTTTCAGTTTGAGTGGGAAGGTAAGGGAGCCTGCAAATCCAACCCATTGATACCTTGAGTTAGCTTCAAACCCTATTTTTAGGACAGTATTGAATAAGTGTGAAATGGCTTTGCCTGTGTTTCCAGATGGTCAGCACACAGTTTGAAATGCTTTAGTCATTTGGATTATATTGAAAGGCTTCTCTGAGTACCCAGTGTTTGGTTTTGACTGGAAGTAATTGAATGTCTGAATCTCAGCTACAGAGATCTGAAGCTGAGCAAGATTTCTGCACGTGCTGTAAATTGTAACAGCATCGTAGGCTGTTTGCTCATCCCACAAATTCTGCTTTCAAGATACCCATAGAGGCACCAAACAATTAAGTAAGACAAAAGTTTTTAAATTTACTAGCAATCCTGACTAACTGGGGAGGTCCCAGCTGCCTGGAAGGTTAAGTGGGAGCAGTTTGTGGTTGGCTGGAAGGACCTGGGGTCCTGCAGCTTGTAACTAAAATCAGGGGGGAAATTGCTGATGTGTGTAGGGTCAGTGTCACCACTGGGGCTGTCACACATAACCTGCAGCTGCTGCAGTTTCCAGAGAATCCAGCCCCTCCCACAGGCTGTGGAGTGATGGAATCAGCAGATTTCTGCTCATGCTAAACCAGTGAGAAAACGTTTGTGATGGGGGTGCTGGATCCTGGCTCGTTAGCAGGACAAGGGGGGGTGAAATCATTTGGGTAAACAGGACTTTGTGGGTTAATAAAAGGCCTCTTAGTTTTGTACTGTATGATTATTTATGTATTATAAAGCACCTCATCCATACGATTTTTTTTCACAGAATTTCAGATTTGAATGAAACTAGAATGAAAATAAATGCAAGTTATTTCCATTTATCTGATTTTGGCAGCAATTCTCTCCAACCGAGGAGTTAGGATAATTTCTTTTCTGGGACACAGATCTGGCCAAATGAAACAAATCAGTCAGAAACTCACTGGAGGGTTCAGTGTGTGTCTTCCTGACTTTGTAACAAAGCTCAGAACAGAGTGACAAAAATGCATGTGACTTCATACCCTGGAATTCTACCTACAAAAGGATCATGTGGTTGTACCTGTAATGGGATCATGTGACCCCCTCTTCTGTCAGTGAAAAAGTTCTTTAAAGGACTTCTTGTTCACATTTTTGAGAAGTGAATCTTTACATAGCAGAATAAATCATCTTTGCTTTTATTGTGAGCTGGTTTGGCCAAATTAACACTTTGTGATAATCCTGGTGTGGAGCTTATGCTGCTAAATTCTTGCCATCCTCCTTGCTAGGACAACACAAGGTACCTCTTTCCCAAGCATGTTATTTATGAAAAGCAAGAACAGATAAATAACTAGTGAAACAAAGTAGAAATTTTGGGGAGGAATTTGCAAACCCTGAAGTGAATTTTCTTTTTATATTATTGATTTTATGATCACTTAATCAGTGTATTTTATCTATTTGCTATCAATATCCACATCAATGTGTTCTTGTATATTTAAAATTTAGCTTGTGCTTAGTTTATAATCTATATTTTAAAGGAATATGATGTTAATTATAGCAAAAGAGACTTTAAAAGTGAAGTTGAAACAACAAAAAATTCTTTCCTTTCCTGTTATGTTTGGTGTCCTGTTGGTTTTATATCTTTGTAACTTTAAATATTTGTACCTAGAAAAATATCAGCAATGTACCTTAAAAACCATGCCACACACAGTTAGTATTTGCATTTTGCTGAATTTCTGTGTGTGAAAATAGCCTTCTGGTTTCTGATGTGAGGTTTTCCCCCCAGTCTTTCATATCTGTTGAGAAGTATTCCATCTTCCCTCTGGAATGGAATTAACAAATGTGGTTTGGAAGGTAATTTTGCACATGTTACTGGCAGATGTGTGATTTTCCTGCCCTTCCCAAGCAGCCCTCTCATGTCCTATGGATGGTAACTTTTATTATCTCACCCTGTCAGATAATCTCTGAGGCTCAGTGTGCCAGTGATACACAGCCATATAGGTCTGGTGCCAAGAATCTTCTAACCCCCTTTCTTCATTAATCTTCAGAACTGCAGTGGTTTTCTGGAATTAATTGAGTGACTGAGAGGCAAAAACCCAATCACCAGTTAGAGAACACTTCAGTAAGTTAAGTGTATGCAGTTTGTTGAATAAGTATTTAAAGAGCTGCTCATAAAATCTCAGGTCCATTGGGAATTACCTGTGCTAACACATGGATCTACTGAACTTTAGAAGAGCATTAACTTCATGCTTTTCTTTAAAAAGCAAAAAGAAATGGAAGTGGAAATTGCATATCAATTGAGCCAGAGTGTTGGGAGGCTGGGCATGAATATGTTTTGTAGATAGGTATTTACACCCTTTTTTGAGTTTTATCTCTCAGATTTTATCCTAAAAGTTGACAGAGCTGGCGAGTGTTCATACAAAGTGTGGACTTAGTGAAAATACACTTGCAAAACTTCTCTTCAGGTTGTAGGATTAGTTGGTCTTCATTACCACCAAAAAAAAAGAGGGTTGAGCAGTAGAGATGCTGTGGCTGGGTTTCACACTACACCAGAAGCAAATTTATCCATTTATCTAAATTCCATTAGACTGAAGTTTCTACATGAGAATAAAGGAACTTTTTCAGTAGTTAAAAAAACAAAAGTTCATTGTCTTGGAGAAATGAAATGTTGAACTGACACTAGTTGGTTTTCAGGCCATGAACCAATTTAATCTGTCTCTCATAAAGCAATGTAAGTCTTTTTGTGCACAGGTGTGCAGGAGAAGTTCTCAGCACTCAGGCCAGTGCATGCTGTGGCATTCCCCAGCTAACATTAGAAGCTTCCACTTCCCAAAAATGAGTGGCAGAACTGTTTCTGCCTTCTGAAACTGTAGCAGCATCACACATCAGGCTTCTAGTTTGGGAGAGAGAGAGATTGCTGTACGAGTAGGCTTGGCCCTGTCTCTATTCAATAGCTTGTCTCTGGAGACTGGGAAAAATCATTTGTTGTAAAAAGTAGAGGTATGAGGGGAGTGTCAGGAGGTGTCAGAAACAGTTTAAAGGTTTTCCTTGGCAGCAGAGTTTTTTCTGGGGAACTTGTACAGCCTGTTCTGTCCTTTCTTCTGCAGTCAAATAAGTTCTCCTTTTCCTAAGGAGATTTTCTACTATTTTTGTTATGTTTGTAAAATTAAATAATTCTTCCATATAAGTTGCTAATATATAGTTTCAGCTACTGATTCCAAAATCATCCTGCTTCGATGCTTCCCAACTCTATTTCCTTAACAGCCCCACCTGAATCTCCCAGGGAAATGTGAATAAACCTGATATTAGACAGATTGGTATCAGTGTTGTTCCTTTAGATACACATCAGGTAATCTGGTTTTAAAGCCAAATGCTGTGGGAGGATAACAAGGGATTTGACCTTTGCATTCTCCATCTCTAATCCAGGTTTTTGTCAATTAGCAAGGTGGATGCAGTGCATCTAATCTGATTTTACCTATTAGTTGTTTAATCTATGAATTTTAGGTCAAAAGAAGCCTATTTAAGCTTTTGGTCATGAAAAACTATTTCCAATAACAAGAAAATGGGACACAATTTTTAATATTTGCATAATTTCAAATCTAACTCTTCAAGTAGGAGCAGGGGGAGATTCCCATTGAGCAGCTTTCCGTGTAAGGTATTGAGCTTAGTTTTAGGTTCTTATGGACAAATTAAAGGTGACAATTTTTCTTCAGGAAAATAAGGAAGTGAGCACAAAGAATGAAATGCCCATGTGAGAATTAGGACTCTGCTTGCACTCCTGCTGGGAGTAGTATTGTAAAATACTGCAGTATTTTAAAATGGAAAAAATTCCCCTTTGTACCTAAAAAGTATAAACCCACTCTGTGTGATATTTTTATGTTCAGTAATTATTTGATACAAGACATAAATTTATTTACCCAATATACCTTTCTGTGTGTGCACATATTTCCTCTGGGTATAGTACGAAGTGAAAGCAAAGTGAGGGCAAACATTTGACATTATATTCAGTTGTTATTTTTGATATGGAGTTGTGTCTATGTAGAAAACACTTGTGGAGAGGAGTACAGCGAGATGGTGTCATCCAGGAGCAGTACTGTTTAGTTTGTTGAAAAGAAACTTCATTATTTTTTCTATTTCCTGTCTTAGAAAAAAAGTACAGTATGTGTATCTAATTTGAGGCAAAGTAATTTACATTTACTTTGATTTTTTTTCCCCCCCTTGTTCTTCTTTGAGCAGTCAGACACATTGACTGCTGATGAGCATGTAGGACTCCTGGTTTTATTTCCTGCTCTGACTCCTAAAGAAATTTAGCCTTTATTGCTCATTTAACCTCTTACTGTTACTCTTTCTTTGTGTAATACTACTGGGGTTTCTAAAAAAGAGACAGAAAGAAGTGCTAGTAAATTTGAGAGCAGCATTTATTTGAAATGGAGTTCTAACTCTTTATAATCTGAAATGAATTTTAGAAATTTCAGTTCTACAGTCCAGAAATTATTAATCTATCTCAGTATGATGGATGAGATTATCTGATGTTTACAGGGCAGGTACTCAAGAAAAATGGAAAATGCAAATCATTTGCTGATTTGTGTAAGTTCCTACAGGTGGCTTGTTTTATATCCCTGAAAATACCACGTGTTTAAAGATAGTTGTGCTCTTCTGTGCTTGACTGGGAAATTATTCCCCAGAGTAATTTCCTTTTGGACCATTGAAGAGTTTTTTCATAAAGGGAGAGTCCAGCCCCCTGATGCTGTTTAAATGGAAATGAGGAATTTTTTAGAGCCCTGCACAGCTTCCTATCTATGCTGTTCTATATGTTCTTTTTTAGAAGAGTATTTACTCATGATGTCCAGCATAATCCTTTCTGCATGAGGTACTTTAAGAAACCATAGGTCTTTATTACTTGATAGGATTCGATTCAATTAATTCCCTTTGCATGAGTGGTGGAAGAAATATCAGAAGAGTCAAGGTTTGATGAGGGATGCAGGTCTATAACCTCTTGCCAAAACTTTTTCCTTTACTTTTTGGTACTGGAGGTTTAGCTTGGGGGAGAGACGGTTACTTTTCTTTTCTTTTCTTTTCTTCTTTTTTTTTGGTTTTTTTTTTTTGTTTGTTTGTTTTTTGAAAGAATAGGGGAAAATTGTAAATCTGCTTTGATCACAACTGGAAAAAGTTTGGTGTCCTCTGAGTCAACAGATGCAAATATATATTGCTACTCTTATGCAGAGTGTCCAGAGCAGCTGAATATTGATATAAAAATCAATATTATTCATAATAGTCACTGAAAAGATGAAAGGATGGGAGTTACTATCTGAGAGATACTGATTCCCACATTTTCCCCAGTCTTTTTAGAAAGAACAAAGAGAGCATTAATACAAAATTTCTGCCTTGCTGCTGAGTTCCATCACACATGATTTGAGTCTGTTTGATCAGGTGAATCTCCCTGAAGAAACCCACAAAGGAGCAGCAGTTCCCTGTGAAATAAATGCAGCTTCTGATGTTTTGGTGTTGGCTTCCTTGCTCTGGCAATGCTGGGACAGCTGTGTGTGGCCAGACCTGGGACAGCTGCCTTTGACCTTGCTCACTTCAGGAAAACACACCTCTGCTTTTAGTAGCACCATTCATTAGAGAGAAGCAACTTATTTGTTCATTATTCAGGAGGAGTTTAGCAAGAGTCTTTAAAAACCTTTGTCAGGAGTTTTATTTGCATCATTTTTTTTCTGCCTTTCTTCTCCACGGAATTGACTTTTGTAAATTCAGGCACTATAAAAGATAATCAAGGGGTGAGGCCTTTTAATGTGGAAAATACTACAATTTTTTAAAAATTCTTTTTTCTCTGTCATTTTGTTGTCCAGTTCAGTGGTGGGGGTTTCTTCTCTTTTCTGAAAAGGCACTATTTTGTTGGTCATGCTCTATGTGACAACCAGGTGTGTTGCCACTGCATGTAGTACTGAGGATTTTGGCAGGAAAGGTTTCTTGACATATTTTTTCTTTTAAATTATGGAAAATGTACACGGAAAATGGACTTCAGGTGTCAGATATGAACCCGTGCCTGAATTTTGAACATTGTTGTTATTGCACAAACAGTTCTTGCTCGGATGGACTACTGAAAGAAGTCAATTATGTGAAATACTAAGAGAGGAAATCCTTTGGGTTATTTCCTGCACTAAAGTTTGTCATCCTAATCTACTTCTGGAATGTTTTGTGTTCTGTATACAACACAACAAATATATATATATATATAAATATATATAAATAAAATTGTGTGTGAACCTGTGCCTATTTTATGTTTATTTTTCTTAACTTTCTGGAAAAAAGCCCTCAGCTCCCTTAAAGGCAAATGTCCTCGTTTCTGGAAAGTCAGGCTGTGACTGTCCTGTTAAGTCAGCAGTAGAAATGTCTGCATAAAACAAAAAAATGAGAAGCAAATCATATATTTCAGTGGTCTGTATCACACACGGGGGTTTTGTTTGTGTTTCTTCCATTAAGGAGAAAATAATCATTTCCAAATGCATCTGAAGCTGCAGGCAGTGCCACACGTGGAAAATTCCAGCCTGGGGAGCTTTCCTTGTGTGTTAAACAAAACATGAATCACACACACGTTCCTGTTTGGCTGGCTATTGATGTACAGAACACAACATTTTATCAGAACACTCCTCTGTGTTCCCTTACCAGCAGAACTAATAAACTGTCACCCATGGTGGCCAGGAGCTTTTTCTGAGCACCACAGGCTTTCTTTAATCCCTGGAATACCTCAGTCTCAGCTTCCAGCCTACTGTGTAAGGGAACCAAATGATGCAGTTTGCAAGGGCTGGGCTTGAACCTGCTGTTTGGATAAGCAGGAGAGTTGAACAATTTGCATTCATTATTTTGTAGGCAAATTTTAATGAACTGTTATAAATGTGTAATTTGTAACCTATAAGCCAGCCTCTGCTGCCAAATGAAAGTTCAAGTCTACAGAACAGTTAGCTTCCTGTTGCTGTTCTTTGGTGCAAAACCCTGATGGTCTTCTGGGGCTTTTAGACCCAAAACTATTATTTTCTCTGTAGGGTTCTGGGCTGTGTGCCAGTTTGTTGTGAGTCTGTGCAGTATTGTATCTATTGCTGCCTGGTAATTTGCCTCTGCTGGGTAAGTGCCTGCCTCTCTTTCAGAGCACATAAACAATTCTGGAGATGAAATAATAGGTTAGGTGCCTTGTGCTTTCAGCCACGTGCAAGTGATGTGAAGGGTCAGGAGAATATCTTGTGCAAGAATCCACCCTTTCATCAGAGGCTGAGGTGTCAGACACAGTGCATTTCAGTCCTCCTGGCCCGTGGTGCTTTATTCAGTAGAAGGCATGTTTGGGCTTTTATCCACTGGCATTGATCTGAATTACTGCAAGCAGGAGGAGGGATCAATTCTCTTTGGTACTTGATTTGAGCTGCCTGAACTATAGAATCATTTTAATTTAGACTTGCTTCAAAGTGTAAAAGATAAGGGCTCCTTCCAGACATCCTAATAGGTCTCAACCTTGAAGGTTTCTGTTATAATTTCAACACTTATCCACTTATTTCATGAATAAAAGGTTTCTGTTTTAATTCCAGTAATCCCCCATGTGAAAGCCCCTAGCACAAGCAGATTCATTTCTGAGAGCAGGGAAACAGCTACAAAATTCACTTATATTGATTTCTTCTGCTTACTTAAGGGAGGGATCAGCACCCAGCTCCATTAAGAGCACCGAGCCTGCTGGGGACTGCTGGGCTTTCAGTGGCTGACACCTCTTGATTTACTGATCTTAGACAATGGAGAGCTGTGAATTCAGCAGTGACACGGAGGCTGATGTCTTCTCCTTGCCTTGCAGAGCTTCACCACAGCAGGGGCAGCCTTTCCTCTGAGATTTCGTTGCTGTGATTTGGCTGCAGTGCTGACGTATTTCAAACAATTGTTTTTTTTCAGTGCTTGTGTTTCATTCAGGTTCAGAGGGAGCAAGCCTTCCCTTCTGTATTTTGTTTTAGTGGGACTGTCAGAGGGCTTACCATCACCTTGGGTATGAGCTCATGGGGTCTGAACTGCTGAGTTAGAGTTGTTGCCCAGGTTATGATTCTGTGAATATCTGAGTGTTTGATTTTTATTCTTTCCTAGTTACTTGGGGCTTGACCATGCAGGTTTTTTGAAAACACCCGAGGTGAAAAGCCTCCTTGTTTGGAGGTTGTGGTGCAATGTGTGAAAAATCCTATCTGTTCAAAATCAGCCAAGCTGGAGTGGGATTGCTGAGGGTGAATTTAGCAAAGGTAGGTGATGCCTTAACAGAGAGCTGGATCAAGGGAACTGCACATTTACATTATGAGCAGCATGAGCTGTGACACCCTGTGGCCTGGGGGTGTTTCTGAGGGACAGTGGCTCCTGTGGTCACATTCTTACTCAAATCTGAGCATAGGAATTAGTGAGGACTGCCTGGTTCAAGTTCCTGAAGTCAAAAGAAATCTGTTGAAATTCTGCTGGACACACCACTAACTCAAAACTAAACCACTTTTGCTTCAAGAAGAAATGTTCAGCAATAAATATCAGTAAATTGTAACTTTTATTTCACACTTTGCATTTATTACCAAAGTTGACTCAATTTATTCCTCTGATGAACCATGTGGCAAGGACACTGCTACTGCTGTGCAGTGGCCTTGCATTTTTTAATGGATTAAAACCAACCTTCTGTGCTGCTGATGGTTAAATTCAGTGTGTCTCAGAGGCTGCTGCCCAGCCATGGATGTGAGCAGGCTCATCTGCTGAGAGCAGCAATTCTGATGGACTGCTGGCTTCCTTGAACACTGTTAGCTTGTCCTGTGCTGGTAAAAAATGAGCTGTGACTTTCTTGCCTGGGGGCATTTGTTTCTTGTGGCTTTGGCATTGCTAGTCATTGTGGAGATTTTTATTTTATTTTACGCTGTGAATAGCAAGAACTTTGATTTGCTGTGCAGCTCCATGTAACTTGGTTACAGGGAGCAAAAAATTATGCCACAGGGAAGCAGGATGTGATAGACAGCACATCTAACTTTTCCAATGTGTAGGATTGTTCCAGAAAGCCAAGAATTCTGTAGGGTTTTAACAGCCACTATCTTCTACACTCTGTATGTCTTATCCACAGCCCTTTCAGGAATTAATTTAGTTTTTCAGTCACAAATTAAATTTTTGACAACTCTACAGCCTGAAAACTATCCTTATGCCACATGAAGAAGAGAAAGTGCATGTAGGTAGTGTTTTTCCATACAGATAATTTCATCTTTTTGGAGGTGATGCAGTTTGGGGATAGGTTTTATTGGCAGTTCCTGCTTCTTGAGCAGAGTTTACTGCAAGAATACTGTTCACTTACATAATTTATATGCATCAGCACTACTAAATGAACTTCTGATTTAAAATAAAATTACATGTTTTGCAAAAATTTTGCGTTATTTGCCACCTTTTTAATTGTTGTAAAAACCTATAGTATCTCTATGGATTTTTACCAAAGTTTTATGCTATAGGAAGTTACCTCTTGCTATGGACAGAGAATCTCAAAATTAATGTGTGTATCTTTTATAAGTATCTTTTATAAGAGAGCAGTGTGCCTTTGGTTTGCTTATACTTTTTACCCTATTCCCTGTATTCTGCATCTTTTTTTTTTAACAGCTTGACAGTTTATTGTGCATACGTGACACATAAAAGGTCATCTCACATTTTTACATTTAAAGGTATGTGTTGTAATGTTCCAGTTTTAGACATTATCTTTCATCCAAACCAAATTTATCAAGAAATAGAGCCCATCTGCTGCCACAAACACAAAATATTTTAAGCTCTAGGCTGCATAAGAATTCTATGAACGCACCCAGAATAATTAGATTAGGATATATTTGCACTTGGAAGTTGAGTGAAGTTTTATTCTTGTATAGCTTTGGGGGTTAAAGGTTATCTAGGGCCATCAAAGCCTCTAACCAGTGAGCTCTAAAGATGCCTTGTTCCAAACTTGCTCTTGCATAATGTTTTTCTCCTTTTTCCTCCCTGCTTTTAGATTTAATGCCTTTCCTCTATTATTTCAAGCTTTTTTCAGATCTGCATTCTAGGAAAATATTCACACTTTTTATATGTGCAGGTCTCTGCAGATGTTCCATACCATAAACATGCTGTGTATTGCAAAAAAAAAAAAAAAAATTTCCTATTGAGTCTTCTTTCAAGTTTCCTGACCTCTGTGCCTGTTTCTGTGCTACTCTGCATTGCTTAATGCATAAGGTTTGCTAAAGATCAATTAGTTGGCAGTGTATCAATTAGATCTAAAGAGAATACATGAATCTTAAATTAGATGTTTTGATGCCACATATGGCAGCAGTGTTCTGGGAGGTTCTTTAGGAGCTGCAGTGTCCACACTTTGGTGTGTTGTCCCTATTTCAGGGATAATTCCTACTCAGAGTGGCACTGGGACTGTAGTTAGTGCTTGAGGTAGTTTACAATGCAGAGCTGACAGCAAGGACTTCACAGATACCTTCATTTGGGAAGGAAGGGGAGCCCATTTCAATTCTGAGCCCATTTGGGAAGTGCCAGAGTTTTGAGCTGGAGTTGAAGATAGAAGGTACAGATTCCATGCACACAGGGCAGTTCTACAGAATCACATTCCAAGGATATTGATCCTTCTGCAGCCTGAGCAGCTGGATGTGCTGCTGGAGCACACCTGGAGTTCTGGCTAAGCCAGCACACCTGGAGTTCTGTCCTGTCTCTGATTTGTTGTTTGGGGCTCTGCTGGTTCCTCTGAACAGGGAACACAAAGCCTGGCAAGACCGACTCGAGTGCTTTACCTCGATTGTGAAGTTCAGTTCTGAAGTTCTGTTTGACCCTCAGTCAGAAATGAATTTCACTCAGGTGATTGTCATCCTTCCCTGAGTGATCCAGGACCACAGACAGGTCAGCACTGTGCCCTTGGGCAGGGTTCTCTGGGGAGAACTTGAGTACCATGCCTTTGTTTACCTTTCTGGAAGGGGTGACATTAATGTTCATGGGGTTTTTTGTTTTCATATTTGAAAAAAGTCGAATTACCCCTGAAGTTCGTGGTGTATCAGTGTAACTCTGCACTGAACAAAGCAAATAGCTGGGAACTCTTCCTTTCCTGCAAGGTAATAATAGAAATTCAGATTAGCTACCTGCTACTTTTGTTATCCTCCATGCACTTTGACATTTAGCACTGCAGTGAGTTTAATTTTCTTTGATTCTTATGAAGACTATTTTCTTCAATTATTCAGCTGTTTCAAGCCATTTTTGATAGTAATTAAAAAATTACATTGTAAGCACCACTGAAATAATTTTTTAGTTAATCTGAGCAGAACTCTGCTTACTTGTGCCAGTCAGGCTTGTGCTTTGCAGATTTCAGGGTAACTGTAGGGCTGGGATTAAGTACTGCCTCAGTGAAGGGGAATGAATTACACAGGAGTTCCTCCTATGGGGTGAAAATAGTAATAATAAAATAATATAATGAAAAAATTCATTGTGAAGTGGTCTGGTTTTAAGTAGGTGATCTCTGATAAAACAAACAATAAAATCAGTGTGGGCCTGTGGCTGTCATTTGAAAATCCTGGTGAGTGGCAGTAGTTGAAACCCTGGCAGCTCTATGTGCTGACCATGCAGCAATTCCATTCCTAAACAGCCTAAATCTGTGAGCTGGCCTGTTTGAACCTCTCAGGCACTTTGCTTTCTAGTTGCCTTCTTGTTAGAATTTCCAATGCTGCTTTGCTAATAGAGTGCAGCAGCAATGAGCACTGTTGTAGTTTTTAATGGGGAGCATCTCGCTTCTGATGTTTGTTCCACTTTGCAAAGCACTGTCAGGCACCCCTCACCAGGATGAAAGAATAATCTCATGGATACAGGTGATCTGGAGAATTAATATTCTGCAGTGCCAGTGTGAGGAAGAGGAGGGCTCTGAGTCTGTTGGCTAACCAGCTCTTGGCAAGCTTCTTCTGCCTTTGAAAAATGCAAAATTTAACAGTAATACTTGTTCTGTCTGTGAATAGGAATTCTCTACTTATGAAATATTTATTAAAATTTTATATTAAGAAAGCTAAATGCCAAAGGCATAGAATTATTTGATTCTGAAAGATATGTAAGCTATCTATTAGCATATTTTTTTCATTTTAATTTTTTTTCCCTAATGCATTACCATGGTCATTGAGAGGCCAACAGATTGGTTTGCTTTTAGAAGATAGATTTAGTGAAGAGAAATGCTTGTATTTTCGAGGTACCAAAGCAGAATTAACAGAACCACGTGCTTCTGAAGCACTCTTGAAAAAGTAGAATTGGACACCCAAGAAACATGTAGTAGACTAGAAAATTAAGAAAAAAACAAATTAAGCATATTTAATCAGAGGTTTGTTTCTTTTGTTTAGTGGTTGGAAGGGATTTGTGATTTTGGTTTGTTTGATTGGATTTTTTTTTAAGCACCTATGTTATTTTGAGAAGGAATTTGACTTTTAAAAAAAAATGAACATGTAGATTACTTTGGGCGATGGCAGTATATCAAACATTCTGTTTGCTGGTCAGTTTGGAACATAGAGTTCTGCTTTTTCTATTAGCATCCAAGTGGATGCTTTGTGTACAATAGTGACAGCTATTGTATTGTCTATTTAATTACAGCCAGCTCTGTGAGAGTGGCAGGGCTGGCATTTAGCAGATTTGAGGCTGAAAAGCATTTCAAGGGAGTATTGGGCACATCTCTTCATTCCAAATAGGAAGTGTTTTAGTATATGATCTGTAGTTCAAAATAAAGCTCTGGAAAATGCTGATATTTACTGGAGTTGTAATCAAAATCTTCTCGTTTGTACTTGAAGCAGAGCTTGACATAAATGCTTTGTTTAATTACTTTTTCACTGGGAAGATCTTGGGAAAACTTCTCCAGCATTCTCACGTCAGGGACATGTTGTTCACTGTCCTCTTCAAAGCAGGCAAAATATGAGGTTAAAATCAGACTTCTCCTGACCCTTTTGGTCGAATTTTGGTGACTGGGAGATGCAAATTACACCACATGGTCTGAATGCCCTGTCATGGTGCTTGGTCACTTTGGGAAATCTTTTTCTTTTTATCTTGTCCTGAAGAAGAGAGATTTTTACCTGCATTCCCAGTTGTGCATTTTCCAAAGGAGATGTGTATCCTATGTATTGGAAAATTAAGTCTCTGAGTGAGGTCAAAATGTGCTGAATTTTGTTGTTAGAAACAATGGAGTTCTCAGTTGAAAAAGTGCTTGGCTGTTTAGTGCCCCTGCTCATCTCTGGAATGTGTCATCTTCCAAAGCTGCTTTCATTGAATTGGTGTGCAGGCATACAGGGTGATTGAGATGGGCTTGAGAGCAATGTATAGGTCCTTAAATCTGGGAAAGAACTTCTTTGGAGTGCAGAGGAAGCCTCAAAGGAGTTGGGTCCTTGAGATGGTAAACAGGAACAATTGTTGACTTGCTTGTCAGTATTCCAGGTTTTATTTCAAAGGAGCTTGTGTCAGCAGTGTTAAATCCAGAAGCCCTTCAGGAAACCCAGAATGACTATCTGAGACAAATATCCAGAATTTAAGCCATCTGAGAGGTTGCCCTGAGGTAAATTGGCTCTTGATAAGAGAATTCTGCTCCCACATAAGGGAAACAGAGCAAACATCTATTTTCCTGCATTCTTTCCCCCCCCATTGAAAGAAGGGGAACAAAGTATCAAAAGATGCATGTAAACTAAGGTGCTTTGAGAAATTATGGCAAGATACATCATTATTGAGAGAGCCATCTTCTTTTGGGAGTGGGGTAGGGGGAGGAACTGCTACTGCATCACCTGCAGTGTGAGTTTGGGTGTGACTTGATGTAAGCAGTGGGGAACTGTACAAAATCCCATTAAGAAGGTCACAAAGGGTTTGTCCTGTTCAAACCATTTTCCTGTGCATAAATTGATAAAGTGTAGTGTAAGCATGGTGTTGGGAAAGCATAGATTTCATAGCTTACAGTTAAACACTCTACAAGTTACTTTCCTTTGTTTCACCTTGACCACAGCTAATGTGGGGTTTTTAATTGATGGTGATGTCCTTTTTGTATGGCTTGTGATGACATTTAAAAACCTGCTTGGTGCTTATCCTTACATAAAGAATTCAAGCCATTGTTACACTGCTTACTCTGTTGTGAAACAAGTCAGAAATCTATGGTAAATAAATAAGGAGGGATCAATATAACCCATAAAATTAAAATGTTCCAAAAGCAACATTGGGAGGTTTGCTTGTTAGGTACTCCAGCTTGCTGTGTAACTTAAGGCACAAGATGCTGACTCGAGCCAGAAGATTGCTTGAGGTGGGTTGGGAATGAGATTCTGCATCTTCCAGGACAATATCTAGAATTTCAAATGCTTGAAGAATCACTTTCTGACCATTACTCTGACTTGTAAATATAAGAAGAATATTTGACAAACCCAAGCAGAAGTAATTAACCATGCTTATGTTTACTAATCAAGTAATTGCTAATCAATTTTTATCCAGTTTCATTTTCAGTATTGCAATATCAGTGTATTGAAGGAATCCCACAAAAGGAACCATTTCCAAAAAGGGAAGGGAAGGAAGAGCTGGTCAGGTTGTTCTTTCTAAGTCCCCTCTCTTATTTCTGCTGACTGCCACATAACTTGGTATTCAGGGGTTTTTGATGTTACTGCAGAGCAACAACAGATTATATTTGCAGCCTTGATATTTTCCCAGCAGGGCCTTGAATTTCACGTGTAATAATTTGCATTTTAATAATGCCTGTAAAGTGTTCAGGTACATCTGACTGAAATAGCATGTGAGTCAGCTTTAATCCCTCATGCAAAGTCTGCCAAGCTTGTTTGTTGGCTCTGGTGTTTTAATTCACATATCTTCAGGTTTGTGAGAAAATGCAGAAGGAAAAAAGGTTTCATTACCTCTGCACTCAAACCTCCTCCTGTTCTGTAGAGCTGTGTTTGTATGTAAATCTTGCCATAATGAGAAATAGCTGAATAATCTGACAAGCAATGGCATGGGGTTTTATTTTTGTCAGTAATGCATATAAGAAGAATCTGAGTGATTTTTTTTCTTAAAGTTTTAACCTTCTGAGTGTTGTGTTTTGCCAATACTATTAGATCATTTTTATCTTCAGCAGAAAAGAATCATTTGGCAATAATTGTGGGCTTAATGGAGTGGAATCACACTGAGTGGTCCCATCTTAAATTCTTCAGTGACTTCATCCTAGATGAGTCTATCAATCTATCAAAGATAGGATGATTTTGTTAATTTCTTTTTTGAGGTCTTCATACAATTATTTTATTTTTGTAAATGTCATCTACTCTAATTAGTTTTTTGCCTTTTTTTTTTCATTTAATGTGTTGAGTCTTTTTAATAGTTAGTGTCTGGTTTTGACAACGAGAAATATATAATTGCTGTTAAAAAATGTATTTATCATATCTAATACCAGTCTTCAAATGTATATTTGGCACAAAAGTAATGAGACATAAGGTCAGAATGCAGGAAATTAGTATTTCAAGTATGTAGAATTACAATATTGAAGTTATAATTATAAAATAACCTTCCAATAATGACTGCTGAGTGCAAAATGTGAGCAAGGCAATTAATGATATTTAGCCAGCCAAAAAAAAGTGCATTTTAGTAACTATATATTCCTTGTTGAATTTTTATCATATATTCAGTGGGTAATACAATCACTGGAAGTCCTTTTTTACTAATGGACTGATTGTGGTTTTCCACAAGGAAAAATTATTTTTCCTCTTTGACAATACTCAGTGTCTGCTCAGTCTTGTGCAGTTGAAGGAACTTTGGGTGAATCAGTGGGTGGGGGCTGCAAGGTTGACCAACAGGGGATTAACCTGCCTGATTTTCTTGTTCTTCTTCTTGAAATGCAAGATTCATACCAACTCCAGGAAGTTTAGATACAGAGCATCTTTGTTGTTCTTCTTGAAAGATCTTTACGTTCACACTTAGAAATAGCTTGAAACCTATTATATCTAATAAAAAACATGAACAGTAAAACAGAGTAATTTAGACCCTTTGGATATATTTAGCTTTTTGAAAACATCACACATGACACATTAATAACACAGTGATAGACTTGGCAGTTGGGATGGTTTGGAAAATGGCTTTGAATGCATAACAGTAATAGTTTCATGCCATTACATTTACATTTAGACAAGCATGCAAAACTAGTGGTTGCTGCTTTATATTCCTCATAAAAGCTGAAGCATCCTTTTGAAATTTTTACATATCCAGAAAGAAAAGTAACCTCTCCAAAGCTTATTTCTGTACCTATGGCTGTCAACGTGCTGTGATCACTGTTTAGTATTAGTCTTGTTTTGAAATTCTTGTTTGTTTCCTCAGTGGGGTTTCTTTAGGGCTTGGTTTTGGTTTGTTTTGTTCAGATTTTTTATTTTTGTTGGTTATTTTGGGGGAGTTTTGTTTTTTAATGTAGATTTAATATGCAGTTCTGTGTAAGGTAAGGGAGAGGAAGTTAGCACTGGCTTTTTAGGGAGCTTACCATGAGAGAATTCCATTCTAGGTAACTGATTTTTTTTTCATGCTAGGCAAGCACAATTCTTTGGAAAGTGATATAAGTATGTAACTTGGTATTTAACTCATTCATATTTCAGGGGGTTTTTTTGTAAAATATTTTAGGTCATTTAGGTATTTTTGAAAATGCATATTACAGATGTTCCTTGGTCTAAAAAAATGCATGTTCTTTCTCTTTTTTTCATATTTTAATGAAAAAGTAGGAAAAAATATAACGAATTTAATAAATATTAAGGCCTGAGCTTGTATTTTCTTGGACTTGGTGCTGGAAGTTGTTTATAATACAATATTCTTGCTTAAACACAAGCTGGCGTACTATGTCTTCTGCTGCTTTATCAGTGTCCATATGGAATTCTGCATGCTGGTTGTGGGTTGTTTGGGTTTTTTTCCTCTAAGGAATCCTGTAGAAATGGGTGATGTACTTGTAAACTGCTGGTCCATATGTTTGAGGTTTCTGTGAGTTTGTTTTGGTGCTGGATTCCCACTCATTCTGATAGACAGCATTTCCTCCAATCCACCCAACACACAATTTAGTGGAGAGGGGGGCAGGTGTGGTTCTGTGGCTCACTGGCTTTCCAGATTAGATTTCCATGATCCTAATGCTGACACAGAGCAAACAAACCAGCTGGGAACAGAAACTCAAGCCTGGCTAAACAGTGTCATCATCCTAGTTTGCAGGATGCTTCCAAAGACTTGGGAATCAGTTCATTCATCACATCTCCCCTTTTGAATGGCAGGAAGAAACTTTTGATTTCTATTAGACATGTCTTTGAGAAAGGTGACAGTAATTTCCTAGGGAAATGTAGGAAGAAAAATGTGTTCATGCTGTTGTGATCTATTGCCTCGTTGTGTAACTTGGTCACTGCTTGTCCAGTGTTATTAGTAACCTGAATTTGTTAACAGCACACCTTTGTTAGCTTTCTAACATGCACCTGAACAGCTGGAAGTTTGTAACCATCCACTGGAATTAAATTCCAAGTACTTGGTGTTGTTACTGAAGATCACTTGTTAAAGTGCTGGAAGTTAAGCATTTCACTCTTTGAGAATATGTTAGGTTTTTAGCTGGGTTGGTTTTTCTTTAGAAAATGCTGAGTTGGAAGGGACTTAGCAGAATCATCAAGTCCAGGTGCTCACCCTACACAGGACCCTGTGCCCAAGAGTGTGCTCCAAACACTTCCTGAACACAGACAGGCTTGGCTTGGTTTCTTTTTTTAAAACTTAAGATTTATAAGGATCAGGAGCAGCTGACTGTTGAATATCTCTAGAAATGAAAACTCCACGGTGCCCCTGGGCAAACTGTTCCAGTGTGTTTGTGCCCTCAAGGGGAACAAAATTCTCATCCATTTATCTGGAGTCGCCCACATTCCCGCTTGTATCCCTTGTCTCTCATCCTGTCACTCTGCACCACGGAGGACAGTCATACCTATACCCTCCCACTGTGCAGCTGGAAGACAGAAATAGGGTTTTCTTTGAAATTTAGCTCTCTCAGCCTTAAAGATGATGAGCTGTAGCAATCTGACTCTTTGGTGGCTTTCAGCCAAACTAATTTCCTTATATCGGGTTCTAAAGTAAGAAATTGCAATTAAAAGGAAAAAGAAAAGGTAGCTGGTTTGGGGTAATGTTTTCAGAGTTTTCTTTGCTTTGTTTTAATTGCTTGGATTTCATCATTTTTGTTGCAGTGGCTTCCAGCTAGATCTGAAAGACTCCCTTTGCATCTGTCTGCCATGCTGTCCAAATCAGCCCTGTCTCTTAGGCCTGGTATATTTCTATAGATTTTATTATCATTCACATCTTGCCATTTTCCTGGTACTTGTCTGTTACTCTTGCCTTTTTTTCCCCTGGAAGAAACCATAAGTTTCTCATCTTAAGTAACAAACCCATAAAATCCCATCTTAGGACAAAAGCCAAATTGTTCTCCATCGTATTAAATTTGTTTTTTAAAAGGATGGAGCAAGTAAAATTTAGTAGAGCTTCAGAAGAAAGTCCTTTGTTTAGGGGCTTTTTTGGAATTTGCAAGTAAGGAAAATTACTAAAGCTTGGAAGTAAAGGGACTTTCTGGGGTTTCATTTTTCTGTCTTGTTAATTGTTTGTAGCAGCTGATTGGTAAAAACACTTTTACCTGTCTAGCCAGTGCTTCATAATTTCAATACTTAAAAACTTATCCTGAGGAAGTATCTTCAATGTGGATTAATTTAAATAAAACATCTTTTTGTGGTGCTTTACTTTGACTTTTTTTGATGTTTGTAATAAGGTTATAATAAGGTATCTTGAGCTGAAATACAGAATTTTTTTATAAGCATGTGTTGTTTGTTATGTTATCTAGGCTATTTATAAACAACTCACATGCCTCAGGAAGATGAATGCTATTAGAATACATTAAGTAGCATAATTGTAACAAATGATCCATGAGCAAATGCTGCACTGAACGAATTTCAGATTTCCAGCTAACAAAAACCAAGCTCTTAATTTATCTGAGATGCACAGATCCAATCTCTCTGAGAGTGTGAAAAGCTTTGTCTGAATCTTTCACTTTTGTGAGTACTTTAAGTAGACAGACAGATCCTCTTTAACACAGGGAGTGACCTCACAGCCTTCTGAGGAGTTCTTTAATCTCAATCATCAGCTGGTTTCTTAAAAGCATTGTTACATCCTGCCATTTTTTTTTCTACTGGGAGAAGTAAAATGGATATGTAAAGCACATTCAGTTCAGCAGAATCTTACCAATCTGAGCCCATCATTCCTTCCTGTGTGCTGTAACAATTTGGGCTTTTAGGCTGTGGAAGGCATCTGCAGTAGGAGCTCGTACACTGAGTGTGCTCAGAGGTGGGCATGGAGCTGGGAGCAGCATTTACCCAGCTGTGCAGGTGTTTTACACCCCCATTTACCCAGCTGTGCAGGTGTTGCACAACCCCATT
>JAYDZK010000271.1:8473345-8510126 GCA_034509185.1 Euphonia xanthogaster | reverse complement strand
AAACAAAGGTCTTGTTGGAAGTGAAATAGATGAAACAAGCAATTTCCTCAGAAATAATAGGTTCATAGTAAATTTGAATATTCTTGAGTTCAATTGCCAGGTTCTGCCCCAGCATTCTCTCTTTGATTCCTTTATAAGGAAGTGGCACTAAAAAATGTTGCAGTAAGTTACGATACAAAAATATTAGATAACAGCATATGTAGCAGTAAAATTTCTGTGTAGGACTTAGATGGATATTTTCCATTTAATTTTGATTAATAAAGTGGTAAAATTACAGGAAACAACAGTGACATTTAGTATACAATTGTATATATACACACATTTATATATCTGGGTATAAGCAGACATACTCAGACAGAGTCATGTACTAGAATACATCAGGAAAGAATGAAACCTGCTAAACATATGCAAAGAGTGAGAGGCTTCCAATTTTTCCTCTTGTGAAACCTGGGATATAAAACTCCACTTTATTCAAGTGCTGCAGCTTACTTGAGTAAGTAGAATTGGGCCTGGGAATAAAGTGCCTGGGGAAAAAAAAATAAAAAAGCCAATTTTAATCTTCCTCACAGTTGTTAATCAAAATAGAGCAATTAACAGTACTTGTTGTAACAGTTCTTGAAACAAGTATAGAATATATTTATGAATTTTAAAGGTGTATACAACTTTCTGAAGAATTCAGGATTATGTGATGTAATTACATAGAAAAACACAATCTCGTTTCATTCCAGAATCCTGGTGAAACTTGAGAGCATTTTGTTCGGGGAAATGATTTTTCTCTAGAGAGTGGAAAAGTGTTTGCTTTGTTTTTTAAATACCAAAATGTTACGATGTATCAGACAGGCAGCTGTCTGTGAAAATGCCACTTCTACCTGCAGATACGCTCTCAATTAGATAATTTGAGATTTCCACAGCTTTTTACGCATGGAATCATCACTTGGTTCCTTCCAAGCAGCCCAAGTCCTGCAGACAGAATGGAGGAGCCACAAGAAGAAGTTGCCTGCAGCACGGGTGTGGGTGGTTTGGGGCTTGCTGGGGAAGGAGAGTCTCCATCAGCCAGAGCAGTTTTGCTCCTTGGCCCTGCCTGGCTCTGTCAGAGCTGGAGCTCAGTGTGACACTGCAGCCCTCCCCGAGCTGTGCTGTGCTGGGACCCAGAAAGGGGCTGCTCACAGCCCAGGGCTTTGGCTCTGCCTGAGCAGTGCTGGCACTGCAGCAGTGCTGGCTCTCCAACATTCCCCCCTCACCTCTGGGCTGGGGGTGGGCGAGTTCTGGGCAGGGGCCAGAGCCAGGAGAGCAGATCCAGCTGACCAAAGGGATCTTCCCTGTCATTGTGATGTCTGCTCAGCAATAAGAGAAAGCAAGCTGGGGCACTCATTATTGCATTTGTCTTTTGTAATGACTGCAATGCCTAGGGAAGCCCTGCTTCCCAGGAAGTGGCTGGGCATCCCCTGTTGATGCGGAGTAGAAAGTAAACTGAATTTTTTCCATCTTATTTTCTCCCTCCCTTTCACCTCCTGCTGAGGAGAGGAGTGATAGAGCAAGGTGATGAGCACCAGCCCACTTCAAGCATCAACCTCAGGCTTTTTGGCTTGAGATGGTGTTGGTTCAGCTGCAGTGGCTTACTGGTTACCTTTCTGTGCCTAAGGCTTCTGTTTTCATACCTGTGTTTAGCCAAGCATATTTAGCTTGCACTCTCAAAATACATCCAGATGTAGAAATCCAGTTGAATTCAATGTTACCTTCACAACTCCTTCCCTAATGTTGGGGTTTATGGAAGACCTACTGATGCTCTGTTAAGTGGCATATATATAAGACATAACATATTATGTCTTCCTATATGAAATGAAAGCAGATTTTTTTTTTTCTGATAAAGCTGTCCCCAACTAAAACTTTCTAGAAACTTCTGTTTTTCTGGCACAACAATTTCTTTGTATGTAATCTGTGCTGCCTCATCCTGCAGTGTGTTTCCTTCAAAATCACAGGACTGGTAAGAATGCTGAAAATGATTGGCTGCTCCATTGTACCTGCCCTACTGTTCTGACTGAAATGTTCCTCCCATGTAACAACTTGCCTGATCAAGTAGCAGCACACACAGTTAACATGAATCCTTCCTTAGGAGAGCTGTAATAAACGGGCTGTGTCCCTTCCCAAGGTTAGATCCAGCTTGAGCTTTTTTTTGCAGTTGATAAACCTATATGTGTCAAAATAACTGATTTTTTCAGACTCACTAGCAGTGGCCTGAGTATTCCTGGATCAGCTTTTTGTTCAGCAGAGGAAAGCATTTTCTTTGGCCTCGGGAGAGAGAGATCAAAATAGTGATTTTTTTTCCCTCTTCTCAAGTGAAAAGTACCTGTCGATGTAAAACTACCTCTCCTAACTTCAGAGGAGGAAAATACCTCTGATAAGTCCAGACAGGAGTCTTTACTTCATATTCTGCATATTCTTGGGTAATAAACTGATGGCATAAAGAGCAGGACAAAGAGAACATGTTCTGGGAAGGGCAGTGCAAAGGCAGTTTTTAAAATTTCTCTTGATGCTGCTCACTATGTTGATGATAGCAAGGGATGATAAATGCTTGCTGTCTATTTTCAGTCTCATGTATGTCAGACTTAGTGGATATGAAAATCCTCTTAGTGGATAAAGAAAGAGGAGGAATTATTGTTTTCCTATTAACATTAATACTTTTTGGCTCTCACATTCTTGCTAGAAATGTTATTCATTGATCACACAGGAGCTGTTCATCCTTCTGCAGTACCTAAAGTGCTCATAAAAGTCATTGGTTTCTGAGACAGTGTACAGTGTGAGAAAAGGTTGGAAGATCTGATCCAACCCAAAATTTTCTCTCCAAACTGCTTATGTCATTCTCCTTAGAGAAGACAGAAATGCCATGTGAGGAGCTGTGTCCTGAAAGTTGCTTAGAGGTCCAAATTACTGGAGTCTGGCAAAACTGACAGGCAGTTTTTTACCTACTTTATCATCATTGCAAGGCAGGTTGTTCATTAGCTGCATTCACATGCTCCATTCCTACATGCAATTTCCTTTGACTGATACAGTAGAGAAGAAATAGGGCACCTTTCTTTTTTAATTGCTGATTTAAATTTTTGTAAAATTCTGAATTTAGTAATTATAAAGCAGTGCAGTAATTTGCTGTTTATGCAGTGCATAGTTTATAAGCTTTTACTTAGGATCAGGTCAGGAAGCAGTTTTTGCCTGTTGTAAATCCTGATCTGGTCTCCAGTCATTGAGGATATTATTTGGATTTGCAGTGATACAGGGGAATATATGCAATGGAACACAGAGAATTCTAAATGCTGTTGACAGGTTTTGACAGCCATAATCCTGATCTCATCCACTGTGTTTCATGCTGTTGACAAGGAAACTATTCTTTTTCTTTCTGTTCATATATAGCATACATTTGGAGTGTTCTGAGCTATTTGTCTTGTTATAAATTTCCATTTAAATATTCACAAACATAGCTTGGTGTCACCATTTGTAGTTTTGCACTTCAGGGAGAGGGATAGCAGAGAGTTTCTTTGAATTACAATACTGTGTGCTTAAAAAAAATGTAGTGAAAAGGGGCACCTCTGACCCCTTTCTCTGCCAAGTCAGTGTGGTTCTCTCCTCCTCTTGTTCCTGGCATGTGAAAACCCAGCTCAGTTTTTTTGGGCAGCTAGGGGGGAGATGTGCACAGTGCTCTCCTGCTCTCTCCCACTGCATCCCAGAGCTCCAGGGGATGAGGCATTAGGGGGACTCATCCTTGTGCCCTCTAAATGCTTACTTGGGCCTGCAGGTCCAAGATGTGGATTTGATTTCACAGAATTAGGGAGACATCTCAATTTTCATCACTCATGATTTTGCAGAGACTCATTGAACTCTTCATGTCAGCCCATTTTGGGAATGCCTTTGCCTTTCACATTCTTGGATATGTTGCCAGGAGAACCATTTCATACTGCATACCCCCTGTGCTGTGCTGTGGACCTGATCTGATCTGCTACAGGAATCCTTAAGCAGAATGGTTTGCTGTACAAACATACTCCCAATCTGCTATTTTTATCTTTAGAATTCTGCACAAAAATTGTCCTTCTTTGTGAAAAGATGTTCAGAATTTTGGTAGGCTGCCCGTCTCTCATTGAAGTGGAAGAAGTGTTGCATGCAGGCTTTTTTTAGCCACATGGTGCTGTTCATCCACCCAGCATATGCTTGGGAGATCAGGATATCAAGTGCTTTACTTTGGAGCAAACACTCTTGGTGAGAGTAAATATGTCTCAGTGGAGAAAATGGAATAGAACAGTAGCATCTGAGTGGCCTGTGAAATTTTATATAATTGTATTCTGGCAAATTTTACTGTGAATTTTACTTTATCATTACTGACGTTCTGACTTATTTTTTGCACCACAATTCCTAAGTTGTTCTTGCCCAGAAAGTAAGGACAGATTTGATCTGTTAGATGGAGGAATTCTTCCAGAAACAACAGAGGAAGAAGCTGAATTGCTGAGCTTACAGCCTCTAAAGGCCTGGATCTGGGCGAGTTAGGCACAATTTTTACTTGAAATTTAGACACTTCTTCCTTTGACTAAACCACAGGGGACTTTTAATACATTTCTTGGAAACTCTTTAATGCATTTCCTGGAAATAGTTGAAAAACCTATTGTTAAATTTATTCAAGTCACTGTTGCAATTTGTGTTGCAGTCTGTTCTTATGGAGAATGCAGAAGATAGCTCAAGAGTAGATCTCAGCCAGAACTGAACAATAACCTTACCAAATATTCCAGCAGCATCTTTAAATGGTCTTCAGCATAGAATCCTTCTTACTTTTGTGCTGTCTGATGAAAAGACACAAAAAGTGTTTCTGAGGTTTTTTTATCCTTCCTTGCTCATCTTTGTGTTTATTCTTACACCGTGTGACATTTGTGCAGCCATCCAGAGTCAGATTTGGTTGTCTGCCTGTGGAATGGGAAGTAATTCAAGGCAAAAGGACCCTCAGAAGTTTTATTTTGCTTGGTGGATTTTATTAGAAGCAGTAAGTGAGAACCTGGCTTGCAAAGACATGCTGGGATTATTCCTTTAAAAGAACCAACTTGGACTGAGGTGCCTGTTAGTGGAGGGGGAAGTTCTTTTAATGGGATCATGAAGCATGCCAAATGTAGTTTATTTCCATTTTTACATTGATGTACTACTGTATTCATCCCTGGCACCCACAGGAATCTTGGCCATTGTCATCTTTTTCATTTTAATTGACAGAAATGAAACGTTTAGCCAAAATAAATGAAGTATAGCTTTCAGCTGATAAAAAAGACTGCCCAGTTTATAGCTGGAGATGTATATAATACTTATCTGTTCTTAAAATGCCTGTAAAACACAGGTAATGAGCAGTATTTGAGAAGTATTCTCTCATTTGTGCTTTCTTTCTCTTCTAAAAATGACAACAGCTCATATAGCTGTAATGAATGCTGAAAACCAGTTTGCTTGTAGTGGATTTCTTTATTAGCATTTAAAAAAAAAAAAAAGTGCTTTTATTGAGTTGAACATCATAGTCCTGATGACAGTGCTGGTGCTGTCAGCTCTTCTGGTGAGGCTTTGGTACAATTATCCTTCTGGGAAGGTTGATGAACTCTTTTCCCATGCTGGAATTTAAAGAATAACTTGGAAGAATCTCTGTGTCTTGATAGGGATGTGTGTGCTTTTCTCAAGTAAATTAGGAAATGTTTCAAGGTGAAACACGAAAAAAGAAACACACCTCTGGTTGGGAAAGGAGTGTCCAGGAGTAATGGTCAGCAGGTTTCTTTTGCACCCATATTAGCATCCTGATCTAGTTCTAGTGGTTTGTTTTATTTTAATGGCAATAGTGAAGCTTGGCATTTGTGAAGGATGCCAATATGGAAAGTGTTGTAAACGTTTTTGGGTATGGGGTAGTAATTCTGACAAATGGAACTGGCAGTCCCTGAAAATACAAAATGCTCCAGTTGGCAAGACAAACTCTAAAGTGCAAGTAGTGCTGAGTAGCAAAATGGTTCTTTGTGTGTTATGTCTGACTCCCCTAAATAAGTTAATAATGTGATGGTTGTAAATTGAGGTAATTGCCTTCTAAGGATACATCATCAGGAGTCTGGTTTGCATTTAGCTAGAAGGTTTTGTCCAGATTTTGAGCCCTTTTTTTTCAAGAAAAATATGGTGGTTGAATAGATTCCATTGAAACACCAACAGGCAATTTAAATAAAGGAAATTTAATGGATTACATTTGTCTTGTTGTATATAAAAAAAGACTTCATAGAATATGAGCAGGACTTTAAAAATGCAGAATAGTCTTGTAAAGTGATTGATTGTTCTCTGAGAGGCTGCGTGTGGGATGGAAGAAATTGTCTGTTTGCACTAGCTCAGATGTTTGGATTTTAGGAGAAGATCCTCCATCCAAAAAGAAGCAAAAAGGAAGAGTAAGAACATTTTCTTGTATTTGATATTTTAATATCAAATACATAAATAGCAGGTATAACATTGATCATTCATGATGATCCTTTTCTTGTAAACAATGTATAAAGGGATGTATTTCTGGTCATTAGTCACAGATTCCTTTTTTACCTTTAATTTCTTGCATGATCCTATTTTGTTTCTTACAGTGACAAAATGTTCATTAATTATGGTTGTCAGCATTACACAATTCCAGTGTTATTTCATGTTAGCACTAGCATTAGTCCATGAAAAATCCCTGAAAAGCAATAGCAGTGATATATGCTCTGGGGATTGATTTTGTTTTGTTTTTCTTCTCAGTTTGTGCTAGGGTTTTATGCAGTGTTATTTAATAGGTGAGCAAGTAATTGATACATTTATTAGTCTTTTTTTGTATATGCTGTTGCTGTGGAAGATGCTATTTTGTGTATACTATAGATTTTCTTCATCAGCTCATGAAAAAATTGAGTATATTGTAGCCTGGTCATTCTGCTGTTAAATCAGGCAGACCTCTAGAGGGAAGAGTCTGACAGCTTATGATCATCACATCTAAAATCAATTAGTGCTATTCAGTGGAGCAGTTTAAGGAAATCATTTTAACAGCTCTCATATTGCAGGACACCGCGTTGGATCCACTAGGGGTCACAAATAAAACAGACAATCATACATCCTGCAAAAGCTAATGATAGTCATCATCTGAGAAGAGCAGCTAAGTAGCAAATGTCAGGGCTCAAGCAGCAAGTCCCAGTGCTGTGCCCCATGAGCACTCTTAATGAGCCATGGAAACGGGGAGATCTCTCTGCAGCATCTGAAACCACAAAGACACCTTCATTAAACTCCTGGCTCAAACCTCCCTTTGTAGGGTGGATCAGATGGATCTCTCTCTGTGGATATCACCTGCACCTACATGTGCACTTCTACACAGATAAATCAAGTTCAGCTGACTCTGACAGAACCATAATTTATAAAGCTGTAATATGAATTATCTTTGTGACCTCTGTAATTGTCTTGCTGAGTTGAGGAAGCCGTAAGTAAAAGGCCAGGCAGGATTGTTTGGATGAAGCTGGCAGATATTTTTGTACTTTTTTTGTAGTAGACGCTTACTGTGAGCCTGTTTCTTTCAAGAACTTCTTTATCTTCCAGGTGAGATTAAAACAGGGAAAAAGATTGATTTACCTCAAAAGTAATTTGGGAAGATGAAAATTAACTCCTCATGTTTCAGGAAGTAGAAGTCTTGCTGGCTGGGCCCCATTTGCTATCACAGTTTTGTTCCTGTTGTGACGAGTGTGTGCTCAGGAGCAGGCTCAGGCTCGTGGGTGGCACAGGAAGCTGGAACAGCAGGGCAGTGACTGTGGCACAGACCTTTGCTCCATGGGATTTTCGGCCTCTGTACTCTGGGATTTTTGCAAGAGTGGCTTGAGTCTCTCCAGTCTCCTGGTCGGTTTGTGGTTCCAGCTATAGATGTGCAAGATGCCTCTTGCAGCCTGCTGGAATGAGAAGAGTTTCTGATTCCTCACAAGTTTCCTGTGGATCATCATCTGGATTTTGGTGCCTTTTCCAGTAGCATCATATTGGTGGAGCCTTGTTTACTGTGAGAGCCTTTCCACACTGGGTCAAGGGAAGCCCTTGTGACACAGCTCAGGTCATAGGTGTGACTGCCTGAGCTCAGCAATGTGTAGCACAAAGCTTTTATTTCTTGTCAGCCTTCATACTTGCAATGTCTCAGGACTGCAGGTTTACGTCCTTACATACATCCCCTTGATGATTTTAATGGGAAATATTTTAATTAGTAGCATATGAACGTTAGTGTGTGTTACCAAGTAAATGTGTTTGTCTCCAACATTCTAAGGACTTGGAGAATATAGCTGTGGTAGTAATTTAATCACTCTTTTAGTGAAGCTGTTTCTGAGCAGTTACTTATTTTATGATTTTAAAATATCTTGCATCTGACATACTTGACCTTTCTTATCCACTTACAGCTCAAAACTGAATCCATTCAATAGGGCTCTTAAAATATCCAGATTGGAGACTCCATGAATCTTACAGTGGAAAGAAACAGCACTCTCTTTACAATTGGTATCTTAGGAAGAAATAGACCACTTGAGGACTCATTTGACAGAAGAATCCCTGAGTATTCTTGCCTCTTCTAGTAAAGATGATGATAGGGATTAGGAATCCCCTAGTGCAGGGCCCCTCTGTAAAACCTGAGCAGCTCTGCAGGATACTTGGAAAAGGCTTTATACCAAATCTTTTCTCTGTTTTTGTCAGAAGTCTCCTATTGCATCTTGGCTCAAGTGTTATCCTTTATTCCTTGCAATTCTTTATCTTTCATACTTCCCTTGGCTATTAAAAGCTCCACTGTTTGCTTTAATCTATTTCTGAGTTTTTATGATTGACTGAAATATAGTTAAGAGTATCATAGTCATATTAGAGCCTCAGAGACCAGTGGCTAAAATTACCAGGTTTTACACAAGATGAAATAGCTTTCTTAAAAATCATATGTTTTCAATGTTGTGTAAGACATTATACAAGGCAATAATTTATTTCTCTTTTGGAAGACAGCTGCTATACTGCTGGGGGAATCTCAATACAATTTCTAAAGACTAAAATAAACCTATTTCTAATACAAATCAATGACTATTACAAAAGTGAAAAAGCCCAAACAGCTCAATCACAGTATTCTTTGGAGTGGGGCTAGCAAATGTTGCTCCTGTGGGTGGTGTAAATATGTCAATCACGCAGCCTAAAAAATAGTTTGGGTTTGTTTTTTTTTTTTTATTTAGCTTTAAACCAATTTTTAGGGGGCAGTTCCTCTTTTATTAAGGCCAGTATCCTGATCCAAAGGGAAATAATTGCAGTTTAAGTTTCATTTGCAGCCTAGTTTAAGGCCTTGGAGAGAGACCTTATGAAGAACTTACAAGTAGCAGAAAATTTTAGTCCTGTGTTTTTCTGGTTCTGCTTCCAGAATTCACAAGGCTGCCAAAGTAGATTTTGCAAATGGTCCTAAAATCTCATCTCTGGTGCTGCCTAATGTCCCTGGCTGGTAGGAGGGCTTTATAAATAACCCCTCATCCTGGTGGAGAGAGCCTGAGAGAGGCTCTGTGGAGGGGTCAGGAGATAAAACAGTGGGCAGAGGGGCCCACAAAGGGCTGTGTGGCTGAAAATGAAACACCTGACGTGGTTTTTTTACACTGCCTTGAGTTTGTACGGAAAAACAAAGCTTTTCTCCACTTGAAACTGTAATTATCATAAATTTGCCATAATATATCCTGGCTTCCATATGGCCAGAAACTTAAAAGTACGGAAGTCCAGCATTCCCTAAAGGATTCAGGCAGCCCCTGATGTGCTGTCACCTCAGGTTTGCAGAAAGGTCTCGGGGACCACAGGGTTTTGCACGTGGTATCTCTGTCCAAGGATCACATCAAGGGTGTCTTGAGGATGTTGTGCATTATTTGCGTGATTTGTTTTATCTCTTGAAAAGTTCTGCCCCAAAATCAGCCATCTGCCCACAATCATCTTAAATTTTTAATACAGTTGAGATGTTTAGATATTTTTAGTTGATAAGTACATTTTTTTTATGTGACTACCCAAAATCTGTTTTTGGAGCGTATAACTTCCCTAATGATTTCTGACTAGGACTACATTGATATGTAGAACTAGCCTTAGAATTTAAAATGCTTGTGCCTGTTTTAGTATGTATAAGAGATATATACACTTCTATGAACTCACATTTAAAATGAACTCTGTATTCTCCAAATTACATTACACTGGGCCTAAATTACTATTCAAGCTACCAGTTACTTTGACTAATCAGGTTAATGGATTTAAAAATCATCTTCAAAGATGACAGGTAGGTGGAACAGAAACATCACACTGCTACTTAAATCCAAATAAAAAGAGTGTGAAAGAAAAAAGACCAGAATATGAGAGTCTGATTTTCTTCTGTGTTAATCTGACAGTTTAAGAGTGTTTCTGCCATGTATCTACAGTACAAGTTCTCTAAAATGTTAATCTTTCTGCATGTTTTACAGAAGGAACAGACAAAATTAAACATTGACATTACACATTTATATTTAATAATTCTAGCTATACATAATTGTAGCAGATGATTACTGCTTATTAAAGGAGAAAGATTATTTGCAGAAACACTAAAATTTCCATTACATTTGTGTCCTGATTAGATTAATTTATCGTCTTTTAAGACAGAAGTGTAGTGATTCCATGAAAAGGAAAACAAGTCTTCCTTTTTGGGTAGTTTTTAGCCCATTTGTGGTTCATAGTTAAAGACTCTTTAAAATCTGGTTCACCTGTAGTAGCTGTTATCAGGATTTCTAAGTCTGTGACTCCAGATGTCAAGGATCGGAAGGCCATGCTAGACCTTCTAGTTTCTTCTTAAAGGTCCTGATAATTTCCTATCCTATAAAGGTTCTAATTGATTAATATATTATCCATTAGTTGTGCTGGCAGAGCAGCCTTGCTCTGTCCTGAGTGCACTGGCAGTTTTAGGAACGCATCCAGAAGATCCCTGTAGGACTAATGCAGTGAACACATGATACAGCCATGCTGCTGAAATCAGTCCCTGCAGACACAGAAGAGCTTTGGCCTGATATTCTCCAATCCCCTAAATGTCACTGTGGAACACTCAGCTTATGTCAGCACTTGAGTATGCTTTTAGTGCCCTAGAAATGCTTCAGAACAAAAATGCGTGAGGAACAGCTATGCCATTTGAAATTCAGAAAGCAAAGGCACAAAGAAATGCAAGCTCCAAATTTTTCATGTTCTTGTTTTCCCTGAATTTTGGCAGCAGTCTGAAACAGAATGAACCACAGGCAAAGCAGAACTTGAGTTACCTAGTCACCACAGTCTCACTGTTCTGTTCATCAGTCTCTGCTGTGCTTATCCTCATGAAATCTGTGTGGCTGAGCCAGCAAAGTTGCCCAAATCTTACCAGTGAAGACAACTTAGGAGGAGTAACTCCCAGGCTGTGGAGAGTCTGTAGTCTTTGCAGAGAAGTGCCCATTTGCATTTTTGGAAGAATCCTAGTGGTTCAGGCATTCAGCCAGTAACTTCATGAAGAATGCTGCCTCTGTCCTGTGGTGGTTCTGTATTTCCTGGCTGGGCTCAGTCCTGCAAGTGGGTGAGCCTGCTGTCCCCCCGTGCTCCAGACTTCAATGCCTGCCTGGAACTGGAGCTCTTGTTTGTTCTGAGGTGCCTGACTCATCTACTGCCTTGCAGTACAAGCTGATTCAGAGATGTTCATGCTAGAGAGAGAAGAAAAATGCTAAAGCAGAAACTCCAGGGAGGAATTGCTGTAAGTTTCAGTCATACAGTTTTGTATAGTGTGTGGTACAGGCGTGAAAGCAGATTTCTCATTTAACACTGAGAGGGCCTCAGGGAGTCAAATCTTGAAACAAAGCCTTATTTTTAAGAGCACAGTACAAATTCAGGGGGAACTAAAAAGTTAATGCTCCAGAGACACTGCAGTCATGCAACTGATGGGCGCATTTCCACACACACAAACAGCCTTGCCTCCTTCTTTGTGTTTAAAAGAAGCTCAAACAGCAGTCTCAACTTATAAAAATATGCAAAAAATACACATTGGATAATAAGTAGCATAGGTATTCTTCACATGCCATCCGTTAGACTTTTCAATGTGAAAATCAAAGGAAGCCAGACTTGTTAAAAGCTTTGAACATTTTGATGTACCAGGTCTAGTAGAGAAGCTCTTTCTGTGATGTTGAAATGTGGCACATGCTTTAGAGCAAAGTAGAGTCAAGCCTATCCTTTAAATGGTAAGTCACTCTTGAAATAATTTTTTTTTCATCCTATTTATTTGGCTGAGTTAAAGCTGTTGCAACAAAGCTTTTGCTTCTCACCAAAACACAGCAGATGTGTCCATGACCTTCCTGTTGAAGTCTATATGTCTATATGCTATGTCAGTTTGTTTCTTGGGGTTGTTGCTTTCTTCAGTATTCAGTATTTTCTTCAGTATTCCTTTCACCTGTGCTCTATACATACTGCTTCTCAATCTCTTTGGGTTTTTTCTTTGGTATTGCCTTTCACAAGGATAAAACCAGAAATATTCCTGAAAAATAATATTACTGTCAAATTATACGGCTAAGAGAGATTTGAGCTACAGGAGATTAATTCTCTGAGGGTCATTCATTTTGCATTGAATATAAAAGGTAACCTGTTCATTCAGAATTAGAGAGGCTTTTGTAAAATTGAGGCCCATAATAGGGAAGAAAGAATATGCATGAGTAATTTTCAATCTTATAATGAAATATTGCTATGGGAAACCAAGTAGAACAACAGATGCTGAAACCCTTGTTATGATTCTTGGCACGGGCTTTTTTTTCCACTTTCCTTCCAGCCTTCTGAGTCACGTTGACCTGAGATATTTGGAGATCTCTGTGTATTACAATAAAATACTAACATTGCAGCAGATATTCAGTAGTAATAAGTTTAAATTAAAATAGCATATGCTCCATACGTCAGAAACCTGAGCTTCTGGTGGGAAGTGAATAAAAATAATGGAATCACCTTTCTTGATAGTAGCACTGTGTTCTGCAGTACCAATTCCCAACAGTTTCACCCAGTTTGACAGGATTTGGCTAGTGGGCTTTGAGATAAGCAGAAGCTTAAACATACTCTTGAAAAGCTTATGTTTTGAAAGCCCAGTTGTATGATTATGATATATGATTAAGCCCCATTTTTAAAAGGGGAAGGAAGGATAACTTGGGAAGCTCCAGGCCAGTCAGCCTCAGCTCTGTGCCCAGCAAGATCATGGAGCAGATCCTTCTGGAATCTGTGCTACTGCACATGGCAGAGAAGGAATGCCATCCACAGGGACCTGGACAGGCTGGAGAGGTGGGCCTGTGCAAGCCTCAGGAATTCCAGCAAGGCAAGGGCAAGGTCCTCCATGAACACCAGGGGAATCCCAATCCCATAAAGGCTGGGCAGAGAATGGAACTAGATGGTCTTTAAGGTCCATTTCAACCCAAACCATTCCATGATTCTATGATGACAGCTGTTTCCAAAAAGACAGGCAGCAGGAAAGGTGAGAGTGTACTTCAGCATATGGGAAAACAAGCAAACTTTGTAGAATTTCAATTGTAATTTTAAAAAATTCACTTAAGGAATTGCTTTGAGCACATACAGTGAGTTTATTAAAAGAAAAATATTTATTTGCAATAAGCTTGGTATTGTGCCTGTGTGTGCTTTGTAAGATGTGCTGCTTTTTTTCCTAGTGAAGACTCAAAGAGCCAGAATGATATTTTTGCTGAAAGTATTTTAAGGCATTAAATACAGACTCAGTTAGTTAAAACCTTTTGTCTTTATCCCTTTTTGCAATCATGGCTTTTCAAATCCTGGTTGGAACAGTTGTGTTTGTTCATAGGAAAGATCTGAAATCTTCAGAGAGGTCATCTTTTCATAAAATGTCAGGGAAGCAGCATGGCTTCTGCCTTTATTCAGCAAATCCCTTTGAGCTCTTCTGAGGAGGTTTTTCTTAGTTATTTCATCTGGTTTGTGACTGCACAGAAGATCGTTCTACTCCTCTGTTCTCTTGACAGAGCTGTGCAGAGGCAGCCTGCATTAGAGCCTACTTCCCAGCTTCATTTCTATATTAATAGAACATTTTTGCAACTGACTCAGGAAGAATAGGGAGGCACTGAGAGTACTTGGCTGTCTGATGGTTGACAGCAAGCTAGATTTAAAAAAAAAAATTAAAAATGGAGAAAGCTACTTTTAAAGCTGAAGCTCACGAGGGTTCCCTCTTTACTGTGGTCTAACTTCCCTGTGTCTGGATCTTTACAGAGAAATGAAATCTGAATTGTTAGGAGAAAAACAGTTTCTTTAGCTCCAGAAACAGTGTTAGGCTTTTTTTGTTTGGTTTGTGAAAAACTACTTGTTAAAGTTGCTGTTGTCACTTCTGTAGTGTGCTGTACCTTGTGTCTTAAATGAGAACTTCTGGAATTCACTATGAAACTAAAGAAAGCCCAAGTACTAATTCAAATATTTAATAACATAAACACTTTCAAAGGAGGATGAAAGGTGTCAAAATTAAATATTAAGTTTTGGTCGACAAACTTATCTTTGCTGTTTGAAAAAAACCAAACATCCAAATTCTGCTAAATCTCTCTGCAAGGCATAAGGCAGATCACAGTTCTGTAATTTAAAATACTTGCTTGGAATGTTGTAGTTATTATGATAAGGTAGAAGCCAGCATGTCCAGGCTGTTCAAGTCTGTATGCTGCGGGTGTTGGACCAAGTCTCTGCTGAGACACAGAGCCAGAGTTGCTGTGTGCACAGCTGTGGGACTCAGCACCACACTTAGGAATGATTGCCCAGAGACAAGTGAGCTTGTAGAGCACCTTGGTATATCCTGGCCTGCTTGAGAAGTGACAGCAAGATATTTTTTTAAATTAGTGAAATTATAGTTGAAATATTCACTGTTAATCCTGTATATTTCAGATTCTGGACATTTTTCTAGCTATATGCTATACCATGACCAGACTTTCTGTATCCATGCCCTCTTAATCATGTCTGGAAAATGGCACCCTCTCTCTGTTTGCAAGTCCAATTACAAAATGCCACGGCAATTCTTTCTGCAGAAATATTTTAGAGTTACCTCCTGCTTTATTTCCTTTTCATCAGAGTCTTGTGTCCAGAACTGAGTTCCACAGATGCTTTTACAAATACCTATTTATTTTAATATAATTTTTTTCTCAGTTGAACGTTTCCTTGTTTTACTGTGTTGTGATGTTCAGGAATGTTACAGTTTGAATAATCTCAGGAAATTATACATTACTGTGATTGAACATGTATGACTGGGGGTGTTTTCAGGCAAACACAGGTTGTCCTCAAGACACTGAGCAATCTAGCTACCATTCACACTTTTTTCAGCATAGAGCACTGTTAAAAACACTGGTTACTACATTAGTAAAAGAAGAGAAGTCAAGGTACTAGACTAAGAGGAAAGCTGGGAAGCATCAGAGACAAAAACCATCTTGGAAGTCTCATCAGAGACTCTGGGGATATGGGCTGTTGGAAGACAGCACAGCCTTCACTAAGTCTTGTGCAAAATTCTTCTGAGAGCCAGTTCTTGGGAATGCAAGTTGCTTTTGGACAAAACATTTGGGAAAAGATGTCAAGCAAAACACAGTGATTGCCCTGGTTACATAATTAGACTGCATATCATTGCTTGTGGCTTAATTAGACTAGACCCCATCACAATAGCTCACACAGATTGTGAAAGCTCAAATATGTGACATTCTTGAGGTAAAAGAGGTAACAACAGCTCTAAGATACAGCAGAGAGGATAGTGACAAGCTTGGAGGTTAATTAACCTGAAGCTTAGAAGTAGTCTGGTATGTCAGAATGAGCCTTAGTTTTCAGTTTTCCTCTCCTGCCAAGCTTGGTGATTTCTGCTGGAACAAGCAGTGCTGGGCAGTGCTGTGCTGTGAGTGAGGTGTTCTGCTGCAAAATGACCCTTTCTACCCTTTCTCAATAACTGCTCCCCTGCCACCCTCCAGAACTGCATTTCTGTGCCAAGCAGGTGCATCTAAACATGAAATAAGGAGGATGTATTCCACAATCTATTTGAAACATGTCTTTTAGCAGTGACAGAGGACAGCAAATTGTGAAATTCTCACGTAACCAGGCTTTTCCAGGGCTTGTAGGCAAAGAGAAATGCTCAGTCTTGTTCTCTCACCCCTGTCAATCTAACCTTCATCTATCAGACCAGCTGTAACCTGGAAAGAACTTCATGCTTTTCAATCCTGGTCATTTTTGTGCCAATTCATATGGAACAGGTGTGAGACGGATCTGAAAGCATTTATAAATAAATAATGAAGTAAACTCACAGCACGCTGGGGACTGGTTAACAGGTACTGGCCTATAGCAGTGTCCTGCTATTGAGACAAAGCTGACAGAAAGCACAGATTTAGTTAAATAAATTTACACAGAGCACAGGTCTGTTACAGAGTCTCAGCACAAGGAGTGGCTGAAAGAAGTATTGCACCAGATTTAGCTAAAAAAACTGCATTTGAGTGTGATGTAAAATCATGGGCTTCCAATTAATGGGAGGAAAAATGAGGAAGTCTGTTGTGACTTGTTAATTAAAGCAGGAAGCAAGAAACTGCTAGGAAGATACCTGAGGAATCCTTAAAATGAGAGAGAATCTAAAACCAGATGAAGGGTAGGAGAAGGAAGCATTGATAAATAAAAAGGCAAAAAGGGAGGAGTTTATCCTTAGTAGCTGAGTGTAGAAGCCAGGAAAGGGACATTGCATCAATGGAAATCAGGTAAGGAGGAAGAGGATCTACTCAGACAGTAGTTCATATATTATTGCCTTTTTTTAATGTAGTTAATCCTCGTGGTTTTTTCAGCATTGGAAAACAAAAAGACTGTTTTAGACTGGGAGGCAAGTAGGCAAGTGCCACTATAATTTGCTTTGGGAACAAAATTATATTGTTCATTATTTCAGTTCATTTGTAGGCAGTTAACTTTGCTGTACCATTATTGAAATAAAAGTGTAGAACTACTGCAACAGGGTATTAAGGAAGAATAATATCTATTGAAAATGAACTCCCTTTGACACTATAATAGCATTTAATTGACATTAAATAACTCTTTGGAGCCATTAGGAATATGATATGAATGCAAATGTATGAAACATTTCCATCATATTGAATCAACATCTTTAACAGCCAAAGCTGCATCACGGGAGCTTTAAAGACTTTCCCTTTTGCAGGTGAATTTAGCACTCACGGGAGTTCCATGGTGGCATTTCTGATGAGTGAAGTGGGTTTGTCACAGCAGCTGTGCTGGCAGGGCAGGGCATGGAGGAGCTGGTCAGAGCTTTGTGCAGCCTGTTTAGCCTTTCCTTGAGGCTGCTGGTGCTGTCCTCAGCCAGCCAGGGCTGGACACAGTGCAGGCAGAAGCAGTAGCTGGGAAAGCAGATGAGCAGATCCACGTGATTACCACGACATTGTGTGCTCTCTCTATGCTTTGCTCAGTTATAAGGCTTCTAACAACCATGACAAAAACAAATGCTGTGATGCTTTTGATTAATCTTTGTCAGGGGATAGACAAGCCTGAGTGAGAGCAACGTGAGTTTTTAGAGGTTTGGTGGTGCATTGTTCTCACCCCACTAATATTTTCAGCTGTCTCTTCATCTGCTGGAATTGAACCCAGTGGATGCTGTGCCTGAGAGAGAATGGGCTGGATCACGTTCTTGAGAGCTCAAGTCTTTCTGAGATACAATAAAACCAGCATGGAAACAAAAGGAGGCTTTAGCTGAGCAAACTTGCTGGTGTCTGAGATCTCTGTCGTTCATAGTTAAGTGCAGCTACTGGAGGGCATGGCTTTGCTGAGCACATTGTAGTGTGTGAGTGGCTCTCTGGACGTGCCCATAATTTGCCCACTAATGGGCTAGTGCATGTGGTACAACAGATCAGGTGTTAGAGCTGTTAATTTGGGCAAGATATTTCACTTCTAAAGAGCAGATTAAGCCATAGCTGTCTGCTGATGACCATAACAGAAAACAGCTCTTTTATTTGCACTCTCTAACTTCTTGGACACCTACTGAATTTTGAATTTGCTTCTTAATTAGGAAGGGGAGTACTTTAATAGAAGGCATTTTCCACTTCCAACAGGATGCCTTTGGGAATCCTATCAATGCACACTGGACTTTTTTATGCATTTTGAGTACTTACATGCAGATACTAAAGCAGGCTTTTGTGCAGTTAATCTAGCAATGAATCATTACTTAGGCCTGGTTTTCTGTGGATATGTAAGGTATTTTAGGGAGAGAAGTCATTCCTGCAGTGACAGATGGAGGGTTTCTTTATATATGCTTTGGTGCAAAGCAAGAGCTAAATTAAATTCGATGATTTGAATGCAATTGTGATGTCAACACTTATTATTTAAGAAAAGCAAGGATCTGTATGTATCTTTATAAATGCATTTGTATTTATGGGATCCTGTGGCTTTACAGAAAGATCCACAGCCTCTCAATGAGAATTGTGTGCTAAGTTCCTTTAGGTTGAGAGCCTAGTCACAAGCCTACCTTAGAGAGGTGTTTGTAAAGTGTTGTTTTCATGCTGGAAAAGGCAAAAGTGATGTACCTTGTTCAAGGAAAAATATCTAGTAATAGATAATAATATTTTTTTTGTTATAATCACAGCAAAGAGCTGCTGTCAAATTTTGGAATCATTATTCTAAATGCAGAGGATTTTCCAAAACATCTGCATTTCTAAAACAGCTGCTGCATAACTTTAGGGCAGGAAGGACCTACATAATTGAATTTTAGTTACACTTCAGAGCTACGTGGATAGTACAGAAACACTGCAGGTGATTTATTTCTCTGTTTGGCTAAGTGAATCCCTCTGTACCACCTGTCAGGGGTTGCTGGTGTGTGCTGGACCTCAGGGGTTTTCAGTATTTCAGGGGGTGCAGAAGTGATCTGAGGTACAGGGGCTGTTTGATTCAGCAGAGCCACATACAGAAAACATATCTGGAAGTTAATGCTTTTTCCTTTTTAGCAGGAACATGAGTTTATACTTTCCAGTTTAGATCCTGGCTTCTGGAAGGGTGGCACCTATTGCCAGAGGAACCTAATGAACCCATTTGAAGCGTGTTTTCAGAGAGGAAGAAAGGCTTGGTTCTCAACTAGGATGAGGTGCAGTGCTGGACATAGAGGATGGAGAAGAATCCCAGCTGCACCTTTCCTGATATTAAAATAATTACTAGAATTTCACTGCAAGTAGGTGTGGTTTGAAGTAGGAAAGGACTACAAAACCAGTGCCAATCTGGAGATGGCTTTTCCTGTCCTGAGAAGCATCTTCTCATAGGTAAGAGCCATGCCAGCATTGCATGCTAGGGTTTAGATTGAATGAGGCATTTAAGATCATAAGTCTTATTTAAGATTCTCAGTCAAAAATGGAATATTTTTTGTTTGGGGCTTGAAATTATTTCTTTTATTGTTCTGTGGCATTCAATATCTAAAATATTGAGGACTTCCTGGAATGATGTCATTTTTGCTCAGCTGTCTGCATTAGATGAGTACTGATTTGGCAGGCAGAAATGCTGGCCAGTAACATTACACAAACTTACACCAGAAAGTCTGTCATTTTAGGTCCCAGCTCCCCAGGTTCTACATCATCTTTGGTTTCTGGTGTTTGGTTCCTTTGGCTATTTTTATTCTGTAAGGAGTGTTCCACCCAGTGCAGAAGTTCTGATTAAGATTAGTATATAGGGGTTGAAGGGGTTACAGTGGATTGAGAGGCATCTTTTCCCAGGAAAATATTTTTGAAAGGGATAGGTATTTGCCCAATATTTTGCCATATGTCCAAAACATTTGGTAGTTACATAAACCACACTTGCTCTGCGTTTCCTTAGATTGCTGTCCTATATATGGCTGTGTATTTTTAATAATATGATGAGTTGTTATCGTGTCCTTATGTATACTTGGAATAGAGTGGGAAGTTCTCAGAACTCTGACCTGCTCCACCTTGCTCACTGGTCAGGTTTGTGGGGAATGCTGGAGCGGGTGGTGTAGCAGAGAAGTTGAATATTTATCCTGAAGGTAAATTATTACTTCTTTGCTTCTAGATAGTGTGGGGCTTCCCTCATTCAATACCTCCAACGGGACTGAGGCAGCTCGGTGAAGAAATGGCTCTGTCACCAAGGCACTGTTTCCTTTCAGTCAGTGTCCATGGAAACCTTGGTCAGTTTTTATTTTCTTGTGTGGTTATCAGTGAAGTGCAGCTTCCAGGGGGAAAGGCTTTGGCCACTGACCTCCTGAAGAACAGGCAGGTGAATTGTCTGCTTTTTGCAAGCAGGCCATTTCTGTTGCTCAGGGGATTGTACTGCCCAGCTGGAAATGTGGGCAGCTTCTTATGCTCTGTAAAATTCAGGGAAGAAAGAGTTCTCTCTCTCACACCCCCCCTGCCAGTTTATGTTCCTCAGCAGCTTTCCAAAGCCCTTCTCCAGTGTCACGTTAGGATACTGGTGATGACAATAAGATATTTTGCTATGTCCTCCTCTAAGTGCAAGAAATTGTTGGAAACAACAGCAGGATATATCAGGGAATTGGATACAAAGCAAGAAAAGCAAAAGTGTGCCTGGCATCTTCATATGGAAGTAATAAATGCAAATTTGTACTGTAAATTCAGAGCTGAGGTTGTCAGAAGAGATTTTCCTTGATGTGTGCCCTGTTGTCATCTGACATGTTGGGTTCTGAGCTTAAAGCTTGATCTCAAGGATGATGTTAAATTTTTAAACCCTAGAACAAATACACATTTAAATGCAAATTAATGGGCTCAGGCAGGTGATGTGTGCACTGTTGTTGTGCAGGTTTATATAATTTTTTGTCATATTTTAGGACTCACACTTTTGCTGCCTTACTTGTAAACTCCTATGGACAAGAATTAAGATTTGGGTTCTAGGAAAGACCTGGCACATTATTTAATAGAAAAAGGGTTTAGTAGCTCTATTTCTTTTTTCTTTTTCTTTTTAAATCTAATAAGTAAATCTCTGTATTGCTAAGCTTTTATGTTACTATTTGATTTTTAAAATGCAGAATTTGCTTGTAGTGCTCAGGTGTTTTGACTAGAGACCTTTAAACAATTTAAAACACTGTCAAACAGGGGGGAAGGCTTAATCAGCACCTACTGTTGTACAGAGGAGAGAAGGGCTGTTAGCTGTTACAATAATGCCCAGCTGATTAGAAATATGTAGTATAAAATAAAATCTAAAAAAAGAGAAAAGAAACACCTAAACAAGCAAAAGAAAATAGAACATGAAAGAAAGCTGAAGTGAGAAAATTGACTTCATAAAAGGGAGCAGAGATAGCAGAGCCTTTTTCAATGAGAATAATTTGTACATATATTTAAACAAAAAATTGCTTTTAGGTGCTTCACAACCTCCCTGGTGCATTGTAGGTACTTGGATGTGATGAAGAGTAGCCGCTGGGTGCCACTGTTGAGTTTCAGAGCACTGGGTGAGACAGGGCTTCTGTGGCAGCCAAAATTTGTAGCTGGGGAAGATTGTGTGGGCAGCAGCTTTGCAACAGAAATAAATTATTTCTGCAGTTTTAGGGTTTGTGAAATAGAACTGCAACCAACAATTTCTTCTTGCTGTGTGACCAGCTAATATCACATCTGATAGCAGATCACAGTGGCAGGCCCAGCCTGCCCCGTTCCCTGCACCCCTGCCTTGCAGAGCAGAAATATTGCTAAAGGAGAGGGGTGCTAGAGAAGGGAGGGCTGAAAGCTGCTATTCTGCAGCGTTTTGTCTCTTACTGCAGTCTTCTGGATGAGCACATCTAGTCAGCTCTTCCCAAATGACATTTACTGGTATAGTGTGGTGCTGGAGAACAGGAGACCACCCTTTTGGTGTGGCTTTCCAGCAAGGATTTTCTTGGTTGGCAGAGTGTAGATATGATTTGGATGTAGTTTGCCTGTTCCTAGAAAAGCAGGAGGAGTAATGGTGACTCACTCAAACTCACTGATAAAATGAATGTGATTCTAAGTAATTTTGGTTTGGGGAGTAGATAAATAGAGGTTGCTGAATCAGAAGTGTATTTTTGAAAATGGATAACATTATCTGGAACAAGATAATGAACAAGTGTCTGTGTGGAGATACAGACTTCATTCTGTCTTGTCCAGAATAACAATGTTGTGCAGTCTGTTTTTATGGGATACTTTGGATTATTTGCTTTCAGCCAAAATAAGGAAAAGTTAGGAAGGCATATGTGTGTGATATGTACAGCACACAGAATTAGAGGAGACTCTACCATGAACATATTTTGAAGCTATGGACTGAGATTTGGATTTTAGCTCCTGATCTAAGGAAACCATTTAAAGCAAATAAGTTGCTTTCTTGAATTCAAGAACTTGAAGTTCACACATTTTGCCAGGTTTTGTTGAAATGAGGCCTCTCACCTTGTAATACTTTTGATAAATATTTTGCTAATAGCTGTGATGAGAAATCTGTCAAGCACGAACAAGCTGGGTTTGAGCTACCTTGGCAGCAAAATAACCTCTTGATTTATAATTTGAGACACAAGTATCTTTGTGGGGCAGACTTTAACCCGTTGCATGGTCAGTTGTGCAGCTGTGTAAAATTTCCAGACAGTAATGTACAGAAACAGAAGGTGAATTATGGATTCTGTAGGTTTCCTTCGTGTTTGATTCCTTTCTGCTGATAGGGGAAACTTCTGCTATCTCCTTACAGTAATAACCAAGCATTATTTAAGACATTTTTTTCTAAATAAAAATAGCACTAACTTGACAATTTCTTCTTTTTCATACCTCTCAATATATAATTTGGAAAAAAAAAATGAAGTTCTCTTAATTTTCTACGCTGAATTTGAGAATTAACAAGCCTTATTTTTTCATGTTGAATCAGCAGGTGTTTGTGGCAAGGTTGTGCATTAAATATCAACACTTGGGAGAATATTTGAGAAGTTAATTAGCAATTTTCATTTCAGAGTGTTATCAATAATACAATGGAGTGTCTTCCATGCCTCCTTGTATTCTGTGATTGTAGCTGGGGTCGGTGTGTTTCTTCCACTTCATCTTTCTGGACAGGTCAGTACTTAACATAAGTATGGGTATGAGGCCTCTGGCCACAGGTGATATTTTGATTTATTCTATGATTGCTGTTTATCTTTGGATGCTTAGGCTGCCTTGCAGTGCAGCTGCTGCCCCAAATGCACCTCAAGTCCCTGCCTTTGGAGGAGCCCTCCCCAGGTTGTGTGGCTGTAGGGGAGCTACAGCCCAGCCAGGCACTTGCAGAGATTCAGAGAAGGTCAAGAAGTGAACAGTAAAGCAGAGTCCATAATCAGCTACACAGCTCAAAGTAGCCAGGAGTCGTTTTATTCAAGATATAGATTTTGCTGATTACTTTAAGACCATCACATAAAGAATGGAAATGACTTTTCACAGCACTCTGTTTTCCTTATTTTTCTCTCATTTTGTACTGTGGCTGAAGTAAAAGATTACTTTTTTTTTTTTTTAAAGGCGCCTACTAAAGCACTTCTATTTTTATGTCCTCACCAGTTTTCAGTCTCAACTACACCCAAATTACAATGTAAATTTTTTTATCATGACATTTGAATTTATTCCTTTTATAAAATGTATTCCAGATTTGCATTCATACTTTTCTATAGCCTTGCATAAAGTACTTCACTGTGATGCTCTGATTATTTGATTAATTCACTTCGTAAAGATCTTTGACATCCTTAGTGAAAGTTTCTACAGAATTTGTAAGTTTAATTTATCAACTCAAGGAAAATCATGTAGGAGAAGAGCAGTAAAGGGACAGAAAATCATGGTGTCATTTGCATGGCTGTTAATGTCAGTATTTTGAAGAATAATGATTGTGCAAATGCAGTGAAATGTGTTGTACTGCAGTGAGAAAGGTCTGTATTCATTTACTTTTCAGCTAAGTACCCACTTAAACTCTAGCACCAATTTTCACTGTTTACTGATCTGAGGAGTTAAATGTTAATCATGCCATGTTACTGAAATATTTTTTTCACTACTACAAATGAATTCATTTCATCATTGCTAAGGCAATAAATAGCAAAGAATAAGCCTTTGTGTGCAAGGATTTATAATAGAAATGAACTTCAGCATTCCAAGTTTTCTTTCTTTGTCTTTTTGATGCTGTTGTGTGAAGATGAAGGCATGTTTCTGACTCCCTCTGAAACTTCCCATGTGGAACACGATTCAGTCAAAGGCAGTCTGGGATCTGAGCTTCAAAAGCCCAGTTTTCATCTTTAGGGCCTGAGATAAATTATTTTTGTGTTGGAAAGGGTGTTCTTTAGTGGTCAGTTACATCTACATTAGTTGTGTCATTAAATATGACCCATTTGTATTTCAGTAAGGTGGAGTTGCCATTTTTATCCATGTATTTAACTCTGCTCTTTGTATGTCAATTATAAATTGCCTTTTCCGTGATAAGAATTTGTCAGAGTTATCAGAGATGAATTTCTTTCTCCCAGCTTAAACAAAAAGTCACCCAAATGCTCTCTTCTGAGAAGTAGGGTTTGCTTTTCCAGATGTGTTGGGGTACACAAGGTCTCCAGATGTGAAAAAGAGTAAATGCTGAAGAAAAATAATAGAGAAACTCTGGTGTACATGGAGATGAAAGCACATCCAATTGGCATCACTTCTTACTAGAGCCAAGATGTTCCTGCCCCTTCTGGAAGTGGTGAATACCCTCTGTAGTGCAGGCAGAGCAAATCAGACTGAAGTGTGCCCTCAGTTTTCTCACAGTGTGAGGGTGGAAGACTTTGTGTCTGCTGCAGCAAACTGCACTTTGCTGATCTCACATGTGTTAATTGTCGTGGTGGAAGCAGGAAGAGCAAGCTCTAGATGGAAGTGTAAATTTTGGGATGTTGTAATGCTGTGCTTAAGGGAGCTGGTCTCATCAGGGCTCCTCAGTGCAGCAGTGCCACAGTCAGCAGGGATGAGGGCTGGGTCACACACAGCCATGGTCTCTGTTCTTTCAGGGTTACTGCACCATGGGGCACACTGATCTCCTAAAATAAGCCCTAGTGCTCTATGAGCTGGTGTAACCACTGCCTTTGTCCCAAATAAACTGTGGGAAATCATTAAAACAATAGAAACTGCAGAAACACTGGGGATTTTTCCTCCTTATTGTGGGTAGGTGTTACACAAATGATTACATAATATTTATTTTTAGCCATATTTATCCATAGTTACCTCAGTCCTCAAAGATCAATGGCTATAAAAAACTTGCTACATTTCATTGGCTCTGTAAAACCAGACCATTTCCTGCTGACCTTTAAAGGATTCTTTTTCATTATTACCCATTACAGAAGGATAAACCCTTCAGATTTTAACAGGGGGAAGAAAAAAGGAAAAAACCTATGGCATCAAACTTTTTAGGTTTCTGAGGTGCTTTTTGAACTTCACAGGAGTTGTCAAACTACAGTCACTTAGTAGCAGTTGTGTGAAACTTAAATACTGTGGAAGCTGCCCTTTTCAGTTATTTACAAAGCCACTATATTCCTTGGAATACTATTAAGACAAAAGACCCAGGGCTCTTTGATGGTCTTTCAACAGTCCACAGGTCTCAGAGTTTCTTTTTTGTCAAGTGTTGAGTCACTGACATATCTGCTCTGTGGGAAATGAGGCTTGGTGAGATTCAAGGTAAAGCAGGAAAATGTGCCCAGGGTGTCTCTGGCTGAGAGAGGTTTGGGAGAGGACACTGGCTGGGTGCTGGGAGCTGTACATCCCAGTGATGTGATGGTGCCTTTGGTTAGTGCTGCTCCCTGGCTGAGTGCAAGGCTGAACAAGTCAAAACAGATTTGAAAGGAGGGCAGTAGCTGGCAGGAGCTAATGAAAAGAGACTTCAGCCAGGAGAGACAGACTTGCTTGGGGAGCATCCCGGGTCTCCAGAGGCAGCTGAGGTCCTGTGTTGTGCTCAGCCATAGCTGTCTGAGCATCCTGTCATGGTTAGATTTCTACATCTTGTAGATGTGCTGTGGCACTGCAGTGATGTGGAGGAGATCAGAATTTATGGTAGTTTGATATTCACAGTAACCCTCACAGGGAGGTTGGTGCAGTGTCTGTGCATGCCTGACACAAGCACTGTGTGGGGATGGTGGAGAGGGATTTGGAGATGGAGCTTTCTCACTGCTCACTTGCAGAACTGAGCACAGCCCATGCTTCCACTCATTATTGATGCCTTGAACCTCCCAAAGAGAAATTATTTCCAAAACAAGAAGGAGGTAGCTTGAAGTGGATACAATGGTTTCTAGATGTGATTTAGTCCACCCTCTCAATTACTTTTTAATCTCTGTCCAAATTCCCAAGCACCCTAGTAATTTGTGCTGGTGTTATTAGCAGGTGGCTGCCAGCGAGCAAATTCTGAGCCGTAAAAAAAATGTTGCTGTTGACAGAAACAGCCCCACGGAGACATATTCATCTGAAACCCAAAAGCAGATTTAGACACTTGAAACATATGGTCTAGTGCTTTTGCCCGAGCCAGGCAACAAAAGAGGACTTACCTAATTAAAGATTGACTTTGTTTTTACATCATTGGCTTTGTCTTTCCGTTTTTAAATTATCTGCCCTTTATTCATTCAACAAGAGAGGGGTCAAGGCTGAAATCTTAATGAAAATGCTCACAGAGCAAAAAAATACCTGTTTTGCTTGTAAATGCTGATAGTTCAGGCTCTTAGCCATGGAAGGTTGCACTGGAAGGTATCAGTGTTAGATTATTTTGTTCACAGTCTGGCTAAATGAGCCGTGCTTCTCTCTCAGTCCTGTGGCTGCTTCAGTGTTTTGTTCCTTGAGTTGGCTGGAGTGGGCTCAGGCACGGAATTCTGGTGGTGTTTATAAATTATACATGTATCATTCTTCTTGCTCCATTAACAGGTTGCTCCCTCTGGGTTGTGGAGGTATTTGGATCAGTTTAGCAGTAGACTCATTCTGCAAAGCAACTCCTTTTCTTGGGGTCAAGTAGGACTTAAATGATAAATATTTCACCAAATTTTCTTCTGAGTACAGTTGTATTTGATCAACTGTATGTTCACCCAACTCATATTTTCCTGTTAGGGTGACACAGATGTGGAAAACTGTATGAAAATCTGTTGAAATATTCCAGTCAGTGTCACCACATCTTCAGTTAGGAACCTTTTCTCTTTTTTTCCCTATGGGACTGAGAGAGCTATAAATGAGTCTTGGTTTTTGTCAGCAGAAATGCAGTAAGAGAGTAATAATATCAATGATGATGTCAGTTAATGCAAACCACAAAAGTAAAAGTTAGAGCTGAGTTGGTTTGGGGTTTTTTTTAGAAATTTTGAATTCTCCATTACATGGAGCTAAAAAATAAAAATAAAATAAAAAAAAAACAAACACAAACACTAGCAGGATTGGCAATATTGCTCTTTAAGGTGTTGCATACTCTATGAGATTGTAAATAAGAAGGAATTGGAGAACTATAAAGTACATTTTCCAAGTCTTCTATAATTACTTTCTTGAGCTTTTGTGATAAGAATTAGATGTAGAATGGGTGCATTTGTATGGGACACATCTTGTTTTGTTAAATCCTTATAACATGTTTAATCCAAACTAGTCATAGCCATGCAATATGATTAGGACATTTAATCCAGTATATGCCACTTTTTCATTTAATTGCATGTCAGTGAGAAAGGGAAATAAACCTTGACAAAACCCTATTCTCTCACACGTCCATCTTTCTGGATCTCTTGGGATTACTAAAGGGCACAGAAATTCCTCTGTGGCAAATTTAGCCAAGCAACAGCATGGGCTCTGTAGAAACCAGGCTATTTTTATTTTTGTAGAAAAATCTTGAGCTCTGTTGTGTGTAATGGCTAGGAAGGAAAAAAAGCTTTCTGCACCAGGTGGTCTTAAACTCACAGTTTTGAAAATGGATTTTGTACCCTCTGGAAATTCAGTCGGTTTGCATACCAGTGGAGGGAACAAGGAGCATGGATCCATGAGGATTCCTGTGCAGATTCCTGTGCTCTGGGCTGAGCCACTGGGGTCCCTCCCAGTCTGTGATTCTGGGAGACACTTGGGGCTGAAGCCTTCATCTTGCAGCACTTTGTGTTCTGGGGGAGGTGGGATCCATCTACATTCAGAAAACTTGTGCTCTTATTGATTCCTAAATATAGCTATTTCTGAACACAAACCAAGGTAGTTCATGAAAGATTTTTTCTGCTTAGGCTTTGCTGCCTCTGTTCAGAGGTCACAGCTGTGGAACTAATGTAGCACTTTGCAATTCTCTTTGGTTTTAATGAGTTTGGTACTCGATACTTCTCAGCTAAAAGGAAGGATTCTATCTGCAGTTAAAATCTGCTAAAAGAAACTAAAGGATCTGCTAAAAGAAACTATCTGCAGTCCTAAATATTGGAAAATCGACATCTCATCAATTCTCACTGCCTCTGTGTGTTGCAATGGATTCCTTTTCCTTCTTTTTTCATTAAAGTTCAAATTTTATTTCCTCATACCATAATGTCTCCTTCTTACATGTCTTCCACCATTTGATCTTCTTTCCCTCAGAAAGAGATGCAAGCAAAATTGTGTTTCTTTTTATTAACAGTTCTTATTATCTACTAAGCTTCATGCCTCCTCATATGCTTAGCCTTCCCTCTCCCACTTCCACTGCTCTCACTGAAGCAGATTATTCAAACTTTTCCTTCTCTGGACTGTAAAATGTCACAGAACTGTTCTTCTTGCCATTCGATGCAAAGCTGATTTAATCTGTCAACAGACATGTTAGCATTAACCTTTTTCTTCTGTGTTTTAACAGAAGAAATTACCAAAAGCACAAGAAAATATCAATGTGCTAGGAATCCTAATGTAACTCATTTTAAATTACTCTTCTCTTTCAATTTATATTCACTCAGGAAGGCAATTTATTTTGAAGATAGGGGCTTATTTCACAGTGGTTAAGTATGTTTTCAGTCTTTAATTGACATGGCAGATCAGTAGTGATCAACTCTCATCACTGGCTTTTCTTGTTAACAGGTTAGACTTTCCGAGTCTTTGACTCCTCTGGAAATTTCTCCATATTAGATTTGCCTTTCAGGCTAAGATTTACTTCATGGAATCTGCTTTGGAGGTAGTTGCTGGCACTTTTTGTCCCTGTAAAATTCTTGTCTAAGGGCACTGACAGCTAAAACTTCAATTCTAACCCTTTAGTGCCTATTTTCTGTAATGTCCTCAGAGTGTGATAATGAACAAATCATTTCTCAGCCATTTCCATAAGCCCAGTCTGAAGGACTAATTCTGACAGGAGTTCTGGCAGCAGTTTTTCCTGGATGGAAACTCACTGTGAGAAGAGTAATCTAGAACTGGAATAAGATGGATCAAGTAAATGTCTTTTAAATGTTTGTGTAACTGTAAATAATGCTAGCTAATCTGCAGTGAGATTTGTTTCATTTTATATAGCAATAGATTATTTCCAACATTGCTATAAAACAAAATTAGTATTCTGTCTTGTAGACCTTGTACCAGTTTTATGAATTTGTGCAGTACAGAACTTATAGAAGCTTTCTGAGAAGAAGAGATGGAGTCCCCTTGCAGTTTTTGCCATCATTGTCTACATGGTTTTATGCAAGTGATTTCTTTCTTATTTCAGTATAGTGAGTTCAGTGTGGAGAGCAGGCTTTTTAATGCTATTGTTAACTCCTTCAGAGATATAAAAGGGTTCATTAATCAGAATTGAACTTTATTCAGAACTGAAATTTCTTAAAATCTTATTACTCAATTAGAATTGAAAATGTTTATAATTTCCTATTAAGCTAGCTCCAGTTTCTTTTGAAGACACCTGCTTTAGTTCTGCCATGATTGTTTTCCATCATCAAAATGTTGGGTATTATTTTTATTTACTTTTGAAGTGCCTCTGTAGCCTCCTTTTTCTTTCCCCAAACAAGCTCCAAAAATAAGAGCCAGCCAGGCAGGCAGAAGACCTGAGTGATTTTACTCACAGTAGTCTGAGGCACCTGTTAATCAAGCTGATATGTGAGCAGTTACTTCCACATGAGGAAAGTTTTAATAAGTATGTCAGGGGCTATTACATAAAATCCTTTGTAGAAATCCAGATAAACAATGACTTTATTAAATAGATCCATAATATTGAAAGGGATTATTCTGCCAGGATGCAGGATCTTCTCTCCAAAAATGCAGCTTCTGCATCTGTTAATAACACTGATCTCTAAAGAAGTCTGAATGCTAATTTCATCTGGGAACCTTTTTTTTTTCTTATCACGTGCATGGACAATAGAGTGGGGTTTTCACTCCCACTTCATGGTATTGTTGCTCTGACTGGAAAATCCATTCTTTGCATGATTACAGCCCTTTCTGCCCATGGGGAGTTACATTTTTCACTTCACCCATCCTTTCCTCCTCATGCTGAACATGGTGGGAGCTTTAGAGAAATACACTGCCTGGTCTTGAGGCTCTCAGCTGCAGAGAGGGCAGGAGCCAGTCCCACATGGGTGACCTTCCAGGCATTGCTGTCTTCTTCCATTAGCTCCTCTTGTATCCCTGCATGTGCTGAGTATGGAATAGCATCCTGTGGTAAAACCACAGAAGTGTAACAGCAGCCACCACCAAATCAGTGGTGTTTGATTGATACATCCAAGTGGTAATCAGTAGAAACTGATAAAAGCAGAAATGGCAAAACAATCAATTATTTATTGCTTTTGTATCATTGCTATGTATTTATTTCAGATTGAAGCTGAGGATGTTGTAGATGTTCTAAATTTCTGTGGGTCTGCTTGTTGTCAGTGAAGAAGGAAGTTATTCATGCATTTCTTTGTATTAATTAATTATCCCGAGGTCATTGTTGCTTTTTAGCAGTGTCATGTTGCAGAGATGCCAAAGTGAAATCAATCCGTGTGCAGTGGCACGGATCCAACATCATGAAATCCTTTTTTCCTCTTATGTTTGTGGGAGCTGGTGGAAAATAATCTTCTGGAAAATTAAACAAAATGAAACGGGCACCGTGAGGTGAATCTCAGGGTGGGTTGACTGACATGGCACTCCCATTGCTTGCCAGAAAGTCTCTCCCTCTCTGCCTTTTCTCAAAAGGCTGTGAGCATGTTCAGTGGAATGCTGCTTCTACCAAATGTAATATTTTCATTTTCTGATAAGTAAACTATGATTAGCACTCTAGCACCAGACTTACAGAAATCAATTAAGCGTAGTTCCATCATGGGGGTTTCTTGTTTGAACCTGTAGTTTATTAAACAAAAGGTAGCAAAGGGTGGTTGTTGGAGATTTTGTTTTGCAGAGTAAATTGTGAGCACTTTTTCCTTATAAAGTGTTTTCTTCAAGAAGAAAGAATACAGGATAAAGTATTTTTATGTGTTATTGGAGACAATGATAGGGTAATAGTTCTCAGTTCAGTGGTTTTGGGGTTTTTTGTGGATGTTGTGTATGTAAACCTACACACCTGCTGCAAAATTGCAGAAGTCTTCCAATAATTTCCAACCATGTTGATGGCTTGCAAGCCAGAGATGTGTTAGTTCTTTGCACAAGGGCTTTTTCTCCTTTTCCCAATCTTTGTGAGATATATGCAAGAGTTATGTGCTTTCAAATTCCAGTGTGTGTGTATATATATCTATATATATGCATGTATGAATATACATAAATATATATGACAGCCAGTTTAAATTCCAGCTAGAACTGCTGGTGAAAAAGGTGCTGCTTTTGCCATGGGCAACATGCCAAAGATGTGCAGGCTGTCTGTGTTTGGTGTGATTACCATGTAATTCTCATCACACTCAGGCATGCAGAGCCCTGCTGCAATGCTCAGGAGGCTCAGCTGCCTTGGGTCTGTGATGAGATTCTAGGGAACCCTTGGAAAAGGGGATTCTCCTGATTCTTGGGTGTCAGTCTTCCATTATTGCCAGTTTGATTTGTATTTGGTTTTCATTTAATTTGCCTCCAGTAGTATGGCAGTGCGATAGAGAAATTGCATTTTGCCCAAATGAACCTCCTACTTTTGATTTCTTTTCATTCAGACAAGTTTGTTTGTTTTTTTTTTTTAAGTAAGCAAATGATAAGGTGCTCAGAGACAAGTAGAAATGCAACATTTTATTTTCTGTCTCCTATTAATGTCAGAGTTTAGGGCATATCTGGCAGATATTTTAAGGGAATGGAATTCCAGCTAGGCACACATGTTTCTTTTCTTGGCCTGTATGTCCATCTGGAAATTGCATTGATGTAGTGGTTGTATCCTCTACATTGAAGTGCCTGTGTTATTTAAATAATTGGGGATGTTAAACTGTTGCACAACTTAAAAGAAAAACCTGAGGCTGAATGAAAACACAGACACAGGCAAAATGGGTGTTCAGGCAGTTTAATGGAGAAAATCAATGCTGGGAAGGAGATCAGGAGATGCTGGCTCTGGTGACCACATCAGTCCTTCTGCTATCAGCATTTTCCAGTGAGGTGATTCTTTTCTTTGTCTTCTTCTATCCAGATTGGTAACTCCAGACTTGAGGAACCCACAAATCAACCTGTTTGCTGTTGTCTTATTTTGTGACTCCCTGCAAATTCTTATAGAGCAAGAATGTCAGTAATTCATAATTGGCCTGGGATAGAAACTGAGAGGATGTTCTCCAGCCCAGTGTCTAGGTGGAACTTCTGAGTTGGAGACTTCTGATTGAAAATGTTTGTAAGAAAAACTGTGAAGCATATAAAAGGATTTATTGTTGAGGGCCTTTTTTTTTTCCTCAGAAAGCATTTCAAAATACAACTGTCATTCCTAAGAAAGGGACTAAATGACAAAGTATGTTTTCTTTATTGACAAGTGATAATTTTAAAGTAGCAATGAAGAATCCCCCTGTGCTGCATTTTCCATTGTGATTCCAGGTTGGTGCTGAAACAGAGAGCAGAGAGTCTCATTCTGCCTGAGGTGATGATGGTCTTTTGGGATTTAATGGACAAGGGGATTGCTGTACTGAGAGTGGCTCCTAGCAGACAACAGAATTAATTGAAATCAGAATGATAAAAAAGCTTCATTGTTAGTTATTCCTGGGTTTATCTGGAAGAGGGAGGCCTCCCACCATTCTTTTCTGCTCAGATGACTTCCTCTATGTGCTAAATTTGCACTTCTGTGTGTCCATACTGCATTTGAAAAGGAATAAAGAACAGCAAATCTTTCAATGATTTAAATTTGGGGTGGGGGCGGAGGGAGGAATCCAGCTGTCTGTGACATTATTTTATTTTTCATTTAAGATATGAGTAAATCTTTTAAGAAGCAACAAAAACATATGAATGCATGCTTGAATTATTGGAAGTGTTTGGGTGGCTGGTTCCTCTCCAGCTGTTCTGGGCACGTGATTGCCTTGAAGTGTCCCAGATGTGATAAGGCTGTCACTGGGGCCTGCTGCAGGCACCTTCAAATTTCATTTCTTTACTTTTCAAATTACTGTATTACAAAAGTCAGCCAGCTGTGCAACTTGTGGTCAATCACAAGTGAAAATGACAGTCCAGTGTTTGATGGTGCTTTCCACCCTCATTCTAGGTATTTGTATTTCAATATTCTTGCTGCCTTTCTGTGTATGTCTAATGAGTGATGGACTGTAGCTTGTTTCTGGGTATCAGACTTCAGGAAGAAAATCTGTTAATTATTCTTATCTGTCACCTTATCTATTACTGATACTTATTCTTGGGCCTCTGATATCCTGGAAGCCACAGAGGCATGAACCTTATGGCCTGTGATGTTTTAATTTAATTTATATACAGCAGGTCAGATCTCTCTGTTACCAAAAGATGCAAAAAGTTATGCTGTTGGCATTCTCCAAAAAATTAGGTTTTGTGAGTAAAAGGCTCTATAAAAAGTTGTTGCATTCTTGGGAATCTTTTCAATATTCTCTGGGCTTATTTTTATTTACTTTAAATGTGTTCTTTGCTAATTCTCTTACAGCCCAAAAATAGTGTGCATTTCTGAGCTTCTATACCCATGTATTCTTACTGAAACCTGCTTCCCTGAGTTAGTTCACAAGATTTAAAATCCTTTGTGTAGCTTAAATTGGTGTATCTCAGGCCTGGTGCTGTTTTCTTGATCCGTTTACAATCAATCAATTTTTTCCATCAATACACCCAGTATTTCATTTAAAACAAGTAAATGTGGCCCTTTTTTTTCATTAAGAAAAAGAAATGATTACTGATTAAGCACTAGGAACTGGCTGTGCTTAGACTACAAGGATGATAATTAGAATCATAGGTTATTCCTCTGACAGAAAATTCAGAATTAAGTAAGGAAACATCTGTGAACTCCAATCCACTTAAGTCTAGACTAAGGACCTAGAATACAATCCACCTAGATTAGGTATAAGTCCTAGATGTATGATATTAATTGTACTTTGTGATTAGCAGGAGTCTTGTGCAGCTTCTCTGAGGAAGTGGGGAGCTCCCTGTCTGTATAAATGTGTGCAATGCACCTCTCACTGGACATGGTTTGCTTCAAGTGGACACACTTGCTTCAAGTTTTGGGAACTTTGGGGGGTTTTGGAGTTGTTTTTTTCCTTAGGGAAGCTGTAGTTTGTCCATTAGAGGGTTGGGATAGAGTTCATAGTTAGGAAATATTTTGTAATATAAGGGATGTTGCTAATCCAGCATTCCCAAAAGTCACCTGAATTTGGTTGTGGGAATGATGTTATTGGAGCTTCACTCTGGAAGTTAGATGTGGTCGAGTGGTTCTTTAGAGGAAGAAGATAAGCTCAGAGTGGGACAGGATGATCCTCTGAGGCCAAGTGCCAGTTCCATTGACTGTCAGACCTTCGCGTGTTAGAGCTCTGAAAATAAGGACTAATAATTCAGATGCACAAGAAGGGTGCTTCTTTTGTGATTTAAATGAATAACTTTGAAACTTCTTTTGTGATTTAAATGAATAACTTTGTCATTTTGGGACCTTCAGTGATATTCTGTATTTAAAAAGGCATTTATGTAATTCTTACAGTCTCTGTCACTAAGGAATAGTATTTTAGGGGCAATGAAAAATTCAGGTAAGCTATAGAATATCCACATTATTGTGAAAATTCAGGTTTTGGCTTTGGAACAGTTACAGGATTTAAAAAAAACACAGTTGAATTTTATGAATATCTTGGAAAAATCATCTCATCTTGCTCGTCTGAAGTTATTTGTTATGTTGTGCAAACATCTGTTCAGAGTTTTTAAATAGTTAGAGATGACAGCAGTCCTCTACTGCTGGAGCATCCACAAGAGTATTGAACTGCCCCAGGATCTGTGTTTACAGAACATAGGCTGCATAAAATGCAGGAGATTAGGAAGGTGCAGAGGGAGTTGAAACTGTAGACAGCAACATATTTCATGTATGTTTTATTTATACTTGTGAAACCTGTGTTTACTGAGAGCTCAAGTAGGTGCATAAACAGGGAAACAAAAGTAATAAAGTACCAAACAACTAGCACAGTGCTAGCATAAAAAGAGCAGAAAACCAAAGAGTGAGTCTTTAGCTCTCTCTACAGTTGCAGTTTTCTTTTTTAAACTTGTTCTTTGGCTTATGGAGAGGGCTCTGTCTCACACCAAGTAGGAAGGGAGCTTGATCCACCCTGCAATAAGGAAATTACTGCTCCCATCCATAAGGGAATTACTGCAGCCACTGAGAGTTCAGAGTGGTGTTAGTGCTCAGCCTCACAGCACAGTGCATAGGCTGGAGGCATTAAGATCAGACCATAGCTCTGGTGATGCTGTCTGCATCCTTCCATTTTTATTGGCTTCCCAAAACTTGATGTTCCCATGAGAGGCGTGGGTTCACAGTATGCTTTAATTTTTAGACTTGGTTCCACCTGAGGAGATTTACCCCTGTGATCTGCAGGCTTTTCAGGTTAAATACAGTGTTCTTGGGGTGCCAAAACAACAAGGTGACCCTAGCCTGAATTCTGCTTGGGAGTGGCCTGAGTAGCCTTGGCCAGAGCTGGTTTCACTCAGGAGGCATTGCACTGGTGAGTACAGCTCAGCTGGGCACATTTCCTCTCTGCTGCAGCAAGGAAATTTTATCATCTCAGCAGATGGCCAGAAACCCTGAAACACTGATTTAATTAACTGAAATCCCACCAGCAGACAGCAGCTCTTGTGCTGCATCTGCAAGTAGAGCAGAATGCTTAAGGGGTAATATTGTCCTTCTGAAATTGAATTAGGCAAACGTTGGGACATCTAGGGGTTCCATAAGCATTGGTGGTGGGTTGGAGAGGAAGGAGCAAGTGCTGAATTGATAAGGGGATTAAAGTGCAAAAAGTCTTTTGAGAGCACTGCTGTTCTTCCTCCTGAAGATAAGCAAGGTTGTGCTGAGCAGTTTGGTAGTCTCCGTTGCAGTGGCTGGAAGTCAGCCTGAGTTTTAAAAGTTTTACAAGTGTGGTAGAGAGATGGGCATGAAAAAGCAGATTGTGGGCTGAAAGCTTGTGAGCCTTGCATTATGTGAGCATTCCATTGCTAGGCAAGCTTCACTTGGACAGGAAAGAGCAGTTTGTCCCAGCTGCCTTCTAGTCCTGCTGGGGGGGTGAGCTGGGGGTGTGTGAGCCCAGCTAAACCCAGGTGTTATGACACATTGTCCACAGGTATCCACAGGCCCTCTCCTGGGAATGGAAACAGCAGAGCCTCCTTTCCTCCTGGGAGTACAGGGGCAGTGGGAAGGCTGTGCAGGGAATTTGACTCCCCCTGTTTGATGAAGATGAGGGTTGGATGCTGGCTGGACACTGAGGTGGAGCTGGAGGAAGCTAGGGCTCTACATGAAAACAGCAGTCCTGAGACTAATTCTTATTTTCATTTCCACTTGCTCTGAGAAACCTTTGTTC
>JAYDZK010000271.1:8431220-8468893 GCA_034509185.1 Euphonia xanthogaster | reverse complement strand
ATCCTCATCCTCATCCTCATCCTCCTCATCCTCATCCTCATCCTCCTCATCCTCATCCTCCTCATCCTCATCCTCATCCTCCTCCTCCTCCTCCTCATCCTCATCCTCATCCTCCTCCTCCTCCTCCTCCTCCTCACCCTCCTCCTCCTCCTCCTCCCAGCTTTTGTGTACTGCTGAGCATGGCCCCGTCTGGTGTGCTCCCTTTGGTCATTTGGGGTCAGCTCTCCTGGCTGTGTCCTCTCCCAGCTCCCTGTGCACCCCCAGCCTCCTCAGTGGTGGGGCAGTGCCAGAAGCAGAAAAGGCCTCGTTGTGCTGTGCAAACACAGCTCAGCTGTAAGGAAAAACAGCCCTGTGTTATCATCCCTGCTTCCAGCACAAATCCAAAATGGAGCTCTGGAGCAGCTGCTATGAAGAAAATGAGCTCTACTCCAGCCAAAGCCAGCATGTTTCTGTTCTGTGCTCCAAAACACGAGGAGCCTTTATGTCCTGTTTCTAGAAAGGGGCTCATATCCTTCAGGACAGTGGATGGAAATGCCACTTGGCATGTTAATCTTTTAGAAGCTCAGTCTAAAAAAGAAAATTCGAATATCCTGATTTTTCTTGTAATCAGTGTATAATGCATGTTTCATTAACATAGCTTCACTTTATAAAAATTCTCAGTGTTTTTTCTCTGAAGAAAAATATAATGAGTAAGTGAGCTCGACAATGCAGGATTTCTCCTTTCTGCAGAAAATGGCAAAGGTGTATTAATTTTATTACCCAAAAGTCTTTGATGTTTACATTGTCACCATTATTGCATATCTCTTGATAATTTTACCTCAAAAAATTCCAGCCACAGGGAAGGCTGTGCTGATCTTAGGACACTGCTATTCCAGCAGCACTGGCAGGGATGATGCTGGTCAGTAACAGGCTGAAGGTCACACAGGAGGAGAGTGGGGTGGCTCCTGGAGTGAGCTGCTGAGCAGGCAACCTCTGCTTTTTTCCTTCTAAAGGTTTTAGTCTGTAGAAATTAGTTCCTTTGAAGTAAGAATGGATACAATCAGAATGACCTGTTCTGCTCCTTTTGTGTCTATGTGATGGGGAGGATTTTGTAGCACTGTCTACAGGCAGTGTGAGCTCTGCTGCCTTCCTTTCACCTGCATTCAGAAGAGAATTATCAGGAACACCTAGCTGAGCTCAGTTCAGTTGATTTATGATTAGGAATTCAAGAGAAGCAAATGTATTCATCAAATTTCCTAGGGACGTCTTGTCAGAGACTAATTCTAATCCAGGAAATGATCTGAAATGGGAACAATGACTTTCCTGATTGTGCTTTCTGCTGCCATTATTTTGGAGATGGAATCAAGCGAGAGTCTTGTCTGTATGACCAGTATGTTCTGGCAGCAAGCATGTCAGGTCTTGCTACCTGTTGGAGTTACTCTTATTTCATTATGTTCCAATCCTCAAAATTTTCCTTTTTGCTGGGCTTGGCAGGTGGTGGCAGAGCATGGGTGGCTTCTCATGCAACTGCCTGCTTTTACAAAAAGTGTTGAGAAGAGATGAAAATTGTTCATTCAAATGTAGCAGGTCCTTTTGTGAACACTGTTCTTTTCTGTGCATAATTTTATCTTATATAGAAAATAACCACGTTCCTAGTTTTCCATTGGGGAAAAAAATTTCCTTTTTGCACAAGTAAATAATAATGTCACTGATGGGTCAGGTACTATCTGTACTCAGGGGGTATTTCCTGCAGCTAATACACACCCTGTAGTCTGAAGCATGCTCATCCAAACCCTACTAAATTACAAATATTTTGGCTGGTGAAGCTTAATTAAGTTGCATTAATAACTCATGAGCCAAAACATTTGACTCCCTAAAATTTTTTGTGGGTTTTTTTAAGTCATACAAGAAACTCACTCAGAAGACTAAATTTATATATAGTTATACTTATGCCATAATGTCATTGCAATACATAGAGTTTTCTCTTCAGAAAAAAGGAGTATTCTGCACAAGACTAAAACTTTCTGTATAATAGGGCAGCTTTAAAGGTTTTTAGTTTTTTAGTCAGCAATTTTATAGCTCTCCAGGGAGTGGCCTGTTTGAATTTTAAAACTAGTCTTCCTCTGGGCTCTAAATGATATTTAATATGCTAAGGAAGGGTTATTCTGCAAAATGTTCCTGTATTTGAACTCCAGTAGGCAATTACAGTGCATGTCAAATTGTTTTTACCTCTAAAATGTGACATGTGCAGACCATGGCAAATAGAGTAGCAGAAGCATGTTTATCTCCTGCCTAAAGTCAGGGGGCATCCTTTGTGTAGACCATCTGGTAGTAGTTAAGGATATTTTAGCTGACACCTCCATGTGGCTCCAGTTATTTTTTCCAAACCAGGTATGGAAACAGGTACAAAGCAAATGGCTCACTGAATTACTGAGGGGTTTTGAGTTCCTGGCAGAGGCACTCTGTCTCTGTAGGTAAGCACTGGCTTGATGTGACCTTGAGCTTTTTAGGAGAGGAGTCTGTGACAAGCAGGATTCAATGTAGATATTATTACTAGACCAGCTGAATTCCTGTGTGTATTTCAAATTTTGTCAAAAAAATTTAATAGAAAGTTCTGCTGCCATTTGAAAAATGGTCTTTATTCTGCAGGGCCAGATTGGAAGTCTTGCATTCCTTTGCCATGATAAACAAAGGATCCTTTGTACTTCTAGCTTGGGCTTCAAACAAAAAATTTAATTTCTCTGAGTATTTTTTGGTTGTACTTTTGAATTGGGAAATATTCAATGTCATAAAGAGAAAAATGTATTTGACAGTTTTTGAAAAAAGTCCAGGGCTCTGTTGCTTTTATTAAGTAGCTGGAAGCCAAAGATTTTAATGTTGGGCTTGTAAGGCTTGTGGGGAGCAAAGTGGGAAGAGACACATCCAGCAAACCTGTTAAGCCACTCAGGAGAAGTGCAAACTCACTTCTTACAATTACCTCATCTGTTGTTATAATTGCCATGCTTAACACATGGCCTCTTGAAGGGCACCCAACACTATGGTACCATTTATAAATCTCACATCTTTTAGTCCTTTTTTATTGATTTCTTGGTGGTTTTTTTTCCAACTAGGTCCAGTCCCTGGCAGATGTTTTCAAGAAGAGTTTTGAAGGGTTTTTATTTATGAAGATGGCAATCTTGGGCAGGCATAATATAAAGCAAGGGTCTCATTTTCATTTGTTTTTTCAAGTATTGAATGTGGCTTTCATCTGTGCTGGGTGAGGCTTTGAATGTGGTAAGAAATCACTTTCCATTTATTCAAAATCTTTCTCGTGGCTGACGACTGCCATGCATAATGAAAGACTATATTCATTTATCATCCATAGTAAATCATTGATCACAGAGGTGTCCTGTGGAGAAACCTAATCAAAGCTTTTCAGTTTTTCTGGTTGGTTAAACTCAGAGCAGCAAAGAAATGATTGCTCAGTTAGTTGGTTAAACATTTGGATTATTAGGTGATACAGCCCATTTCTAAGGTTTTTTGTGGTTTACAGATGTGGTTTGTTGTTGAGGGGATTAAGGCAGATGGCTAAGGTAATTCTTATCCCTTGAAAAACACCAAGACCATGAACTGTTTATCCACGTGTGGATATGCCACCAATGAATGAATTTGATAGCAAGTAACTATCAATAATATATTTCTGTGTCTTTGGATACAAAACCTAGCCAAAGCTGTAAGTGAATTCAGTAGCCTGGAACCATTATGTAACAATTCTGCTTAGGCTGTGTGCATTGATTAAGAATATGAAACTTTCTTTTTTTCTTTTTTCTTTCTTTTAAGGAAACACCTTCAAATTAAAGAAAATTGGTCTGTTGGTGAGGGAAGGGAAATTATCATTAGTTCAGGCGCTGTCATAGGTCTGGATGGCTTGAATGGCTTTACTAACATAGCTTGTTAATTTAGTTTCTTTTTATGACCTACCTTTTAGGAAAGACAAAGAAGGCAAGTCATCTATATTGGGAGAGGAATGATAATTCAGTAGTTCCAGCATAATCATGGATGAGGCATTTAAGTCAAATCCACATCACTCCTTTTCAAATGTTAAAAGCCTCATTTCATTCTGTGGTTCCTATAGAGGATTTACTAAAGTGTCCCCTTTTAGTTTCTCCAAGGCTAAAGGATCCTGAAACACTGGAGTCAACAAATTAGCTGAAAGTTTTATTAATTAAATCTGGGCAGTGTCTCAGGGTTTTGTAGCTGTGACCTCTACTCTTCATGCCATCTACTGAGAGAGCATGGCAGTCCTTCCCTGTTTCAGAGAGCTGCACTGCCAATTTACATACTGAAGAGTACAGTGAATTGTACCAACCATAAATAGGAATTCTTAACAATCTGACTAGAATTTCTCTATGATGTTGAAGCATTTCAGTGGGCCTGGTTCCACAGAAAATAATGTAAAAAAAACCCCCTTTCTTTACTATTCTTTGTCTGCCTTTTCAGGATAATTTCCTTTCTGGTTCCTTGCTCTATTTATTTTTAATAGTTACCACATTTTTAAAGAAAACTGACAGACAAGTGGGTTTTTTTGGTTTTCCTTTTAAAGTTGATACTGTCCATTCTGTAAGAGTTCTACTATTTCTTGAAGGAAGGAAAGAGAAGAGGCAGATACAAACCTTAATTCAGTCACATAGTAGATTGCAAGGTCTTAACAAAATCAAGTTAAAACCCTGGTATGAAACTTTATTTTACAGTAAGTAGCCTCTCTGTTGTGGGGATTATCTAAAATTGACTTTTTTGAAAGGGGAAAAAAAGGAAAATAGGGGGAGGGTGAGTATCCTGGATGGTTGTTCAAGCCTTCCCACCTGAAGGGGTTCATGAGCATGTTCAAGAGGCAGTATGTCTTTAGCCAACTCCTTATTGGATCCCCAGTTTGTTCTTTTTAATGCCATGCATTCATGTTACTTTAATTTGGTGTATTTTTATGTGTTTATATTGAATTTAGTTTAGTTTTAGTTAGTAGGTTCTGTGTTGTGCACAGCATAGACCATAGGGGTAGAACTTGAAGAAAGGAGCTTCTTCTAAGAACAGGACATTCCTGCAATATGGAAAACCTGCCTTTGAGTCTCTAATGCTCCCTTCTCACACCAAAACCTGAATGTGAATCTCAGGTGGGTTCCTGACCAGCAGACTGCAAACCACTGATTTTTCTGCAGGGTTCATTTTCTGCCTGGCTTTGAGCACAGTGTTCTCACTTGTGATTTGGTGGCCTGATCTGTGGAACCAAAGAAGCTTCTTTTCTGCTTGGACTGACTGGCTGCCTTAGAATGTGTTAAATGACAAGATATCCTGTCTGACCCTCACTGTTAAGATTAATTTCTCTTCCCTTGTGAATAAAATCTTCACCTAATAACAATCCAAATAATAAATACAAATTTCTGTGTCTTCCAGTTAAGGTCATTCTCATTGCAAGTACAGAAATCTATATTCAGCTTACCTGCAGAGCAAAGGAATTATTTTTCATTGTTCACAGCATATTTCAGGCTAGTGTGGGACAGCCCAATGGCCTATATGATGTCATGGCTTGGTGTCATAGATTTATTGTGTAACTAACTCTCTGATCCAGGTTAAAGAATGTTGCATTCTCTGTGTGAAAATAAATACTTGATCAAAATTTATAGCCCATTGCAATATTTTCTTATCATGATCTTGGATTTCTCTCTTAGAGGATAAATAAGAGCTGCAGTATATTCTCTTACTGGCATCTGAATCTTAGTACAGGGGATTTAATGGTGTCAGGAGAAAATAATTTGCAACTGATCCACTGAGATGGATCATTCTAATTAATATCACCTTTGAGACTGCCAATTTGCAGTTTTACAAGGGGATGGAAATGTGTGTTGATTTGGATTCACTGCAAAAATTAAATTTCATTTTTCATAGGTACTATTAATTCCATCTTTCAAATTGGATTACTCCTGTTTATGAGACTGGAATCAGATTATAGGTTCATATAAGTTAATCTTTTGGGCACTGCACTATTATGAATTTTTTTTGTTGTTTTTTTTTCAGTCACAAATCACCTTTGGCCTAGGACATGCTTGTTTTCCTTGTGTGTAGTCCTACAGCTTTCTCTTCTGGTGTTCCTGAGATGCTACGTGTCATTTTCAACATTTTCATTTGAAATTAACTCGTAAATTTTATTTTTGCCAAATTCTTTATGCAGAAAAACTATTTTCTGCATACTTCTTCATGTGGTCAGAGGCAAGGTGATCACCACGCTCAGGGAAGAGGGAGAATTGTTTCCATTTCAGATGGATGGATATCACAGAGGAGGAGGAGGAAAGGGGTGGGGGTTCACAGTGTTGCCTTCTTTCCTAGCCTCTGCAGCTTGCTGCTGCCACTCACTCTTCTGCATTCTCCACCTTCCTCTCCCTTGACAAGTAAATATTGAGGCTTAATAGGGAGGTGGAGCTCTATATAGAAGTGTTTGGGGAAAATGTAAATTGTGATAGTGTTGGCTTCTTGGCCTTAAGTTTTATGTCCTACCCTAAGTCTTCTAAGTAGGTTCTCTTTCTTCCCTTTCTGCTGTCTTGAATCTGTTTTATTCTTCATCTTTGTTTATTGTGCAATTTGCTCCACCCTCACCACCATTCACTTTACTTTTTCAGATGTCTCCAACCTGAAACCTGCAAAATTAGAGTGCTGTGTTAGTCTTGTGAGTGACACAGTCATCTATTTGACATGTCCCTTGGCTCCATAGTGTTGTACAAGAAACAGTTCTGGAAAATGTCCATAGAAAGTGTCTGTGATCTCTTTGACTAGAACATGCATGTATTAGTACTATTCAACATTAGCAAAACCAATGAAAGAATGAATAAAGTCTCATACTGTACTTACTTTTTAATACTTAGGTGTGAATGTGCTTAAGTAAAGAGAGAAAAAAGCCTTCTCACGAGGAATGAGAGATGTGTTTCTCCCTGTGTGTTTTCACACAGAGGTCATTGTGGCTGACTTCACAAAGTGCAATGCACAATGCAGTTTGTTACTGGTGACCTCAAAAAATCATCTGGGAAAGCACATTGCCAAAAAAAGATGTGAAGAAGTCATGATGGAATAATCTTAGTTGCATTTAGCACTTCTCAGTTGGGGATATGCTGTTTGCAAGCTTTTCAGCAGGGCAGATTAGCTTTACCTGTGCTTGTCTTTTCATGCTGTGTAATCAGAAGCCTTTAACTAGTTCCATTCATACAGCACAATCCTGTTGATAGTTTTGGTCTAGAGCCTGGACAGACACACTCATTTGGGTGAAAATCTGAATGAAAAAAGAGAATTCCTTTTTTTTTTTTTCCCCTATTTACTTTGTGAAGAAGCTGCAATTAACACCATTTTTAGACCCCTTTGCCACCGTGTTCTCTTAAGCCCAGGCCTGCTGAGGCAGGGCAGTGCTTCAGCAGGGGAGCTGTTCCTGGTGCTGGAATGGATCTCAGGCTGTCCTCTCCAGCCTTTGCTGCAGGGCTCCCACCTGCACATCGGAGCTTTTCCTTCCCTACAGGCAATATCTTATCCAGGTTAATTTTATTTTCTATTTTTTTTTAATGGTATCTCTAATAAACATGAGTTTGTCTCAGAATTGAGGGATCATTTCTGAAACCATGAGCTGCACCTAAGCCGTTCTCAAGGTTTCTCTGGTAACTCATGTTTTTTTTAATGCATCCATAAATATGTATTGGATCATTCACACTGCATATGGCAATATTGAGCGACCTCATTTGGACTTTGCTGAACCTGTGTTTGTGTCACCACAGTGCTGCTTTCATAGGGTTTTCTGCAGTGGGTTGTTGTGCTTCCTTACCTAGAGGTGTGATGCCAATAAGCAGCATGTCTGCATATCACATCTGCCTATTTAGGACACATGGTAGGTGCTTTAGCTAAGATTATGGGATGCCACAGCACGAAAAACTTGTATCACATTGTAGCATTAGAACTGTCAAATGTACATTCTGCAAGACTTAAGGACTTAACACGCAAAAGTTTGAACTCAGGTGTCATAATGGCAGAGCAATTATTGCTTTCATTTGCTTTCACAGATTTAAAAAAGTATTTGTTAAGGGAGCTAGAAGACTTTAATTTTTATCTTTGCTGAAAAACTTAATGCAGTTTAAAAAAACAAGCTATGTTTGGCCATCAAGTTGTAGAATAACTGAGGCTTGAAATACCCTCTTGGATCAGTAAGTCCAACTGTTTACCCAAACCCATGTCTAAACCCTGTCCCTGAACACCACATCTACAGCTTTAAATACCTCCAGGGATGCTGACTCCATCCCTTCCCATGGCAGCCTGTTCCAATGCCTGACCACAGCTTGAGTTAAGTTTTTTTTTCCTGATGCCCAATCTAACCCTTCCCTGGTGCTGTTTGAGGCTATTCCCTCTCATCCTGCCACTTCTCACCTGGGAGAAGAGACCAGCCCCCACCTCGCTGCACCCTCTTCTCAGGGACCTGTAGAGAGCCGTAAGGTCCCTCCTGAGCCTCCTTTTCCCTGGCTAAACCTCCCCAGTTCCCTCAGCCACTCCTTTTTGTGCTCCACTCCCTTCACCAGCTGCACTGCCCTTGTCTGGACTCGCTCCAGCACCCGCATGTCCCTCTTGTATTGAGGGCCACGGGACTGGATGCAGGATTCAAGGTGCAGTCTCACCACAGTAGGTGTTGTCTGAGTGTGAGGCATGGTGTCACATTAACAGATCTTCCTTTGGAATGTCATCCACCTCTATACTGAATTTTGAAAGCAACACATTCCCCTTGTGGCGTGTTTGTCAGAGGTACAGGTGAGTGAAAATGTCCACGCACGCTGATGAGCACTTGGCACAGCTCTTCCAGGAGAGAACACCCTGTGACTCTCTCCTCACATGCTTTTGTGACCAACAGTTTAGGATAGAGGGTCTGAAGTCTGTAACGTGGTATTTATAACCAGGACAGGTGCAAATGTGTGCCAGAAAGTTACTAGAAAATGCTCACAGAAAGGCAAGAATCCCCACCAGTGCAGCTTGTACTTAAGCTTTGGTTTGGGGTCTGCCAGCTCCTCTCAAGACTGTGAAGAAGAGTTTCTTTTTGATCTGAGGCAGCTTCTGATGTTTCATAATCAGAGGCAAAAGATGCATGAGTCAGTGTCTGAGTATATGTGGACTTCAGTTTTTCTGACTAGTGGGCAGTTTTAATTAATAGAACCTTTTTTCCTTGGCCAATAGCTTATGGACACTGTCATGGGGTCTGAATGAAACAAAACCTGAACAGTTTTTTCAAGTCAGTTATTTTATAGATAGGCGAGTACTGGGAGGAAGCTGATCTCCAAAGCAGTGCCTCATATCCATCAGGGAGAAAGGCCAAAACAGAGGTTTTGAAATATTATATGTATGGGGGTTTTAAATCTTTTTCTTGCTCTGGATTTTTACTACATTTTTGGGTCTGATGGGAACATAATTTACATATTTTCTCACAAATGTTCTTACTAATCCCTGAGCCAGTGCTGGTGAGATGCACTTCTCATTGAACCATTAATTTATAAAACCAGAAGCATATTAAAAGGCAACATTTAGAGGAAGCCTGAGTACAAACATTGTGAAGGAACGAACAACTTCTTCTCCTGACATTATCACATCATTCAGGCTGCAGTTGTCAACCCTAATGAAAGGTGGTGATGCTGATTTAAGCATATTGCTTATGTGATGTGCAAGAGCTTTGGGAGATAAGGAATCCCTGGTGCTATCATTTATAATTAAAGTGTCCATCACTTCCCTCTGAAAAACTGCTTGACCAATAAATAATTAAAGATCTGATTCTGATACACTCTAGTTGAAATGAGGCTTCTGAGAACAGTTCAAAAGCAGCAAATGGAATTTCTTCAAAGTAAGGCTTCAAGATAAATAATAGCATTACAATCTCAGTCAAACCCAGTTCTTGTTTGTGAGGCAGGAGGGTATTCTGGTTTATGTGCTTTAAAATCTCATGGCACAGGCATCTTAAGCTTCCTGCTTTCACACAGTGCCTGATGATGTCTATCATTTTATCTTTTAAGCACAGTATAAACTGGTATTAAAATTAATGGCTAGCTACCTGCTCCCTGCTTTTTCAGACAGTCAAAGATAAGTTGTCTGTCCCATGGTGTGTGCAGCATGGATGCTTTATGAAGTGCTATGTTACCTAAAGAGTTTATTTTACTTGCAAATATGCGTATCTTATGCAGGTTTTTTCCTTTGGTTGTTTCTCTGAATTGATATTTAAAGTAATGATTATGCTAGAACAATGTCTGTTTTCATAGTTTCTAAAATAATCGAGAAGTCTGAGGGGAAATTTCTTGAAATACAAATTATTTTACCTGCTTCCATGGTGTTCCAGTAATAACCATGCTCCCATTAGAGTGCGAATAGCTTGCGCATTGTGGAGCTGCGCGTCGCTCGCGGTGCTGGCAGGGTTGGTTTGCTGCCTGGAGATGAACCTGTCACTGCCGCATGCGTATGTTTGTCATTTATCCCCTTTTCCTCAGGTGCAAAGAGGGCTACCAAGGAGTCCGCTGTGACCAATTTTTGCCGAAAACCGACTCAATCTTGTCAGATCCAAGTACGTCAAATGTTTTTCTTCTCTTTGCAATCCATGCTGGAGGCTGCTCTTGCCTTCTGGGATGACCCTTTGCCTGTAGTCAGCCAGTCCCTGCTGGGGCCACTGCAGATGTGTGTCACGAGCAGGGATGCTCTTGTTGGTAGGGTAAAAGCACATCATCCAGTCTCTGCTCTTGTCAAACTTGTGCTGCTCCAGCAGGGCACATGGTTCCTTATGGTTTGGAATAATGCTGTCCCTGCTTAGAGCCAAAACATGTGTGTTTCTCTGCTTTTGACTCAACAACAAATAAAATTATGTAATCCAAAAGGAAACCCGGTATAGGGTGCAAAGTGGTTCCTTCAAAAGGAAAGAAATGCACATTGTGTGGCACTGAAGAGATTATAATCTCCTTGGAAATAGTTTATATCAGTTTACATGGAAGTTAATTGGTTTTCACTTTGACAAGTGATTTGTTGTCTATTTGCATAAATAATAAATTATAAAGATGTACTTTCAGTTAGTACTGTGGAGACAAAATAACTTTCTGTTACACTGGCCAGTGCATGTCACAACAACATCTGCATATACCTTCTCTTATTCCACTGTTTCCCTTTCTAAATTCTCCTGACTAAAAAAAATTATGCCAAAAATATTATCCAAGACAAATTTTTGGAAGGTGAATCCATTTAATTATGTTTATCTTACATTTTTAAATGAAGTGACATACAACAAAGGGTCATATCCAATCTCTTGGTTTTGTTCATATACCTGGAAACTGTAGCATATTAAGTCTTCTGGTTTTGGGTACTTTTTAAAATTAGATTTTTAGTTGGGGTTTTTTGTTGTTGTTGTTTTTTTTGAAGAACAATGCTTGTTTTTCTAGTCTTTGTGCTTTTTAATTTGATTTCTTGTGCTTTTCCATGTGAAAACTTGTTTCCAAAGGCACCTGTTGCTTTGTAGTTCTCTGTGTTGTGTAGCTGCCATTTTGGTTTGCTTTGTGTTTGGTTTATTTTCTCCTTAGATTGAGCTTTAATGGTAAAGTGCAGAGCTTGTAGTGAGCAGGCAGATTCTACCTCAGCCAAGTTTTATGTGCACGTGTCAGTAGAGAAGCTGTGTATATGTCAAAGAAAAAGGCAGTTTGTATCCTAGAAGTGTGGGAATGGACAGCTGATGAACTACAGTTCTGTCTGACCTGGTTTTCACAGGGGACTCTGGCTTTACTCTCTCAAGAGTAGAGGTTAAATCTGTGCAGATTCAACACAAAGCCCCCAAAAGCTCCCAGATTAGGCTGCATCTGACAAGACCAAAATCCCCATAGTGTTCGTCTGGTGCAGGTGGTATTTTTGTTTCTTTCTTTGTGTTGGTTGCACAGACTGGCTTCTCTTTATTAGGAGATGCTCACTCCAGTTGGGTTCTGGCTGGATTGTTTCCAGAGCATTTTTCAGCCACGTGATAGTGAGCCTAAGTGCTGCTGAAACAGCCTTTTTATACCTTCTGAAAACAAAAACTAAATTTTTTTATTTTGTTGAGATTTTCTTTCAAATTTGTATTATTTGGAGTATGTAAGGAGGAGAGGCTTTGGCTTGACATTGTTATGGGTCCACTGGGCACACCTGTGGCCCAAAAGGAGCCTCTCTTTTGGTTTGAATGAAGAAGGTTAACATGAGTTAGGTATGGTTCTAGTCAGTTCTGAAATTTATCTTATATTTGAGCCTTGTCTGTTTTCAAAAGAGGAGAAGACAGGTCCATTTCTGTGTACTGGTATAATGTGATATATCTCAGTGTACATGTGTGCACATGCACTTGTTCTAAGGATGTTGAGCCTGGAAGGAAAAGAATTGAACTTTCTGCTGCAGCTGGACAGTGACACCCTTTTGTTCAGGAGTTAAATCAGTTATCTTCCTTTTGGTGAGAGAAAAAGAAGTAATGCCACGCTGATAAGTAGCACTCAGTAGCAGAAGTGTTTGCTATTTGCATAACCTGAGGAGTGTAAAAAGTATTTGACACAGTAGTCAAGCACAGTATTATCATCTTCAAAGGCTCTGGGTTTGCACTGCCAAAATTCAGGTTTGTGGTTGAATGTGTTTGGATTAGAAAGAGAATGGCTGAAGGGTGAATTTGGAGGTGGCTCCAGAAAGAAGCTTTTTTTTAAATGCAACACTGAATTTCTGAAAGCTGGAAAATGCAATGAGGGCTCTTTTGTCTGGGCTGCACATAGCCAACACTGACTGGTGTTAGTCAAGCTTTATGAACAAGTCCAGCACATTTGAGTTCCGTGGGATTGCTTAGGGTGTTCCTGGTGCTGAATGTGCTGTTGATGACACATGTGATAACATTTAGCTCATTTGAAGTTTGCACGCATGAAGTACTGAGGCAGTGTTTTTGTCTTACCTAGCCTGTGATACCACAGGTTATATTTTCAGAATATACCTTTGTCATGACTGGGAAGTGAATCTGCACCAGTCACTTGATAAATAGCAACAATTTTGTTATAAAGTTGTTACTTATGTACACAGGCCAAAGCATCTTCATTTTTTTTGGTCGTTGTTTTTTAAATAGCCTGCTAAACAAACCAAGCTTGCTCAGCGTATGCTATTATCTGCATATCATTTGCATAGTGGAAAATAGTGTGTTATGGCCCTGCAATACTTTTAACACCAGCTTCTTACCTCATTCTAGATGTATGTTAGGCAGGTCTTGACTTTGCATCACAGATATTAATACAAATTATGTATTACTTAATATACATTAATGCACGCTAGATCACATACATGTAGTTTAATTCAAGTAACTGATGAAGGTGTTTAAGATTCTGTTTTCAGGAAACACTTCTTGAAACTACTAGATGGTGTTCCAGAGTTCCTGAAATGGGATCCATGGCTTCTTGCAGTCAGATCTGCCACCTGCTACCTTCCTTCAGCTCGAAGATAGGATTAAAGTCCTAAGAAAAAAAAAATTAAAACACACTCAGACCAATATCAAAACACTCCAGGCACAGGCTCTGTGACTGGACCTTAAGTGTCACAGGTGTAACAACTTCCACTTCCCTTAATATCTCTACTCTTGACAAGGTTTTCTGGCTCTAAGAGAAAGTTGTTAAAAAAGAATCCAAAACAATCCAAGCTTAAGTAGTTTGAGAAGTTTGGTAGTCTTGGAATATGAGAGAAACTTGTCTAAGCCATGGGAGCCTCAGGCATGTGGGAACCTAACAAAATAATAATGTCACCAACAGGGCAAAAGACTGCATGGCAAAGCCAGCCAGGCTCACAGTCTCTGTCTGAGGAGGAAATCTGTCAGCCATGCCAACAGTGTGCAGGAGAAGTCCCTGAACTCTCTGTCATCTTCTCCATTAAATGGAGGAAATAATAATGGGACAAAAAGAACAGAAACAGCAGTCACATGCTGGAAGGAAAGTATATTTAGAATGTTACTTCAGCTTTCTTTGTCTGGGCTACCTCCTCTGTAAATACAGCTAACAGCAATGGTAGAACACTTCTGTTTTCAGCATTTTAAGTACAACCTTAATACAACTTGATGCACAAGACATTTTTCTGGAGTCCTGTGTGTATCTGTAGGGTTGGGAACTTATTTGTGACATAAGTTGTAGAAATGTACTCCTGTACTATCCTTTATAGTGTTCTGGAGTAGACCTGCCTAGCCCAATGAGTCCTGAAAGGTAAGCTGGATGTAGGCTGCAGATATTTCTTTTAATCTTCTTTTTTACTGAGGCAAAGCAAAAACCTTTAGAGCTTTGACTATTCTGTGGGCATATTCCAAAGTGGGGAATGAGACATTGAAAATGAGTTTATCACCTAACCTCATTTTACCAAACTGCTCCTTTTCACCTACTAGTATTTTGTTCTTAGCATTGAAAGCTACTTTTCTGTGCAAACTGTGCATTGCAGCTTTACAGTGTTCAGTATTAATTTTTCCTTCATCATATTAACATTCCCATTTGTCCCGTTTGACTCAGAAGCTTGAGTAGAGGGATCCCCTGTCAAATATTGGGAATGTTATCCAATCCTTCTGCAGAATAAATGCTTTATTTCCTAGAAGAATAAAAGTGGGCTGGAAAGCTTATAGGTCAGCAGGCCATGCTCCTGCTGTTGCTGTCAACCCCATCACATAATTTCTTCTGTAATCTGGTCACACTTCACTCATAATCTGTGTGAACCAGCCACCAGAAGCAGGGCTTGTTCAGCATCCCTGCTCTGAGGATTTCAAGACTTTTCAGCTTCCAGACAAAACTTACAGCAGAATGTGTCAATTTTTTTTTTTTTGCTTTGTTAAAATGGCTTCATTTCAACTTTGATTTCTATTTCTCTTGGTTTTCATGTTGTGTTTGAGCTTTGTTAAACTGTTTTTTTCAAATGTCAAAAGTCTTCTTCCTACTGAGTGAGCTACAGCCTGTGGTCTTATAGCACTTTAACCTGTGACAACGTGGCACACATGTTTCTCTTTGAATCTCATCAAAGAGAAACCTGCAAGTGTCATATCTGGAACCTGCAGTTGCTCATTCTTAGATTACTGTAGCAAAGGATCAAACTCCCTCTTCTGGAAGACTGGGACTGTAGATAAGAAAAACAACTACAGCTAGGTTAAAAATGAAAAAATGTCTTTCCAAAAATGTATTAAAACCCCAAGACCCCCACTAACATCCTCAAAAAAAAAAAAATCTCCCCAAGAAAATCAGCAAAAATCTAAAAATCTTATTATTTTGGCATTTGTTTTATTTTTTATTCCCTCTATCTAGTTTTGTATATGTAAGATCATAGGATAATTTATATTGAAAGACAAGTCTGGAGAGCTCAGGAAGTTCAGCCTCCTGCTTTAGGCAGACATGGCTTTGAAGTCTGTGCCACTGCACTGGACACCACAAAGGGTTTTTGCAAAGGGACTCTTCTCAAATCGAGGATAAGGAGCATCAACATTGTGAAATATCTCTAAAATATATTTTCAAATAATTTGAATACCTACACTGAAACTTGTGCTCCTCACTGAATGACTGATTTTCTAGGGCCTGAATCATTTTTTGTTAAATCTACTTAACCTTTCTGAATTTGTCAGAGTTCCTTCTGAATTTGCTGTTTTTCTCCTAGTTTGATTTCTAGAAGGTATAGGAGAAAGTAAGATTTTGCTGTTGGAAGGACTTCAAAGGTTGCATGGAAATAGGGGCAGTTAGGAGTGGGAGACTACCCAGAGGTGGATATCTGAGTTTTGTGGAGGACCAGTCCTTCTTAAACCGATTTAACATGGGATTTACTCAATCCCAGAAAGAACTTTTGAAATCTAGATCTAAGTCTAAATTTTGTGGCTTAGCTTAGTCTTAAAAAGGAAAGGTTTCAAGTCCCTCTGCATTAATTATTTCATCTGTTCAAGACTTTTTATTCAGAAAAAGCATATGGAGGCAGAGGCTGTAGACCAAGCTTTTTATAGTGGCTGTCATTTTATCCTCTCTTATCAAACTAATGGCAGAATGCCACACCACCTGTGTGTTCACAAAAAAATATTAATGTTGCTCTAGGATGTTAAGCTTTTACAAAAATTAAATAATCAACAGGTGGTATTTTATTGGCTTGTGAAATTAGTTTTTAAGATCAAAAGATGAGGTGACTACAGTCAAGGGAAATCCCCAAAAATGACAAGTCAGTAGAAGATCTGTTAGCCTCCATCAAGTGGGTCTGACATTTCTCTCAACTGCAGTCTCTTCATAAAGGTGTATAAGCAGAGTTCCTCCAGTTCAAATGCATCACAAATTAAACTGGAGGAGTCCTGATGCATTAATGGATTGAAAGGAAGGAATTGCCTTAATTGAAATAGTAATAAAGAAGGAAAAGCAGCACAATCTCTCCAGAAGTTTCAATAAGTTGAACTGAAAGTGAGAAAAAATGCCTCAAATGAGAGACAGGCTGAGGAATATGAAACATCAGCAAGGTAAAATAAGAAAAGATATCCCTGAGGCAGTGAGGGACATGTTTTCCCTCCTCTTTGATCATCAGGCATGTAAGACCTTGGGATATGATCAATAAAAGGTGATGTGTTTTCAAATCTGAGTTGTATGGATCTGTAAAATTTGACTTTCTGTGAGTAGTGTGAAACATCTTGATTTGTTGTGTTGCTGGTTTTGTTTTCTTTTCCTTAAAATAAGAATTTAGGCTTTATTCTGCAGAGCTGGAATGGAATGTTCCAAACCAGAAGTGTGACATTAACAAAGCTTCAGTAAAAGTGTTCACTAGTGATAAGTGGAAACGTGAATGTGTTTGTTATCAGAATGTCCTGAAACATTAAAGTCCAAGAGAGGTTAATTGAAATCACAGATTTGCCACTAATGCCATGGGCAAAGAAAATCAGTGCCAGTTTTGATAATGTTATTTCTTACAATCCTAAAAGGAAAATTTAAATTCGTAGGAAGCACCTAATAATATTTGATTCTATGGATAAGCTGACAGTGACTTGTCCAGAATGTGCAGTATACATGTTTTTGAGTATTTTTTTTAATTTCTTGTTTTCTTTGTCAGTACTGCAAAATAGATTTTGAAAATCAGAAGGATATTGGGAATCCTCATTTTTTAATGACGGGGGAGAGTATTGTGAGTTCATTCATCTTCTAAATTTGTGTTGCTCTTCTCAAGTCAAAACAGGAAAAAAAAGTGTGCTCATGTGAGTGCTGTTGCCAAATATCAAGCTGAATTGCTTTCATTGCTTTTGTGTGCAATAACAGAGGTGGTTTTTCCCTACTTTCTTTGAATTACCAGTCCTTTTAGAAAAAAACCAAACCAGCAGTTGGTTTGCACAACTACTCCCCACACCTTCTGGCTCTCTTTCTGGAAATATTAGTAAGGGGGTTACAGTTTATTTCCATTTAATATTTCAGTTTTAAATTACATGTCAGCCTTTACTAAATTCATATGGATCTTTATTTAGGAATTAGCTGAAATAACATTAAAATTAAAAGTCATACAGGTTTATTTGGAAAAATAGAAAAATTCAATCTGAATTAGTCCAAAATTCTTATATTAGTTTTAAAGAAGCATTAATTCCTTATTGTTCTCTGTTCATTTCTTCTCCTGGAAGACAAGAATGTATTGGCATCTGGTTACTCAATGTTGTTTTTTTTTTCAAACTTTTAATTTGAAGTATTCAATTATGTCTGGTTTTGCCGTGGCTTTTACACCATAGATGGTCTTCTGGAATTCAGTTTGTGCAGGCTGCATCTTTGTAGACATTCTTACAAAGCAGCTGGAATCAGGCAAATGCAGTATCTTTGACAGCAGGGGGATAAAAACCTCTAAACAAACCTCAAAACCACTTGTTTCCTTCTTCTTCTTTAAAGACTGCATGTATGTGGAGGGAAAATAATGAAATTGAACAAGTCGTTTTATATGGAGTCGGTACAAACCGCAAGGAAGAAACAAAATGGCATCTCTAGCAATACAAATCCCAGCCAGCAAGAAGTTTTCATCAGCATGTCTTTCTGTAAGCCATGGTTGCTATAAACCAAAAAGGAAATGAAAGCCACCTCATGCAGGGGAGTTGGAAGGCCGCCTTTCCAAACTACCATTCGTCTGTGGAACGCGGGTCTTGTGTCTAGTTAAAGAATTTCTAGGTCTTTGTGTAGTGATTTTTGCACCTGTATTTTAGGGAAGCTGATGGTCGAGTCGCTCAGCTAGGGCTTGTCACCCAGGAGCCCCAGCAGCTGGCTGTGCACGGAGGTTGCAGTGATACATGAGGACCGCGGCTGGGAATCGCGGCTCCCGCTCTGCCGCCAGCCGGGAGCATCCCGGGGCTGCTGTGAGAGGCCGTGCAGCTCTCCTGAAGCAGGCACCTTCTGAGGTGATGAGCCTCTCAAACAGCTCCTAGCCCTCTTACAAACACATGATGATTTCCTAAATCTGCTGTTGGCCATTTCGTGGCTGTGCAAGTACAAACAGCATTGAAGTCTATGTTCTGTGACACCCTGCAAGCCCCTGATTTCGCCTGCTACCCTCAGTAACTAACTTTTCTGACTTGCATGCTCTTTACTGACAACGTGTTACTATTGGTGTCAGTCTCCCACGGTCTTTTGGAAGGACTTCCCTGATTTTGCCTGGATTGATGGGGTGCAGTCCATCACTGACTTGTCAGATCACATTTTCGGACCTCCTAAGAGGAAGATTCAGCAGCGTAGTGACCATAGTTCATGCTCAGGGACAAAAGTGAAAGGATAGATGAGCCATCATGAAATGACACATTGCACAAAATTGCAAAAAAACCACAGCTGTAACTTAGCTGAAACACATTCATTTTTTTGGGTTCTTGTCTTTGTAAATTAGCTGCTCAATTGTCCAAGAGGATCTTGCTTTAGCAATACTATTTCACTTTTCATCACACTTCTGATGTTGAATTCTTCGTGGTTGGTTGAGATGGCATGGGATAGGTTTCCTTAAGATGTCGTTGCCTGTTACAGGAGCTACTGAGGACACATGGAGAAAAGAGATGGATTTCTCTTATTGGTGGTTAATCCTATGTCTTTGAATTTGTCTGTGTTAAATCTAAGTCTGAATTGAATGTTTTGCCATCTCCTATGAGTGGCTCTGCATTAAATGATTCTAGTAAAAAATGCAGTGGTGTGGGCACAGGTTCTGTGAGGTTCCTCATACTGTGATCTGTCCAGAGGACAGTTTTATGACTGTAAGTAGTGAAGAGAAGGAAGACGAATTCTGCACTGCACAAGCACAAAGCTGAGGATCAGTCAATGCACGCTCGCTGCCTTGACAGTAAAAACATTAAGAGGCTCATATGTGAGAGCTAAAGTTTCTTCCAAGAGGATTTGTGTTGAGTGTTCTGATCATCTTTTCAAAATGAATACCTCAGAAGAGCCTCTGTGCTCTTAGCTGATCTTCACTCTTTGCATTAAGTCCTTACTCCACTACAAGGATGCTCATTAAGGCAATTATTGTTGTTAGACTTTTCACTCTGCTTAGAGCTTCTATCAGTGTTGATTCAGCGAATTTCAGCAATCTCTGCTCATGAAGGAAAACCAGGAATAAGTATCACTCCAAGTTAAGGTAGTGAGTGCTCTGTGTTGCTGTGAGGACCAGATTCTGTGAGGGCAATGTGTGTATGTACATACCTGCCTAGGAAAATGGCAGTCACTGAAAACATTATGGGTCAGCATTACTATGAGTTTGATTACCACATCAAAGTTATAATCTTTTGCTAAGAATAACAACAGTACTGAGACTCCTGAAGGCATTTCTAAGCTCATTTCTTAGGCCTAACATAAAACACTTATATTTAGCAACAGGGAATAGCCACTTCTGGTTAAAACTTTACTGTGCAAACCCAGCAATTTATGTAATTATTATTTCCTGGATCAGAAAGATCAAATGATAGAATCTTGATCTCACTGGGACTGGTAAATGTTTGTTAATGAATCCTTCAAGATGGCATTGTCATCATGTGACTTTTATGCCATGTGTGACTGCTGTTTTCTAGTGGGTTTTGTGTCTACCATTAGGGAGTCAGAGTTGCCAACCATGAGCACATGTATTCATATTCTTCAGTGATAAATTTGCTCATGGCAGGAATTTCTTAAAGACAAATTTCTTAAACCAGGTCAGTGTTGTCCCAGAAGCAAACCAAAGAGCAGACTCCAAGACGCAGTTCTTGATGAGGCTGTGCCTGGAGGACCAGATTCACTTCCAGCCTTTTCAGTGAGCACCCTGCTCCCAGGGGTGCTGGCTCTTTGCTCTCACTACAGGTACCTGTTTGCTCTAGAGGAAAAGTACAATTGGCTGCTGCCATCAACAGTCACGAGTTAATAAGGGGCCTGGGAGACAGAAAGCTCTTTTCTCTTGAGACTTCTGCACACAGCCTGAGTTTGACAATCCAGCTCTGGATGGTCATCCAAGGAAACAGTGCTGAAACACAGAACAAGTGACAGCCAAAGCCCTGAGTGTCATTGCCCATCGCCTTTCTGCAGGTAACTCTGCTCTTTGACCTTGTCTTCCCCAACCACTTTAACACCTCGGCTGACTTAGCAAGAGAAGATTGGAGTGTACTGCTAAGGTACCAGATTGTTTGGGTTTTTAATACTTTACCTTCTATCCCAACACATCTACTTTATGTCCCTGCCCATTTGTGAGGGGCTTTTTCCTTCAGCATCTGAATTATATTTCTGTTAGTGAGTTTTCTCTCTCTTTGCTTCCACTCAGTATTTGCCAGGTGCTTTTCTGTGATTCCTTCCCCCACTGTCACTGCAAGTGGCCTTTACTCCCTCTCTGACACCAAGACTTGACTCCTCTGTTTCCAGTCTTCCAGATGAATGTGTTAATCACAAATAGCTTTTCACAGGCTGACTGGTCTGTCTCCTTTAGGCTTCCCTTTCGCCTTTATCTAAAATGTTTACTTTTGTTCCATAATGGAATAAAAAAATATAATTTGCAGTTTAATTTAGTGCCCAAAATGTTCTTTAAATGTTTACAATGAACAGATGTCTACATTTCATTTTGTTTCCAAAGGAGTTGGCTCCAATTATCTCTGAAGATACAGGGAGAGGTTAATACCTAATGCTTACAAGGAGAAAATTTCCACTGTGTGGGCTGCTTGTGAAAAGCAGCATCTAAATTTAACTTGGATCCTTGTTTTGTTTGCTTTTAGTAAAACTGATTTTTTTCTTGTAAAAAAGGTTGCATTTTCAATACAGACTGGTTTTATGTGTCTCGACAGTGCTTTTATTGTGAAAGCTTTTTCAGGTTCCAAAGGAGCCTTATCTACTACAGGAAAAAAAGCCCTGAATTATCAGAGAACAGAATACTTGTCCATGACAGGTGAAAGACAGGTTCAAGTCCTTGACCTGATTTTGCTCTCTTGCAGGTGAATGCCTAGATCACAGCACAGAAAAAGTGAGTGGGTCAGTCAGTGTCCTTTTTTGGGTTTGTGGTTGTAGATTTTTTTCCTTTTTTTAGAGCTTTTTCTGCTATTTCCCAGTCAGCTTCAGTGATGAATCTGTATACTTGAAATTTCTACTGTAGTGAAATGTGTGTATTTACAGCATGGCCCTACCCTAGACAGAGCACAACACAGAATTTTGCTTTAATGCTCATCTATATTATAGAAGGTGCTAGAGTTTACAAAATGTAAGATACTGACTTAGATCTCAATCCTGAAAAAAATACTGGTGGGTATTGTTTCTCAAGATAAATACTCAAATAAAAGATAGTGAGCAGATTTGAGGCATCCAGCTGAATTATTTGCTTTAATTTGTGCTTTGCATCATACATTTGCCATTTTTCTTGGTAATGAGATGATCTCGTGCATTTTAACTCTGGATTTAATGAGTCCTTCTGGAAAGACTTTTTCTAGAAGCTGAGCAGCTCTAATGTGGGAGCCTGGCTCCTGCTGATGGAGGAGCTGTCCCTGAGTGGCTCCATCTGCCTCTGGCAGACAATGCAGTGCACTGATGGGGGCAGAGTGTCCTTTTGAAGGAGCTTGTTGGTCTGTGGAGATGAGCAGTTGTAAATATAAATATGTATATATGTTAATATATATAAAAACAAAAGGTATTTTTGATTCTGTGCAGGCTTTGTGCTCCAGTCTGACCTAATTGTCTTTGACAGTTTGGTCTCCTATTAATGCCATATTAATTTACTGTCTTTATCAGTCTCCATGTTTTAAGCAACCCTTGTGGTCAGGATTTGTTTAGTGTTCCATAAATATTTGAAGATTTAAATGCTTTTAAAGCCTTAAAATACAATTGGTACACTTCTGGAGAAGAGATTACTCATTTCAGAAGAAACTGGGTTAAGCCATGTGTGTAGATGTCCAGAGAACTCCAATGCTGCTCACCAATGCCATTCTCAGTAATTTATTATTCATTTCATTGGCATTGGAAACATGGTGACTAAAGCCTGGGGAAGAGGGAGCTCAGGAGAGACCTTATCACTCTCTCCACCTCCCTGAATGGAGGCTGTGGACAGGTGGGGTTGGTCTCTTCTTGCACATAACAAGGGACAGCCCAAGAGGGAATGGCCTCTGCCGTGACAGGGCAGGTTTAGGTTGGTTCTTCACCAGAAGGGTGCTCAGGCTGTCCAGGATGATGGAGTCACCATCCCTGGAGGTGTTAAAAAGACACCTGGAGGTGGTGCTTGGGGACAAGGTGCAGCAGTGGCCTTGACAGTATTGGCTTAGTGGTTGGACAGAATCTTGAAGGTCTTTTCCAAATGAAAGGATTCTGTGCCTGTGTGATTCTGAGGGCCAGTGTTACTGTGTGGGTTTGCAAGCAGAAGATGACCAGTTGGGCCCAGGTGGGGTGGTGATAAGGACACTTCCTTAAGGTGTCAACAGCTAACAGTGGTTGATAAATATAGAGATGCATCTGCCTGGGGAGATCATGACCCATTTCAGGTGGTTCTTGCTTTATGAGCTTTCTGTGCCTTTGGAGGTACATTCAGGGTAACCTATTCTCCCTCCAGGACTTCTGCTTTCCTCAATCCTGCCTTACTCAGAAGGCTCTTACCAGAAGTTGTTGTGAAAGCAGGAAAGGCTCTGCCTGATTTTTCATACCACCCTGCATACGTATGAATAAAGATAACCTTAACTTTCCTATTTAGTAAATGGGTGAGATGTATTTTCCTGCCCCATCAGAGGCTAATTAGACTATGGCAAATAAAGAAAAAGCCAAATTTAGATGGTGATATTGTAGAGAAGATTAAGTCTTCTAACTGTTTAGGAAGCTCCAATAAGACAACCTGAGGAAGACTCAAAGTCATAGCTGCTCAATGTCTGTGTCTGCTCCTTAGTAAGGGAAATTATTCAGTATCTGCTGGGGCAGATCTGCACTGAGAGCAGGGACAACAACCCTGCTGTGTTGGCAAAACATCACAAATCCTGGAATGCTCAGATGAACCCAGTGACTTGGAAGCATCACGAAGCTGACTGCTGGAATTCAGCACGTATGAAAATGATTTTTTTTCCTATTTCTTTTTTATTTTTTTAACCATGAGAGAAAACTAAAGAAGAAAAGGAAGATGGCAAGAAAACTTTTATATATATAAAAATTTAGGCTTGATATATATCTATATATTTAATCTTGGGCTAAGTTGAACTAGACCTTGCTTAGGTTTTTCATTTGGGACACTTTAGGTGTATCTCAAGTGAATGAAATAATGCAGCATTAGCAATTTGCCTCTTGGGTCAATAGTGCTCAGTATTTCTAAAATCTTTCTAAAATTGAGCAGAATTTCAATAGTTAACCTCTTATTCTTATGTTACACAAAATCCAGACCTTTCTACACTTCCCTGCTGCACAGCATCTTCAAGATGGACAAGGTGGATAAGATTTTTTTAAAAGTGCTTTTGTGGGAGTTTTTTCATTGCTGTTGTTGTTGTTTTAATTTTTTTTCTCTATGTACTCTGCAATTAGTTTTTGCTCGAGTGAAGAGTCTTGCTAAAATGCATTCTAAATGAGCCTTTGCTTGCCCAGAATAAGACCTTGAAGTCTCCTGTATGTTTTAGCTTCCTAGCTGAATTTGTCCTGAAAATGAAAATTCCTGAAGCTTAAAGTCAGAATGAGGTTTACTAAGATGAGAATGAGACTTTACTCAAACTTTAAAATAAAAATTACTCATGTATAGAGGGGTCAGAAATAAAAAGGTATTAAAAGAGGCTTGATCTTCCCTGCCTTCCAGTCATGACCCTGAATCAAGTGTTTTGGAACAACCAGGCTGGGTTCTTCCTATTTTGATCTTTTATATAAAAATGTTCCTTCCTTGTGCTGGCATAAACCAAAATTTTTAGCAGTCACAGCTCATCTTTACAATGTGCTTTACTTTCAACAACCCTTCATTGGCTGACAGGTTGCCTGTCAGAACTTCAGTCCTTAGAATTACTCCACTAAAATCACTCCAGAGATTCTCCAGTTTGATTAATCTGAGTAACATCTACACATTTTTCACTGAAAAAAAAAAAGTGTCTGCTTAATGAAAATTGGTCAGTTTTAGGGAGAAAACCTAATGTGTATAACTTGGCATCCTTTGCCAACATCTACGTGTCCTGAAAACCATTTAAAGTTGATTGCCAGGGGAGAATTTGAATAAATTTGTTTTAAGGGATAGGAAGTGCACATTGACAATTTATGGCATGTACCTTCTGTTCTAGCTGCTGTGGGCTTTTGCTTTTTCTCTGCAGTCAGTGTCTCATTAGTGCATAGAACTGTCCCCAGCCCAAAATACAGGAAGAACAATGTGAGCGTGATTCACGCCTATAATATCCTTCAGTGCCTACAGAGATTGGAGCTGACAAATGGTTTGGAGAGCAGGATGGCAGATGGCCTGTCTGAGCAGAAGAAAGAGCAGCAGCAAAGGAAATATTATTGCCAAGAGTGATAGTAAAGTTTAAAAAGTAGTAAATGAAGCTGTGTACTAGGCATTAGCTAAGAGATTCTTCAGTTTGGAGTTTGGAAAAATATGTGATCAGAGAACAAATTAATATTAATGCCTAACCACGTCTTATTTTATTCTTTATACAAAATCCCTTACCAGCAGATTATATGTGGTAGGAGTAGTTAAATATTTCAGCAGCACAAGATTGGCTCAAAAAACCTCAAAACCAAGTCAGGGAATACAAAACTACAAATACAAAAACTAGACAAACACAAACACAAATACAAGACTAGACAAACACTACGTTTTAAGATGAGTTTTGTGGGGGTTTAATGCTGTAAGACAGTGGAGCAGCAGGGGTGGAAGGCCAGGAGGAGCAGGAGGAAAGTCATTCCCAGTGTGATGGATGTGAGCAAACTTGGTGCTGAGGTCTGCAGGGCCCTGTCTGCTATTGCTGCCTTGGGCTCAGGGTCAGGATCTGGCTCTGGGGTCAGGCCCACTGCTGAGCAGGGCCTTGGGGATGCTCTGAGGTTGCTGAGTGTCTTAAATTGCTGGCCATAAAAAGCTAGAAGCGAAAGAAAAGTCAGAATAGACACAGATGCTTGAGCAATGCCCTGGAATGTTAATCCCTAGGTGATGACCACGGGGTGCCCTGATTTATATCTGCTCCTCCCTAGTGCATGGGAAATTCAAAATGCCATTTGCTGCCAGAGTTGTTAATGAGACCTGTGTTCAGGCTTTTGGTACAGATTTTCCATGAAGAATTCAATTCAGAGCTCTCCTCTATACCATTATTTTTATTTCAGTGGTTTTGATTGATAGGGGCTAAAAAGCAACTGCATGAAGTTGTCAGGTTTGAGTGGGACTGCTTTGGTCATTTATTTTGGTCTCTTGTTCATGACAAAAAAGGCATACACCGAGGGGTTTTCCTGGTATTTACACTGTAAAAATGAGATGTCAGAATAAGTGAAGTGACTGGGAAGCAGCAGTGTGTGCATCCTGCCACAGTGACTGTGTAAAAGAACTGAGGATGCTTTGTGTGCAGGGTGGGATGTGCTGAGATTCTGACATTGATAATATCTGGTTTTTTATGGTTACACAAGCTGACTGACACAGGAGCTACTTTTTTATTGATAGCAATTCAGAAGAATGGCTCTTCTTTTCTGCTTTAGCACATGTTGGCTTCAAAAACAAATTCTGTGGCATGCTTTGGTCAAGAAGAAAAGTACTACATTATCCATGTCAGTACTGGGAAATACACAATGTATTTTTCTGAAGAAGTTGGTCTGGCTGAGGAATTTTATTTTGTTTTACATTTATCTGTAGACTTGAATCTGTTGTCCAGCAGTTTGATTGACTGATGCAGCTGCTGCTTGATATGCATCCAAATGCACTCTTTTATTTTGCACTTGTGTTATTATCCATAAATCTCTCAAGCCTTAGGTAGCAGCAGCTGCACCAGTATTTGAATGTAAAATAATGTGTCTGCTCTGTAAGAATGCAAAATCTCTCAGGCAAAAGTAAAAAGTAAAGAGAGAGTGCAAAACTCTTAGAGGAGTTTTGGCACATCTGTTGATATTTAATAATATTTAGGCTCCTATGTGTCCTAAGTAATTTTTTTTAATTATACTTGGACTGTGTGAAAAGTAACTTCTAAATACCTCTGGAGTGCCCAAAAAGAAATTAATGGTTGCTGTACATTTTCATACACAGCTTTAGGGCTGGGAGGTTTTTCTTTCTCGTTTGAATCCCAAGTGATCCTTTTAGTGTTTGCCTTGCTTTGGTGATCTTGGTAGTGGATAGGAAATCTGAGAACAAACACTGGACTGGAAAGCTGGTAATGGGCAGGAGGTGAAATGAAAACTACTTGGTGAGGCAGCTGCTGTTTGTATCTGGTTCCCTGTCCAGCTTCTGGCTGGCACAAGAGGGACTGTTTGTTGCTGCAAGATTTACAGATCTACTCAGGGCTGTGGAAGAACATTTGACCCCCAAAACTATACAGAATTTTCCTGGAATCTCTCCTTAAATTACATATGTGCATTGAGACTGAGTGCAAATCCTGCACAGTGAGACAGAGTCCAGAGCTCAACCAACCCTGTACAGAAATTCTGCTTTCATGAGACTCCTTTCCTGTCAGACCTATCGTGGTAGCTCCTTTTTGGCCATTTTCAGAGTAGGCAATCTGGAAAATAAACTTGTGTCTTTCATATGGCAGGGTAACTTGCAGGCTTTTCCTAGTTTGAGTATACCAGGAAAATTAGGAGACTGAGAAATGAGCACAGCAGAGAAAATGAGGGCTGTCAGTGTATAAATATAAGTGTTGCTGCAAAGCACTGAATATGGAGTGTCCCATAAATTAGATGCTTACAGCTAATTGCCATTGACAGTACTTTTAAATTACTATACCAGTTTTCTGACTGTATTATATGAGTTTTAATCCAGCAATTTCTGATTTGACCAATTAATTTTGCGCTGCAACTATATTTTATGAAATTTTAATTTGCTTGCAAGAAATTTATTTCATGTGGGGCTGCATGACATTCCAAGATCACTTCTGCAGTTCGTGGGTGCTGTGCTGTCCTGTGGCTGGATGAGGAAATTCCCAAGCAAATTGGAAGTTATGTAGGTCAGGCTGTGGAAGCAGTTTAGCTGCAGCAGCACAAAGCTCACAAAAGCCAATTAATTTGCCTGCTGTATAAATACTGGTATGCCTGCCCCTCTCCCTAAAGAAGAAAAGCAATTTTCTGTCTTCCACCTTCACAGGTGGAACTCTCACAGGTCCCTTTCCAACATAATTTACATGTGTTATTCACAGCCCAGTTTCTCTACAGCCCGTCCTTATTGCATTATTCTGATCTGGTTTGAATGCATCAGAAATCTGATGACAAAAGCACAAAGTTCAAGGTCAAAGAGGGTGTTTTGGCCCGTGAGAATATCTTCAAAAGTAAATAAAGAATAAATCTAGAGCATAATGGATCTGCAGAACTTTTATCACCATAAAATCACTTCAGGAAAAGAACTGGGTTGCTGTAAACTTCTTTGTGAGTGTGTTAGACTCCCCTAATTAGCTTTTTTCATTATTGTCTAATTAAGCAGTGTTGTGTTCTCTTATTGCCTTTATGCTCCCAAAGCTTCTTTTAGTATCCGTGTTCAGGAGTTCAACATGCCCTTTAAGAAATAAGTTTGCTTGATTTTCTAGTCTTTCATGTGAGTCTCCATGCTGCATCATCTGTTGAAATAAAGGCTTTGTGTCCATTGCATATAATAATAACATTAGTTTTGACCCAAGGGTTTAGCCAGAACTGAACCTTCTGTGAAATTAGCAGCTAGGAAAACAAGCTGGCAATACTTGGATATCTTTGATGCCATTATGGGTACAAAAGAAGGAGCAAATTCTCCTGTCTGAGCAGAAGGAACTTGTTCACAACTGCAGCACTAAGGCTGCCAGAGAGGTGCCTGTGTCATCATTTTTTCCTAGGCTCATACTCTGTCATATTGATCTCACTATCCCCATAAGTGAAAAAAACAACCAGAATAGTTTTCTAACCCGTTTGTCTGCCTTTTTTTTTTTTTAATGTGCCATGTATCTGAGCTAAAATATAATGCTTTATTTAATCTGACCAATTAAAAAAAGCCTATTAACGTCACCAAATCTTACAGTTGTGCTCTCAGATGGGCAAAATATCTCTCATTTCTAAATATCTGTGTCACTGCTGATTGATTTCCTTAATACACTTTGCACAGCTGTAGCAAATTACTTTTTTTTTTCCTAACTCACACTTTATGCTTGTAAATGCTCTTAAAAAATCACTGAGAGCTCTGTGGAAGCTGCTATTGTAATAATTGTAACCAGTTGTATAAAATTAAGCTGTCATGCTGTCTTTTCCAATTAAACTTAGAACATTTTTGTATGGGATTTAAAAATCTATATAGTAAATTGGAGGGAATGGGTCCTTGACATTTCTATTAAAAGGCAAATTATATTTCTTCATGGCATAACTTGAGGAAAAAAAATGTAAGCAGTCAGCCTTTTTTTTTTCTAAGATGAAAATGCACTAAAATACACCATTTAACAGTGAGTTGCAGTCCAGAACAACTGCAAGGATTGTACCTTTGCATCACCAATAGCACCTTTCCTAGCTGCATTCAGCACTCCCATCCAGGCAAGGACCAGCACTCTGAAATGTGCTGTGCTGTGCCTGCTGGTACCAGCACCTCCTGCTGCCCAGTGCTGGGTGTCTCCCAGTTTTGCTTTCTTGGCATTCCAGGTGAGAGTGGGGCAGGGGCTGATAAGGCCAGGGTATCCATCCTCATGTCTAACGTGTCTGCTGCTCCCCCTTGGAGCAGGAGTGAGGTGGTGGCAGAGCAGAGCATCCTGACTCTGAAACTTCAGCAAGCCCTTCAAATGCCACTGCCACCTTTCTGCTGCTGGCACGTGTGAAAAACTGGGAAGCCACGTTCCATGTGTGGGATTTTATACAAAAATAAACAGAGGCCCAAAGAGAGAGCAGGCTGAACTCAATGGCCATGGCAGAGAAAGCAGAAATTAGCACAACCTAGGAAAAGCAGTGAGCAGCAAAGCTGTAGCAGCATCCTGTAACATGACTTTAGCTGAGATGGATGCTGATTAATCTCATTCCTCTTACTCCTCATGGTGGAGTTTGGTTTGTATTATTATTCCTATGGTAGTTTTCCCTTGTGGTCTAGATGTATTTTATTTAGTAGTGTCCAGTTAGATGGAGTGTATTTTTAGTGAATGCATTTCATAGAAATAGAAATGGAAATTTATTTCATAGAAATAACCTGCTCTCCCCTGTCCCAGTTCTGGGGATGTCCAAAGGCAGGAACTGGGAAGAATGATGTCTGGTTTGCTCAAGAGAGAAACATTTATCCTCAAAATGGCAATTTCTTAAGAAAATGTTTATTAACAGTGTTAAGTGTTTTGTTTTGGTTTACTTTGTTATTTTGCCCTGCAGTGTGTTTAATTTTGTTAAAAGCAGCCTAATGGGCTGTAAGAAAATGAAAATGTGCAACTGCAGAGCAGCCAACCAGGCTCCATCACAGTGACACTGGCTTCAAGTCAGGCAGACTAGGGCTGTGTGCCTTTTTTTATGGCATTTGTCATTTCTGTCTGTCTTCAGACACTTACTAGAGATTCCTGTATGACTCCAGCACTGACTGAGATTGTCTGCTAGAAAGAGGGTTCCTATTGCAGACCTCAACTCATATTAATTCTTCAGCAAGCATTTCTTCAGGTACTGTGACAGTTGTTGGGCAAGAATTTGCCAGCTCCTGTGTAATTACTCTGCATATCTTTAAACTTGCTGCAGTTGCAGACTGAACAGGAAAGAGAAGTCAGAGAGACATCAAAATTTCTATTGTAGATTGTCCAAGCAATTTACACAGCATTAGGAAAAAAAATAACAAAAAGAAAAAAAAAAAAAAGGAGAAATAAAAATGTATTTGTGTTATAATGTCTGTGTTTAGCACCTACACAAAAGACAGAGAAAAGCACAGCATGTGCCTGAATTTCTTGTGTGACTACGTGTGTACATAACCTGTAATTACCACAATGTGATTTTTTTAAAGTTACTTTCAGAAGTGCAATCTTAAGGCCTCTGTCTTGAGTTTTATATTCCTTTCTAAAGCCAAAATATTTTTATTCTAAAAATTGTTCCTCAGTGCAGATCTTGGTTATAGGAAAGAGTTAGATTTTAAACTGTTTTGATTTACTTTATCTGTAAGTTGTCACACAAATATGATGGGAACACATTTTCTCTACTACATTCTCTCTGGTTTATAATTTGAGCTAAAATCTATTTAGTGGGGGGGGAATTTCCTTCATAGGCAGAAGGGATTTAAGGAAGATCTCTGGCTTCATTGTGACAGTTTGGTGTGCCAGCCAGCACGGTCCCAGTTGCTCCTCTTTGGGTGAACTTGCACTTTTGAGGGCAGACCTGGTGTTCTCCTGTCCCCTGAGGAGTCTGACTCAAAGGCTCTAGTCAAAGCTTGTTACCTCCTGGATGTTGTTAATGGATGGAGGGTTTGGTTTGTGTCTGGTGAGTCTGACAGCACCAATAGGTACATGATCTATATCTTTGGCTCTTTTAAGATACTGTATTTTAAAGGAATGTAGGAAGCGGTGGTGAAAGCAGTGATCAGTTTTATTTAAAAGTATTTGAATGCCATTCTTTGAGTGAAATATTGCTGATCCAGTACAGTAATTGATAGATCTTCCAGTGCCTGTCAGGAAATTGCAGCTGTATGGAATGATGGGCTGGGAAATATATCAGAGATGTCATTGGGTCTATAAATATGCCAAGTGGATAAATATAAAGGAAATATAAGAATGATTGAAGCTGAGAGATACTGTTTGTGCAAGAATGAATGGGTTTAAGTTGGTGCAGTATAAATTTAGACTGAAAACCAAAGGAAAATTCTTACACATTAAAAAAATCAGGTTTTGCACCTTGGAGCTTAAATGGGTTTAAGGCCTCAGCTGGGCAGCATAATATGATTGATCATACAGGTGGCTCAGATGAGCTGCCTTGGGCCTTCTGCAGTAGCTGGGTCTCCAAAGAAATTTCCCCCATGAGAGTACAGGCTCCAGCTGTTGATGCCCTGCAAGCTTTCTGCTGATGCAGCTGTTTGGCAGAAGTAGGAGTAGACACCTCAGCAAAATGGAGCAAATTTATATAAATATATGGAGCAAATGTAGGTGTCTGAGAGCTGACCTGAAGTAGCTGGCAGGAGCAGGAACAGCAATGTCATGGGAGAACCAGCTGCAAGAGCACAAGGTGTTGCCAGACTGGTAATTCATGCATGGCTGCTCTTCCATGCACCAGTACCTGAGTGCAGGTGTTCCTGCTTCAGCCTGGCTGAACCTGTGAATGGGAGGCTTGGGGCAGGAATCACTTGTCCCCACAATCTAGATGTTACCCCAAAGAAATAAAATTTTCAAGAGAATTTAAGAGGTATGACTCTAAGATGTCCGGTTGCCAATTTGAAAGTGACTTTAACTTTGTTTTACAACTGTAAAGGTATTGAGATCTTTTACAAAGGCATTTAGGTGCCTAAGTTTGTTTTTAATCGTGTGTTAAGCTCCCTTTTCTGCTTTATTTAAGGGAAGAAAATCTCTAATCCTCAATGGGAAAGCATTTGGCAAATGAAAAATAGAGACAGCTGGTTTTTCAGTTTAAAATTTTCTTGGAAGTGCACAGCTGCAGAATAAAGGAGGGGGCAGCAGTTCGCAATGTACAGCCATTTTCCTTTGAGGGAACAGTGTTGCTGCTGCTGCTGACAGTGTTCTCTGATATTACAAGCTACTGAATTCTTCACAAACGTGTCTGGAGAAAAAGAACTTTATTTTTATCTGCACACTAGGTAGAGGTAATGGTTTCATAGTGAAGTAGGAAATGCTTTTCCATTGGTGCTGGGGTATTTACTGGTCCTTTATAAAGCTACTCAGAAATGTAAATACCTGTTGCTGCTGCTGCTGCTGTTGCCATCTTAAGCAGCAGTACAGTCCCTTGTTTCACGCTGATTTCAGACCATATTTGAACTAATGGCCTGAGGAAGCAATAGGATGAGATTGTTATTTTGTACAGCATTCTAGGGAAAAGGGCTGCTTCTGGTAAATGTGGTGAGTGGAGCAGTTGACTGGGAAGATCTGCAGCCAGAGTCCCAGAAAATACAGATAATAGAGATAATTTGCCAGAGCCTTGCAGCTCTGAAAGCCCTTGCAGCAGCAGAAAAGTAATATTTCTCTTTCTTTCAATATCCTGGAAGAGGGAGGATTTGGATCAGTAGAATATTCTAGAGCTCTGTTTTCTGCTGTTTTCTGACCCAGCTGTGTTCCAAAGCAAAAGTACCTTGGCAATCTGGTTCTTGAATTTGGTTAGGGTGATGCAGGGGGAATCCACTCACTGAGCACCCACCTGAGGCTGCCTGGCAATTCCGTGCCATTGTAAGGGGACTTGTCCTTCTTACTGATTGTAACACCTTTGTATCCCCTTCACAACCCTGCCACCAGTGCAGCAGTAAAACAGATGTGTAACTGGAGAAAAAGGAGGTGACAGCTGGACTTCCTGATTTTGAAGCCATATACATGCAAATAAAATGAATTTTAAAAAGAAAAAAATGATGATACTCAGTTTAGCACATTCAGTTTCCCACAAAGCTTGCTGTGAAATCATAGTTTTCATCTCAGGTCAGCAGCAGTTCTGCTTCAGTGGAGTTTGGAGCAAAAACTGGAAATTTGTGCTGCGAAACTTTGGCACCTTTTCCCCATCTTTTAGGTTAATTTTCCTACTGATCTTACTCGCTACCTGAAATTGCAGCCCTCAAGTATAAACCCCAGCAGAAGTGTGTCTTTGTCTCTTTTCCCCTCACCATTTTGAGCATATTACAGTGTGTTTCACACCTTTATGACTATTTCCTCTGTAATAATGCCATTGGGAAAAAATGGGATTTTTCATGGAGCATTCCAGCACAGCAGCCATGGTCTTGTCCATTGTGAGGTCACTTGCCAGTTTTGCCTCAGTTTAGCAGGCTAAGTTGGCAGGTAAAGTGCAAGTCCATTTAGCCCACTTTAGTGTCAGTGTAACTGTATTCCTGAATGAAAGAATTCACAATGCAGTTTCATCTAAGGAAAAGAAAAGAAAAATGTTCATAGGTAGCAGTATTTCATGTTTTCCTTCTGAAGTGCTGATATATTATCTATTTCTCTTGTAATTTGAAAGCATTTTCTTCTTTTTGGGCCCCATACACCTTTGGTTTTCTGACTTGCTAAGAAAATGAGACATTTCCATACAGTATCCTGTGTTTCTGCTGGAAATAGCTTGTAGTGTTTTCTTAAGATTTTATTGGAATTTACCCGTGAGAGGCAATAATTATTACTTTGTGACCATATACATGTGTGATTTCTCAGAGTCTGACATTTTAAGGGGCAAATCCTATTTCATGTGGGTAGCACACTATCCAAAGACTTTACAAGCTGAAGATGATGTCGTGTTCACTCGTTTTTCCTCTTGTACAGACCTTGGTTCAAAATTCATTTACCTCTCATGAAAAAGTGATTTCCATACCCCTGGCTCTACCAATGATAAGGTAAATAAAAGAAAACCCAGATGTTTTCTATATTTGTATTTACTTTGTGGCCATAAAAATGCCTTGGGCAGCTCAGGGACGTGCAGTTGATGTTTTTTAGCAGTGCCTGGGGGTTTCTCTGCCCTCTGAGGTGTGTGTGCACCCCTGGCTGCCCTGGGTCAGTTCTCACAGAGCACTCAGTGCCTGCTCTGCTGCCTCACCCATTTGCAGAGCTTAAGAGTTGCTCAAAGTGTGAAGGAAGGTGCAGAGATGGAGCCAGGCGTGGAAAAGGGGAGCTCTTCTTTCCACATAAATGGTTGGTAAAAGTTGAATAGCCCTAATAGGAGTTAAAAGTTGTGACTTCAGCTCACAGCTTTGTTCTGAGCAAAGTCCTACTGATTTGAAACAAACCATAAAAAAATAAAAATCCACAAATCTAAGCAGGTTATAACATTATTTTATTTTATTTCCATTTTCTAGACCATCCTACAAAACTAATTTGCTTGCTGATACATCCAGTTTGTTGTAGTGGAAAAGAATACAGACCTTCCTTTTGCCCTGCTTTTGTTTGTCAAAATAATTTATGCCCTAGTAGTCAGGTCTTACGAGGGAAACATTGTATTCCTCAATACTGTTAAGATTTAATTCAGAGTAAGCTAAAGTGTCTCAAACCCGGAAGGGAAAAGATCTTTGATGGGGGAATGTTGTCTGGGATTTATTGGGAGCTGTTAAATTCTTTGAGGCGCCTTAAAGTTTGTGGAATGGAGATGAAACGAGAAGAAAGAAAACAAGTGTGCTTTGATCACCTGAAGGTCAGGTTTTACTGAGGTGTCTCATGGGAGACGGGCCATAGTAGCTCTTTGCCTAGATTTAAATAGTAGTTTGTGTTTATGAAGGTGCTAGAATGAATTTTCCCCCTTTTTGCTCCTTTTTTGTCCCGTGCTGGTCTGTGTGGGGTGCTGCAGTATTGGTGAGCTGGCCTGGGTGTCACTGCCAGGGCTGCAGGCATCAGCACAAGGCACCACCCTGGTGCTTCTGGCTTGCATCTGATGTGTGCACAGGCAATTCATTTGTTTGAATGGCTCTGAGAGAGCAGTTGCACTCCATGAGTTTAATATTTCTGTGTATGGGGCCCTTTGGCACCGTTCTCACATTATATTCCTAGCAATTAATGGCAGTGCATCCCCATTTACAAATGAGGGCAAACTGCAGCTTTCGTTTTGCTGCTCACTGTAGGTGATTCTGGCTCGTGTGCACATCATACACTTTTGTTCCAATATGCTGTTTTTTATTGCTGGTGATAGCTGCTAATGATTCTTTTTATCACAGCTCTGTCTGCTCTAAATCTCATGGATGAGTCATATTGTTCATCCCCAACATTAACAATTTCAGACCACCTTTGTTCTGGGTATTTATAGCAGTTAATGTTCTAATGTAGTCATGGTAGTAAAGGATTTGAACCCTTAACAGTGTTCAAACAGATAAGCAGTTAAGTAATTTTCCCATTGCTTCCTCTGTATTGTAAGTCATAAATTCATGGCTTGCATCTAAAATTACACAAGATGCCCAGACTCTGAGGAAAATAATTTCTTGCCATTCATTTTTGCTGTTCCTTGGTTGTTTACATTATTAGCTAATCACTTCTAAGCAGAATATATTTCCATAAGCAAGGCAGGATAGGCATGGCAAAAAGCCCTGATTGCATTTGCACGACTGCACGGTATGGGGCATGATTTATTGTACTGCCTGTGGGGTCATGAACACACATTGGTCTGATGCTGCCAGGATATGTGTGCCAACAGCCATGGTCAAATGGAAGTGGCACCATTTGAACTGTTCCAGCTCCAGGAAAGAGAGTCATTTCCTTGGTGCCTTGATACTCAGCTCTGTAGCTTTCACATCTCAAAAAATATCTCACTTAGGAAGTCTGTCATTTCTGACACAGTGCTCTGTGCACTGCAGAGCTTTGTCCAAGTCACAGTGCTTCCCCATCAGGCCTGCCTTGCTATTGATTAGCTTGAGCAAATCATCCTCAGATGTCAAGAAAACATTTTAGCTTAGAGGAAAACGGAGCTCTTCTGGCTCCCATCTTCTGACTGGGGTTTGATGTCATAAACAAGCTGACAATTGCCAGTGTATTTCGATTAGGACTGCTCACACAGTGCACCAACCTCAAAGGACTGAGCTTGGCAAAGGCACCTGGTAGGTGACTTGAGAGAGAGCTCAGATTTGAGTACTGAACCAGTCTGTCCTTCCAGGAGACTTTTTATGAATCTGAGCACACTCTTTGTCAAAATATTCACCTGACGTGTCTGTGTTTACTCACCAGCTTTAAATAAAATATTTCCATGGAATCACAAAGTGTCTTGATAGAAATTGTTCAGTTAGCAAAAAGAAACCAAAAGAAGTACTTTTCTCTAGCACTTAGACATACCTGAACTTTTTTTCTGTGCAATATTTAACACCACACAGAGCATGAATACAGAGCAAGCTGTGCTGTGTGTGTGCATGGCTGGCACGCTGTGCTGACAAGCAAATGTGCAGCAGCTTTTCAGAAGAAACCACAATGCTGTAGTTGAGTTATACAATTATTAGAGGGGCTTAGCATTGAAAAAAGGAGAGATGTGCCCCTGCTATGCATTTTGTAGGCATGGGAGAATTGCACAGTAATGGGAGTATTTTTGTGAGCTGTCATTTTGTGTTTCCTCCCTTGAATCATAAGAGATGTTGGACAGAGGCTGTTTTTTCCTGATGAAGTTCACTGAATAGTCTTTAAAGTTTTCAGGTATGTATCCCTGTGAATTTAAAAGGAATAACAAATAGAAGTGATTCTGCTCTTCTTCCTAACCAAAGAGGGCAGCTCCACATAGCTGAGAGCAACCTCTTTCAAACCAAACCCTTTCAAGCACCCCACACTTGTGGGTTGCTTCTCTGCAGCTGGATCTGAGGCATAAAGGCACTTCCATCCATGCCTGGTTTCCTAGGGAAAGGACTCAGTTAATTTGGAAGAGCATTGGAGGTCTTGGTGTTAAACTTGTGATGGTTCAGGAGGGTGAGTTGAGAGACTCCTGACATACAGAAGTACTTCCCCATAAGACAGTACATTTGATAAAAAATTGATAAAATTATGATGAAAACTTTATGCTCTTGTATTGTCTTCTGAGCCTGTAGCACAGAACTGCTGAAAATGAGGCTCAGTGATGCAGCAGCTTAGACCATGTGTGAAAAACATGAGCACAGAGTCATTGGAGTAAGCTTAAGTAATTCTCTTTCCTTATCCTAACTTATTTAAAATGAAGCAACATAAGAAACTGTACAGCAAATATAGTTGTTATTGTCAAAATTGGATTCCTAAAGGAAAGTAGATTCCCAAATCAACATACACAAAAACCAGCATCTTTCTAGGAGGTCTGAGTCCTACATCTCTTAGTCTCTCAAGTTCTTTGCTGCAAATCTCAGACCAGCCATCTAGGTATGGATATCAATAAAAATGTCTACTTTCTTGTCATTGGAGATGTACAGTGCACAGCTTCTAAAACCTTCAGTTAATATTGTTAAATCTTGGTGTGAATACCTGCACTCTGCTTCTGCCTCTTTGTTTTTTGACTGCAGTGGAACTAAATTACTTGAAACATTAGGGAATAAGGCTGTGGGGTTTTTGTTTTTTTTTCTTT
>JAYDZK010000271.1:8419710-8431120 GCA_034509185.1 Euphonia xanthogaster | reverse complement strand
AAACATCAGGGAATAAGGCTGTGGGGTTTTTGGGTTTTTTGTTGTGGTTTTTGTTTTGTTTTGTTTTGTTGTTTTTTTTTTTTTTCACAAAATTTTGTACATTCCTTATCCTGAAGTTGAAGAAAGTAATTAGTTTTAAGAAATTGACAAAACCCTACGAAATTTTCTATGCCTTTAGAGAGCAGTAAACAGGATTGCATCTGAAACATTTTCTTGTAGTAGGCAAGTGAAGGACAGCTTAATGATCTGTGGAAGGAATAAAGTAACATTTAGCGTGAAAAATGTTTATTAAATGTCATATGTTCATAAGATGAGGGAGCTATTAGCAATTCATTTAATGTTTCTGTGAGGCTGCTTATATTTTACAGACCTATATTACCAAACACCCATTTGGTAATAATACTGAGAAAATCCCTATAGTAATTTCTGAGAAACTCATGGGCTTATCCCACTTTAACAGACATTTTGTGTCACTTATTTAACCAGAACAGGGTTTTTTCACCTACAGAATACTGCAGTCAAGTGAAAAGTTTTACACCTATGACAAGATAATTAATCTATTTCATACACATGGTTCCAGAAACTTTCCAGGTCACATGTTTTGGAAGGGATGAATGTGCTTTTGGGGTTTTGACAGTAAATATGATTCCACTTCCCTCTCCTATTTAGCTTTATGAGACCTTGTCACAACATAGCTGGGAAAGAACCATTTTTGCCAATGTAGAGGTTGGCATTTCCAAAGGGCTCTGCACCACCAATCATGCCAATGGCTACGGAAATTCAGTGGAAGTGCTTAATGACTGAGAACATCTAAAGCTCAGCATAGATGAGTGCATTGAAACCCATTTTCCAGCATTCCTGCAGATCAAGGCAGGTCCATCTGCAGAAGCAGCGTGATGCCACTGTGCAGACCTGGAGCAGGCTTGAGAGCCTGGAGCAGGATTTCAGGCAGGACCAGTCTGGGCTCTGCAGGAGCCCTTGTGTTAATGAAATGACACGGATGGACAGAAGAATATATTTCTCCCTAGCCCAGTTCTGCCAGTGGTTCCTCAGTTGTGACAGTGCTGCAATCACCTGCCAGGCAGTGGAGGCTGTGGGACAAATGCAGTCATGGTCATATCTGCTGTGGAAGCCCAGGAAAAGAATTCAGAATTGTGTAAGAAGGTCACGTAGCTACATCAGTGTTTTGTTTTTGTGTGGTCCTTAGCACGATCAGAAAACCTGGTGTGTGGGGTTGGTCTTTTAGATGGGAATGTAAAATGGATGTGGTGTGTGGAGCCATGAAAGGCAGGGGTGTGAAAGAAACTTTACAGGAGATACGAGAGGCTTTGGTAACATAAAAACAAAATTACAGGTTTTGCAATTACAGTGCTAACGCGGGTTTGCTGATCTGTCAAAACTGCATAATAGCAGAGAAACCTTGATTTTTCTGGGAGTATTTATCAGACTCAGTGGTTGTAGTGGCTCATGCTGATGTCAGTAATCAAGTAACCAGACTGTAATGTGCGATGTTTAGTGCCGGCCCGCCGTGCCGGGGGAGGCTGATCTGACAGTGATCACACAGGTTTATCATTTCCCACATATATTTAGAGCAAACCTCATAAATAATCTTGTCACCATCAGCTATGAGGTCTATCAGGCAGCTTCATTTGCATTTGACACTTTTCATGGAAACAGGATTACATTTTTAGCAAATACAGTAAGAAAGCATCTCCCAGTTGTCTGAGGGGAGACAAAGTGTTTTGTGTGGACATGCTGTTTACTTGCTGGTACTCTGGGGTGAATTAAAGTCCTTGTATGTGTTGAACACTTGTGTTGATTTATGAATGCTACTAAAATCAGTAAAAATATGTCTCAATATAGCAGCAGCATTTAATATCTACCTGCTTCCTCATCTCATTGCTGAAAAAATGGGTTATTCGGGGAGAAATAAAACTGCTCCCTTTGTCTGACACCTGATAATAAAAAATTTTGGCCTGAATCTGATAAAACTCTTAAATACATTCTGCAGATGCTTAATAAGCTTAAAAATATAGCATCAATAGGCTACTCACTGATTTGAAATTAGACATGTTTATTTCTTCTGCTGAATTGATAGCTATAGTAGTAAAAATTAATCAGTACTGATTGACAGCATTGCTAATATCAGCACAGATTGCTTATGCTGCTTGGTGAGACTAAGTCCTTTCCATTATTATCCAACATAGTGCCTCAAAGCAAAGTTACTTGTTTTATTAGCTGCAGAGATAATTTAAGATCTTAAAAATTAATTGAAAAGGGACAAGCTTAATCCTCTGAGTCTGCATGCTGCAGGTGAGGTAAATAGTTGGAGTTTCCAAGTTATTTTGAACCTGAACATGGGAGCATTGCTATTATTTATTTGCAGAAGCTTGAAACAGTCTTTCCACTTATGCAGTGAAAATCACAGCCACGGGCTTTAGTCATCCAAAGGAAAAGAAAATCCATTGTTTGTTCCTTTATTCAGTACTGTGTATAATTTGTATAACAAGAGGTTTTGATGGATGTTTTTCAAGTTTTCCTTGGTTATGGAATTGATAGTGGGTGAGGGGATCCTGTGGACCCCTCCTAGGCTTTCCACAGCCATGAAAATACAGCAAGCCTAGGGTTTTTTCCCTCCTTTTTTCCCCTCTTTGTATTTTTTTTATCTTTACAAATAAATGGATAAAGTAATTAACCTTTACATTTCGTCTTAAGTATTTACTTCTGTACATTGAGGACTTGAAGGACTTAACTGCATCTATGCAAATTGGGAGTGTCAATGTTCCTTTGTTGTTTGCACTGAAAATCTGGCAGATTGTGAAATTTATTTTATAGATTTATTGCCTTCTTTCTAAGCTGTTATCATTTCTTTAACTGTGATTTATAATTTCATCAAAAACAGACCAAGTATCTTGTAAGGGATGTATGGATGTATGATTTTCTTTAGTGAGTCTAGACACAGATGGAGCAAATTACCAAAATATTCTGTATACTTACTTTGATACCAGTTAGTGTGTAGTGAATAGCCTACCTGTTACCAGGGAGATTTTTAATCTGGAAGAATTTTAGTAGGTCTGTTTATCAGAGAGGGTAAAAGGAAGGTCCAGGTATTACCTGATTCAAGATCATTCTCAGGATTTAGTTTGATCCATTTTTAAATGTCTCAGAGATGGAAGTTTCTGCCATGTGTTTCAGTGAAGATATTTTAAAAATGAGTGGTTGAATTAATTTGATTTTGTGACTCTGATTCTCCAGAACACCTTCAATCAGTTTTCCTACCCCACCAAACATTTTGAAGAGTACTTCTGTGTAAATTAATTACAGAAACTAATTATTAGAATTTCTCTGAAGCAAACAGCAAAATCAAATGTTGTGCTCTTTAATAACTGAGATTTTAAAATACATTATTACATGCTGTTGCTTTTTTTTCTTGATATTAAAAAGAAAGCCCAACAAAACAACCAAACTGAGAGCATTGGTCAGTTTGCCCATGAGGAGAGAATATGGAGGCAATGAACCCTTCCTGCTGAATAGACAAATCCCTTGCCCCATTACTCTGTGTGCTCACATGCAAAATGAAGCACCAAAAATAATATGCTTCTAAGAAACCCTATGGTTTCATTCATATACGTGTGTATATATATATATATATATATATGTATATGAATGGAACCATAGGGTTTCATTATATATATATATCAGTAACTTTATATATATATCAGTTTCTTTATATATATAAAGTAACTTTATATATATATATATATCAGTAACTTTATATATATATCAGTTTCTTTATATATATATATATATATATATATCAGTAACTGATTATGGTTTTTGCTTCATTAGATATACAAATAGGCTGATATCCATGTGCTGCCAAACACAAAGCACAATGGATAAAAGAGCAGCAGTTTATCTTCAGGCACTGTTCTAATCTAGCTGCTTTATGAATGGAAGGATTTTCCTTTCTTTCAGACCAAGCTTTATTGGTCTAATATTAAAAGTAAAATTTAGTTTTGTTCCTTCCAGACAGATAATCTGTTCAGAGTACTTGAGCTGTCCCAAGGTAGCTCCCAGCATATTTTCATGTTGCATTTTGTGGTCAAGACAATCATCTACCAAGGACAATTTAACAACTCCTACGAGTTTATTTGAAACGATAAATTGCATTTGCAGAGGAAAATACTTTGCTGTTGCTCTGATTTCCTAAAGGTGTCTTTATGCCAAAGTCAGCTTGTCCTTAGAAAAGGTTGAAATGTCTGTAGGGGTTTATAATGGGTACTTTCATGTCCATGATTTTTCAGTTAGATTTACATGTTGAGTTTATATCTCTGTTCATAGTGTTAATATGACTGAGAAAAAAGCTGCAGCAAACCACAATCCAGACACAAGGCAGTATGTTGTTTTGTGGAGCACTAATAAATTAATCCATTAGTGACTGCAAATTTATTTTCTCTTGTCCTCGTTATCAAGTATTCACAGGTGTGTTTGTATTTAGACAGTCTAAATTAAAAGGGCTTTAATACTAGCAACACATTACCATAGTGCAGGACCATAAGGCACAGTGTTTTTCCCACATCAACATTAAAATGGAGAAATACTGATAAAATAGAAAATAAAAGTGCATAATCTTCCTATCTGAGAAATATATTAGTTTCTAAGAACATAGCAATACCAGAAAGAAAGAAGAAACCACAACAACAAAAGTAAAATACAGTCACATTATTTGGTTAATGACCCCATCTTGTGGAGCAGCGCCCACGCTTCAGCACATTTATAGCTCTCATATGCATTTTTTTTTAAACCAGAGTCCATTTCTTGACAGTGAATTACTTGGCATTGCACTTGCTGTGTCCAGGGAAGTGCTCTGCAGGCCATCCATCATTCCTGCACCAGGGCTGTACAGCAGTAGAGCAGTTCTTTGTCACACAGTGAATTGCCAGGGTCAATACTTCACATTTTAGTGTTTGGTTCAGTCTCAGGTCACCAGCACAGCTCACATCCCCCACCAGCCCTGCTGGTTTTTTCCTGCTGCTGTGTGTCTCTCGCATGGACCTGCTGGGAGAGTTTTGTGCTGTTCTTAAGAGGGGACAGAGCCATCTCCAAAGCTGGAGCTTGCAGAGTTGATGATTTGCAGCTCAGCAGTGCAAGTGAGAGCATTCACTGGGCTGGTGCCTGGTCACCAAGGGGCAGTGATGGTCATACCCAGTGCCAGCCTGTGCTGATCTGCCACAGTTACCATCTCCTTGCTTTCTGTTCCCAAAGAGCTGCTCACAGAGCTTGTTCAACTGCCACTTGATTGGCAGCTTGGATATTTTATTGTAAAGGTTTATCCCACTGGACATCCTTTCATCGTAATCTGGGGAAATCAGCTTTGTCAGCAATATATATTATGCTGGCTGCTGAAGTTGTATGTACATGAGATATGAAAAATAAATCACCTGACATGTTTCCAGCCTTTCCAGGTGAACGTGTTTCCCAGGAAGGCTCCATAGATCCTTGATTCTCACCTAAGTATAAGACACTCAAATATGAACTGAAATGCCCTTCTTCATCTTTTTAAAGGAAAGGTATTTTTTGTATCTACTTTTTGAGGAAGTGGTTTTTAACCATGTTGGTGAACTCAAAGGGAGAATTGTAGGTTGCAAATGGAAAACAAGTAGAGAAGGTGTACAGCCAAGTTAGGAGAGAAGATTTTTTGCAGCTGTTCTACACAGACTTAAGATGATACTCTATGATCTTCCTCCATGTGTCAATATCTTTAGTTCCTTGGAGACCAGATGATGGTGCTTTGATTTCTGCTATCGTTTTTTAAAGCAAAGAATTTTCAGCTGCATTTTGATCTGATTTACAGAAGGCTGCAAAGGTGTGAATTGCACGTAGATAACATTTGCAGATTTCACAGGTACAGAACATTAGATGGGGAAAAAAACTACAAATCTCTGTAAATATAATATGTTTGATGCTCTTTTGATATATCTCATGCTTTTCTAAAAATTACATTCTTATAAAAACTTACATTCCTGTCAAATGCCTTAGGGATGTTTGTGCATGATATTTGTATGTGAGTGCAAGAATACAGATCGTTATGTGGAATACATATATGTATGGTTTAGAGATGTATTTTCAAAAGGAAAGATTCATTTGTCACTAAACTTGCATAATGTGCCTTCCCTAACACCATGCTAACAAGGTATTTATGGCATATACCATCATCTTGTGTTCTTTGCTTTTGAAGTGCATGGAAATAAAATGTGGAGTTTATCAGCTGTTCCATAGATTTGTATGCAAAGTGAACTGAGCAAGCTCTGATGCTCAGTGTCTTCTCCTGGGTGGATTGGAAGGGTGCAATTCCCAGCATTTTCAACAGAAACCCAAATATTTCATGATGTTGTCACAGGTACCAGAGTTGGCAATAAAATGAAGTGTTTAAATGAACTGTTGGGTTGTGTTGGAAAAGCTTTTAGCTTTGCTATGTAGTTCTTAGAGAACTCCAGTTCATTATGTGAAAAAAGAGCCCTGAAATGTTCAGAAGTCTGTGTGGTAATTCAGTCAATATTCTAAAAGCATGAAGATGTTTGCTTCACTTTGAGCTGTCTTGAAATTCTTGCGTCCTGTCTGTGTGATGGCCAAGCTGGGGAGGTGGCTTCCCTGTCCTGTTGTCAGGTTGTGCTGTGCAGCAGAGAGCAGGTGGGAGTCACGCTGTGTGCAAGTGTGGCTGCTGTGCTGAGGTCAGAGCTGCCAAACTCAGTGAAAGCCTTCCATTCACCTCCTCAGGTTTTGGTCCCTGTCAGAGAAAATGAAAGAAAGCCTTGTCTAACCAAGGACAGTGCTTAGCAGGTTGAGAGTGGAGTTTCAGGAGGATGGGAAAATGAAATCCCTTTAGGTAGCTGCCTTGAACATGAAGTCAAATATAAAGGCATTAATTTCCATCCCCAAATGCATGTCCCTTTATGTGACAGCTGAGTGCCCTAAATTGCACCCTAGGATTGCCTTTGAGGGGTCAGAGTTGTGCCTTTGTTTTGGACCTGTACCCACACAGTGGGTCCTGTCCCCACCCTGTTCTGCAGCACTGCCATATCGAGATTAATTTATATTTTACTCTGTTTCTAACATTTCTGTTTCTTTTCTCTTTTTTTTTCTTTTACATGCTTTCATGAGTATAGCAGACCATTTAGGAATTGAATTCATGGGTAAGTTTTAACTTCTCTTCCTTTCAATTGCTCAGATTTATCTTGTTTCCTTAGTCCAAAGAACATGGAAGTTAATGGGAAGACTCCCGTGACCTCCATCACTGGGTTTTGGATTGGGTTCCTTTTATGCTTGCCAGTTGCATTTGAAATTATATGAAGGTTTAATTTTTTCTCTTGTCCACTGCTATGGATCTTAAAACCTACATAATGATGTTTTAGTGTTTCATTGGTATTTAATGAAACATAACATAAAGGTTATGCGACCATATAATATTGAGGAATAGTATTTTATGTGTGATTTTAGGGTAGAGTTACTAACTTTTTCACGTAGAGGAAAGTAAATTTTAAATCAGATTTTTTTTTCTTTTGTTAATAATTTGTTGGTAATTGCAATATTAATAAGGTTTATTAAGAAACATCTTATTAAAGATAACTCAAATCATAGAAATACTTTTAAGAAAAGAATCAAAGATCCATCATTCTGTGAAAAAAGTTAAATTGCTTAGAAAAAAGCTAGAAATGGAGTGAATCATTTCTCCTTGCAATTTTGGAAAGGATGATAACATTCTGTTGGCTCAGCTGCAGCTCTGTGATGTGTTCATAGCCTCATGGAATGACAGGCTTAACAGATCACCTCTCAGCTGGTGATCTCCATACTTGAGGAAGCTGAGATCCATCTTTAACAGAGTTAGTGGGCCTTTGTGTAAGAACAGCTTGCACAAACCATTAAATATGAATGAAAACACTGTAATAAAAAGCATGCAATTTCATATTGAAGTCACAAAACAGTTACTTTTAATATGCTCCTTCCCTATGCTAAGTTTTACTTGATTTTTTTACATTTTTTAATTAAGAGCCTTATAACCTATCGATTTTAAGTTCCATCGTGGGGATTTTGTTGACCATTTAAGTGTGAATTGCCAAGAACCCAATAAGGTGATGAACATTAACTGCATGGCAGGAAGGCTGCAGGAGCAAGAGGAGAGCCAGCAGGATCAGGGATTTTGTCCTACTGCTTTTTGTGCCAGTCCTAGGGCGCTGTTCTCTCTAGGGAGCTGCTTCATGAGGCCCAGGAGTTTTGTGTTGCACTTCACCTTGTGTGAGGCTTGTGAAGTGCCAGTGGAATCAATGCAGTGTCTTCAAAGACTCAGTGGGCAAGCACAGCTGGGGAATGGTTTCTTGAAAGGCTCTGCATGTATCCTGCTTTTCCTGCTTAACTTAAATTGTGAGCAGCAGGCCTGAGGCATACAAGTTGAAGGACAAGCATATATGTAAAAGAGGATAAGGAGTATGTGGGATGCTTTGAGTGAACCTTTCTGTAAGAAGCAGGAAAGTGTCACCCAAGAGCCAAAGCTGAATTATTTTAATTTTATTTTGAGACTTTCAGTTTCCTTTCTTTTTTATAAGACATCTCTTTAAGGCATGAACTAAAGCCAATCCCTGAATTCTTGGCTCAGAATAGTCCTTTCATATGAGTAGCACTCAGATTTTTTTATTTAATATTGGAGCAGATCCTGGTCGCATAAAAATTAATGAAATCTTGTGTCTCAAGCCTGAAAATATTATGACAGCAGCCTAAAATGAGGCTTGAAGTTGTTTTCTCTGGGCTAGAAAAAAGCAAGTTCTGGAATCATATGCAGGAGTGAAATGCCTGTGCTTCTTAAATCCTCTTCTGGTCTTCATGAAGATTTACTTAGGAAATGAAAGCGTGCATGGAATCATTGCTGTACCTGTAGCAAATCCACAGCCTGTGCACAGAGAGTTCAAGTGACAATATGCTCATCAAATTAGGGACCCTTCTGTAAAGCCTCTAGGATGAGTTTGCTTCTGGACCATAGAAAATAATGACAATAGTGCAAAGAGTGTTTTCTAGAAAAAAACAACAACGTAGAGACAGTGCTGAACTTGCTTTGTTTGTATGTAATCCAGAGAACACTCTTGTTTTCATTGCATTTGTGGGCTCAGTTGCCTTAGAAATTCCATTTTCATCATCATCTTAAAGAAATTTTGTTTGTAAACCATGTAAACCACGTAAGTTGGATTGCCAGGGCCAGCTGAATTCCTTCCACAGTAGACAAAGCTGAAACCTCATGTCAGTGGGAACATCTGATGCAGAGGTGTCCAGGGGGAGAGATGAAGTGTGCACTGAAACTACACACCTACCTACTTTTAGTCTGTGTTTGCCAAGGAAGGTAGATAAGTGTAGTCATTTCCTTTTTTTCTTTTTTTGGTGGACTCTCAGGGATCAGTGAAGAGTAGCCAGTCCTTTTACTGCCCTGTTAGGGAGCTGTGGTCCCCAATGAATTAATTTGTGAACCACTTGGTACTGTTTTCCCCCACGAGCTCCTGTGGCAGCCCATACCAGTGCTCAGTAGGGGCAGTGTCCAGTTGCTTTTCCATTACCTGTAGAAATCTCCCTCCTGCTGGACCCTTCTCTCCCAAACAGTACTTTGGGAGCAAGAATGATGCATTCAGTTTATGTACCACACTGAATTTTGTGCTAACCTTGCTGATGGTCTCACACCCCTTTCCTGCCTGGGTCTTGTCAGGTTTGTGTTCCATAGAATATTCAATATTGTGCATTCCAAAACTTGAATACCTGTTACTTTAGCATTGCTGCTGATATTGATCTACCCTGTCTGTTCCTTTGTATGGATAGCAGAGGCAAAGGCAGCCGTATTGATGTGGCAAATCTGTTTTCAAATGATGCAAATGTAGCAATTAATGTATGGTTCTGATGTATTTGTGTGCAGCACCACCTGAATTAAATGAAAGCCGAGTATGGGGTCAAGGGACACTCTGTCCTTAAAATTGTGGATTGAAGTATTGTCATCAGTGGTCCAGCTTTATGAAACTTCAGGTGATAAAGAAATGGTTTATACTGTCTAGTACATCAAATCAAAAAAAAAAAAAAAAAAGTCTTGTGTCTGGTTGTCCCTTGATTCAATATCCATCTCTGATACAATCTCCTGGACGCACTTTGGGCAAGGTCTTTTAATCTGTCTGTGCTTCAGATTCTCAGCTGCAGTAAGTTTTTTCAGGCTTTCTGAATTTAGATTCCTCAGCTCTCAGGGGGATATCTGTCAGTACCACAGAAACTATTTCTTCCTTGTGAGAGGGTGCAGACTTGGCTGTGTCCTCTCCCCCCCTTGCATGGGGGCAGAGCGGTGTGAGGAGAGCACGGTGCAGCTCACCTGGTCTGCTTTGGTGCCCTGTGTCTCACCGAGGAGGGTCCATGCAATTGTATTCACATTTCCAACACAAAAGTAAGGAAAAGTTGTCACCATGGTCCTACAAACTGGAAACACACGAGCAGCATTAACAATTCTGTGTCAGTGGGGGAAGCAGGCTGGTGGTTGGTAATGCATATGCGAGCAAGAGAGATTGTTAAAAATAAATAAAAATCAAAAGAAGCAGCTGTTGCACTTTTATACCATGAAAAAGCTAAGTGATGTATCATTAGCATTAGAGAGCATGGGGATGCAAGTATCTACAGCTTATTACCATTTTTTTACCCAAGTGGTTAACTGCACTTCAGGTTCGAATGGTTTATCTTTCTGGTGGAAATTTTGTTGTGGAGGGCAAATATCTGTGAGAGCAAACATGGTCACTTTGGAGCAGCTGCAAGCTGTTGTGGAGCGTGGCCTGGTGCATGTTCTCCCAGCTGCAGGGTGAAATCATTGCCAGAGAGCCATCTGTGGATGTTCTGAGCTGCAAGCCAGTGCCTGAGACAAGGAGCTGCCTTTTCTACTCATTTCTTACACTGAGGTTAAGTAGAGTTAAGGTGTGCTAAGGCATGAAACACAAAGGTGAGTATTGGAATAAACTGCCACAACACAGGACCAAACACGACTGTTTCAGCAACTTGCCTACACCACCAACTCTGATGATCCAGAATGATGATCTTTTGTGCTGTAACAGTAATTTATGGTGGATACAGCTGGAAATAAAATGCTCCAATAAAGTGCAACAGCCACTGCAGTTTTTGATGGAAGTACAGGCATAACATGAAGTAGTCTGTATCCTTGGGCTGCTTACCAGTTAACCCAGTATCAGTGGTATAAACAATTTTGGTGTGATAATCTCAATCTCCCCATGCGTGAATTACAGAAAATAAAGCAGTTGTTATGTGCAGTCACTGCTTTTAATTTGTTTATTCTTAAGTCTTAAACAGAAAGTTAATACTTTTTTCCTTAGAACTACTCATCTTTTCT
>JAYDZK010000271.1:8408354-8419610 GCA_034509185.1 Euphonia xanthogaster | reverse complement strand
CATGAGCTTTACTGAAGCCAGTGGGGTATGAATGGTATATAATGCCTTGCAAGTGCTGAATCATTAAATAGCATTTAATTGAGCAGAGTAATAAAGTCACTCAAGAATGGGGTGCTATTACACTTTATATATCTCCTTGCAATGACTACAGTGTGAAATGTGTTCTGTTTTCTGAAGTCTGAGCAGCTGTTAACAGTGGAGAAGATGGTGCATGCTGTATTTTCTCTGTGCCTTTTCTTGCTGCCTCCTCATTGTGCTAAGATGATGTAAGACTCTGGGAATACCTGCTCCAGTTAACCAGATTGACTCAGTGACCTTGTGTCACACACTGTGACTGATGCATTTTGATTTTTACGAACTATAAAAGTTGGTTTTGCTGATGGGCAGGATAACTAATAGTGCAACAACTTAGTATTTTTCCAGTATGTCAGAAATAAAAAGGCAAAGTTTGTTGGTCCTTGCGCAGCTCAAAAACTGGGAACCCTGATTCTTTCTTCTGAAACTCAATGTTTTGCAGTAGCAACCAGAAAATTATAATAAATAACCAGTGTGTGCATGGATGGTCCTTGCCTTTAGTTACCATTTAGAAGCTCTTATCTGTTATAAAACCCTGTAATGCTCCAGTCCTTGCTGGAAGAGAGGATGAATGAACATTCATTGAATTACATGACCAAAACTGTGTGTGTTCTAAAGGATCTATGTTTAAAAAATAAAGAAATTAAGTTCAGTTTTCCCTGTATTCCTTTTTAACAGTATAAAGCAGGTAGATCTTTTGCTGATAATATGGCACACTGACTGTTTTCATGCTCCTGTTTGCACAAAATCTTATTGGAGATTCTGATCATAATCATCCCCCAGAACTATGAAACCATATCTTTCTAATAATTATATTGATATTAATCAACAAGCATTTAAATTGTTTCATCTGTACTCTGTTGGTAAATTTCTGAAGAATTAAAAAGGGCTGCTCTGGTAGGCATTGACACTTGCAATGTTTTCTACCATCATCACTGCTCCTTGAATCCCTTTGTTCATCATCCTGCCTCAAATTTTCATTACCTCCTTCTGGTTTTTGTCTTTTCAAACTCACTAAAGGCTTTGCTCTTGGGACCTCATCTTTCAGTTTGCCTTATGAAATACCTGTCCTTTTTAAGTATGCTGCAAAATAACAATAGCATCCTGAGGCACGAAATGGATTTAGACCCTCAGCACTTTCCATGGGATTCACTTAGCTGGGAAGAGGAGTCATTTATCATCTCTAGAGGAAAGAGATGTGAGCAGCAGAAGAGTTTTACAGGAACAGCTGATGCCTGAGTGCTGTGAGAGCAGAGGATGGAGCAGGGGCTCCTCAGGGGCTGCAGGAAGCTCTGCCAGTGGTTGTACCTGTTTAGGAGAACAGATCTCCTAAATTAAAGTCAGCATGCATCTGGTGCATAAGTTGCAGGCTGCCTCACATCTTGGCTCAGTTTAGGGCATATGGTTCTAGTTTAGTTGAGAGGGAAAGGTTTTTACCTAAATGTTTTGTAACCTATCTAATGTTTTGTAACCATCTTGGTTCAGTGCTGCTGTCTTTACTTTTCTTGATATGCCATTTTTCCAGTTTATCTGCACTTCTGTATTAGCAGTGAACTGGGTTGGATTAACTTGCATTATTTTTACAAGGCTTACTGTGTGGTTAACTTATGTGTGTCATTAATTGCCTTATTGTGATGCTTTATCAAAATAGTAATTCTGTGAACTGTGTAGATCAAATAATTTTAATATATATAACTTACTCTGGTGACCTTCCCCAGTATTTGGTTTCTGCTGTTCTCTCTAACTGAACTCCTGATCATTTGTGATAAAACTTACAGAAATTTTAAAAATCCAAACTGATAAAAAGGTGGTGACAAGTTGAGAAAGCCAGAGCTGGTCTGGGTTTCTCTGTTTTGCTGGGGTTTGGGCTGGGAGGAGGAGAAAGTTGCATTAGGTGAGGTCTGTATCAGGCTGCAAAAGGGGCTGTGCATCATCTCTGATGACACTTAAGGACTGCTCTTCTGTCACTCCCAAGGTGAATGTGGACTGAGTGCCACTGTGAGCTGAATGGGGGGCACTAATAAGGTCCAAGTGTCACCTGTGGGTTTAAAAATAAAAGAATTTGTGAAGCTTCAAGAATGGAAGTTGTGTACAAGCCTCCAGGTAAGTTTCCATGTACCTCCTAGTGCCAGGTACAGGCCTCTTCTTCAACATCCAGCTTCAAAATCCTTGGCACCTCAGGGAGAAGGGGCATGGGCTTCCAGGTTGGATTTCAGCTGAGGATACAGCATCTCATCTGCTCACAGAGGGGCTTTGCTGTGTCCTGTCTCTGCATCCACATAATCTGTGTACATTCTGGTTGGGATTAGGCATGTGCCCTGGCTTCCTGCACAGCTGGTGTGCCTCAGAGTTAAACACTTTTTATCATGAAATACAGGTAATTAGATGGCTTCAGCACTGAGCAGACAGCTGTGTATTTAAATGTGACCTTATACCCAGGCAGTCTGGTAACCTGCATTTTGAGCATGGTATTTAGGTAAACGCTGTGCTGAGCCTGAGGAATTGTTGGAGTGACACAATGGCATGCTAATGCAATTAGATGACTTGCAGTGCTGGGGTTTGGCCTTTGTTTGGGCTCAGGTGCAGTTTAAGCAGATGCAAAAATATGTAGACAGTAACTTGTACACTGCTGGAACAAGCCTGGCAGGGCAAAGGTGAGATCCCCGTGCCAAAGGTGGTGCTACAGACAGCTGCCACGAGACCTGCCAGTGACACCTCATATTTCCAGCTGAGGGAGGACTGGCAGGAGGCTTCAAAGCAGTGAGTACCATCTGGACATGTCTGTGAGAACTTGGGATCTGCTGTTTGGGATGGGGGGGATTTGGTATTAGTAGGAGGTTGCTCACTGTGTGTTGAGGTTATTTTGACCCAGGAGGAGAGGCTCCAGACACCTGATCTGCTCCGTGCCTGTGCAGCCACAGTGAAGCAGTGCTGCTTTGGCCCTTTGCTGCTTGGAGGTGCTGCCTAGATGTCAAGTGTCATTCTGTAAATGGTGCAAGGATTTGGGAAGCAGAACGTAAGTACCTCCGTAGATGTTCCATGCCAGTGGTGCTCTGTAATGTATACTACACTTGTGTAGAAAAATCAATGGTTTTGACAGTGAGCTAAATCTTTTTCTGTTCTTCCTTCTGTCCTGCCCAGAACGAGTAGAGACACTGTCCTGCCAGTAACTGCTGGAAGCAGAGGAGAAGGGTAAGCAGTGTGGAAAAATTGGCAATGTGCTGTGTAGAGCACTAAGTTATTGTTTCATGCCCTGCCTTTTCTCTTCTTTTGCAGGAGCTGGAGGATATTTGCACGTGGAGAAGCACAGAGATGTTCCTACTCTGGCTGACAGTTTCTAATAAAGATATTTTTATCGTAATTGAAAATTGTCTCATGATCATTTCCTGTTCCAATCTGCATTGGTTTTTCCTCATTTCAAGCATGATTCTGCTGGAAAACACTCTGTCCAGTGGCCCAGGGTATCTCTTGGTGTTGCTTCAGACTTGACAGCCAACAATTATCTGGGACACAAGCGTGGGCAGCACAAAAGGAAGAGGGAAAAACAAATCCTGTGAGTGTGCAGGTGGTGTTCTTGTATGCTCAGTTCATAGCAACAGTGGAAATAATCTCAGAGTTGTTTGTAAACTGTTACATTCAGATGACAAATGAACTTTTCTGTTCACCACTGGTGGCTTTTCTTCTTTGACTGGTTAAATAAATCACCATGAGGTATTTTCATTTACTATGGATCCAGATCCTTTTGGATCACATTCATGTAATTTACTCACTGCATTTATATTTATTGCATCTGTCATGCTGTAATTATCATATGAATTAATATGATCTTTTAATTTTTGTGCTGAGTTAATTATGTACTACTCCATGCCTACTTTTCCAAGTAAACTCTATTGTAATATAGTTTTACTCTATGGGGGGTTTTTTTATGTTTCTTGGTAATTTTGCATTTCACATTCAAATGGAAAATAAAAAATGGAAATACAAAAAATAGCCTGGTAATGGAGGAGCACAAAATGGGACAGTATATTAGTTCTCAGCAGAATTAACTAAAACAATTTAGGGTCTTCACTGTTTGGTAGTGAAATACAAAGTAGCAGGGAAGAGCCAAACATAATTAACCAGAGCAAGCGGTTTGTAGAGGAGATGAAAGTCAGAGAAAAAGCAGTTTATTTGCCATGGAGAGCATTACTACTTCTATTAGCAGCTTCCCAGAGCTTGCTATTAATTGCTAGGTGTGTAAGTTGTTTCCTCATTGAGATGATGACACCCAGAGTTCAAGGCTTTGGGTAGTGCAAGGAGCTGGAGTGGAGGCAGCTGATGCATTGCCATAGGGCAGGGCTGCTGGCTGCCTGCCTGAGCCTGGCCTCCCTCCTGCTCTCCCAGCTCCTGCCAGTCCTCTGTGCCATGAGATAAAGTTCTTCGGTGCTGTAAAAACTTGACTGTCTCAGTACAAGCCAAGAGTATTTAAAATTGATGCCTACAAAGGCTTTGGGTGTTTTCAGAGTGTTTGTTGAATGTGTATTTTGAGAGTTGTAGTTGGACTTAATTAGAGTTACTTCCGTGTTGCTCTTTATTTCTGTCTAAAACACGTGGAATTCAGTGGATATTTTGGTACCATGTATGTTATTTCTAGCATAATGTACAGAACCTGAAATCAGGATCCAGTGTGTGACTAGACTGACATACAAAGTGAGCCTCTCCTTTTCCTGATTGGCTCCAAATTGCCTAAATCTAAAAAACTAGATAAATCTCTCAACAGCAGTTACAAAATTGAGTATGTACAAGTAATTTGGTGCAGTTGTGCAAAACTAGTAGTGTCTTTGTTCTTCTCTTGAACTTCCATTCTTCTTCTCCCTACCTTTTATGTTTTGTACCTTCCTGATTTTCTTCTTTTTTTTAATGAACTTTCTTTTTGTGTTAGTTTCATAAACCTACTGATCAATGAACTCACTCTAAGTGTGTTGCTGTTTACAGCAGTGACTACAAATCAGTAGTATCACAAACGGCTCTATTTAGCTTTAATGGAGAGCATGCACACACTGAAGTTTTACTCATTTATTACCATAATGCTCTCTCCTGTACCCAGAAGTAATGCAGCATTTGAAAAATGGAAATCACAATATACTCTAACTTTACCAACTCATAAAATATGAATGCTCAGAAAATGAGTACAGCAGTGTTAAATACAGTTAATCAGCTTTAGAAAAACAAAAATATGTATTTATCACTATAATATGTACACGCATGGGATATTAATGAAGAACACCAGACACATCATTTTCTGTGCTTATTTTACACTGTGCTCATTACTCTCATTCAAATAATTTAAATTTACTTTCAAGATAAGGATGTTTTGATGCTGATGAGAAAAGTCTGGATGTCTTCTGTGCCCTGTTTTTCTTTGAGGCTGTGAAGTGGAGTCTGTGCACTGAATATCAAGCCAGCTGGGCTGGAGATTTTGGACATTACACTGGGCTGACAGAGCAGACCTTTAGAGTTGTTGAGCTGCAAACAGTTGCACACAGTGCATTGTTAGGAAGTGTATCACGAAGATATGAGACTTTATTAAACCCAAGTTAACAACCTGCCTCAGTCAGAGTGTGAGGCTGTGACTTCTGCTCAATTTTGCTGCCTGAAGGTTTTTTATGCTTCTGTACTTTACACAATGTGCTTAAGTCAAAACCAAGGAAATGGCCTCTGTTGAGTGTTTGTTTAATGAATGATGAAGAGAAAATTACAAAGACAAGTGAGTATTTTATTTGTCATTTTTTTCTTGTGAATCTATCTAGCATGTTTTAAAAATGTTTCCTGCCTGATGGAGTCTCTTTTCAAGGTAAGCTGGTACCAGAGCATCTCATTCTCTCAATTAGTAGGGAATCCTGTCTTGAAATAAGATTCCTGACCATTGGTGGGAAGAAGGTGAGTAAATCCTATAGAAATTCTATCAAAGAAATCAAGTCACTTGAAATTTATTCAGTAAAGTTACTGTAATGTCGATGTAATTGTCTTTAATTATGCTGTTTCTTTGAAGTTAAATAGGTATTTATGGGTTTTTTCAAAAAATTACTACTTTTAAGCACATATTCTAGTCAAGTTTTTGTTCCAAAAAAAACTATGAAAAATTTAAACCTCAGGGAAAATATGGGAATTACGTTATTTATTTTTTGCTGAATGCAAGTGGTGATTTGTGAGAACTGCACTGGATGGCCAATATCTTACTTGTCAGTGTTGGGCCAAAGGTTTTTAGTTGACTCTGATGCAATTGATGTGGATAGGGGACAGCTGAAAGGCAATTCAAATGTATGCCTTGGCACTGATGCTGCTTTATCCAACTTTTATGTCAGCAGTTGTTTCCTCAAAGGGTGAGTAATGTAATGACATGGCCTTGTGTTTTCAAGTGATTTGTAATTTTTTCCACACCTTTTAAGACGTGTTAGTATCCATGTGTCAGCTATTTTGGTGGTTTCATTGCCTCAACACCTTTGTGGATTGGGTTTAGCATCTGTAGGCCATGAATCAGTGTGGTAAACATCCCATTCAGTCTGCTCAGCCATGCTCGGTGAAAGTCAAGCAGTCCTTGTGCAAAGGAAATTCAGGATCGCCTCAAAGTCTGCAGCTGTAACTCTTACTGTGGCAAGTGCCTTGTGAATGCAGAATTGAGATGTGCTCCAGACACCTTACTGGATGTCCAGCCTGTGTTCCTGGTTCTGGTGCTGCTAGTTCAGCAAAAATGGGACACAGTCTGTTCCCATTTGTAACTGTGACAAACAGGGTGGGGAAGCTGTTCACTTTTTAAGAAGCTGTTCACTTTTTAAGAAGCTGTTCACTTTTTAAGAAGCCCATTCTCTGCCTCCCCAGTCCCCAAACTATGCTCCATTTCCCTAAGTCTTTCTTCAATTTAAATTTGTAGAGTTTTTTTTTTCCTTAATAGAGCATGCTGATAAAAATTCATGAAACTAGCAGTGTATGTTTCACTTGTCAGGGAATTATCTTCCCATAATACCCCCTATGGTGTAACATTGCTTTTTCTCCCATTCTATGCTCCTCATTTTATGATGCCAAGATGTGTACCATCAGTCATTTAATTTGCAATTTTTGTCATCTTTATTGCTTGCTCAGTCACTTTGATACCTTCACCTTCTCTTTCCTTTTTTTGCTCTCAGTGTTATAAAACTGTGGATGCTCATGTTGGTAGCCCAGCTGTGCTGATGAACCTGCTTGCAAGGTCTTCTGCTCTTCAGAGGAGTCTGTCTCTCCCTGTCATTACTCGTGGCATTGTTGTTAAGAACAGCTTTTTAGCTCTTTACTTCCTCTGGGTGTTTTCCTTTCCTCTTCCATCGTTTTTCACAGCTCTTCAGCCATCTCTCACCTCCTGCTCATTTTGGTATCACCATTACTTCTGGTGTTGATGTTCTCTTTTTTTCCCTTAAAAAAGTCTGTAATGTTAAATTTTCTGAATTATTCATAAGGCCATATATGAACACCTGCATCTATTATTCAGAACTCCTTATTTCCTTTGTGCTAGAGCCTAGAACCTCTTTCATAATTCAGTAATAAATGAGAGCCTTTGGTTTATTCAGAGGTTTTTTTGCTAACCTCATGTTTATCTCCTGTCTTTTAGTTGATTGTGCAGAGCCCTGCAGTGCAAGGAGCAACAGGCTTGTTAGAATAATTTAGAGTATCCCTTCCCTCTTTGCTGTCTCTGTCTTCATGCAGTGGTCTCCCTCTGCAATATGTTTGAACTGGTTTTTGGTCTAGAATAGATTATTTGCTAGCATACAGATCTTTTTTTCTCTAATTCTTTTCTTCAGTCTTTTATCTGGGAGTATTACTTGATAGTTATTGCCCTTTTACCTTTAAGGAGGTGCTAATACAATTTTTTTAAGTTTTTTTTTTCTTTATGCCAGTTATAATGCTCCCACATGTACTTTTTTATTTGTGTTCCCTGTTGTCTGTAACTTCTGTCCTCTAGAGCAGTAGCTGGTGTGCCTGTCAGTTACCTTCTTACTTAAAAAGTGTTTGTAAAATGCATGTCCCAGAGCCCCTGCGTGATTCAGGGTGGAACCTGAAGGTCTCTAACCTGAGGCTGGAAGCAGGGTCAGCTCAGGTGCCACCAGGCTGCTCAGGACTTTATCCAGGTTTATCTTAAAAACCTAAGACTGCACAACTTCCCCAGGAAACCTGTTCCAGTGCTTGACTGTTCTAGAGGTAAAAGATTTTCCTTATATCTAGATGAAATGGCTCCATTTGTTATTTTTCTAGCAATACTCTGGAATAATGTATTTTCTGCTACTTGATATTTTGTGATTCAGACAAATAATTGCTTATTGATACTCAATTCTCTGCTTATTTAGAATGCCATGCTCTGGGTAGGTAAAAAAGAATTTAGTCTTAGTTTTGATTGTCCCATTTTTCTTGTCCTGTTGAAGCTAAACTAGTCCTTATTTATTGATGTCATTTTACTGCTAGAAAAATTATGTGAGAGAACTCTAAACTAAACTTCCCTCTGCAGCTTTGTAATTATCCAGGGCTACAGTACAGCACTTTATCAGCTTTATGCAAAAGCAAGTTCTAAAAGTAATGAGCTGCAGTCCATTGTTTTGGCTTAGATCATCACAGCTGAAAGGCCAGGAAGTTATTGCATTCTAGACACCTTTGCTTGTTTACTGTACGTTTGTGATATCAAGAATTTCTCACCTAGTGCCTGGTTTCACAGTAAATTCTGTATTTAGGCAAAACCATAAAGGAACAACTGGAAGTATTGAGATTTCTAATGGCCACAGAGATGTGCAAAACAGTTCAACAATCTTGTTTGATACAGCTCCCATAATGCAGCCTCCTCTTCGAAGAGCCTTAGTAAAAGAGTTACAGACTTCAGAGAATGCCATCAAAATAAGGCCTGGCTTTAACTAAACAACTTAAGCACACTTTGTTCCATAAGTGCTTCTATTGACATGTGCTTTTGCAGTAACCTGAGGGAGGAGTATGGACATGAAGAGTGGTGTAACAGTCAGGATTGACTCCCACCCTTGGTTTTGAAAATCTATGAAAAAGGGGTTTTCATTGCTCTTATGCTGTTTTCCTTTCCAACATTGCCTATATTTAAATTGCTTTAGCTGCATTATATGTTCCAAATACATGAGAGCTGTGAAACTTTTAATAACTTTAAAATAATTAAAATGCCTCATTAGATACCATTTTTACTTTCCTCTCTCTTATCTTTGTAATAAGAGAGAGAGGAAATGCAAATATTGATACTTGTTTCCATCATCTGACTTGAATGTAAAACAACATCATAGTTTTCATTATTTTTAATTTTCTTCAACAAATGAGTATGCATTAAGTTCTTTTATTCACTAAGAAGCCTGAATGCAACTGTGTGAGATTTTTTTATTTAGATTTTATTTTTTAAACATTAAAAAAATAATTGCAGACGATCTTTCAATTTCTGGAAACCAAAGGTAACTTTTTGTGCTTCTAACCACAACATTGTTTGTTAAGTTCAGCGCTTCTGGTATTTTTTGGTTTTTTTCCTGCAATTTGTTAGAAATGTTTGGTTAAATACCTCTGCTATCTTTGATCATACCTGAGCCATTTAGCTGGGAACAGCCCAGAGAGATCAGTCAGAGGCCAGAGCTGCCCTGCAGAGCCATGACTCCACCTGATCTCACGGAAAGCTGAGCTGGCACTGGGCACAGATGAGAACAGAAACAGCTGCAGGAGGGCATGAATTCCCTGAAAGAGGGATGGCAACAAGCACGGAATCTTGGCCATAGTTTTGCTTTCTTACCTGGGAAGAGATCTATGTCTTTTGGAAGAATTTGCTTCTGCTGTGCTCCTGGATATTAATGTGAGATTTCTTTTGTGCAGTGCCATAAAATTTGTGGCTGCAAATGGATTTGAAACTCTTTGTATAGTTAGTGAACAAAAGTAATTTCAGGTGACATGATAATTTTCATTTACAAGTTGACAGAATTGTATCTGAAATTAATATAAATGATTAGAAAAAAAATGAATACCGTATTTTTGTATCCCAGGTGCTGCAATAGATGCTAACTTACAGTTCTAATAATAATTCCCAAGAAATTATGTTATTGTGATTTCTTTATGTAATCTGGCATTCACATCTTTTTATCATTGTATCTGTCAAGGATGTTTTACACTGTGGGGGATTGAAAGATAAATGCCAACAAATGCCCCCGTATCTTATGAAAAATTGCTAAGTGGCTAAATGTATAAATGCATTACTGTATAAGATAAAATAAATCTTAATTCATGACAGAAAATGTCAGAGGAATCAGTTCCAAAATTCAAAGTTTCATGAACAAAAATACAACAGAAGAGTTGTGAATGGAAGATTACTGATCTCCCAAATTCCTTTTGTCTGTGTGAATACCTAAACCAGCTATCCAGTGTATAGTTTCCTCCTTTATTTCTGTAATCTTTTCTAGTTTTCTGTTTTCACTAAAACATGTACACACACATTTAACTAAAGTAACTTTTCTTTCCATTTGTGCTGTGCACAAACACACAACTCCTAATTTGTTCCAGTCTAACTTACTGATCTAATCATGTGTTGTGTAATGATCCATCCAGGCACATTTCTAGCAATGTATGAAATTAATGTTACTTTCCTTAAGAATGCTGTTAATATGAACCATCATGTTGTGGGTGCTCTGCTTCTTGGGGTGTTTGTTTGTTGTTTTTTTTTGGAACAGAAAGCAGAAAGGAGCCACTTCAGGTTGTCTACTACTAGGAAGTATTACAGAGAAAAATGCTTTCTTACTGTAAATTTAATCATTCTTGGTTAATAAGTTTGTTACAACTCTAAAAATCCAAAGTAGCACACAGGTAAGGAGTTATGCAATCCATCAGTTTAATGTCACTGAATTAGAAGACCTCAGCTCCTGAGGTGGACCAGCCAAAAGCCCATTACTGGAGCAAGCAGAGTCTGTGTGTGAGGAGCACTCTGGCAGCAGTGCTCATATTGCTCCACCTGCCTGGAGAGGGAGGCACAAGTGCTGTGCTCAGGAGCTGAGCTGAGCTGCTCACCCACGTGCCACACACATCAGTTCTGTTCTGCCTAGTCTGTCTTATGTAGGGGTAAATAAACAACTGAAGCTGTGTCCAAAACCACAGGGGTACCTTTATAAAATAATCAAATGCCATTTGTGTTTAGCT
>JAYDZK010000271.1:8397485-8408344 GCA_034509185.1 Euphonia xanthogaster | reverse complement strand
CACTTGGTGCTTTCAAGAGCATTTGTTATGAACACAATGAGGAAATAATGTTCTATTGTCCAAAATACAGTGTGTGAAGTGTCTGAGCCCTTCTCTTTGCTGCTGTGCCTCTCTGCACCTACTGCTAAATTGCAGCTTTTTAGGGAGGAGACAGGTAGTGTCTGGAAAACACTCATGTCTGCTGGATTGCTTCCCAGTGCTGTTTGCTCAGCATGGAGCGCCACGGATCAGGGTTGTAAAATGCTGTCAGCCCTCCTGTTGCCCCGTGTATTCATGCCAGATCATTTAAGACACAAGCTGAGGTAGGCAGGAAAGCTAAAGTTAAAAAAAGGGCAAAGTCCAGTGCCTCTTCAGGAAGAGAAACCCTTCAGTTGTTGGTTAGGAGGCAGCGTAATCAGCTGGAAAAGGCAGCAGTGATCCTATGGGACAGATTCTGTTGCTGTGTAGGAAAAGGGGCTGTTTCCTGTTGTTGTCCTAAAAGCCAAGTCTGGGAATGATGGTTCTCATGGCAGAAGTGAAGCCAGGAGTTTTGCTGAGGAGACAAATCAGTAAGTGCTGCAGCTGAGTCAGAAAATAAGTGTTGGGCTGGGGAGAAGCATCACTAAAATGTGCCTTATGGCTCAGGAGAGGAGTGAAGGTTGTTCCAGTGTGGTGAGATCTATGATGCCATGAACTACTGCCGCCAACTGCTGCTTGTGCAGATGTGAGAAATGCTTTTTCTGGCTGTTCTCTGTGTGATATGGGATGTCTGAGTCAGAGTTCCTGGCTTTTTACACTGCCTAGTAAATGTACCATGGCAAAGGGTCACAGTGGGGTTTATTTAATTTTGCTTCCTATGCGATCAAGTGTTCCTTGTCCATATTTTTATTGACGTTTCTATTTTTGAAAATGAACTCGTAATTTTTCCTTATTTAATTTCTGTGACATTATGCCTTTTTTTAATTTAGTTTAGTTAATCCAGTTTGCCCTGGTAGAACTCCTATATGCCCTCATGTACTACTCATTTAACACAATCTCTGTATCCTCATTTTGGCGTGTTGTAAGGGATAATTGTGCTGAAAGCCTACTAGAAGGATGTATGGATTTCCAACAGACACAAATATTGTGTCATATAATTCACAGCCATAAGAGCAGTCCAGTTTTAAGGGGCAGTGTAAAATTAATCACTCCTCGCCATGTTTTCCACAGAAAATAACTGGTGTTTTGTATGTTTTGGTACATGTCACACAACAGGCAGATGATGAGGCACTGACCCCAAGCCTTTATCAAAGTAAAGTGTCCAAGCTGAAGTTGAATCAGAGTTGGTTTACATATGGGAAAAATATAGTATATAAAAAAATATAGCACTCCAGAAGAAGTTATCACACAGAAGATATTAGGAAACCTGCTCATCCATCACAGGTGACCTGGAGGGTGAAAGCCAGGCTGTGGCACTCAGAGCCCTTACTTGCAGCATGGAGGAATGAAGCAACAGCCAAAAGCATAACTACAGAAGAGAAATGTGCATTTATTGTCTTGATTAAGTGAATTAATCCTGCTTATAAATGCCATGAACTTCCTCTGTACAGAGATGTGCATCTCCACAGAAAGCACAGTGTGGATTTAATAGGAAGCTTTTGCTGTTGACTTTGAGGGAAGGTTTGGAAAATACTCCGTTCACCTGAGCTGGGCTCGCTTCCTCCCTTTGAGGACCTGTCCCTGTTATTTTAGTTGAAAAGCAGCTGACAAAATCTGATCATACAGTCTTCTCCACACCAAACTCAAAGTAAAATGAATTCTTTGTGCTCAGTGAAAACCTGGATTTAGCAACCATGTCGTGTAATGAGCCCTTCTGCAGCGTGCTCTGGAAGGCAGTGTTATGGGAGGAGCAAAGGAAGCAGTTGCAACATTCCCTTTTCCTTTTTATAGCCAGAACCATGCCAGAAATGCTGTTAGGGAGCAACGTTTAATTAAACTGCTATCAACTTAACTTTGGGGTATTTAATAATCTCACCCTTGGCATTGTGTTTTTATTAGGAAAAGGCTTAAGTGACTATGAAATATAATGAAAGGCCGTGGGGAGGGCTCACACACCACAAAGCTGCTAATCCATGGGAGACTTTGGTGGGAAGTGAGCATTTTTCAACAGCAATGCAGAGCTTTGAAGGTTATCAGGACCTCTTATCTGCTAGTCAGCTTTCTGTGAACTTGAAACTCTATCTGTGTGAAGTACATCCCAGCAAATACTCACTGAGCTTGAGGTGGAAAGACGAATGCATTACTGCTTTTCCTCAAATGCTGGAGATCCTTTCAGCTGTTTATTTGCTTTATGTAGCATGTGGGAGCCTGAGTGAGGGTCCAGGACATTAGGCACAGTTCAATGCTCCTGAGAGTTTATTGTGCAAAGTGTTAGGTGTTGTTCAGACAATGTGGGTTCAACACTGCAAATACAGAGATATATATCTGTCTTGACCTCAAACTGAAATAAAAGATCCAGACTGATCCAGTAATAGCAGGAGTGCAATATTTTCCTCTCAGGTTTGTTGTTTTTGAGTAAGAATCTGATCAACTGGGAACAAGCACAGTGCCTGCAGTTCACTTTCATATTTTATTTCCTATCATTTATTCTTTTTATTCAGCGTGGGAGTCTTAGCCATAACTGGGAAACAAGGTGTCTGAGAAAATACTGACTGACTTTGACATTTCTACTCAGTCTCTTTTGTTAAGCCTTGAAAAGAGTAAGGAGAGCAGTTTGCTTTGTGAAGGAAGAAATAAACCCCAGGAGCATCTGAGAAGATGTAATTATTTGAAAGTAAGTTAATAAGTATTTTTTTAAGTCTTTTGGCTGGTTTTGGAGTTTCTGCTGCTGAACAGAGCTGCTTTGGTTTGAATCTTGCCATTCCTAAACACACACTCCCAGTGCTCACTCTGGGAGCTGCCATCTCAGTGTTTAGTTAAACTTGCCCATGTCAGGCACTTTAATGCAGCTTTAAGTGACAGCAGTACTGGGCTGTCCCCAGCCTCATTTACTGGTGAATAATCGTGTCAGGCAAAGTCCATTACTGCCATTCTGTGTCCGTGCTGCTGGGCTTGCCCATCACTAGCAGCTAGCAAAGAAGCACAATATAAATTAGCCACTTAATTTCATCCAAAATGCAGCTGGAGCATTCATTAGGCTCCTTGAAAAATCTCATCTTAACTGTCAAAGCCAAATACTTTCACCAGTTGTTGCTTGTTTGCTTGTTTGTTTTTTTCTTAACAGTGAGAAGTTCTGGAGCTTTGAAGTTTTACATCTTAATTTCTTGGGAAGGAGTGGTAGGCTTGTTTGCTTTGCAGTTTTTTTCTGAAGATGTAGTGTTCCAGTGTGGTAGAATAATTTACATAAATACCAGTTCTGGCTTTTTAACTTTTGTCACCGTGCCTTCCACAGAGCTTTAAATGTTGTGATGTTTATCAACTTCATTATTGGTAGGATTAGTATAGATAGCACTTGCCAAGGCTTGCTAAAAAGTTCCATGAACCAGAGGTTGCACATCTTTCACTGGTTACTTGGCTTGAGCCATTTCCCCACGTCAGAGCTACTAAAATCTGCCATTCAGTGGAGTTAACAAAGAACAGTCAGCCCTGGCTGTGATCTGGACACTCGCTGTGTCCAGATTGCTCCCACCATTAGCAGCAGTTGAGTAAAATTTCAGAGAACATTATTACCTTTTTTGTGTGTGTCTGTGTGTGTGTGTTTTGTGTTTATAATCTCAAATCCTCACTTCCTCTGTTGCATTCTCTTACATCCAGTTAGCTGTTAGAAAAAAAAAAAAAAACCACAGTGATTTGTGTTTAAAATACCAGAACTGGGCTAATCAGGTGCCACTGCTCCTGCTAGCAGAATGATGAGTTAATTGGACATCATTAATTGGACAAAAGCTGACTGGGTAGTGTTTTAACTGAAGCCCCTCAGTATAAAGCAGTGCTCCATGAGTCTTGACTCAATGTTGTCTGCTCATCAGCTGAGTTCCTCCTAACTCTGTTCAGGTGCAGCAGCAGCAGGATGATGGCAATCACTGGTCTTGTGGCATTTATTTCCATTAATTGGTTAATTAATCATGAGCCATTAACCATCACCTGCGTGGGGAGTAAAACCACATCTTGGACTTGGCAGATCCAAAATGTGTTGCAGGGGTAGACGTTGAGACAGAGTGAGTTTTACTTCTGTTGATACAACTGAAGTCAATTCACTCCTTTCTTCAGTCAAATATTTTGACACCATCTGAGCTAATCAACCTGCTCTTCAAAAAATATTGAAAAGGTCATACAAATTAATATCCAATTTGGAAGAGGGATTTGCATTCAAAAGAAAAAAAGAGAGAAACAGGAAGGAGATGCATCTCTTACCTGAGTGCAGTAACTGTTAAGTTAAAAATAATTAGGATATGAGACTGCAAGTATCTCTAAATATACGTAAAGAGCAATTTTAGTAAAATATATGAACTCAGGTTTTACCCTCTTTTCAGTTAATACAGAGGTAGGGATTGGGAGCTCACTTTTATTTTTCAATTGACAGAGAGAAAAGCTTTTTGATACAATCCAAATGGTTCACCATGCATTGCAGGTAAACCTGGTAAATTTATTAGCTGCATTTCCCAAATAATTTCACTTACTTATTAGTGATAATTGCTGCACATTAGTGAAAAAAAAGTTGTAATGAATGTGTAACATCACAGAAATAGCACCAAAAAGCCAAATGTTCCCAGTGTAGCATTTGTGTAAACTTCTCCTACACTGGCACTTCACTCAGACAGCTCTGTGTTTTAATGCATGGTAAGATTTTCTACAATTTAGGCTAAAAAAGTTTTTTTATAGTATTTTTTATGCCACATGGCTATAATTTTCTAAAATCTTTTTTTTCACTGCTTTGTTTTTCTCTGGAGAGGGAATTTTTTTGGAGCATGTAGGAGTATTCAGTGGTCCAGAGAGGAATTCTTAGGCATTGTTTTACATATATAAAAATATATATATAAATTCATTTAATGGTGATATTTATAGTTTCCCATAGACTTGAAATGTTTCTGTAGAGAAGGTTTAACAGGATACAGTTTGGCTGAAGAGGGAAAATTTGTTTGGATTGGATTTATTTAGACATTTTTTTCCCTTTTCACTGCAGCCTCTATGAGCTGCTGAACAGCAGAGCTATTGCTGACATTTGGCTATTTGATTAACATACAAAGGTTTTTTCCTCATTTCATATCTGAGTATTCTTGAATATGTGAAACCACTTGTATTTCATGCTGTCTTACAAGAAAAAAGTTGTTTTTATTTGACTGCATTGCAGAATCTCTAGTTTTGAAAAGAGTAGTGTGTGCCTGTTAGGGGGGAGCTGATGGTTTTGTTTCTTGTCTTTGAAGAGATCTTATGAGATTACAGAGTTCTTCAGCCAGCAGGTTTTCACTGGAATCATACTATAAACTGGCTTAGGGACAATATGTTGCTACTGAATAAACCTGTATAAAAAATAAAAGTTATTGTTGATAGGAAATAAAGCAAATTCCAACCTCAAAAAAAGTTTCTGGGCAATGTTGACTACATGGGTCCTGAAAGGTCCTTGTGTCCTGAGATGACTTTTATATGAAAATGATCCAGCTTTGTTGCAAATCAAGCAAAAATATTTAATTGAATTCTTAAATGCAAAACTAAATAAGTTTCAGAATTAACCCCAGTATTAGAAGTTATTGCAGTTGTTTATTAATTCCTTTTCTAAAAGGCAGTTGGTTAATACATAGAAACCAGAGGTTTGAATGAAAGATAAATATACATGGCCTCAAAACTATGAGGGGTTTTTAATGTTTCCTTAAAAGCAGCATCTCTGTGGTCTAATAGGTAGGATACTTGTAAAAGAGCTTTATAATTAAATAATTATAATTATTTGCTATAAGATAATAAGCATGCTATTTTTCTGTACAAGTAAAAGCAGATAAGGTTGTTAGAAATCTGGTTAGACATTTGGCAATTTTAACACTAGGCAAAGCTCTCATTTGGAAAGGTTGAAATAAAGTTCATATAGTACTTCAAAATAAATCATTGCATTATTCCAGAGACCTGCATTTCCACCTGGAGAGCAGCAGTGAATAATAAAAGCAAGTTGTCTTTTTGTTTTGTAAGCTAGGCAGATAGGACATATTGGTATAGGGCAACTTAGAAGGCATTAAAAAGTCAGATTATATCCTCCTGGACACCCACAGAACTTAGTTTTATTGATGCTTTGCCTTCAAGGGTATTTATAATTGAGGAGAGAAGCAGGAGTCATGTTAGAGAAGCAGAGTAAGGTACAGTGGGGTGTCATGTTGGACCAGTGCATGCCTTGAACACTCATGTGTTCATGAGCTGCTTCATCCATGTCTGGGAGTTTATTTAGAAGAAGAAAGAGCTGCATTTTCTTTTTAAGACAGATGTTTGGCATCATCATTTATTTTGCTTCTGCTAAACCTGAGATGCTTTCCAGGTAGTAAAATATTTTGTTCCCCTGGAAAAGCCCAGTGGCTTTTTGGACCACTGACTTTTCTCAGGAAATGCACTGCTTGTTTTGACTGCACTAGGGATGAGCTTCCTTCCTGGGTACTTCCTTCATCACCTAAACTTGCTCTAATTATCAGTCATGGAATATTGCCAGAAGAGATTTAGCTCACAGGAACAAAAGCACTTGAGAAAGACTGACTGACAGAGAGGCATGTGTGTCTGCATAAAAACCTGATGATGCCCTCTGCAAAAATCCTGGAGTTTAGCCCATTTTGGTAGCTCCAGTCAGTCTTTAAGACAAGGTAATGTTTGCCCATGTTGTGTGCATGTTATTCAGCATCTCTTCTTTGATAGCAACACTGAAGTGGCAAACATGCAAGCAGAAGTCTGTTGCAGTTCAGCTTTGTAAGAAGTGGCCAGCATGTATGTGGGGTGCTCTGAGAAATCAAGTCTTCTCCACTTCTTCAAATCCTTCTTATCTTTAATCATTTCATCCCTCTCTCTAGCTAATTCCCTAAAGTAGAGGAATGCTCATATGTGTCTCTTAATTGGTAGCTAAAACTGTTTATTCTTAGGCTTTGGAAGGGTAATTAAAAAAAAAATAAAATAAAGGCAGCAAACCCAAATGTCTCTAGACAGATATTTAAGCTTTGAGACTTTCTTTATCTCAGATGTTTCTGCTCCATTATTCATGGGAGAGGGCTTTATATCACTTGTACCTAGCCAGCCACAAACTTGTTCTGTCAATTTCAACCCATTTCATATTAAAGATTTATTAACAAGATCTGAATTTTCCTTAACCATTGTGGAAGCTTTGGGGAAAACCCTAGCATGTGTTTGCAATTGCAGCACGTAGACCACACGAGCTTAAACAAGCTAGTTGAGGTAGCAGTAGGATTCAGAAGGATTTACACAGACTTTCAAAACACCCTGATGGGAGGATGATTGCACTGTTCTGTTTCCTGTCCCAGACACTCTGGAAGAGTTACCTGGTACTGAGCCCAGCACCAAGCTAGAAAGTATGAAAGGGTAAGGTTTGATCCTGGGTGGTTTTGATCTTGCATCTGGAGAGCGTTTCAGGTATCTTTGTGCTTTTGGATGTTAGTAGTAAAGTATTGGAAATTAATTTTTCAGAGATTCTTTCAGAAGCATTTCCAGAGTTCCTTTTCTACTTCTGCACTGTGGCTATTCTCTGCCTGGTAGGGAAGTGATGGCAGCCTTCACTGCAATTTGTTTAGCTTTTATCTGCTGAATAAAACTTAAGGACTCTTGAAAAATCCTCGTCTCTTTCTCAACTACTTAAAGCAATTGTTTTTTGTTCTGTGAGAAGGACTTCAGTGAGAAGAATCAGCCAGTAACTCCTCTCTATGCTGGTCACAGAACTTTTGGAGTAAACTGTTCTCAGTTTCATAAAATTATTCTACTAAAAATAATTGGGGTTCTTTTCAACAGTTTGGCCTTGGTTACCATAAATAGGTCTTGGATATCTTTTTTTAAGCCTTCATACTGGTCTTTATTAAAAAATGTCATAAATCTGATAGCAAGCTGCAAATGTACTGCAAGAGTTACTCCTAAATTATTTCTTAAATAATTTTTGAATTATTTGAATTCAGTGGTTTGGAATCCACTTAAGCACAAATACACACTTGAACACAGTCACTTACTGAAAGTCAGCATTCCATAAATGGCCTCAATGACTGGATGGATTTGGAGAAATCCACTGCATTTGATGGAGATGTCAGTCATGGTTCTCTTGCAAATTCAACTAATACAGGTCAGAAATCATTGCAGGGCATAGTTTGGCTCATAAAGTTGTGCAAATTTAGGCTCATTTCAGAATACCTGGAGTATGATCCCGTTTTTCTCAAAAGATTAAAAACAAAAAAGTTTAGGGGAGGAATGACTTAGTACATAATTCCATTGTGAGACAGATAATAATAAAACCTGGAGCAGGAAACAGGTGAGCACAAAAAACCCATGTATTCAGAGAGCATCCTGGACAGCATTTCTGATTCCTTCTAAAATGTCTGGTTAGAGAATTCACAAGCCTCTGCCTGGGAAAATATCTCCTTCAGGCAAATAGTGCAGCTGCATTTGTGAGAATTCTCTTAGTGAGCTGGAATCTGTTTTTCCCAGTAGGTGTGATCCCTGAAGGCTGTGCCTGTAGGAACACGTGGGTGGGAGTTGATTCTCTCGTCTGTATTTTATAAGATCTAATTCTGCATTATTGGAACATTTGATGCTCCTTGTGCCAGTCAAGAATACCTGGAAATTGATTTTTGGTTCAATAAGAGCTGTTTGAGACAAAATATATATGACCTGAATGACAGTTCTTGTGCTTCTACACTGTTTTGCCTCTTTAATTTTCTTGCATATTGCAAAGTAGACCAGAATCAGTTCCACTATTTCTAGCAATTCTTGGTTTACTCTGTGCAAGACTCCTCACAGGTGGACTTCACAGATTAATCCATAAAAAAATACTTCTTAAATGTTTCCAATTCAAACATGAGTCTAAACAAGGTGGAAATACCCAGTAAGATTTAATAAAAGCTGCAAGGGAGAAGAAGTGGGAGCTGAGGAATGTCAGTCTGGAAGGTTCTTGAATAGGATTCCCATACTATTGGCATAGTATAAACACATATTTATACATATTTCTGATATAGATCACATGTATCAACAAAACTAGTTTAGAGGAAAAGATATCTAAGCTGAGAATGGATGCCTCATTTATTGCTAGCACCTGAGGAATCTGTAAATCCTTAGGAACATTTTATTAAGTTCATTTATCTTAGTTCATAGATACCACTTCTGCATATCACCTCTGCATTCTCTGACAATACTGTTAAAAATGAAATTGATGGCAGCAATATGTAGGCAACTTGAAGAATCATGTTGTTTTCAGATGTTTCTTAGAGTTGATCTAAGATGGATACCCCTAAGATGATGAGTAGAAAGGGGTCATCTGAAGGAATCTCCTCTCTATTCCTGCTCAGAGAGGCAAAACAGATAGGAGCTGTCAAACAGGATTTATGAAGAGCAACGTGGAATTGCAATATGTTTTCTTTGCCTTTTGCAACACCTGACAGCAAAGGAACACTTCAAAGACACTTAAGATGTGCAGAGATTTTGCCTAAATGCTTTCTTGATAATTTTGCAAACTGGATTTTTCCTGAATTGATGACACAACTATCTAGAGCTGCTGAAAATATGAAGGTAACTCATTTTAAAATTAGTAACTTCAGAGGCAGGGGAGAGAGCAATGCATTAGAGCCAGAGGCGTCAGGCTGGCCAGCAGGGAAGCCTTTTTGTGTGGAATTTCAGTTGCAGCCATAAAGACATCTCCATGAGCTCTCACACTTTGTCTGGAACTGGAAGGAGCACGTTCTGCAGCCTGTTCCTTGCTGTTCTTCCCCCTTTTGCTCTCAGGGCAGTGCAGCAGCTGCTGCCTCCTGCCTCGCCGCCAGCCCGCCCTCGGTCTCTCAGTGCTACCCCAGCTCTTCAAAACACGTCTCACCCAGGCAGGGAAGAAAACTGGGTCACAGGCAAGCCCAAGTAGGCCAAGCTGTTGCTGTTCAGCTGCTTTTGTTTGAGTTGTTCTCTTCAGCCTCTTCAGGTCTGCTTATTCTGGTCGTTAAGCCGTGCTCAGAGCTGAGGTGTTTCAGCAGTGTTTGTTCCAGGCTCAGGACCTCTAGCTATGAGCTGTCCATCATGACTGCTGCAGAAAGTAATGTGAATATTTTTCAAAGATGTGAGGCTGAGGGATGCAGAAAGGGCTGTTGTGTAAAGCAGGAGTCAGAAAACACTTGGCCATTACTGCTTGGCAAAGTGAGCTTTGTGTTAAAATGTTGAGATCAACCAGAGGTAGCGCTTGCTTCTGGCACAGGATTTCCATTTGCAGTTTTTTAGATAAAAATCATGGCCAGAAATGTTACACAGCACATCAGAAGCTGCCCTGTGCTGTTGGAATCACTATTGTGTATGACAGCTTCTGGCTTGTAAGACCTACCCAGGCAGCCTGTGGAGAAATGTTTATTACTGGTGCCACCAGACAGGCTTTTGTTGAAAAGGTTTGACATTGCTGTAATCTGTCCTTCAGCTTGCCATGGAGTGACTCCCTAAAGCTGCTGCCTTTCATGCAGGCAGAAAATAATTCAGGAGCTCCACAGTCAACTGGTTGAGTGCCAGAACCCTCCAGTGCCTGTCCTGCTCTGCTCTGCAGAATGTGATCCGTGCAGATTTGGGCACCGCAGTATGAGAGGGACACAAAGCTGTTGGGAGAGTGTCCAAGGGAGGCCGTGAGGATGGGGAAGGGCCTTGAGGGGAGGAGAGGCTGAGGTGCCTTGGTCAGCTCAGCCTGGAGAGGAGGAGGCTGA
>JAYDZK010000271.1:8362506-8397385 GCA_034509185.1 Euphonia xanthogaster | reverse complement strand
AGGAGCCAGGGGAGTGGCCTGGAGCTGTGGCAGGGCAGGCTGAGGCTGGATATCAGGAAAAGGTTCTTCATCCAGAGCATGGCTGGACACTGGGACAGGCTGCCCAGGGCAGTGGTCACAGCCCCAAGGCTGGCTGAGCTCAAGGAGCATTTGGATGATGCTCTCAGGCACCTGGTGTGAGTCTCGGGGCTGTTCTGTGCAGGGCCAGGAGCTGGACTCAATGATCCTTGTGGGTCCTTTGCAGCTCAGGATGTTCTGTGATCCAGGAATGGACATGGCATGGGCTCACTGGGCAGCCTGGCCCACCACCCAGCTGTCCTCATGGAGGCTCTTCCCCACACCCAGTGGGAAACTTGTCTCAGCTACTGTCTTGTTTTTTCCTTCTGCTGGCTTCATCTTCTCAATAGCCTCCTCAGGGTCAGAGATAATTTGGTATTTATTTTTTTTTTAAGTTACTTTTAGCTTTAAAGTCATTATGTGTGTCATTCTGAAACTACTTTTCCTACTGCTGTGTTTAATTTCTTACTATTCTGTAGATTATAAGAAATTTTGTTACACTGTATGGTTTTGTAGAACCATGCATCCTTTGGAAGTGGCAAGTTTATGGATTTGTTCTGACAATTACTGTGCTTCTCTCTTGAAAAAAAAAATAAAATAATCAGCCCATGTAAGGGATTTTGAAATTTAAAATGCTATTAGTAAAAAAATGTGTATTTTTAATAAAGGAGAGAGTGGCCAAGGTTTGTTTTCCTGAGGGATAGTACAACATTTACATAGCTTGTACATGTACCTGCTTGCCTTTAAACATGTGTTTGTATCCCTTTGAGCTGCAATCTGCATGTGTTCAAAATCCACCTAAATCTATTAATACAGAGAGATTGGACTATATATTGGGTTTTGTATGTATCAGCTGGGAGGCCAGGAAGAGGAGTACAAGAATGAGTAATTGTTGTGCTCTCAAGCACTGTAAGAACTTCCTTTTAACTGGGACCACAGTTAGGGTGTATTACTGATGTCATGCAATATGTCACTTGCTAAAGATTGAAATGCCCTCCTTCAGTCCTTCTGAAGCACAGGGCTGTGGTGGGGCTCACAGCCAGCAGTCCCAGCAGTCCCAGCTGCTCAAATCCCAGACAAGCTGGCATCTGAGCAGCTCAGCTCTGGCAGCTGCTGCCAGCCTGCAGCCACTGCCAAGCTCATGGAGCAGATCCCTCCACGTGGGTGAGTGCTGGGAGCGCCCTGCTAGACACTCTGGGGGCTGGGGCTTCACTCTGCCTGAACACTGCAGCTTGTGCTGGGGGCTCTGAGCACCTGCCATTGCTCCCTGTGAGCAGCTGGGTGTTATCCCTCACGCTGGCAGAGAGACTGCAGGGCTCAAGGAAGAGCGTGGCTGCTCCCAGTCACCACGTTCCCTTTTCTCTCTCTGCCACCACAGTCTGGTTTCCCCTCTGATCATTTGTCCAGCCTAGACCTGAGTGCTGGAGTCCTTGTGGTGAGCAAGCGTGCACTTTCTGTGCTGGGGACCTGAGTGGAGGGGAGGTTTTGGGACAAGGTGAGGGGCACACCAGCACACCTGTAGAGGTGAGGGACAGAGCACAGCAAGCCAGATCTCTGTCTCAAAGTTCCACTGGCTCATGGAGTAGGCAGGGAAAATCAGCAGAACAAGAAATGCGCACAAAGGTTTCCAGTCCTTCAATCCTCCACAAAGCTGGGAGCTGAGAGTGGAGGTGGTGCAAGAGGGGCACAGGCTGGCACTCTGCTCTGTGTGAAGGATGCTCTGTCAGTCTCTCTCCTTTTGTCACATCCATCCCTGAATGCTGGCTTGTGGGAAGGTGAGGCTTGGAACAAAAAGGAGGCAGTGCCTAAAGACATCGTCCTGTGCCTGCAGAGTCTTGTTCAGAAACTGCAGCACTTCAGTGGGAGCACAGTGTCCCTTGCCACATCTTTCTGCATCTAAGCCCTTGTCCTTACCCTCTGAGTCCTCACCCTCCAGAGCCCTCCACGCAGAACATCCCTTTTCTGTTTAGGTGTATGAAAAGCAAAATATGTTTCAAGTTATTAACAATCATTTCCTGTGGTTTTCCTGTCACTGCACTCACCACGTTTTTGTAAAAAAAAAAATTAAAAAAAATCCATAAACGCACCCTGGTTAAAACAGTGGCAGTCAAAAGAAATGGCACTTAATCATGATATTGCTTGACTTGCTGCAAGCTCCTGACAATGTAGCCATCAACAGTAACTGTCAAATACACTTTGGCATCTCTGAGGTTAGCTTGAGATTTGAGTGGAATGTTCAATACCAGCAAGTGAGCAAGATATTGGGAGACATTCCAGTGGCAGGGCTTTGTTGATAGGAGCAATGCAAGCTCTGAGATCAAATAAAACATCAGCTGGGAAATTAAGATGTTATTATATTATGTGTTAGTGATGCTTAGGATCTTAGGAATAACAACCCTCATCAGCTAAGGAATTACTAAAGCAGAACTAAAGAATGCTCCTGCTTTATAAAGCCATAATATTATTATGGAATAAACTTCTCAGAAACTGCCTTTATGGAGTTACATATAAAATGATTATGTCACTTCTCCAGGGCCTATTGCACTTAATGGGCTTTGGATTGATCCCTATGTCTATGTACACATCCTAAAGGAACCTTGACAAACTGGGCAGTAACTCATGCAGGAAGTTTGTATCTAAATATCCTTCCCTATGGTTCCTCCAGTAGCCAGCACCATGTATGGCTGGACAAGGGCCTCAGGAGAGCTGGAAAGCTCAGCTCAGCATGGATTTTGCAGAAATGGAAGGTCACAGTGCAAGAAGAATAAAGGCAAAATGGAAGTTTCACTTTGGAAGATTTTTCATACTGATGGTGGGGGAAAAGTACGTTAGCAAAGACATTTTAAAAGTGCAGAGCTGTGTGTGGTTATAAGATTTAGAATGAAAAACAAGGACAAGAAGGGAAGGTAACAGACTTAGAGAAGATGTTGAGAAGTGCCAAAAAGCAGCCAAAAATTAAGATAGGAAAAAGGAGTGAGTCATCATTCTGGAGCAGGATAGTACACCATTTCCCACACACACACACTTCAGGCTGTCATACAGAACTGTGGAGCTCACACGTTCTGTCAGGGAGTGAGCAGGAGAACCAGCTGGAGGCAATCCTGTGCTGTGATGATCCTGCTTCAGCAGGGAGGTTGGACCAGGTGACCCCAGCAGCGTTCCCTTCCAGCCTTACCAATTCCATGAACAATACTTTCTGTGGGAAATCTATGGGTTGAAGGGTCTCTAGGACCTGGCAAATAATTGATATCCTGCAAGAATGGATGTGGAGACCTAAGCACTGGGAAAACAACTTCACTAAAACAAAATCCTTCTGGAAAAAATGCTACTTAGTTAAAAAACAGATCACCATACGGTTGTGATGTTTTTCAATCTTTAAGCCTTTGTTCTTTATGCTTTGAAGCTTTTTGCATCCCTAAGATGTGTAGTAGAAGTTGGAGATGCTTGGGGCTGTGATTTTCAGTAAGCAAAAGTGACGTAAAGACTTGATGGCAGACCAAGTAGATGAAGTTTCAGATACCAATTGAAGGTGTCAGTACCTAGCACTCATGTGGGTTTAACTGCAAGTTCAGTAGTGTTGTGCACTACTTAGCAACAGCTGCAACATCAGGGTGTTATCAACATAACTCTCATGCTTTGGAATCCAAGATGCAGCCCCGTACCAGCAAGCAGGAGGCAAACTAACTCTGGCCCAGCCAAAACCAGTAGCTATTAATTTTGCTGTTGGTTCAGTACTGAGGCTCTAGCAGGCAAGGGTGCCATAAGGAGGCTTTGCACACCTAAACGTGCAGAGCACTGAAAAGGTTTAGAAACCCTCTTGCTGCTCCACTAGAGTTTTCTTTCAGTGTGCTTTTGCAGTGGGTTTCTTTGGTGTTGCTCCATTGCCATTCCTTTTCTGGTGGCTGCATGGGTCACTGCTGCTGGTGCTGTCCACGGTGGGTTCTCCCTGCTCCCCTCATTCACCATTGCAGGAGCAAAAGCACACACACAGCACTGACATTTCTCTCTTGAGCAAAAGCACACACAGAGAGGGGATGTTGAGTTCCAAAGTTTCTTCCCTCTGGAAGAATAAGGGGGAAATCATCTTGCCTCATCGTGCTGTAAAGTTTTGGTTGTTGGTATTCACTGTCTCATTCCTCTTGCTGTCCTCAATCTCTATTTAATTTTCATTTTTGGTAGCCAGGGCAGAGCTTTCTGTGTTCAGGAGCCAGTAGCTGCTAGGCTGCTTGTGGAGCTAAATGCTGATGGCTCATGGAGTTGTAACTGAGCTGGCATGTTTGGCTTAGTGAGGAGGGTCATTTTTGGCCTGTGCCTTTCTGTACTGAACCACAGATGACAAAAAACCAGAAGTGCTCTGTGGGTTGCCAGCCCCCTCCATTTTAGACATGATGTGTTGTTTTGGGGGGAAGGGAAAGAGTTTCCTTGAAAATTCCTGCTGGTTCCCTGCCTTTTCTGCCAGGAGCTGCTCATTGCTTTTCTCTACTGCAGCCCCGTTGCTGGGGTAGCACAGCATCCAGGGCCATGTGCAGTCCTTGCTGCCCAGGAGGACCTTGCACAAATCTTTAGCTTTATATCTCAGGTCTGCAAGCTTTCCAATGGGATTAGGGCAAGAGTTCATCTCGTTCAGGTCTTGCTGTTTGGCCCATAATTTCACATCCTATTGCTATGATACCATTTCTTCAGTGCCCTGATGCATTTTAGTGCAAATGTCCTCAACAGTGGGCTAATGTAAAATAGAAATCAAATGTTTCAGATAATTTAGGGAGTTTTTTTCTCTCCACCAGCTATCAAGTTTCTTTCCTGTGGGACTTCTGCTCCTTAGGGGGCTTTTTCTTAGCTGCTTATCCCTTTCACACATCAGCAAAAGTGCAGGCAGCCATCAGGCAGGAAGATTACTGCCAGAGGATCACGGTCTTAGACAGCTTTACCCTTTTATCATAAGTTTTTTCAGTGAGCTCATTGTCTCAAATATCACCATTGATTTTTAGCTGTCAGCCTCTGTTACCCAGATAAATTTTTTCCCTTATATCCACACTGAAAATGAAGTTTGGGGAGGGAGGAAGAACAGCCTTCATATTTATCTTTCTCTTAGAAAGATAAATACTTAGATACTTAGAAAACTCAAGTTAAAACATGTATATTCAGGTTGTATCAGAAATTAATAGGCTAAAAAAGAAAGGTTCATATGTAATTTTAATTCTTAATAGTATAATAGAAATGTATTACAGGTTGGCATACTGGGTGTATTTTTGCAACAGTAGAAGGTCTTGGAAAAATTTAGAATTGCTATAATAAATTCTAAAACTGAATTGTTCAGCAAGGAAAATTAGCACTCACACACTTAGAACTGATGAGATTTAGGGCATGAATTTGGTTAGTGACTGACCTTATCCATCTTGGAAATAAAAGGAAAATAGATAAAGTTTGTAATAGAATTGGTTTGTCTTACTTGTAAATTGTCAATACAAAAGAATTTTTAACACGATTTTTTCTTAAAAGGAAAAGGTTGCCTCTCATCCCTTAGCTTCCTATGGGGCTGCTTCAAGCCTAAAATTTAATTAATGTGTTGCACTGAATGTACTGAGATATGGCTTTGAGAGTTTGTTAGATTTGAGTTCTGGAGGTAGCTGGCACAAATCCCAAGTTCCCTGCAGATAAACAGAAAAGATAGTTTCTTAGGATACCCAAGTTAAAATTAATTTACCTTCAGAAATATAAGATCTTGCTGTTTAAAAGTGCTAATCAAATTTTCACTTTATAACAAGTAGCACTTCCTAAGGATATTGGCACCTCCAGTCCTGCTGTAACCATGGACAGCACGAGACCTGTGTAAGGTTATACGTTGGTTTTTTTGATTGTTTGGGGTTCTTTGCAGGTAACTCTTCAGCATCCAGTTAATTTTATTGGAGGATATTTTTTCCATTACATTTGATTGAGATTTCACCTTTCACTCACCAAGCTAAAACTGAGAGCTCAGCCTCAGAGTTGGAGCTCATAGCTTTGCATCCCTTTTCATGATGAGTGATTACATCTAATTCATTGCTTCATTTCTAATCTCATGTGAAACCAGTGCCAGTGTAGCATTCATGCTGTAGAATCAGGTACTCAAAATAGGTCAGTCAGGCATGTTGAACAGTCTTTCTTTCCTTTTCTGTCTTCTGTGTATGCAGGAAATTATCTCACCAGTGTGAAATGCCAGTAGTCAAACAATGTATATATGCAATTGTGATATACAATGGGCTGCATCTATTTCACTTTGCATTCATTAAAATCCTTGTGCTGTGGACGCTCCACTAGTAGAATAAAATTATTTTGTTCATCTTTGTTACAATCAGAATTATCTAACAGTTCTTCCCAAGAAGGAATCACTGTGGAAACTGTGAAATGTTTTATGAACTTCTGCCAGCAGAAGTCAGCTTGCTTTGTTTCCAGTCTGAGATGGGAATCTGTGCAATTAACCTTGACTCTGTCCTCTCTGTAAACAATAGCAGATAAAAACTTCTGCTTCTGGTTTGGGAACCTAAGAGTCTTAAATCCCTTTTAAAAGGGAAATTCTACCCAGACCGACCAGAGTCTTAAGGAAGAAAACTCTGTGTCTTTTAAAAGTAGCTGAGACTTAGGAAAAAAAACCATGATATTTTATGTGAAGTAATCCATATGCCCTTAAAGATGTTGAAACAGAGTTGTCTGGGGTGGGTTTATCTATTTCATGTATTTGCAAAAACTTCTTTAGAGGTTAATAGGTTTATATTGCATTTTGTCATCTTAATCCCTGCAATGGAAGAGGCAATATCCTTGTGGTTACAGAAAGAACAAGGGTCTGACTTACTGAAGGTCAAAGAAGAAATGTGTGAACTGTGCCTTGTAGCATCTCAGCCGTTTCCCTCTGCCTTAGCACAAGCCACAGCATATGGCAGAGAATCTGTGCAGTGGGTTTTTGCAAGTGCAAGAACAGAGAAAACTCTTGGGAGAGTGGAATGTCTGATGCTGAGGCAATCACAGATTTTGTGGAACATGCAGGCTTTTTTTATTCCCTTCATGAATTAAATTTAGAATGCTGTATATAGTTCAGTACTTCTCACACATAAATCTACCTATATTGAGAAACATGCTTTAACTACTCTCTTTTATCTTATGGGAATCTGTATTTTATTGAAAATCTTGATATTGTGGACGAGGTTTCCACAAAGTCCTGCTCTGTTGTTGTCTGTGGCACTTTGAGGCTGCTGGACACCAAAGGGAGTTTAAATGCTAAATGATACTTTGAGTCTCACTTCAGAAGTGAGGTTCTGGCTCTGCAGGATATTCCAATACCATGTGGAATTGAGGTGTGGCAGGAAAGGCATGGCATAAAGGGAAGTGCAAAAAGTGTGGCAGTGAGGGCACAGCACCCAGTTCACTGCCTCTGCATGGCTCAGTTTTTGCATGGGGACAAAAGAAAAACCCCAAAGCCCTGCCTGCATGCTGCCCTGTAATCTATTGAGGAAAAGCTGGCTCTGTGCACATGGAAAGCTGCTGGGTTTCATGTGTGCCAATGACAAGATCAAGGGTTTCCCATGTTTGTTTGTAGCATGTTGTTACCTGCAGTAATGCAGAGTTGTCTTTCAGGAGAAGGGAGTGAGGAAGGTAAGGGGATGCTGAGTGCTCTTAGGGTTTGTGCTTTTTGGGCTGGGAGTTAAAATTTCAGCATAAAAATTAATCTGCACCTTTATTCATTTTCATGGAGGGGGGTTTCTTCACAGAGCAAAGGTTAAGTAATGCATTTGTATGGTAAATGTTGTAATTTCTCAGTTGGCTTGGTTTGAATAGTCAGTAATTATTCTCTGTGATGCTTGTGACCATACTGAGATTTTATTCAAAAGCCACTGAAATAAGCACAAGGGGGAAAGTTACTATTTTTGTTTTGTTATTGTTTTGTATAGGCCACATGCACAATGCTGTTCTTCATATTTGAAATCCCTTTCAAAGATATTTCAACTCAAAACACACAATAGAACCAGAGGATCCAGTGACTATGGCTGGTTATGATATTGTGGATTTAGGTGCTGACAAAGCCCAACATAATCTGGTTTAATTAACCAATTTTTTTTTCCTCAGTAATATGGTTGTAATCATCCTCAAGGACCTTGTTACCAGAATTCTTCCTTCTATAATAAAGTCAAAAAGAAGAGACCAGTTTCACCTTATGTATAATAAAAAGACTACCATATCCTTTAGAAATGATTGTCATGAGAAAAATGTGTCCACCCTACACTTTTTAATCCTCTAAAGACACACGAGTATGCTTCAGTGGGTCTTTCCACATGCATAAAGCAAACAGGGTACAGACTGTAAATTTTAAAGAGCAAGAGAATTAAAAAACCCAAACCCCCAGTACCTGGAATGTAACATTTACTTTGTTTTAATAATGTATGTGAAATTTAACTGTGCTGTGAGCAATGGGTCACCAGCAGTCATTTTGTGTTTCATAATAGCAGCAAAGGGGTGAGATAAGCTTAGAAAGCTTTGTAGCAGGTTGGAAAAGAAGAAACAATCAACAGCATAATTGAGAATGAGCTCCACCTGTAACAGGGCACACGGGGCATGGGGACTTCTCCTGGGAGCTCAGCCTGGCTACAGGCACCATGTTCCATGTGAGTTTGCCTTGTCTTTATGTTCTGAGAAGACCATTCTTTCCATAATTTTTATTAAACAAATAGTCTGCCTCTAAACAGTTTACTACATTACTTTTCAGCACTGTGGTTGTATTTTTCTCAGTAGAGGTTGTGTATTTTTTGTAATTTGAATGCTTGGTGAAATTCACGTTCTGTAGTCTTAATCCTCCAGTGGATTATCCAGGAATATCCATGGCAGTTTATATTTTGGTTTTTTAGCAGAAATATTTTCTTGGCTGCTCATTAAATGAGGAATCCTCTCCCGAGAGTGTTTATTTGAATAGACTGTAATTGAGGTGATGTACTTCGCAAGGAATATATGAATATATGTGAATAAAGAGAGACTTATCATTTCAGTCACACTTTAGTTTACCTTGGGAAGTTAGTTTCAGTATGTAAATACATGTGTGCACCAGCTGATGCAAATCCTTGAGTGAAGGAGAAGGAATTTTCAGTTCTTCTCTTTTATACACTTTGAATTTCTCCAGGTTTCTGTTCTGTTTCTGAGGGACCCCCAGACCCAAGCCATTTTTGATGCTCCTTGTCTCAGCTGTGTTACCCATGCTTAGCACAATAGTGAGGTTAATCAGGGCAGCCACAAGGAGACTTTTGTAGCTTGCAGAGAAGGGCAGATTGCATTGCTGTTAGTAAGAAGGTGAATTTTAAATAAAGCCAGTGCAGAAGATGATTAGGGAATGGAAAAATGCCAAACTGATTATATTTAAAGATGTTAGAGACAAAAAAAAATGGTGGAATCCAATACATAAATAAATATTTACAGGATGTAAAAAAATGAACAAAGGTGTCTAGAGAAAGGGAGTACGGGTAATCAATAAGTACTTCTTTAAATATGCACTGTACAAAGTAAACAAAAAGGAAAGAAAATATTGATCAGCGTGTGTTGAAGGCTGGTGACAGGGATTAATCTGACTGCACAAAAGACTCAAATCTTCACATAGTTGTTTTAACAAGATAATATTGTCTGGTCTCTGAATTGCTTTTATCTTGGTATGGCTCATTCTAAAGCATCTTTAACAAGGCAGTGATCACTATTCAGGACTGACAAAAGAGCATAGCTGTAATAAACTCCCAATTTCTCAAAAAGAAATAGCAAGAGAAAAAAATAAAGTATTTAATGAGGACTTCTGCTGAAAGAAAATCAAAATTAAGCCTGCTGCACACATTACTTAAATCAGTTTATTTTCATGAATAGATTTTTTAATTGTTATTTATATGGATTGTTTGAGTGAAACTGCAGTTCATAACGATGTATGGTTTAGTTGGGGCTTAGGCAGTAGGTGCTGACATCAGTATCAGGCAGAACAGGTTAACAGTTGCTGAAATGAAGAGTTTTTGAATGAGTTTCAGTGTGATCACATCAGTGTAAGAACTCAAGTTGGTTAGATTTGTGTTTTACTGTGGAAGCTGGGTAACTGTGTTTGCACAATTGCCTTTAACAGCAAGCAAATAAATAAAACAAAACAAAAGACATCAAACCCCCAATATTTAGTTCAGTGCCAGTAAGGATTTACTGTCTAGATCCAGATTTTATACCTCCCAGTGAGGAATAGGCCTAAAGCTGTACTGGAATCACATTTAGTGCAACGTGAACAGAATTTCCTTTTGAATTACAATTTCTCCAGTTGTATTTTGGACAGGTGAAAAATCTATTTGCTTCTTTGTATTTTTAAGATAGTGTTTTAGAAGTACAATTTTTAGAATTTCAAATTTAAATGATGGGGAAATGTCAGCAGAAGCTGAGGATATTTTGTATCTTAGATCACTGTGGCGTTGTTTGAGAGAGCAAGTAGACAAGTAATTAAAAAACCAAGATTTGATGTTGTAATTTTCTTTTTAATAGCTTACAAAATAATAACTGGGTCTTACAAGAGACAGATGCTTGTGTTTAAGATTCAAATATTTAGTAACAGCACTGTGATATTCATTCTTGAAAATTTATTAATTAGTACTGATGAGGGTACTGCACATAGTCTTTAATGATTTGCCTAGATTTACCTTGGTGTTTTCATACAATATGAGCAGTTATGAACCTGAGAGTTACAAACTTGGAGCTGCTGCCACCTACTTGACATGTGTGCCTGGTGATGGGGGTGCCTGCACTGAGAGCTCCAGCCTAGGAAGCCCCTGTGGGTTTGTCAGCACACAGGGCTCCTTCTGTGCTCTGATAATCCCACGACTTGCCTTTCCACCTGGAATTTGTGGAGGAAAATACTGGTTTGCACATTGCATGTTTGGAGAAACTGATCTTGAAAAATAGCAATCTGTTTGGCATGTTCACTTTTTGAACTAGAAAAGTGGTTGGGAGAATAAACATAAAATAGATTGCTTAAGGAGCTGTTGAATTGAATGTGGGAATCTCCAGTTGCTTATCAGCTCCTGTCTGCTGTCATCAATGAGAGTTTTCTCTTATTTCCTTAGCTTTTTTCTTTCTTTTTTTTTTCTTTTTTTTCCTTTCATTCTGTTTCTGGTTTAAAGTTATTTAGAATATTACAAGATTTATAAAGAAACCTGTTTTTTTTTAAAAGTAAACACCTCTCAAAGCAATATCTGATGCTTCATAGCAAAATAGTCATTGGGTTCCATGCAAGTTCATTGAGTTGATTTTTTACTCTGGCATGTTTTGCAAAAGCTTCAGGATGTGGGAGTCAGGCATTGTAATCACCAGCCAAATAAAAAAACCCTTAGACTTTCTAAAGGAGAACTCTGACTCTTGTGGGACATTAGAAGATCTCTTGATTGTTTTTTCTTAAGCCAGAAAAACTCCATGGTGGTAGGGCTCTTTATCCTATAGATGGTAAAATCTTTGTTAAGAAAAGCTGAAAAACAGCGTGCAGGGCAGAGGAAAGATTAAACTGTCCTGATTGTCATTATTATGTCTCTGCCAGGGTGTACTGGGGCCGTTTTCTAAAATTCCGAGGAGGCCACAGGGTGGGATGCAGAGAAGCACCCATTCTGTGGAGGAATTACCCAGGCCAGAGCTCCAGGGCTCTGCCGGTTGTTAGTGAAGCCGTGAGGAGCTGCAGCTCCCCCTTGGCAGGTGTGTTCTGTGCTCCCCTAACGTGCCCTTTGCTGCCCACAGAGAGCCAGGAGGGGTACCAGCGCCAGGTGCTGTCCGTCGCCTGCATCGTCTTCGGCCTCGCCGTGGTGGGCATGCTGTGTGCAGCCTTCTACTTCAGAGCAAAGTAAGAGCCTCCCTCTGCTGTGCCTGGGCTTTAGCTGCTGTCCTTTTCGCAGCCTTGGAGCTCCTCAGCTTCCCCCCTCCTTTTGAAGTTGCTGTTGTCTCTGGTCTGGCTACAGCAGTTCCCCATGGCTGCACTAAGTCCTCCCCAAAACATAAACAGGAGCAGTATGTGTTCTTCTTTCTGTTTTCTGATATCACAAAAGAATAGATTGTGTCTTATCCCCTTCTTTTTTTTTTTTTTAACAGTAATAATTTTGTGTCATTTACCATCACTGCAGTGATCACTTTGCTCTTCTGAAAACGATAGTTTAAACATACCATGTCGTTTTTGCATTTCATTTCATATCCCTGAATGTCCATTTGTCTATACTGAGAAGTTAGAAATGCAGAAACAAGCCCTCTGCAGGTATCTGTAACCTGTAGCTAATACAGCAGCCTGTTGATGAAGATGCATGTGAATGTCTGTAACACAGAAGCACTTTGACCTATTTAAGTAGTGAAATCATCTGGACTGAACTATTTTCAAGTGAAATACTGTCTGCTCTATTCTTTTACCTTCCCAACTGAATATTATTTTATAATATTAATTGTTATGTGTGTAATCTGAGTTGCAAAAGCCTCATAGCAGTTACATGACATGCTTGTCAGTGCCCCTGTACCAATAAATATGTTCTGTATGGTGGTCATCCTGCATTCCTGTTCCAGCTGGAGTTAATGAGAAAACACAAATCAATATAAAAAAGTACCTGCATGAGGCTAGTCAGGGTGGCTGAGCATCAAAAATGTGAAGGTTGGCACAATTTAAAAGTTTGGATGTTTATCTGAATCCCTCTTTCTAAAATTCATTTTAATGTGTAGGGAATTTAAGGAGGATTAGGTTTTATTTAGAAAAATAATTAAATTAACTTTTCTATCTGGGAGGGGTGGGGTGGAAAATCACCAGGTGTTTTTTACCCCTCTTTCTTCCCCTCAGACTTCAGGGGTAGGCCATGAGTGGAGATTTGAGTCAGTTCACGATTTTTTCTAAATTATTCTGATGTCTTGAGGGATTTTGTTAATTGTTGTGCGGACATCCAGAGTGACAGTGATGCTAGCTGGGAAGGACAGACTGGCAGGACAGCTCCTCCCTGAGAACTCCTTCCTTGCAGTGTAGATGTGAGCAGAGACAGGCGCCCTGGCACTGCCATTAGGAATGTCATTGTGCATTTTAGCTCTGCACATCTTAAAAGAAACAGGGAGTGAGTGAGAATCTCCCTGGGAAGGCTCGAGGGCTTTGCTGATGCAGAGAGTTTTGGGAAGCCAGGAGGGGATTGTCAGCAGGAGGAACATGCAGTCAGTGGCTGAGCACACTGAGAATGAGAAGCCCCTCTGTTACTCACATGCCCCTCCTGGTCTTGCACTGCTCCAGGGAGTGGTGAGAGCTGGGTTGGAGCAGCCTGCCTGGCTTGGATCAGGAGGTGAGGAGAGCTAAGTCTGAAAATAATGAGTGGAAATAACGCTTGAAAGAGGAGCTTACAGGACCAGAGTGCATCATGACTCAGGAGCAGGTTGGGGTTGGGGCTTTGTCTGCGTAATAAATTAGAGAATTACTGAGAAGAGCTGAAGTGGGCTGGTGCCACACTCTGGGAACTGAAGTTTGGAGAGTTAGGAGAAAATGAGCCCCTCTGGTTCAGTCAGGAGGCCTCAGGCAGTGTACAAGGGAGGCTGATCAGTTCCTAACACCCTGGCTGTGGCTCCATCTGGTGCTGCCCAAAGAGGAAATAACAGTGTCTAGGCTGGGTCTCATGGAGCCCAGGTGAAATTGTAAATGCAGCATTGGCCAGTTCCTTAAGGATGCAAAACCCAACAAATCTGAAGTGCCTCAACACTTACCATATGTTAGCTTTGAGTCAGCAGGTTTTGGGGAGCTTCTTTATCAGGCATGGGGACCCTGACTGTGCTTAAGAATTATCAAAGCATTCCTCCCCCATGGGGGTTATCTTGGGGTTTCACTTGATGCACAAAAATTTCAGAATATTGCTAACAGATATAGAAACTCTGAACAGTGCATCCATCAAGAGGGAAGTTCCCATGCAGATCCTGACTTACTTAGTCCAACAATTCCATAATACCAGCTGCTAGAAATAGGCACTTCCCTTTAAGCCATTGAATTAAAAGTCCTTTTTTAAAATAGATACAATCTGAGAAAGTTTAGGACTATAATTAAACTCTGTGCCCTTCCAATTATTCCTTTTGGGTTAATCAAGAAAGTGCTGGAAGTGTTGGCAACAGATGAAGAGTACAGTAATGGGCTGCCCTTTACAGCTTAGACTTTTACAAATGACTAGTGACTTTATTTCTTGCTGAAGTAAGAACACTTCATTGCCAAATAACTCTAAAGTAGAACACATAAGGCCCATTTGTTTTGAAAACAAAACTTATAAAATAAATTTATTAATCAGCAAGTAACTTTGAATTATTAATGGTTTCTAGTTTTATAGCTGTGCATCCTATAGTTTGGCCAAATGAATATGCATAAACCTGATATTAATGTTAGGTTGCATGAACATAAAAGGAAATTAATGATTGGATTGTTTTTCTCAGCAAATTACCTTCAGGAATTTCAATTGTAATGTTAAAGGCTGCAGTAGTGAGGCTGAATTTCTGCAGTTTACTTACACGTGTTTATAAACATTGAAACAACTCTATTTATTTTTCTAAATAAATCCCAAATTGTTTTGTTATTTTCCTGATTAAATTATCATTTTGCATGTGTATGAGAGGTTCCCAAAATCTGATGCTGTGATCATGTTTCACCATCATTGTTCATACCTTACATAAAGTCATGCAAAAAATTCCTGGAGATTCCATAACCATCCTGGAGACCAAGCAAGAGGTGGTTTTCCAGTAGGACATAGGAATAGATTTCCTCAGTGAATGAAACTTAGCTGGTCAGAAAATAGTTGTTCTTAAAAATGCTAAGGTTGCTTTTATGAATCTCCCCTGGAATTTTATGAGAAGCTGAAGAGCTCATTTGGACATTTTACAAATGAAATTGTTCAGTTTCGTTGGATTCAAAAATTAGTGGATATTAAAAACATTTTTAAAAGAAATGTTTCAGACTCAACTGACTAATTTGATTTGACACTATATTCCTTCAGATTATATATCTATTATTCAGATTAATAGAGTATTAATTCTACCAGTTTTGGCTAAAGAAAATCTTGAACATTTTTGTGAAGTTATTTTGAGAAATAATTTCCTCACCTACCTTTATCCATAGATTTTACTCATTCTGAGCTCCTAGCAATACTCAAAACATGCCACTCATATTTGTAACATGCTTACAATATAAATTCATTCCTTTCCATTTGTTTCAAAATAGGATGCAAGTAGAAAGCCTAAGAGGTGCTTAGAGTCCTGGATTTGTTATGGCTTTTGACCTGTACTCAGGAAGTGAGCTGTAACAAATACTTCTAAGCAGGTACTTGCAATTTGTTGAATTTAAACAAATGCTTACATTGTGTCATACTGAACCAAAACTAAGGGACTCGAGAAATATATATTATTAGAACTGAATATCTGAACTGTGATACTTCTCACCACTTACTTTCATTTTGAGGGAACTTGGCCTCTCTCACAGGCCCCTCCACTGAACCCATAAGTCATTTTCCTCTGCTTTCTTATACCTTCCTGCAGTAGACAGAGATTCCACTGTGAATAAGAAATTAAAATTAAATTTATATTTCATTCAGTATCAAATCCACTATCTGACACAAGATCCTATCAAGCTTTATGATGTCATAAGCATTTCCAAAATCAAATCCCCAGAAATTTTTCAAAATTCTTTGCTAAAATTCAAATTTCAGTATAGAAAGGCCATATTTTCTTTATCTCTTAGAAATACTTGCCAGAAATCACTTCCTTTGGAAATTTGGCTCAGCACCAGTTGCTGTCCAAAACCTGCTGGTGGTGTAATGAAATGCTGCTACTGGTTGAGTCCTTGACATTCCTGGGTTGTTTCCAAGGCCATTGTAGGTTCACTGCTGGAGATGCATCTTCTGGAGAGAGAAAGAAAGCAGGGAAGGAAAGAATTAAAATGGTATTGTCAAGTTTTGGCTCATCATTGTTTAAAGCTGATAGTCCTAGAAATGTAGCTTATCACAAGAAAAAAAAAAAAAAGCAACTGATAAAAGAGCTTAAATGTATTTTGCTAACAGTTTTTGCCCAGCTGAGATAACTTTTTGCAGAAGATAAAAGTAATATTTAAAGTTTGCTGTCTCATATCCTCTTTCATGTACAGCACTCAAAAACTGTTTGTCACTTCCACTCAATAGAGTGTGGCAGGAACAGAAAGTCTTTGTTAACAGTACAGTTATCTCCTGAATAATGCAAGGGATTCATCCAGTGGTATTCCTAGCCCTGACAGGGTGGATTATAGTATAATAAGTCAAAAACACACTCCCAGTGGCCATACTGATGTTTTTTCCAGGTTTAGGCATATAAGCAGAAGCTGCTCAATACAAGGTGTGTTATAGGTCAAATCTAATCAGCCAGCAGAAATCTTTGATTCTTCATCAATTTTTATAGCCAGCAGAGGCTATTGCATGTTTTATTTGCCAAAACCTTTTTTCCACATCAGAGCAAAATGCTTTTTTATTATTCAGACTGACTTGCAAGCTATTGTTAAATGTGCAATAGATGATCTTACAAAACTCTGCCCTAGCACAACGAGCATGCTATTATACTGGCCTGAGAATAGAAGGTATTTTAAAACACAAGAGAGAGGGTTTTTTTTTTCCTTTTTGTTAAGCCTTGCCAGGAAACAACGGCTGCATTGGAATATCAGACATCAGTGAATTAGCTCAGCTGGCTCATCCAGCACGGGGAAGTTTTGAACAAAGGGAGTTATGGCTATAAAAGTATCATGGCTCTAGCAGAAGATCAAGCGAGCTCCTTCTTACATGGATTTTATTTCTCTCCGCAGGAAACAAACCAAGCAGATCCAGGAACAGCTGAAAGAAACGCAGAATAGGAAAACCTACAGCCTAAATGCTTCCAGCATGATGGCAAAGTCGGAGTGTATGGCACAAAGCCAAGTCCAGCTGCAAAATGTAAGTAATCCTGCCAGCTACAGCACTTAATAGCCTGGCTGAGTTCCTGCTGCTGATGGCAGCACATCGTCATGCTGCTATTAACATCTGAGCAATGGGAACCACAATTCTCACCCCTTTCATAAAATGCTTTCTATCAGGCCTCCAAATGGAAAGCAGGAGTTTTTTTCTAAAGTTATTCCAATGGATCCTGGTACATTTTGTTCATGTGGCAGGCTTTGCTGAGCCCCCCAGCTCTGCATTCAGCCGTGGAAGTTACTGTTAGAGTTCCCAGCAGCACCTGAGGTCACACATGTCTCTATGTGTAGTGAGGGTCCTTGAACTTCAGTGATGTCATGCCTTCCAATAATTTATGAACCTGCAGGAAAAAACACAGAGATTTGTCTCAGTTAAGTCAGAGTAAATTCCAAATCTAGAACTAAATTTACACATGTAAACAAATGCCCAAGGGAAGACCGTACAGATGGTCTCATTTTTCTGGGTCTTTATTTAAAGGTACTTTGGTTTACAGAAAGAAATTAGTCTGTTCAAACTAAATTTGAAATATATTTAATCATTTTCTGAATGTAATTATATGTAAGTCATTACAGTCTCACAATCATGAAATATGTAAAGCGTGTTTGAAATAAGGAACTTGAAGACAACCAATTTATTTAGCCCTGGTATTTTCTTGGGAAGATATTTTCCAGTATATGTCATTCTCTTTCCACTGCTCACACACAACCACTGCTGTCTTACTTTGAACAAAGCCTTTGGAAGAAGGATCCTGGTAAGCAGTATAATAGGAAAACATCAAAGATATATAAAACCTTTCTAAATTATTAACTCCTTTTTTTAAAAAAAAAAAGTATCTTATGGTTGCTTAAAGGAATGACTACCTTATTTGCCAGATTCCATCAAAATAGTGGGAGTTCAGCAAAAGTGAGCACTCATGCCCACTTAACCAAAGACTTCTAAACTCCTAGTTCACATCCAATTCATTTAGAGATAAATGCAAGCCCTTTATACCAATTTAGGGTACACAGAGCCTCCCTGCTAAGACACAGAGGCTGTGAGAGCACTGCATGTATTCACTAAAAGTTCTGTATTCACCGCTGTGATGCTCCTATGCTCATGATATGCTTTGTAATTCAGGAAAAAATATACTCTTTCAAGAAGGAAGATAGCTCCACTAAATTGACATAACCACAATTTGGGGAACCTTGTGCAGTTTTTTTCTCTCACTTTGAGTTCCTCCAGCCTTATATTATTTCTAGTCCCTGAAAAAAAGAGCTGTTGGGAGTGTTGTTGTTGTAATGATGATCCTTTTGTTCTATCCTATTAAATAAGCCTTGGTTAACACTAAGAATATGCTCTTTGGCATTTTCTCACTGTGATTCAGTGCAATATTTTGTCATTTTGTTTTGCCACAACCATAGCCATGATGGCTGAAATGGCAGTTCATACATTCTGGACACAGAGATTGAACACCATCGTTTTATTTACTATTTAAATCCAAATTTGATTTTCAGGTTTTATTTCTGTTCAGCCTGACATTATGAGTGCTGGTAATTAACACACCATTTTCTTGTCCTTGTGGCTGTTTGCAGGCAACTGTTTTCTCCTTGCCATTAGTGCATTCTCCCTTTGGGAAGATAGGAAGGAAGAAAAACAGAATGACCTTGTGCAGGATGTAGTGTAACAGTGTCATAACAGTTTCTATTGTTAGGAAGATTTTAGTGCAGGAATGCATGCAGGCAGCTCATGAAATATTTACAAAACTTGCCAGATTGGAAGGGGGGAAAAGGGCAGGGGTTTGGTGAGGCAGCAGAAAAGGGACTTTGGGAAGGTGTTGTGTAGGGATGGCTGAGTGACTCCCCCTCAGAGACCAGAGAACTGCCTGGGGCATATCTGCTGGGTAGAAAGGGCATCAGGCAGCCTGGATGGGATTCCCATCTGCAGCTGCCACTGCATGGGCCTGGGGAGAAATCCTAGTTCTCTTCATTTCCAGGAGCTAATGAATAAACTTCAATAAATGAGGGCAGTTACTTTCTGGAGGCTACTCCTCCAGTCTGGCATTTTGGTGGAAGTCGTTTCTTTTCTCACTCCACGTGCTCCCCCTACAAGCAAGAGAGTTTTCCCATTTTTGCCACCTTTCTGTCTTTCCCTAGAAGATTATCCCAGATTTTTCTCTTGTCTCTTTTGAATGGACCCGGTGATGCTTTCAGGCTTTTCACACAGCTCTTTCTTCTGCAGAGGAGAATGCTTTTGTGGAGACCTGAGAAAAGTTGCACAAGGTTCCTTATTCTTGATGACTATTCTGAAAGAACCATCACCTTTTGACTGAGAGGTTGCTATATTTAGTAGAGGGCCCATCTATCTTTCCAAAAGTGTTGCTTTAGAAGGAGGTTTAACTTATTTCCCAAGGCCCAGGGTATAGCAGACAAGGTTCCAAGTGGTCTGTGGCTATAAAGAGCTTGACCAATCTCAGTGAAGTAGTTTTTCCTCCCATACTCAAGTGTATTACATCTCCTCCAGTGCCTGCCTCTGCTCAGTTGTGATTCTGAAAAGTGAAATAAAGGGGTGGATTTTGTCAGGACAGCTGTGTTCTCTCTGAAGTCCTGCTGCTCATCACTGGTAATTGTGCTCACCTGTCTTATCCTCAGTAGCAATTTCAGTATTTTCTTGGAGGTACAAGAAATTAGATGAAAAATACCATGTACTGTAAGAAGGATTCATAAATATCTGTCTGAACACAGCTCCTAGGATTTCCTGAATCTCCTCCAAGTCCACTGCTTTTCCAGAACATTCTGGCAGTAAACACTTAAATTCTTGCTAGGTGGTTCTTGCTAGGGTTTCTAGCCTCTTGGATTTAAAAACTAATGCACTGGTAATCCTGCTATGATTCCTCAGCCAGGAAGAGATGTGCCAGTTTTTGATGCAGGATCTTTGAGGTACACAGGAGATTGAGATTAATTTCACCTAATAGATAAAACCTAGGGCTGCCCAAGCAGTATGTACCCCTTCCCAAAGAGATCATCCTCCTTTCAGGAGATGCTTAAAGGGCTGCAGCAAACAGTTAGGTCTCCACATAATCAAAAGGAAGGAAATGGTCATTCTCCCCATCTAGAAAGCCAAGTGCTTGGTGCACCCTCACACAGCATGCAGGTGGCAGCAGGAGCTGGGGTGGCTCCTGATTCCTGCAGGAGCCACATATAGTCAAGGGTTTCTTTTTAAATTCCCACAACTTGGTAAATGTATAATGGGAAAATAATTTAAAAAGATCAGCTGAAACCTTGAATTCCTTTAGTGATTCTGAGAACTGTCATGGCTTTTTAAAGTGGCCTTTTTCATCCTTGTGGTTTTTAATACCTTCTCCCATGGTACCAAGGGGATCTATTAATTTCCTATCACTGTCCCTCTGAGGTGGTTAATATGCTTTCCATGCTGTACTGTGTGGTTTCAATTTTCACTACACTTGTTTCTGGTAGCTTCCAACTAGAGTAGCTCCAGGTTTCTGAAAGTCTCATAACGAGGGACAAAAAAACTACGTTCCTTTTGCATCTTGTTGCCTTTTGTTCATAGCAGTAGGAAATAAAATCTTTTCATTCACTGTGATAGAAATGCAATTAATATATGTCAAGCAAGAGATACTTTAAATCTTTTAGAGGGTTACTCTGTGGGTTTACATGAGTTGCCATTTGATTTATCAGCTGAGATCAAGAGCACATTTCCCATTTCTGTATTACATGGCTACTTAGGAGGAACTGCCAGAATAGACAAACCTGAATTTACTGTCCTCTGTCTAGAGGCAGTGCTGGCAACAAAACATACAGCAAAACATAGGGGAACAGTAAGGATGGTAAATGTACCACCTGATGAGCCTTTGTGCAGGCTCAGCCCCTTCAGAAAGATCCCTGCCTCTGTCCCTCCTTGAGGCACCCTCTCTGAATGTCATTTCAAGCTGACCCCTCTGCTTCTCAGTTCCTTCTGAAATGGGATCCCCACATCAGCTCTCCTCCAGTGCCACGTGAATTTCTGGACCTTTTGCTGCTCTGGGGGAATCACCGAGGGGAGGAGCTGAGTAAAGCCCAGGGAGGGATGGGTGTTTGGTTTGCATAGCACCAGGACAGCAGTGTCAAGCTGCTCTGGAGCATTCCAGTGGCATTTGTTATCCCTGAGCCTACGTTTCAGAGCTGGGAATTCAAGGCCTAGAGCAGAGGAGTTATGTGCTCACAGTAATGCAGCAGGTCAGTGACAAAGGCTGATTTCTTGTCTGCTGGCTCAGGCTGCCTTCCCAGATTCTCTTAGCAGGGGGTGGAATTTTTTTTGTCAGAGAGTTGAGTAATTGCATGCAGTAGATTATTTTCTCCATGAAACAATGAGAAATGGAAGAATTGCAAAGTTTTCTTTTTTAAAGCAATCATTATTCTTTAATTTATTTAGCCATATGCCTCAGTGTTTTTCAGTAATTGCCCAAACAAGAACAGATAATTAACCAAGAAGGCAAAAAAAAACCATTAAAAACCCCAGATACAGATAAGCTTTCAGTGATGCTTTCAGCCTACTGGAGCAGGCCTTTGAAAGGGTTTCACAGCTTATTCTGCCTCATGGCTGGGTATTCAGCAGCTCACAGTAGTCAGAGGCTTCCATGGAGCTCAGCCCAGGTGAGAACTGAGCTGTGAGAGCAGCAGGATGAGCCCTGCTGGGCTGTGGCTGGGAATGATCCCATGTTGTCCTTCTGGGGCACCAACTGATGCTGCTGTAAGCTCTCCACAAAAGTATGAAGCTGTTTTATTCCAGAGGTGATCTTAGAGAATGGGTGCTGCACTTGGGGTTAAGCTAAGGGCGAAAAAACCCAGCTGTGTTTAAATATATTAAAATGTATTAATAACATGGTGCATCCAGATCTGTTCAATTACACTGTTAGGATTCCCTGTATATTCACACCCTCAATTTAAACTCTAATTCACATTTTCAGTGTAGTGAATGTTATGACTGTGTGGTGAGTGGTGTATCTGAAAAGGGGGAAAATGTTCAGTTAGGGGGAAAAATACCCTTTGTAGGCTGTGCTTGAGGGGTGCTGGGTGCTGGACCTTCATTAAAGTTTGCTGCTCAGCATCAGAGCAGCTTCTGGTGGCCTCAGCTGTGATGAGGGAAGTGTCTGTGCACCACTGCTCCAGCCCACATCCACCTGAAACAAGGATGTAGAAGAAGGCACAGCTTATCTCTGCTCTTCATGATTTACTTCTTACATCTTATAGGCCATTCTGACCTTCAGTTCTGTGCCATGAACAAACTCAGAAAAAGGACAGGAATAGCTTCTTGGCCCTAGCAAGCCATTCCTTGCATAGCTCCAATTGATTTATTCAGGTCAGAAATCAAAGCCAGGTTCATTTCTGCAGCTGGCAGGAGAACTATTAAAGTTTAAAACCTTCACCGATGCGAGGACCTTAAAAATCATATTTCTGTCTGAATATTTTATCTACAACATTTACAAGTGACATCTAAGATCATGGTAACTGAAAGTAATGGGAGTGGAATATGTTTCTTCTTATTATTTCAGTTGTGTTTACTTCAAGCACGCAGCACCATTTTTGCATGTTGCCACTCACAGCTTTGCCTTCAGAAGCAGGAAAACAATGATTTTGTGTTTAACATGGGTATTTCACTCAACAGAAAGAAGGAGAAGAGCAGTGGAGAAAAATTTGAAGAGCTGTTATTTTGCCTATAGAAATTGGTCATAAGAAATGTGGCTGGCTGGACTAAAAGTACATGTGACCTGTTTTTAAAAGAGAATATTCCTGTGTGACTTTCCTTTTTGATCTTGCTGAAGTCTACAGAAATGTAGATAAGAATAAGAGTCAGAAAAGAACAGTCTGTTGTCATAATGAGTAACTGGCCTTTTGTTAGACAAAACTAATAATAATGAAGAACTGACTTATGAAAGAAGGCTTACTATCCTCTCCGTGATTTTTTATGCTATTGTATCATAACAGACATCTTTCACCACTGTGATTTTTTTCTAATATTTTAATTTGTATTTTCTTTCTAAAACATGCCATCATGTAATCGCTGCCACGATACAAATTTATTTTAAAGGTAGCATGGATATCTAGGTGTCAAGTGCTAAAAATAAAAAGCAAAAGGAAAACAGGCCTATTAGTTTTACTGCAGGACCTTGTAATGCAGAGTAAAAAGTCTGGAAAGGGCTTTATTTTTCACAGCTGATTGGAAATGTGACTTAGCCTCTCATATCTCTGAGATATTGCCTAGTGGCCACCAACAACATGGAATCTTCTTGCAAGCCCAAGTGCTGCTTTTTCTATACTTCAACTTTGTGGCTCCATACCAGTTGAGAGACTTTTTTTTTTTTTTTTTCTTTGAAATTGCAGTTGAATTTACAAAGGAAGAAGAACAAATCTGTTCTTCATGTCTAGTGTCTGCTTTGCAGACCTTTGTGTCTCACTCTGTGCCCAGAGACTGCCCTACACCCACACCTGCCACAAGAAGAATTATGTTTACACTGTTCTTACTAGCACAGATACTCCCAGGTCAAAAGTTTCAGACTGGTTCAGACAGATATCTGGCTCTGTGGATAAGATTCAAATATTTTTCTTACTTATCTGATGACACAGGTGCTGTTTCAGTTTGGTTTTCATAGTTGTACATGCTGATGATGAATGCAGTGTTTGACTGAAATCACCAAAGGACCCAAGAAGTTGCTGGCTGTCCTCTGAGATGTGTTTTGTGATCTGTCTCTGCATGGACAGCCACAAAACCAGACTTCTAGTCAAAGGGATCATTGTTCCCATCACTGTGGGCAGATCAGCCTGTAATTTTGCTGCTAAGGCTGATATCAGTGTTTTGATGTGCAGAATGTAATGGGGGTAATGGTTACTGGCCCTTTCTGCTGTGTAAATAATACTGAATGAATGTGTTACTTGCAGTGCCTCATTTTGATTTAAAAAGGCACTAGAGCACTTCTTATGCTCTGATATCAATTCAGAGTGAATAGCATCAACAATGTACTATGTCTTGTGAGTATTAATTAATTTTATTCTCTCTGCTGCAGTATTCAAAGCCAGATAGGCACTCGGGGCCCATTCTGCACAAAGTTATGGAGTCTAGTTTTTCAGGCACCCAGTCTTTCCCAGAGGCCTTGTCTCCTGACAGAGGAACCCAGCCCGTCAAGCACCACAGGTGAGCAAACATCTGTCTGTGAGGCTGTAGAGCTGCTGATCCCTGTGCCAGGTTATGGTGTGCTGGCTCTGGGTGAGCTGCTGAGTGCCCTGGTGCCAGCAGAGCCTCAGCCAGCTTATTAACCAGATGTCCAGGCATTTTCTTAGCTGCAGACATCAAAGGTGATGGGGATGCTCACTGCCTTCCTCTGTGGGTCATGCCAGTCCTGCAGGAAGCATTTACAGGCACTCTGCAAGCTGCAGGCACAGCCCAGCCAGAGGAACAGCTGTGGGAAGAGGAGCCATTAGAAACAAGGCTTTCCTTATCAATGTTCATGAAGTTAACAGTTCATTGCTGCAGAAAGACTTGGTTGCAAACTTCCAGCCTTTTTTTTGCGTTTCCTTAAACAAAAGATACGTGAATGAATAATGACTTATTTATGAAAACATGGTGGCCTTTCAAAATGAGGCTTAAAAAAGTTTGGATAGTGGTTTCCAAGAGAAAAATAAAAGAGGAATGTCACCCATCACTGGATGAGGATCAGATTAGAATGCTGCTTCTGACTTTTTTTTGGATGAGAAAGATTGCAGGTGCTTCATTAGAGGACTGGAAACCAAACTGGAGTCTGGCACAAGCAGTAATGTTGGTGGAATGACAGTGGTAACATCTGGTCCAGTGCACACACAGAGAGAAAAAACACTGAGAAAAATGAGTTTGGAATTTTTTCAGCTCGATAATCTGGAGTGGAAGACATGTTTATTAAAAGGATTTTCTTTTTTAATTACTTTTTAAAAAGTCTGGGATTGCATGAGGTTATGATCTGGCTTCTGTAGTATTTGGTGCATTTTCAGTGCAGTCTCCCAGCCAGCTATGTGCTTGTTTCTCATTTGAATAAGTGATCTGCTTAACCTACCAAGTACCACATGTAAACCCGAAAGGGATATTTGGGTTCTATCTACTTCTACCTTACTTAAGCCTTTAATTTGGCATTAAAAAAAATAATGCCAGTTGTCATGTCACATCCATCTCTTAGGTATTTTTCCTTCTTACGCAGAAATTTTCAAAACATGCTTAATAATTTTATTAAACATAGATGAACATATGGGACTGTTTCCTAGAATGCTTTCTACAGAAATTCTGGGGAGAATTTAATCACCATTTAGTCACAACATGAGGTACAGAAAAAAACTCATTCCCTTACCTTTTAATAGTGGGATTGCAATATCCAAGAAATGTCTTTGCTTCAGAACTAATGTAAGAAGTGGGATGACTAGTTAATTTATAAAGAATTCTTTTGCACATTTAAAGCTTAAAGTTCATTGTACAAGGTCCTTTTTTTATAAAAAGTCATCAGACTTGAACATTTAAGACTTACAAGACTGTCTTTAATTTATGTACTGTGTAAGAGCTTCCTAATTTATTTTCTAAATAGTGTTCACTGTGGACAAATGGTCAAATGTGGTCAAATGAGGATTTTTTTTACTAAATATCTCTTCATTTCATTCCAAACCTGACTGAGCCTGGAAAAATTATATCAGCTCTGCAGGTTCTCTCTCTTTTTTTGTTGTTTTATTTCTGCTTGCTACAGAGCTACTTTGCTCTACATCCAGACCTGTTTTCTCTGCTGGTGTTTTCAAGGACACTAATGATGGGTGATCATTTCTTAAAATCAGGAGCTGGCTGTTTCCAGGTCCTGAAACCAATAAATTTTTGCCTGGAAGTAAGACTGTCAGTGTAGGGAATCATTTGGAGTTGTTGAAATGTGACTGACAGAGACCAGCTAATTATTTCACTCAGGTTATGGATAATAGTTATGTGGATAATTGTTCTGTCTCAACAAACCTCAGCTACACAAAAAGAATTCATGCAGAGATTAGATTGAAAACTGAAATTTAATCTCAAAAGATATTTAGTGTTACTACCAATCTCCTAAAATATTTTGCCTGTGTTGTGCACTGCTTTTACCACAGAAGAATGTTGCATCTTCTGCTTGCATATGTAAAATAACTCTTAGAACTGTCAGAATTCAAAATTAACAAATGTGTGTAATCAGTAAACTTCCTGCAATGCATACAATGTGCTCAAAAATGTGTCTTGGATGATCTGTTGATCTTGGTAAGAAAGAAACCCATACTGCCTTATTTTCTGTTAGATAGAAATAAATTAGAGTTTTGTTAATTATGGGTTGAGTTGTGATCCCTTTGAATAGCAGTTTCCTTGGTAATTAGTCATCCTGACTTTCATTCATGGATGCAGTCATCCTTGATTTTAGAGGGATTCATTTCAGAGAATGCCATGATGAAAGCCAAATGCAGAGGCTTTCAGCCTGGAGCAGTTACATTGTCTTATAAAAATGCCAAAATAGGATAAACTCACCCTAAAATTAATAATAATTTGTGTTTTCATTTTTAATGAACTTTTCACATCACAAAAAAACATGGAAAAGATTTTTTTTTTCATTTGGTAAGCGTTTTACTCTTTATGCTACTAATATAAGTGATTCAGTTTACAGTAGAGGAAAGATTAAATTAAAGTTATTCTGTAAATAAATTTATTGAATTTCAAAGAGCAAGTATAGATTAACTAAAGCAACTAGGAATGTAAAGGCTGAGGAAGCCTGAAAGGAAGAAGGTGTAAGGAATCTGCTATTGTCCCCCAAAAAAAAAAAGCAAAACAGATGGTGGGACACAGATAATAATTGAAGCAGTTAGGGAAATCCTGAATTAATAGATCTCATTTTTTAATGCAAACTTGGGATGAGTATTTGAGGACAAAGGTAGAATATGAACAGAACCAAATGTGTGAAAATAGACATTCCTACAGTCAAAGTGGAAGTAATATGTGGAAATCAAGGCTCTCAAGATGGTTTGGTTAATCTTGATCCAAAAAAAAAAAAATAAAATTGGAAGAAGAACAAAATTTCATGTCTGGAAGCAAAATCTATAAAAATGGGAACTGTGACATGAGACGATGGATTAGCATGTGTCAAATAATTAGGAAGATGAAGAATTTATCCAAGTAGGAACCAATTATGCTGGATCTGAGTAGTCAAGATTTTAGGATAAATATGGGGAAAGAAGATTCTTGTGATAGATATAAAACAGGCAAAAATTATTTACTGTCTTACCAGCAGCAGGTACTGCAACATATGCACTGATGATTGCATTTGTGTTTGGTGGGTGTGAGTCAGATCTCTACACAAGTTCAGTCACTGTTGTCATGTGTCTAATGCCTTTAAGGGGAGAAAGTAGGGAGAGGCAGAAAAACTCTGATGTGCATGCACAGAGGTGGGAGAAAGGCAGATATTAAGGACTTGTGTTGAGAAGGTAGGACATTCACCAGTGCAGCACTCAAAGAATTAACCAACACTGGGGACAGACTTTTTTTGTGCCAAGGTCACTGAACAAAGCTGGAGCACAGCATAGTGTGAGAATGCACCACTGTTACCTCACCTGGTTAAAATGGCCTTCCCGTTGCCATGGAATCACACTGCATTCCCAAGCCAAGATGAGGAGTGATTCATGTTTCAGGGAAAGTGTTACAAGTCTGTCTTCTGTCAGGCTTCAGTTCAGGAGAGTGGAAAGGGTGTATGACTGCTGCTTATGAATACACGAGAGCAAGCACAACGAGAAGTACAAGACCTGTTTAAAAGGAAGGAGTGTGGTGACACATATACCTGCTGAATATTCATCAGAATTAATTTTAAACTGAAAAGAAGTCTCAAAGTTTGCGATATAGGACAACTTTCTGTAACGGTAGCCTGGAAATGATCATCAATTTAGGATGGAGGTTGATCAGTGCACTACAGGATGAGGTTATGGCAGGTGATTAAACTCAGTGCACCTGACCTACCTCGAATGCTCTGTTCCCTTTTCCTGTTGTCCTATCACCAGGATGGTGACCAGATGACACAGGTAGCATTGAAGGGTTGTCGTAGAGTTCCAAAGCCCCTGAGCTGCCTCAAAACAGACCATTCCCAAAAACAAGAATGTTATGAAGGAATCAATAATGCTCACATTTCAGAAAGCAAGAGGGGATTTGTAGCTGTAGACTGTATTTATTAATACTGAAATCAGTTGAAAGTCTCAGTAGTTGATCCATGCAAATGTTAGCAGTTAATTGTCTAACAGCCTAAAAAGGTGGCTCTGAGGGAATATCAGAGGACACTGCCTGGCTGCTGGCTCAGTCATTGGAGTGTGTATTTACTGGGTGGTTTGTAATTAATTCAGAAGTAGTTCAGAAGGATTCCAGAGTTACTGTAAAAACACTGCTGGTTTTCTCTTCATGAACATGGGTAACTGCACTTGGGAGTTGTGTATGTGCCCCAAAAAGAAAATACTCCACCTGCAGGATCAGACTTTGCTTTCACTCAGTTACTCAACCCAAAGAAAATTCTCACACAAAACAACTGGCAGGAATGAATCCCAAGTTCTTCATTAACCTTTGGATGGTTGAACTGCTTTTTTCAACCATTAATTCATCAGAACTGCATTTCTGCCTAGTTTATGCATCACTTGTGAACCACTTCATGCATATTCTGATTTTTTTATTCTGGAGTAATTGACTGATAGATTTTAAGGACATATCTGCTACAGCTTTATGTATTGGTCTATTTTATTGAATGGCGCACTTATGTGGGCTGGTTTCTTTAACCCAGTTAGACTGGAGTGCAGGGAGGAAGAAACCACAATGTTGGCTAAAGGAAAATAAATTCCCTGAAGAATTCCAAAAACCATTGTTTGCCTGAGAGGGAGGAATTTTCCACATGAGCGATAGAGAGGTCTGAGAGGGACATTACATTTTCATTGCTGATATTCTTATCAGTTCTGTGTAAAAGGAAAAGCTTTGTGCTGAAGATCACTTTCCACAGAACTTTTAACAGAAATTCTTAGGGGGTTTCTTGGTGCCTGGAGAAACAGCTGTTGTCCTGCAGCTTGCAGCTGCACTGTCTGTAAGTATTTCCTGATCTTTAGTGAATTTGTCTTGTCCATGAACTCACATGATCTTTGTTCATTCTTCCTTCAGTTTTGTTTTGTTTCTTTCGGACAGAAATGTTGAAAGTGTAAGAACCTCTCACATTAGCAACAACTTAGACTATGTCAGGGCTGGAAGTTCTGTGGTTGGTTGCAGGACTGTGGCAGATCCCTTTGGTGTCAGCATTTCTGCAGGTTATACCCATTGCCTTAGGTGTAGCTGTATGTGTTGAAATTATCTCCTTTACAAATAGAGCTTTTGTGAAATTGCATATGGAGATCGTGATCCAACAAGGAAGATGCTCAAAGGCATCAAACCAACCACAAATTAAACAATAAAAGTTTCTAACTTTAAAGATTTGTAATCCATCTGAAGTTTGTTTCTTATTTTTGGATTCCACTGATGACGACGCTCAAGTCAATAAAGACCCCAAAAATTCATTATCCAGCACAAATTGTTAATTCATCTGCATGTTTTGAGATCCCCTGCTGTATTAATCTCAGGCTCTCCTGAGCGTAAATTGTCAATTATTTTGTGGTGTGGTAGTGTTATTTTACAGAGTAGGAACTGTAACTTGCAACTCAAACTCAGCCTTCAGAACTGAGAGGCCAGTATTTCAGGTTTATAAAGGTTTTTTCACAGCCTCCTTAGTAGCAAAGGAAAAATCTTTTTAAGCAAGCATGAAAAATCCTGGAGGGAATGTTATTACTATGGGTTGTTGGTCTTTTCAATGAAAAGCAGTAGAAATGTAAAGGTGTGGAAGAAAACAGAGGTTAGACTGCAATGGAACACTGCTAGCCTGAGCAGTAGGATAGGGAGTGTTGAATTTATTTCTTCTTTTAATTTTGGGCAGAAAATGTTGATTTTAATGGAAATGTACACTCAAAGAGAATTTGTCCAAGCTGCTTGTTCCAAGCAAGAATTGCTTTGGGAGTAGATGTGGCCCTAACTTTAATTATAAAGTTCCCACTAGGTAAAAAAATGCAGATTACTTTTAAGTCACATTATAATAGGAAAAAAGAAGCAAACTTACCAAAAGTCTTTTGCATTGCTGAATTCTGTCACAAGTTGGAATTATTCACACAGCCAAAAATAATGACTCGTAAAAGGCACCTACAAAACCTGTGTTAAGTTCTCATTAAAGATGTAAGAGAATATGAGGTAACACATGCATTGCTGAGCCCCAGAAGATGCCAAGAGAAAGAGAGTAGCTGAAAAATGAATATTCAGTCACGCCATGCAGTACTGAGCCCTGTTAGCAGTAAAAATGAGTTATGCCTTGCCTTAGTTCTGTGTTCCCATATTTTGGCATTAGCAAATGTATGGTTTATATACCAAAACTGTGGATTCTAGATACTTTTTCATTCCTGTGTGAAATGAAAAAAAAGAAAAAAGATCCATTCTCCTTCCAAAACACCAGACATTTAAAAAAACAATTTTCTAAAATAAGTAGAAAACTATGACTTGTTTTTATCAAGTTTCTATTATATCATATAAAGAAACAGCACGGTATCAATGTATATAAACAACAAAGCAGTCTGTATATAAAACAGGAATAAAATAATACAGAAATACTGTTCAAGGTGGAGAAAACTTGTCTTAGTTTCTTCAATCTGCAGTTCATAAACTTTGCTTATATTCTTCACTTAGACTTTTTCTCAATTTAATGGCCTGGTATCAGGAAGCAGCACCTCACAGGCTGATAGATAATATATTGGGCTTTCAGTTTAGGATCTAATTTTGCATTCAGCTGTGGGTATGAGAGAGCTGTATTGTTTGTTTATGCTGTCTGAGGACTCAACTCTCTATAGCAGGATTATGATATGCAGCATGGAAAGGAGAAGCATCCTTCATCAAGTGCAAGAAAACATTTCATATTGTGAGCAATTATTTTCATTCCTAGAAAAGAGGTGATGTATTAAATAATGGCATAAACAGCAGGTAATGGTGGATTGTGCTATTATATTTCCATAGAGAATCTCTACTGACATCACAGACTGCCACAGCAAAGTTTATATGAACAGTAATCCATGCATTATTAATCCTGAAGCTTTACTTTGCAGGATGTCATGCTTTTGGTGTGATAATTTTTACTGTACTCTTGGTGTTGTTCCTAGAAGTCTCTCTTCATGCTGCAGCCCAGGACAGAGAAGTGGGATGCTGCACAGAAATGCCTTTCGGAGGACTCCTCCCTTGCCTCGGGGTAGGTTCAGTGGGATTGCAGGACCAGCATATCAACAGCTCCAGGAGTCCAGGATCACCGACCAGGACACCGCACCTTGTCACGGGTGAGTCCAGCCCTGCCTGCAGTCAGCCACTTAGGGGCTCTGGAAATCAAATCATGTACACTGCAAAGCTGGTTTGCTGTAGATAGCTTCATACAGGTTTGTCTTCAAAAATGCACAGATATGCTGGGTTTTTTTCTCATTTTCAATTCAGTTTATCAGAGCACTGAGCTGAGCTGTACATAAGGTCTGGGTTTCAGAAGTGCTCCTGAGAACCTGCAGCTGCCTTTGAAGTCTTTTGCAATTGCTGAGATACTTTGCATAATATTTACATATCCCTACAGATTTCCAAAGACTTTCCAGAATATTGCAAGCATATTTTATATGAAAAGGGCAGTGATATCTGGAATGGAATAAAAACCCCACCCAGTTTCACCTGTAAGTCACAGTGAAACTTTTCACTCTGACTTCGAGGAGAAACTGGTGGGGCTGGGTGTCTGATGACTTCTTTTAAACAAGTTTGACTCACACTTGTGTCGTTGTTACTGTTTGCTTCTGAGAGGGGGAAAAAAAGTTAATTTCCTCTTGGAGTAAAAATATTATTGTTCATTTGTGTGATATGTGCATATAATTCCTGGTGAAAATTTCCTACTGAAATTGCCACCCCTGCAGAAAGGAGCAGGCAGGCAGCCTTCCCTCTCCAGAGGCAGCCTGGTATGATGCAGGCTCTGGGAGGTGCCACAGCCTCCTCCCAGGCTGAGGAGTGAGGTACAGCAAAGCTGTGGGTAGCTGTATTTACTCTTGTCCAGGAAATCAGTGTGTGACCTTACAAGTATCAATACTGGCCTGTATTTTAAATTTGCAGCTGTGCAAAATTTGATATTGGGACCAGACTGTGACCCCTTCTGGCCTCAATCCACTTAAGCACTTCATCTATATTTTGTGCACTAAGGATGTTTACTCTCTAAATATCTGCTGGTTTCACAGTGTTGGTGTTCTTATCAGATTTCCAGCCCAAACAAAAAGTTCCCTTGTCCCCTGCAGAAGTTGCACTACTTCCTTTCTTCTCCTTTTCCACCTCCATCTTTCCCTGTTGGGATGCACAAATCAAAGTGCCTCCCTGCTTCTCTGAGCATTCTGACCTTCATCCACCAGCAGCCTGGCTGAGGTCTGGTCAGCCTGCAGAAGATGGGGGTGTGTGTGTCCAGTGTAAGGCTGCCCCAGAGCCTGGCAGAGCCCCTGGAATGATCCCCATCCATCTTAATGGACCTTGTTGTCAGGCTTGTACACTGTACACCTTTGGCCACAGGGCTTACAGCAAAGCTGCTGGGACTATGCTAAATAAAATCCATCTCATATTTAAAGTTTCAGTCCCTTCTGTCCCTGTTTGATAACTGTTCTTAAAGGGAGCAGTGAAATTATTGTGCTTCTATCACTTTCATTCTTTAATTTAGACTCTTACACACTCTATAACATAATTACTGTTAAATATTTATAAATGTTTGCTTTTGTTGCTTGGTTTTAGGAAGAGGGTGGAGAGAGAGCTGCACTTTGAAACACATGCACATGAATTCATTTATTCAGACAAAATATTTTTTTCAGATAAAAACACAGATATATTTCTTTGGAGGAACTGTGGTTCTGGGAAAGTTAATTATAGGAGAATGTAATTAAGGTTCTGCAATTACAGTTCTAAGTCTCAGTCTATTGAAAAACAGCAGCAGTCTGGTGTCACACACAGAAGCATGGATCAGTTTGTAATTAGCTAAAAGCCAAGTCTCACATGGTTTAGATTTGATATCCCTTCAAGTTTAATACCTCACCTGTTGCACACAGTGTATGCACTTCAATTTACCCTCAGTTCTTCTTTGAAAGCCCTGTGAGCAGGGGCAGAAACATGTAATTCTGGCATAAAATTGCTGTGTCTATCTGTATTTCAAAAAGTATTACGGAAATACACCAGGCATTTCGTTACATGTCACTGCTGCTGCCAGTTAGTTTTCAAAATACCAAGAATCTCTATTGTGGAACTGGCAAATGTTGCTGTTTTCTCACCAAACCCATTTTAACTCAGTCTTTTCTTGTTTTTGCTTATATATCATCCATATAATACCTACATTGCATGTGAAATTCATTAAAAACATTCACTCCCTTTGTTTTCAGGGTGCAGCCCAGAATATATTTAGGGCCTGAATTACCAAAAAAGGGACTAATGCAACTGATGCCATCTCTCCAGCTATAGTCGTTTGAACAATTATATATAAGCAAAGGAAACAAGAATGGGCACAACCCAAAGGTCTGCACTGTTTTGTTTTCATTTATTTTTTTTAATTGTCCTCCCTGAGGAATAATACCCCCGATCAGTGTTTCATTCATCCTGAGAGCTGGTGTAAAAAGCCCCTCCATGAATGGCCACAGGTGTGTCTGAGCATAGTGCCAATGTAATTCCCCAAGTCTCAGATGGGAAACAGCTGCAGCTGTGGAGCAGGGACAGGAAGATCTCACACACATCCCAGAAAGCTGCTTGCTCTGTTATTCCCCTGGGTGCCACTCCCCAAAGCAGTATCTCTTTCCCTCACCTGGCAGCAAAGTTCCCAGCCCTTCCTCCTTATCACAGAGCTCCCAGATGCACCCCCTGGGGATGCCAGGAGAGTCCTGGTACGGGGCTGTGCCAGCTCCACGTGGGCAGGGGGCTGTGAGCAGCAGCTGTGCACACCTGGTGCCACCTCACAGCAGGTAATTACAGGTCAGTGGCACTGGGCTGGAAATGAGCCTGCAGTTGTCTCCTGCTCCCTCCTGTCTGAGGCCTGGCCAGGAGCAGGGGGCCAGAGGGAGCCTTTCCAGTTAATTCCTGTGCCTGCCAGTACTGGACCACGGCAGTTTCACGCCACTCAGTTTCTCCTCCTTAACTCCTTTTCTGCTCATCCCAAAAAGCAGGAGGCACATATGAGTGGCAGGATATTCCTAGTGAGGTCCAGCAGGCTGAAGGAGCTTTTGGAATAATACCCTTCAAGTCAGAGTGCCTGCTTCCACACCAGATCTAAATGTTGCTCTCCTCATCCATGGAAAAAACATATTAGATTCACCATTACCTTGCCTTTTTAAATAGTGATAAGCTGATTATAAATAAATTATGTTCTGGTACTGAGGTGATGTCTGTGGTCCTTCACAACCATGACTGGTAATACAGTAACTCCTAGAGCACCACATTTCTATAAGTACTAATTTCAGATGGGAAACATCTTTTTTTTTTTTGTCATTGTTTATTTTATATTTATTATCATTTCCATTTCTGTTTTTTTAAAGTATTTCTTGTAAACAAAACAGAGTTTGGCTTTGAAACAAAATGGAAATGTTGATACAAATTCACTAAGTTGCTTCACGATCAATAAAATCATGTTATAATATGGGTTAGTGGACGATAAAGGATTTGTTTTTTAAACAGTATTACAGGATCAAGAGAACACAGACATTTGCTCAAGTCCTATATATTATCTCTATTTCCAGTTGAAA
>JAYDZK010000271.1:8343632-8362406 GCA_034509185.1 Euphonia xanthogaster | reverse complement strand
TATATTATCTCTATTTCCAGTTGAAATCCAATAAAAAAATCAGGCCAGCGTTACGAGTATGGGCTATTGAAAAAAAATATTTATTCAGAGGTACACTGCACTTAGATGCTCTGTTTGTTTGAAGGGGAGTACAGACAATCATTCCTATGTAAATAAGGACTACACAGCCATGAGTGTTTAATGTTCTTTCTACCTGCACTCTTTTTTAAAGTGTTTTCCTAAAGCAACCATTTGACATTGAGAGTTCTGACACTGAAGAAAGTATCAATCAGTTTCCCTGATCAGAAATGTAGGAATAGAATTCCAAATTTATTTTCAAAGGAAATTAGTAATACATTCTATTACTTCTGAAGTATAATACATATTATGTTATACGCATTTAATACTTCTGAAATGTTTCAAAAGCAAATTTCCATTATTCTCATGTACTGGTGGGCGAAATGAGACTGAGAGAAAAGCAGTGCTTTGCCACTGGCAGATGTGAGAATCAAAACCAGTCTCCAGAGCCTGTTGTTTTCCCCAGGGCCCCACCACAGCCAAGTGCTCCTCCATTTCAGGAGAAAATGGTGTGTGTCTCTTCAGCACAGTTCACTGAATCTCACACAGTGTCCCTGCTGCTGGTTGCTCTGACCACTTGATGTACAACGAGAACTCTTTTTTTTTTACTCTTTCCAGGTATTCATCCAGTGGTTCAAAAACTCCTCAGAATCCTTCAATAAATATGCAACTGCCTTCAAGAGAGACAACCCCATATTTTAATAACGTGGATCAGAAGGACTTGGTCAGCTATTCCTCTTCAAGGGCCAACTCCGTTCCCATCATCCCGTCTGTGGGCTTGGACGAAGCCTGCATGCAAATGCAAAATGTTCCTGAAGTAACAGGCATCAAATGGTGCAAAAACTCCTATTCTGCTGAACTTGTCAACGTGAGTTCCCCAGTCAGTAATTGTCTAATAGCAGAACAACGCCAGGTGAAAATCTTGCTGGAAACTGTGCAGGAGCAGATCCGGATGCTGACGGACGCACGGCAGGCAGAGGGCTCGGAGGCGGCGAGCGCGGAGGCGCGGGGCGGCGCGGGCGAGAGCACGGCCTTCCTGCCCATGAGCCCCACGGCCAAGGCAGAGCCCGAGGCTCCCTTTGTCCTCAAAAGTGACACGCAGAGAGACTCGGGATTGACCAAGTGACTCCGGCTGGGGGCTGCGGGAGGGGAAACGAGAGGTCCGCGCGTCCGGCGCTTTGCTAAGCAGGAAGGGAGGAAGTTAAATACAAATTATTTATATGCATTAATTTAAGAGCATCTACTTAGAAGAAACCAAATAGTCAATCGCCCTCATATCATAGTGTTTTTTAACAAAATATTTTTTTAAGGGAAAAGTTCCAGGAGGGATGAAGCGTGCTTTTAGATGCTTTCTAGGCAGGATTACACAGTTCCAGTTCCAGAGGACTTCTCTGTGGTCCTGTTCGGCTGTCCGAAGGCTTAGGCTATGCATCTCCTTTTCAGTAAAGGCCAAGTACTGTCCTTAGATGCATTTCTGGTTTCAGGGCAGCGCTGCAGTGAGCTGCTGGGCAGGGATTCAGACGCTGGAGAACATGTCCTGTAAGCCCCACACAGATCCAGTCCCCTCTCCCCCTCTGCTCTTGATTCCAGGTTCACACCACGAGAACAGGCACACAGACACCTAGTTCTGAGTTCTGGGACCTGCTGTGGAATGATGACAACGTCCCTGAATTGAGCAGATGCTTAACTCTCAACCTTAATTCGATCTGTCAGTCACTCCAAGAGAGTCAGTGGAATCATTTAGGAGCTTTGGGATTGGCCAAGAGGGGGAGCAGGATTGGGGTATGCAGAGATTCAATGAGTCCACAGCTGCTCCATCTTCTGAGCTTTGCCTATCAGAGCTGCCTTGGTGGAGAGTGAGGAAGAACGAGAGAAAATGTCTAAGTGTGTATTACAACAGGTTTGGTTTTGGTTTCTGGTTTGGTTTTTTTTAAGTGGAAACATAAACTCTGTTGTTCGTTAGCACCCCTCAGCATTTCTAAACTTTTACACTTTAAAAGCATTTGTAAGCTCTCAAGGAGCACTTCTCGGTGTGTGTGTGTGTGTATTTTTTTTAAACTTATTTTTTATTATGGCTTGTTCAGAGAAGAGTTCAGGGAGATCCAGTATGATCAAAATCCAGCCAATAAGTGTCCACGCTGCCTAATTTGTTCCTGCATTCAGTTCTCCAGTCACTTTAGTTAATTGTGGCTTAGGCTTGTGAACTTTAAAGCTTCAACCCTGCAGACGGTTCAGTATGGGCAGACCACAGGCACGCAGAGATCTGGCTCCGGTGGAGCTTCCTAGGAGCAGCTGGTTCCACCAAGTGGCTCCCTGCAGGGGATCAAGGCCTTAGAGAGGATGTATCATTCCCTGGTTGCCATATCCTAATCACATTGTAAGTCCTTTTGGCATTAGCTTTCTTTTGAGTCCCTCTTACCCCCATAAATTGTAACAGAATGTGCCAATTTTGCAAGGAATTGGGTTCAGTGACACACCTTACTGGGTTTATTAGTCTTAAAATATCTCCTTACTCTCGGGGGGGGGGAAATCCACTACAATAAATAATCCCTAAATAGCCTTCCCTGGTTAGTGCCAGGAGATTGATTAAAAAAAAAAAATTAAGAGTATATACAGAAGGTATTAAAATATTCCTTTGAAGCAAAATAATTGTTAGATTTATTAATGTGCCCCAGACTTTCTAGTTCACAAGTCTCAAGGCTTCCCAAAATAGCACAATCAATCCTGCAGTGCTGTTGTATGTTGAGTCAGAATAAAGCAATATCTTAACCTCTGTCAAGTAAATTTGGAAAAGAAATGCTGAAGGTGTATGTCATTTTTTTTTTTGTTAAGGCAGTAAAAAAAAATATTTTTGACGGTCTTCATTCAGCAAGTCTTATTTTGTGTTGCTTTTGTGGTTTTGGGGGTACTTTTAATGATAAAGTTGATGAAATTGTCCTGTTTACAGAATTTTCTATGGCTGCAATCTTTGCTGTGTGTTTTCAACAGAAATGTATTTGGGGGCAAACTATTGCTTTATGCCCCAGGATGGAGCGCGAGGTGTTCAGACTCCCTTCTGCAAAGACAGAGCTTTTGTTGTAGCAGCGAGCGGGGATCCCCGTGGGGTTTGGGCTCACCCTGGCATTTTCCTGCCATGTGTGGTGCCTGGGCACAGTCTCATTGTGCATGGGCTGAGCTGGCTGTGGTGGGCACAGCCCCGAGCCCACGCCAGAGGAACCCTCTGAAAGGCAGGGTGCATTAGGTGGGGCTCAGCTTTACACCCCTACAGTCACTGGGCCTTTCTGTCCACACCACTTGCATTCCCCCATCTCAGGGCATGAGCAAGGGGAGCTTGCCTCTGCCCATAAGCCCTGTGAACATACCTGAATTTTCATATTATATGAAAACTGGGTGCTATATAAACCTCTGGTTCAACTATTTTCAAACAGTGATCACAATTAATGAATCGTTCACCGTTAATTTCTTCGAGATGGTCTTTCTGCAATGCAGTCCAGAATCCTGCCCAAACTGATGCTTAAAAATTCAATCTTTTCAATTCAGATGCAAGATCTTCCCTCCCCCAAGCTCTGCAAATTCACCTCTGGCAACATAATGGGAACACACAGCAAGATTTCAGTTGAAGAAAGAACCATATCATAGGCCATGCCTTTAGGGAGAGAATGTGTTCGTGCAGCACCCCCGAAAGACCCAGACAGAGGAGACGAGCAATGTATTTAAGAGAATGAAATGTTTTACTGAATGATAGCTGAAGATCTGAAATGGTGAGGATATCTTTGGTTGATGTTAGAGAGACGATCTTGTACTCAGCAAAGGATGTGTGACTGTTCTATGTTAACTGTTCTATTCAGTTCTCAGCATGTTTGAATAGAGAGACGTTAATATTAACCAATGACAGACTAGTGTATTATTTGTTCAGAGCATCGCTGCAGATCTTACTGAAACTGTCATTGTTTGCAGAGGAAAACAAAAAAGCGTTGACAACATCCAACTAGGTAGCCTTAATGTTGTTTGTGTGGTTTTCTAATGCAACTGTTTTCCTCTGTGGACCTTCCTGTTTTACAGTGAATGGGGCAACATTTTCTCTGAGGTCTGACAATTGATTGTGCAAAGCGCCCGTTTGAGTCGTACTGAAACAGCTGACATGGTAGGCCACATTTTGCTTTGCTTCTGGTCCCACTGAACTCCAGGATTGGAAGGGATGCAAGTCATTGAGAAACGCAATTCATTCCTAAAAGTACATCTGTTCCCAGCCTTGGAGACAGTCTGTAATCCCCCTGGAAGAGGCTCTGAACTCAGTCGTTCACGTGGCTCATAATTAAAAATTTTATCTGACCTATGAAGTTCCAGGTGTAGTCTGGTGTGAAAATTTGCACACATAGCATTGCATTCAAACAAACTGGGAGAGCAGCTGACTAAATGAATTGAACTTTCTCTGAACTGAGCAGAGAGAGAGCCTGTGTCTCCAGCACAACACCATGGAGAATTATGAGAGGTATACATATCCTGATCTTTTTTTAAAAATTCATTTCCATTTAGAATTTCTTCAAAAACAATTCAAAGTAACCTTAAAAAATATTAAAAACCAGTAGAACAATCCCAGCATTTGAGATAGGAGATGTGGGTAAGTATGGGCACATTTGTAGTGTTTACCACTGAAAAACTCTTCAGTACCCCAAGGCCCAGAGCTGGAATGTTGTCATTTTTTCAGGCACATGTTGAGATCAACAAATGGTTCTGTGGAACACGAGCCCTTCAGAATGCCTTTGGTACCTGGCCACGCTCTCAGCTGCTGTGGTCAGTGAAGCAATGACAGCATCTGTTAACAGAGGATCACATCCCAAATCCGTGCTGCTTGATGCCCACAAAGCTCAGTAGTGTCCCCTGTGATGTCAGCAGTGCTGCACAAAAGGATTTATTTTGCCTTTGAGCATCCCAGCAGAGTGTGAGCCCTCTCAGCTCCTTGGCTGGGTGATTGGCTTGGGTTGCCAGCTCCATCTGGCACAGGCTCAGCAGCAGTGAATTTGGGATCAGTGTGACTGATCCCAAAGCCACTCAGCAGCACCCTTCAAGTTTAAATTTTGAAATAAACAGTGAGTTGATGGCATGTGCTTATGACCAAGCATGTACTCAATATGCTCCCAAATTGAAATGGTAGCAATTAATTCACACCTACTTCTCATGTAAGTAGGGAGAAAATCTGGATTCCTTTTCCCAATTGATCCCCAGGTTCCTGTAGTCTCCTTTTGGATGTTACTTGAACATTTCTTACTCTTTAAGAAATTCTGTAAATGAATACCAAAGAACTCTGAAAGAGTCCTACCTGCAGTAAATAAATTTGAAGCTTGAAGGAGCAGACCTGGAATATAAACTGTGTTTGAAAGTGGTATCAATATCAATTGCCTTTCAATAAAATGAAATTTCCCAGTAAACTCTTTACCCCTTAGGAAAACAATGAGCTTTAAAGTGATTTATTATCTTGCCGTGAATTTAAAATGTTTATCTTCAAGGAGATTGGGAAAAAGCAAATATTAGTATAGATTTTTCAGCTTTTTGTGATTTTTTTTTAAATTTTATTTCAGCAGCCTAAGATGTCAATGAACCCATTATCTGTACTGTCTGACACAGGGTCATAAAGTCTCCTCTTTTGTGGTCCAAAAGCTGAAATGATCAATTTCCTTAAAGAGATCAAGATTTTATCTAATTTTATTTTAAAATTGTTCATAGAATAATACAGTTATTTATCTTGCTGAAAATATAAAGTGATGCAGACTTTTTTTTGGTTTTGTACTGCATTATTGCTGAATTCATAGCAAGATTGTGCTTCCTTTGTTTTGATCTCTGAGACCCAACTTTCAGGTTTAGACTTGGTGTGGGAATTAGTAAAGGCAAGAAGATTTTCAGGAAGTTGGGAAAGTAGGTTTTAGAAATAGAAAGTGAAAAGAAAAAAAAAGCCAGCACAACTTGGTGCTTCCAAATCATGGTATCAGGTAGGATTTCTGTATTTTCCATAGCAAAGTTCAAACATGATACAGAAATGAAAAAGCTACAACAGCAGTAAAATGACTAATAAAGCAGGCCTGCGTTTGGTTTGGTGTTTGGGTTTTTTTTCCTTTTTTATTCCAAGGCAATCAGAGGATTGTGCCATGGGAATTGATAGTCTCTTGCAAGAAATTCAGAATGTATTAGAGACAGTAGAAAGTGATCACTATAGCCCAGAACTAGAAAAGCCACAGTGGAGGAGGAAAGAGTCATCCAGTGGCTGCTGCAGGGGATGAGAGTGCTTTCATCTTAACAGCAAAAACCAGGGTGCTTGTTTACTGTTGAAAGGTTTACCTGCTAGGAAAGGTAAATTATCTGAATTTATTAATGACCACAGTGGTAGTGTTTGATTAAAGGAAAAGGGGCAGAAATTTCCAATTTTTTCCCGCTCGCCTTGTCCCTTGGAACAAATCTAATTATGTTTTGGTTCTGTATCCTTAAAGCCCTGTTTCCAGTGCTCACACCTCACTGACAGCCTGCACTGACTCTTCCTTGCTTGAAAAGATTTAGCAGTTTCCTCTTTGATCAACACTCCTGTAAACAAGGAGTGATTTTTCTAAATACCCCACAAGGCTGTTCTTGTGCAAGTTTTCCCAGATAAATAATAAAAATACAGCAAGACCACCTATAATTCTATTTTTATTTCTTTGTAATATAGGAAACTATATATAATACTTTACAGCTATAATGGAGAAGGGTGATGACTGAAGTCTGTAAATGAACTATAGGATATAATGTATGTCAGCAGCATGGAAATCCTGTATTTGTGCCACAGCTTTTAATAATACATTCTCTTCACTCCATCAGGAGACCTACATGCAGTTTATCATTTGCTTTCCTTGAGGGGACCGTGGTCTGCACCACATCACTCCAGGACTGGGCACTGAGCACCCCTGTCCTTATTTCTTGCAGTGCAAGAGCCTCTTCTGTGCTGTCCCTGCCTGCTTTGGTCCAGCTGAACTCACTGCATTTGGAACCACTCAGCTTCTTCATTCACATTCAGTTTTACCTTGCCCTCAGAATCAAGAGTATCACCCTGACACTTTGGACCCTGAATAAATTTAAGGCCTTAAACATTTTAATGCACTTAACATTTGTCTGCTTTGGTTTGACCTGAGGGGAAACCTCTCCCTTGAAGAAGGATTTATGCAGCCAGTGCTGCAAGGCACTTTCCTGCCATTCCTTCAAGGAATATGGAACAAGAGCTCCCAGTTGTGTAAATATATGGAAACAAAAAATTACAAATAATAATGGAGGAATATAAAAGAATACTACTAATAATTAATATTCTAAAATAAACAATAGTTCCTTGCCTTCTCTGGAATAAACAATAGTAGTTAAAGGTTATCAAGATGCATCAGAGACATGAAGAAGACTCAGTGAGGCTGGTTTGTAAGTCATATGTATTTTCTCAGGAAACCCTGGCCTGGAGTTTTCTTGCTTACATTGAGATGATTCTTTCATAGCATGAAATTCACTGTACATTGCATACCTCAGCAGAAGCAGGACAGAAACACAGTACAGGCTTCACTTTGGCTTTCTGACTCAAGCTCAACTCTCTTGCTTTAGATTATCTCTGATCTCTTCCAGGAAAGAGTAAATTAATATCCAAAAAGAAAAGAAGAGAGTCTTGAATACTTGATTTAATTTTTTTTAATCAAAAATCAACCAATTGCTATTAAGACTGGAGCCATCTGCTGAACTTGGGTGTTCTAGAAATAGCTGAGGCTTACACTGCTCTTGATGGGGCAAACAGAGGTGGTACAAGCATCACCAACCACCCTCACCACCCCAGCAAGACACACTGGGAACAACTGGAGAACAGGGTAGGAAGCTTCTCCTGACTGTGGCACCGTTTTTTCCATGGCTGAGGAGGGATGGAACTTGTGTCAGGTCAGATCCACGTCATCGGAGCCACTTGCCTTTTGTTTCTTTCTCAGATCATTCTCATTTCACTGAAATTGTCATCATCAGCACTAGTTTGTTTTTAAGTTTAGGATTTCCAAATTCTGCAATCCTTTGATGTAACTTGAATTATGTTAACTTTTTTTTTATCAGATGTTGGAAACCTAAATTACAAGTATTGATATTTACATATGGATAACAGGGGATGGCTGAGATCTATGTTTTATGGTTCTCTCCTGATCTTGTTGAAGATGTCCCAGCTTGTTGCAGGGGTGTTGGACTAGATGACCTTCCAGCCTGAATTATGCTAACAATGTTCAGGTTAGTTCTTTCAAGTTGCCCACAAAAAGCTGGGTACTTCTGTGTGCATCAATGCTAACTTTGGGTTGTAAAGGTAAATAAGACTTTTGGATTCCATAAAACTTCCAGGTCAGACTCTGGTGTAGCACAAGTGGCAGCTGTTTCACTGCAAGCACAGTTAATGTGAAGCTCCCAAAGGAGGGTATTTGTGGTGGCTCAGCAGTGGAGCTGCCTGAAATAAGCCCCAGGTCTCCACCTGTGCAGTGCTAACCTCTGCTCCTTTCCAAAGGTGACCCACAGGGTGTCTGAGCTCCCCCACCAGTGACTGTGCCAAAAGGCAGGTGTCAGCACTGACTTCTGTGAAGGCTCCTCTCATTAAATCAAAATGAAATAATGTGAGCTAAAAATTGATGGGCTGGATTCTCCCAGGTATTGCCAGGTTATCTGGAGTGCCAGCAGCAGTGCTGATTTAGTTTCTGAGCCTGTGGCCCATGGTTTGACCTAATTCATTAGTTCCCACCACCTGAGCTGGGGCAATTTAAGCAGAAATGTCTCTGCCCATCAGGGTGACTTCAGAGAATCGTTAAAGAAGTTTGATTCCAACTAACCTAATTTTTTTTTTTTACTTCATTGTATATTCTCCTTGATTATTGCAGAGGTGAAGCTGCTTACAAAGTCTTAAAATTGTCATTGCTGATCTGTCTTTGCCAGAGCTCAGCTGCAGCTCTGATTTCAGTTCTACAGATCAGAGCTGGCTCTTGCAGTCCAAAGTCATGTATGTACCATAGAACAGTTTGGTTTGGAAGAGACCTTGAAAGATACTTATTTCCATCCTCTTGCCATGGGCAGGGACACTCTACAATAGATCAGGTTACTCCAACCCCATCCAACCTGAACTTGAAAACTTCCAGGGATGGGTAACCTCAGCTTCCCTGGGCAGCCTAGGCCGGTGCCTCCCATCCTCACAGGGAACAAAGAGCACAAGGAATGCACTCTCCATGCTCATTCTGCAGCTATTGTATGCATTCAGATCTGGGCAATATCAGGCTGATCATTCACATTATCAATTTTATTTAACAAAGCTATCTCTTATATGTAATTTCCATGCTGCTTCTCTGGATGTTATATAGAGAAGCATGAAGGCAAATTCAGCTTGGCTGCATTTTCACTTCAGATAACAATGGTATAAAGCAGGTCAGGAGACCAGCTCTAAATGTCTGAGCTGCCTTTGGGGCGTGAGGTTATTCTGAACAGGGTTTGTCCATGTGCTTTCTAATCCAGTGTTTCTTCCCAAGAAGTCCTCTTTCTTCCAACAGCCCTTATTCCTGAAAACATCTAAAACATTAAGCAAAGCTAAGGCAAGAGATATATCTTCTGTGCAGAAGGGACAGGGGCATCAGTAAGGGCTGATTACCAGAAGCTTCCTCAGCTGATTCCATTAGTGTTTGCATGGGCAGGTGATGCTAAAATGACTCTGTATGGTTTGCTCACACTTATTTGCAGGCTGTGACATACATAAACTGTTTTATATTGTCTGTGGTTTGCAGTATCTTGGGCAGACTTTCAGAATGCTCAGGACAGTATTTGCCACTCTCCTTAACTTCCATCTCAGTTTCATTTGCCTGATGGATGTTTCTGTGATATTGGCAAGGGGGCTGCACCAAGTCCCACATCACCTTCTGGCAAGCAGGACAAACCAGCCCTTCCTGAAGCCTTGCAGGCAGTGGTCTGGGTGGTGAGGAAGCATCCCACAAGCTCAGATCCCTCTTTGGACAGGGAATAGGGTTTACAGTAGGGCAGGCCTCTGATGCTAAAAATGAAAAACTCTCCCAGGTTTTGGGCAACTTGGAAAAACACCCTGGAAATCACAGTTCTTTTAATAAGGCTCCTGTCTAACCTCACACAGATTGGCAGCAAAGTTGTAATTTTCATTTCTTCATTCTTTCTTTTCATTTTTTCATTTCAGTTTCTCTGGTATGTAGTGGAAACTTTGCATTTCCATGAATTTAAAGCTGTCTCTAGATGGCTTCAGAGAGCAAAGAGAACCCATCACTGTGGGAGCAGCTGTGCTCTAGGAAGGGGCTGGAGCTCACGGGCAACTTTCCATCCTTGTGGGCAGGATCTGGGCACCAGCACCTTGCCTGTCTTCCTTAATTAGCTGAGAGAAGACCAGGCAGAGCCCTGTGCTTCTCGCTCACAGGCTGCTGATGAGGCCTGGAGCAAATCCCTACACTAAAAGCACTTAAAAATGGAACAGAGGTGATGGAAATGTGGTTTGTTCACTGTGAATATCCAGCTGGGATAGTTGGAATAACTGCAAGGGAAGAGTTGCCTTTGCAAATCATGTGCCTGATTTACTGGTTAAATAGTTTTTCAGTCCTCCCTATTTAGTCAACAAGGACATTAAGATGTCCAGAAACAAAAGTGGAATGATTGGTTCCCAGTACAAATCTTAATGGTCACAAATCCAATATTTCAGATTTTTTGCTCGGCACTTAGCAAGTAGAGTCAGTCAGGCTTCATTTAAATAGATGAACTCCTATTGTAGAGTTCAACCTGATTTCATGCTTTCCTTTATTGGTCACTAGATCTTTTCTATCTCACATAAAATTATGTTTACCTTAAAACTGATCTGTAGATATGCCTGAAACAGCATCTAATGTGAACATAAAGTCAATGTTCTCAATGCTAGGGCGAGTCTTGTGAGAACTTTTTTGCAGCCGAAAGTCTTGAACCATTCACTGAAATAAGACAACTATTTGATTTCAACAAAATGGATTTCTTTGTCAATAAAATCACTGATAAACACTTGAGTTGGATTTGGGACTTCTGAATCTATATATATATATATAAAGCTACATACACAAACTTTCTTTTAGATCACGGAAATGAATGCTCCAAAGTTTATTCATCTAAATAGCTGGAGAAAATATCCACTTAATCACCTAGTCTAAACACATTGAAGTAGGGGGAAAAAAGGTGTTCATTTTCACCTGTGTTTATTTTTTTCACCAGTAAAAACAAATAAAAAGACAAGAAAAATAATCATAGTGCCTATGACAAAGATTGTGTTTCAAGAAGTGTGCAATGTGTACCACGATTACTTTAACTGCAAATGGAAGCTGCTTTTAGACTGAGTTTGGTTGAAAGGAAATATCCTTAGAAAAACTGTCACGCAGAATCCCAGGAAATGTTTTGGTTCGATATGTTTGGCCTCCATTTTTGTGGAGCTGTACATTCCTGTCCATGGTTCTAAAGGATAAAAAAAGAACTTATTTCAGAATCAATCTGTATTTTGACTCGTTTTTATGCTCCCCTCACCCAGGCTGGTTTGCTGTATGTGTAAGTGAAGCTGAACAGTGTAATTTTTTATTTAGTGCTACAAATGAATCTTATGGCCTTCCTCATTTCAGTCCTTTTCCCCTGCTCAAGTGGTGTGTTCCTGCTGTCTGCAGCCATTTCTCACTCAAAGCAGAAGTTTCATTTGTCCTCAGAGCCACAAAGAGGGTTGAGACAGACCCATCTGAAGATGCCAGCTCTCTTCATGCAGCCTCACTGGTGGGAGGATCAGTGGGGGTTGGAGTTGGAGCCAACAGTTTACAGGGATCTCTGACATCTCAGCACACAGAGAGGCACCCCCCTGGAAAACCCAAGCCTTCTGCTGCTGAAGTCAGTCCTTCCAGTCTTGCCTGCAGCCCTGTCAGCTTTGGGCTAAATGAAGCAGGTAGAAAGGCTGAACTAGCCAAAATAACTTATTCACCAGGAGGATCAACCCAGAGGAGAGGCAGAGATGGTAACATCTTCCATTTTGGATCCCCAAAAAAAAGAAAAAAAGGCACAGTTCTTTGCAAAATGGCTTTTTACCTGAACACAGTGGAAGTGTCTCAGCAGCAGCCAAGGGCTGGGCAGAATTTCAGTGTCACACACCCAGCACCAGCCAGGGGCTGCCCCAGTGGGTACAGTGCCCACCCTGCTCACGGCCTGATGTGACATTTTGCAGGGATGTCCCTCCCTTCCCCTTGTCCCTCCCTTCCCCGTGTTTTTGAGCACACCCCCAGAAGTGTGAGCTGAACCACTCCATGATGAGCTTATTCATCACCCAAACCCCAAGGAGGCCTTCTGCTCAAGTGCTTCCAAAACGTGTCTCTGGTGATGCCAGGGCCCCCTTGGCAATGTCCCGAGTCTTTGTGGGTCCCTGACCCCATCAGCTGTGCCCATGGCGTGCTGGGCACCCTGAACCCAGGCAAGGGAAGCAGGGTGCAGGGCAGTGGGTGCTCCCCAGCTCCACTCCAGCTCAGTTCAGCGCCCCCATTACTCCTGGATGCTGTCTTGCAGATGCTCAAGTTCCTGCTGCACTTGGCCTTTTTCTGTTGGCTTTTCCTCCTCTTTTTCTGTGTGGTTCAGAATAGCTCTCTGTGTCTGATACTTGGCTTCTGCTTATGCATGATTTTTGCTTGCAATCTGTCTTACTTGAGCAGTGTTAGTCCAAGTGCTTTTGAATGTTACAAAACACCAAAAAAAAAAGGAGTTTCACTTTCAGACCTGCCCTTCCAGGCACCTCATTCCCTTAGGACCCAGGCACTTGGGTGAGTTTGATGCTGAAGTCCCCTGGGTTAAGAAGGAGGTTTTCCCTTTGGCTTGGGGCTCTGGGCAGCTCTGGGTGGCTGGTTAAGGGTGCCCCAGATGAGGCTCCCACCCACGGGCAGCCCACACCTGTGTTGGGTTGAGCTGTTCACCTGGTTTGCAGTCACAGCTGCACCCACTCAGGACACCCTTTGTCTCCCCACCTTTCAGGTTTCTTTTCCTGGTGTACCTGCACCAGAAGGGTCCTGTCTTGCTGGGAGAAGGCAGCTCTGGAGGTATGGTTGTGGTAGGAGGATTTTTTTCCTAAATATATATATATATTTTTTTTTTTAAGGCATCTGGGTTTGTTTGTTTTTCTCCTTTGGGGTTTTGCTGAATATTTTCTGGAGTAGGTATTTTATTTATTCTATGGTGCAGTAACACAGTTTATTAGACTGAGTAAGGATTAAGGTATTTATGCCATTTAGAGCTGTAGTTGATAGCTTTGAAAATCTACATGCTTGGTAAGAGAAAAATCTCCTCAGATTTCTCCTAAACACGAGAGTAAGATTTCTGTTTGCTCCTTTCCAGTATACAAAAATCTGAAGCTTATTTAGAGCATGGTTTGTGCTATGACAGGCACTGCCTACTGTCCAACCACCCCAGAAAACATCCTGCATGCAGGGAACTGTGAACTTTCAAGGGTTCAACTTCAAATACAACAAATAAGAATGATGAGAGAAACTCATAAAATTCCTATTAAGAGTCACATTTGATACTTAAAATTTCATGTTCCTTTGCCAAAGACACATTAACGGTGAGTTCTTTCTGAAGCAAGGCTGCAGCAGGTATCACACAGCATCAGGAATGCCTTGGGATGATCTTTACCCTGAAAGCTAAAACCACTTTGCTTTGGCAGAGCAAAAACTTCCCTCAAATCACTTAAACATTTTTAATTCATACTCTTCACGTACCCATGGCAAGCTGTTAAAAATGCCTACGTGTGCCTCTCAAGCTCCACTTGAAGTTATGTCTACTTGATGGGAAGCTCTGCAGTTGCTCACTAGCTAAATGCTTATAGGAATGTCATTGCTACTGTGCAAAATAAGTCTTACTGTAAGTATCTCTTTTGCCAGGATTTGCACAGGGAGGTCACAGTGAAGTGCTTGCTTGCCTTCAAAATATTTCTGCTCCAGCACAGCTGAAGCAAAGGTGATGGTGAAGCTAATTTGTCTCAGGTGTAGCTCTGTTACCCCCAAAAAAGCGTTTCCTACCAATTTAATACTGCTTAAAATAGTGCACTTATGTCTAGAGGTTCTGGATGTTTTTTAACCTTAAGTCAAAGAGCTTGCTTCTCTTTACTCACTCTCCTTCAGTACAGTGAGAGATGAAATTAGAGTTGGGCAGGCAGCAAAAAAGCAATCACTCCCAACACCCTGGGTTTGCCCTCTTTGTGGTCCTGTCTTTGTTATTTAAAAGCATTGTTACAGTGAGATTTACTGAGATGCAGAGAGGAGGCTGACATTTTGGGAGGCTCTGGCAGTGGGCAGCAGAGGAATTGAAGGAAGGCAAGGCCCAGGGAAAGGGTGGGTCTCACTTAAGATGAAGACATATTTTGGGATAGGTGTGTGCCAAAGACTTGGAGGACAAAATCTGTGGACCTGCTGCTTATTCAGATGAGTAAAAGCCAGGTGGACAGTTCCAGGTAAGCAAAGGGGAGCTGGTTGCAGAACTAAGTGGGAGAATCACCTCTGAGAATAAGACTTCTTGATAATTATCAACCAGAAAAACAGGTGGCTCCTAATATAAATTTTTTACTCAGTGTAATCAGCTGAGAGCAGAACCAGAGAGGGATTATGTGCAGGTGGAGGCTGTGATTAGTGGTGCCTGGGTGTTCTTGGCCCACAGCTGTACCTCCTAACTCTTCAGACTGACAGGTGGATTGGACTAGGAATGATGGATGAAGTAGACTGAATAATGCAATGAAAGATGAGGTTTTTCAGCAGAGCTGATTTATTTTTCAAGAATTAAAGAAACCAGAGGAAGGAAAAAAAAAAAGGCAGTTTAGTTTGAGAGATTTTGTTAGTTAATTTACTTGGTGTTTTTTCTCCTGAAGTCAGGCCAGAGAAAGCTACAGGGACTGAATTTTAGGAACTAACTTAAAACTAGTTCCAGTAGCCTGGGGTGGTGCTGACTCTCCCCTCAGACTCGGTGGTGCAGCACACACGTGCCTGTCATGCTGCTCTCTGCAGCTCTCTCTGGTAGCAGCCTCTTCCCATTACCTCTCTCATTTTAGAACATGTTCCAGTGCAATGGACCTGGGCTGATGGGAATACAGAAAGTTTGGCTTCCCCCAACAGATCACACAAATGCTACAGCTGCAGCATGTCCCTGCTTCCTCTGTGGTGTCCTACATGAAGCTGCCAGTTGCCCTTCTCAGGGCTCCTCCTATGGCATCTCATGCTCCAGTTCTTTTTCCATGTCATGCTTGATAGGTTGCTGCTGTTTTTCTAAAAATAGAGCTGCTCTTCTAGGTTGGGATTTATACCAGGAATAACAGCTATGACAGCTACTCAGGATTTTCTTTCTTTAAAATGAAACATAGTTGTGGGTTTGGCCAAGTCTTCAGGAAATCTGGTGCTTTTTGACTGCTTCTCTTAACAGTCTTTATTTTACCATTGACTGTAACTGCTCTTGACCCAAATTCTGTAGGATATGCCTTACTCTGGAAGATTCCTTAATTTGAATTGAACAGGGCTTATAAATTTATTGGTGATAATTTTTACTGTAAATGTAGCAAGGTATAGATACATAACTTCTGGTTTCACCTCCAATGAACTTTTTATTCCTACCTAGTTAATTAAGCCAATGTAGTTTAAATTCTCTAGCATAGAGCCTTTTCTCTCCATGAGTTAAATGGATTAACCTTTCTTAGAAAGCTATGGCTAATTATATTACTGTACTGGGCTATTAATTCCTCTCCTCAGTAAGTTACTGTTTTTATATGGCCACAGTGACCTGAAGTAATTACAACCCCAGTTTTATTTGAAACCTTTCAGTTTAGCACTCTTCTGATGAAATATACTGCTTCTACTAATGTCTTACAAATACTGGGAAGGAATAACTGCACAGAGAGAATTTCAATCAGCACTATCAGAGTAAAAGCTGTGGATACTCTACCATAACAGTATTCCTTTTCCCCCGTGGATTATCACTGATGTAATCACATGCATGTTTGAGGAGGAAGCAAGTGTTCCCTATTTGCATTTGTTAGATTTCTTTTGTGTACTGGAAATATTTTTAATTTTTATTTTATCTAGCTGAAGATGATGGAAAAATAAGGTAATGATTTACTGTCTGTTTAAAGTCTGAAGCTGCCTAGGGTCCAAAATTCACAATGCCAAAGGCTGAATTTCTCTTTTTTGTATTTAGAAGCATAGATTTTGGGCTGCTGTTGTGTGCAAGAAAAGAGGTGTTGGCTGAATACTTGCTGATTGCCTAACACCTGATTTCTTGGGTGGGCAAAGCCTCCTTCAGTCCATTTCTGTGAAATCAAATGGGGAGAACTCCAAGGGGTTTGTCACCAGAGAGGAAAATGTCTCACCTGAGTTTCATGAAAGATGCATCGTGAAGCCAAACAGGAATGAAATTCATGATTTATGGATTAAATATCACTTTAATCAAGAAGACATTTTAAGTAGCCAGCTTAATCATTGTCATCAACTTCATCAGGGTGATTGAAGCCATCATTACTTTAGCACCTGATTAGCAAGAGCTGGATGTGGTCTTTCTACTAATGCTGGGGCTGCTCATTAAGAAAGGTGTCAGAGGTCCCTGACACCACCTCTGCACAATCTGCCCTGCTGCTTTTGCTGTGTTTTGCTGGAAGGGTATGTGGATTTTTCCTTAGATTAAACTTACTGTGTATTTCAAAATAATTGCTATTTTGTATTACAAATGCACCAGTATTTGCATGAAACTTGTTGATAAAAGCAGAGAGTGCAGAGGTCTGAGAGCTGGTGATCGGTTTATCCATGGTTATAAACCCTAAGAAACAATTTAAACACAGTTTAAAAAATAAAATCTAAAAGAAAGGATTGGAGATTTCTGAAGGAAAATAAAAATACATCTAGACAATGCAAAATCCCAAAAAAATGCATGGTGGAGGGGACAGGTGGTTGTTTTGTGCACTGAAAAAAAAGCAATATTGGGCAAGATTACCAAAATGAGAGTCAGTTTGGAAGTTAATGCATAAATTTCTCTGTCTGGAATAAGAATATAAGAAGAAACATCATTCATGTGTAGCGTACCCCTGGGGTATTTGGGGTGGGTAAAAGGGAAAAAAAAAGGAATTTTTCTGTTAAGTACTCTAGAACAGGCCATTTAAGATACAAGCAGTGAAGTGTTAAGAAGGCTTCAGGAGCATAAATATGAGTCTGAAAAGCAACCAAAACAACTATAGAAAGAAACTCTATAGGAAGTTACCTGTAGAGATGAGGAATACAGCCAGCCAGATTTTGGGTGGGGGTGCTTTCTGTCAAACTGAAGATAAATTATGCCTGGTTAGGAAAGCAACCTTCTTGCTCTACTTTTCAGATTATTTTCTTCCTTTTTTTTCCTCCCCCCCAAAAAAAGTCTTATTTTTAACTTCACGATGCTAGCAAAGAATTGGGAACTTGATCAAAGACACAGGTACTAGCAGTTTTATCAGTCTTGCAGGAATTTATAGCTAATTACTCAAATAATTCAGGTTTTGCCTTGGATTTTAGATGGGGGTTAACATTTGGCCTGACATTATTAAAGCAAAACCAAAATAAACATTTTCCTAAAATACCTCCCTGCACATGGGGGAAAACTGAGCAGCTCTCAGCTGAATGTGAGTGAGACTTGAAGATTTGTAGTCCAAGTGTGGTGATTTTTGACCAAGACTGGTGATGCACCTCATCTGTATTCAGATGGAGACAGGGGAAAGGAGGCCAAGGATATTTTTTGTCATTCTGCAATAACCACTGAGGGAAAGGCAATCATTCCCAGCCCCAGCAGTCCCAAAGAAGCAGCAGCCACAAGTAACAGGGAGGGCCCTCAGCAGTACACAAAACACTGTGGAGGGACACAGAATTTCAATTTAGTTTCAGAGTGTATGGAACAACTTTACTTTGGAACTAAACCAAGCCTTTTATTTATCTTTGTCTTACAAACTGAGCTTAATGAGAGTCAGGACTGAAAGTGATGTGGAAAGGAGAGTTTAGTGCATGTGGGAAAAGCAAAGATAAAGGGGTTACAAGGGTTCTTGGACAGGAGGAGAAGAAATGGCTCCCCTACCTTATTTCTCGTATTGAAAATCATGTTCTTGTCATCTTGGAAGATGTGGGAGACCACCTGAGACATGCAGCCATTGAACAGCCATCATCTCTTCCCTTTGTGGGGCAGGAACACTTGTGTCAGTCCTGATCCTCTTTCTGCCAGAGGCATTTTCCCAGCTGGGATGGCATCTTTCCAGTACCAAATCTTCCCAGGCCTTTCTGGCTCTTTGGTGCCATATGTATGGCTGGCTGAGGTCTTGAATACTTGCTTTCATTATTAGTGGGATATTCCCCAGAGTGTTGGGCTCTTCAGATTCACACAAGTGGCTTGCCAGCTGCTAAAACCATTTTGTTGCATGGAGAAGAGCTCCTCCAAATCCAAGCAGTACTCTCTGCCATCCCAGGGAAGGTGGAGATGATATTTGGGAGCCTGAGGCTGCAGAGGGGATTGCACCAGGCTTCCTGCAGCAGCTCAGGTGGCACAGAGAGCTGTGCTGTGTCCCCAGCTCCCTGCCCTCCCAGGTGAGCAGGGCTGGAGAGGGCAGGGTGGCACAAGGCTGCCAGCCCCCTCTGGGCTGAGCACATCCCTGCACAAGGCTGCCAGCCC